>AP028280.1:10945000-12145000 GCA_030269945.2 Trilocha varians
AACTTCAGGTGGAATCTTGCTAGCTAAATTTGACACACTTCCAGGTTTCCGATTGAGCTGGTATTTTTCACGCAGATGTATCTCGCGTGACAATGCAATAATGTGACAAAATGGGTATAATGTAGCAGTAGAGTGCTAGCTAAGACAAGTAAAACCTAAAGGCTAAAATGACGTGTGTATCTTACTTAGTTCGTTGGATGTAACAGGAGTTCCTATGACCACCTTCCGCATCCATCATCAAATCAGGATTGCTCCCTATTATTGTGTTATTACGCGATATACAAATGCATGTAATGTTTTATTTTAATCTTAAGTTTGTCAAATTAAACTCGCAAGATACGGGTATTTGCCCACCTCTCACTCCCACCACTGTAACTCCTGTGTAGCCAGGATCCATAGCGGCGGCCATCGTAATTAATGACTCTGAGCAGTGAAGCCCAGGAACCCGAGGGAAAGATAACTTGTCTTGGACCCCGCAACGAATTTAATTAGAAGATGATAGAAGAAGTAAGAAAACATGAGTTTTGACTTCCCTTCTCGCAAAGCGGGAGACAATAAAATAACATTGAAAAAGCATTACGCCAGAATTGAGAAAAGCACCACGGACATTGATTTTATTAAATTGATTGAACCTATGCGGTGAGCTGTTGTTCTATTTTGGATGCCAATAGTAGTTATGGCAAAAACGTCTGAATGCACGGAAATTTCTCGCAAGATACATCCATTGCAAGTTAATATGAAGCTTTTTTATACATACATTGTAATTCTGTAAATATACGATAAACCGCGAGCCCAAACCCGGCTACCATTTAATATTTTCGATCCCTTATAATAAAACGGGGCCAAATCAAAACTCCATTTCGTTTATAGCTGATATAACGTCAATCAATGCAACGATCGTACCAAACGCGCTAGATGGATCGTAAATAATTCGGAAACGTCACACTCCGATCGTAATAACATAGAATAGTACCATACAGAAGACAAATAAAGAAAAATAAAGAAAGAAGAAAATAGAAAAATAAAATAATAAGAAAAAAGTTAATAAAAATAAATAAATAATTTTCTTTAAACACTCACGGTTTTCTACATCACTTACAATGCGCGCCACGAAAGATGAGACCTGATGATCACGTGGTTTAACCTGCGCAGTAGACGATTCGTGGGCCATTTTGGCGGCATGCAACGCTAGCGGGGAGTGCAGGGTGAGGTACAGCTCCGGCGCATGCGCATCAGTCGTCTGACGTTCCCCGTCACCCACGCACACACAGACCATACATATATATATGAGACGCGCACACGTCCCTGTTGCCCGAAGTACTATTACGAGTGTAAAAGTGATTTATTTCGTTACTGTCATCGTTGTTGTAGCTTTTTTTTTCCTATTATTGTTAATTATTATTATGCCTCGAGGCAAAACTTTGAATAGACAAAATGTGTGAAAAAACAAAGAAGATCGAAGACCTTTATTTTGAGAATGACCATATTATAGATGACTTAACTGATCGAGAATTGATAATAACACTGGGAAACTCTTCGGACAGCGACAGTGACATGGAGGATAGTGACAGTTACGACGAAAATGTACAAGAGCCTAGCACGAGTGGGGCAACTTGTCTTGGTATTAGTGGTGGTCATCGCATCGAAACTAATTTGCCTGGTGTGTCTTTTATGGATGACGACAGTGATTAGTATAACAAAAACGTAAAATATATTTTTTTATCACATATAATATGATGTTTTATTTACCTATACATATATGAAAACTTTACTGACGGTACAGATTGTGAGCGCGAGTGTACCTGCGCGTAATCTCCTCTACTGACGACTGACAGGTCTCATCTTTCGTGGCGCGCATTATACACAATTATTAAACGGGTTCTTACCATGATTTTTATTAAGTGAGCGATCCCGATATTTAAACACTGTCTATGAGTGTCAGTCGATACTGTCAGTGTGGTGAGTCGTGATGTGAGTTTAAGTTCCAGTGCTCCCAGCAAACGAACGAGAAAGAGGGTAGACAGATTCGTGTGCTCTTTAAAAATCTATCCGCAGTAGGTACTTAAAACCGTCTTTCAATATATTCCATGATTAAAAATCACTTTGTATCAAGTAAATTTCATATTAATCTTGACTTCTGTTTAAAATATTCTGTCATAATAACCACCGGGAGCTCCGAAAACGAAGATTTCATTAAATACCGTTTTATTGCGTCACGGAACGGATAAAATTCGGGTGATTTTGTTGACTTTTTTTACGACTTTTTATGTCAGACTTGATCGTTGGTGGTTACTGTCGCTCATGGGCCTTTCTGATACCACTTGCGATCTAATCTTACTGTTGCTGAGAACTTGTATAGTAAAGTATTGAAAAAAGAGCATGTAACTATGTATTATTTTATCTAGTTTTTTTGTTTTTTGAGTTGGAGGAAGTAGTCGGATTCCCACCCACCTCACGAGTGGAATATATGAGGGTTGAACTGCACAAAAACTTCCAACCGCTCACACTCAGCGTCCGAACCCCGGCTGAGGCCAGAACACAGCATGTGGTTTTGCTAGACGGCACGACACGTTACGCATTACGGCACTCTTTCCCATCGAGCCACCCATTATTTTATAGTTAAAGACAATAATTTGAGATCTAAAAATTTCTACTTAACTTACATAACCTCAAAACTTCCAGCTTTATAACGCCAACATACCTGTAACAAAAATAATTATAATTACAAAAAAACTAAAACGAAAACACATCTAACCACAACATCCAGTCTACATTCAAACAAAAATGACAAAATCCCAAAGCTAGGAATTTTAACTTAATGATGCCAAAAAGTGTAAATGAAAAGTCGGCTCGTTGTTTTTCCGTCTGTGTTCAGGATCCTGTCAAATAAGGACGCGGTTACATTAACAAGACGAGAGAAAAACATTTCGGAGACTGTTGGAGCACCTTTAATTTCATTTACAGCCTATTTAATCAAGTTAGGCATAATGGGAATGTAACCCGTTGCCTAGAAAAAAGAAGAACGAAAAAATGCCGAGAATATTAAAAAAAAAAAAATTAAATTACCTACATAAATCGCAATCCAATTTTAATTGAATATCAGTCTTGATAGTTTGAATCCGCCACACAGACTTATAAAAAAACTAAAAAAAAAACTTGAGAGGTGTCAAGGGACACCCGGATGGAACGAGATTCCTTTCAATTAATTAGTGAGGAAATTGTAATAAAACTTTATTTTGTTCGTTTTATACTAACTAATTATTATAACTTAAATAAAATATTTTGATCACAGCGCCATCTAGCATTAATCATTTAAAACAAAAAAAGTGTGGTAACAACTTTTTATAAGAATTTCTGTCTAGCCCCCTTTCGATAACGCGCGATAAGGAACTTCGTTCCAAAAAACATAAAAAATATATTTGGAAGGTATTTATTTGTCTTAGGTCATTCGTTTCGTCTCTTTAGTGTGACGGCTTCTTAATAGGTACCGAGAGTTCTTCGTGTTTTGACTCCGTTGAATTCAGTACGGGAATGAGACTTTTTTCAGCTCTTTAAAATGATGAATTTTCGCGGTGTTTTGCGATGTCAAAATTTTGTTGAAATTGCTTTAAAATTATACGTAACTAACGAAATGTCCTGACTTTGCTTGGGTGCAACGCCAATACTACTTTGTATCATCTTAAACTAAATGACCTTTGCAATTTTATCTACATCACAAGGGCGGACAGGATTCCTGGTTCAGACAGCATTTGCGATGTAAGCATGTCAAACTATCCTACTTTACATATCAAATATGGGGGCGGCGCGACGGCAAAGAGTGCCGTGGGCGTAACGCGTCGCGCCGTCCCTCATGACCCCGTGCTGGGTTCAGGCCTCAGCCGGGGTTCGGACGCTGAGTGTGAGCGGTTGGAGGTTTTAGTGCGGTTCAACTCCCACATATCCGGTGATTTCTAAAATTTCTAAAATTTCATTGTCCTCGACTTATGCTAGTTTTAGGTACCTAAGGACTGATAAACAGTGAAGAGACTTTATTTTATACTATAATATAGACTCTCCTCTAGAATCACTTTATGTATTACCTAAATGCATTAAAATTCGTGGCACCATTCATTAGTTTTAAAGATGTCAGCAAATATAAAGATTGCAACTGACTTTGTTCTATATTACATAGTGATAATAGTTATTTTTGAATAGAGATTTTAACTATAAAAATACTCCATTTACTTGGTAAAGCGTATGTTTTTAAGTCACTGGCATTATTATGAGGTAAAGTAGCCATTTTGCGACCCCCCGTCGTGAAGCCAACGGTCATCCTGTCGGTGAAATATATTATAGTAAAAACCGCTATTTTTGTGGGAAAATTTAAGTATATTTCACCGATATTACAGTGAAAGTTATATAGGACAAGAATTTGTCTTTTGTACATAATATTTTTAATGGGCTAGATAGACATTTGACTACGACGACTACGACTGTTTTGTGTCTACAAATTCGATACTATTCGAAATTCGACAAATATTCGAAACTTTTCGAATTATTCGAAATTCGACAAATATTCGAAACTTTTCGAATTATTCGAAATTTTTCGAATATTCGTTGAATTCTAATTTCGAATCTAATATTAATATTCGATTCGGAACGAATAATTCGTGAGTTCGAATTATTCGCACACCCCTAGTAAAAAGTCGTGGTGGCCGAGTGGTCGAAGCGCGTCCTTCCGAACGTGAGGTCGCGGATTCAAATCGTCGCCGGCTTGTACCTCTAAATCTAAATTTGAAAATATTTATGTGCAATTTTTCACCACACCACTGGCTAAAAACGGTGAAGGAAAACATCGTGAAGAAACCTGCATATCGGAAAAGTGTTCGAAAAATCCTTTGAAGATATGTGAAGTCCCCAATTCGCATTAGGCAAGCGTGGTGGACTATGCCTAACCCCTCTTCTGAGGCCAACAGTAGGCAGTAATGGGTTGGTACAGTACTAGTGCACGATCGGTGTACTTTCAATTGGCTTCATTCTGTTGTTCATGATGTTGATTCCAGATCTAATAAATCTATATTTGAAACAGAATTTAAAAAAACTATAATTCAATGCCGTTACCAAACCAGACCTAATTCGTAAGCTACACGTTACACCATATTACTTCCAATTCCACACATCGTGAATCATGTTTAAAAAAACCAAAACAAATTAACCATAGACATTAAAACATCCAAACTTGTCACAGCCATAGACAAAATCGTAAATTAAAGCCGGCGCACACCACGGACGGAATTAACATAATAAAAAGGAGGCATTGATACGAGCGTCGTAAATAATATTTTATGACTATGGTCCTAATGCTTCGTACTATGGACGGAGTTGTGCGAAATGGAACCAGGATAAATAATTATTAACCGATTTCAAAAATTACGTGTTGGTGGATAATATTTTAGACATAGACATACTTTATTTGAGGTAAAAATGGTACAAAAGATAAGAAATACAATTTACATTATCATACCTATTACATTTTTCCCTGGTTTTCAGCCTCAGCTGGCAGTGACGTTACAAATGTTAAGATTGTACACGCCTAAGAAATTATAAAAAAAATGACAGACAAAATATACTATTATAGGTACAACAATAGGCCAAAAAAAAGAGTAAAATTTTGTGTTGTCTTGTGCGTTTTTGGGCAGTGAGTGTATCGAAATAGTCTAATAATAGACTTGATTAAATAGTTTAAAGTTCACTTTTTAAAAGGAATAGATGCATAAATAACAATGATGAACAAACAAACTTGGAAATTGCAACAATTCATTAGTAAAAAGCTGAAACAATAAGAAATAGTAACTGAAGGTATGATTGCTAGCAGACTGTGTGTTTTTAAACTAATTGATAGCTAAAATTGTATAACCAACTAGCTGGCCCACACAACTTCGTCTGCGTCACATACGGAAATTTTCTCACCGTTTAAACCTTTCCTGGACTTCTACGAATATTTCAAGATTAAAATAAGCCAAATCGGTTCAGTCTTTCTCGAGTTTTAGCGAGACTAACGAACAGCAATTCATTTTTATATATAAGAAGAAGAAGATTATAATAGAACATTGATAGGCATGCCAATTAAATTTCAAAAAGTCGACAGTCTACATACTCCTACACAACACATTCACACACCAAAAGATATTGTTTTATTGCAGGTAAACGAGCAAACGGTGCACTTGGGAGCGGTTACTGTTGCCCATAGTCCTCAGCGAAATCGATACCTTTTCTTTTGCCTCGTAGGAAGACGAGCTAACGGGCCACCTGATCGTAAGCGGTTACCTTCACTCAAATATTACTAATTACACACATTATTAATTATTTCATCCGTCATTAAATTATTGAAAAAACTTCAAGTTCGTGAACAAAATTAAACATCTTTCAAACTATCATTAAAATTTTAAATCAAATTAAATGGTCACCATATTAGATAAATAAATAAATTTTCCTGCCATGGTTCCGTTTGGCAAACGCGTTTGTCGCCACAACGAAAACAAGAAAGAACCGAACAAACTTCACACTCTGCAGGGGTGCCAACATAAAAAATTCACAATACGAATATCCGAGCTGGTGCATATAAAATTCGAAAGTGAATTGTATTAGAAATGAACGGCTGATGTATAGTGGTTTTTGTTGAATTATATATTTTTTGAGGCGAAAGTCTTGTATTAGTAAAAGTACAATAGTAGTGATATCGAATAAAGTATCGTTTTGTTAATAAGGGGTGGGCCATATAAAGTTTGCATTTTTCAAAAGTTCGACTGTCATGTTGGCTGTGTGGCATGTTGCGCCATCCTGTTGAAACCAAATGTCGTCCATGTCATACTCTTCAACTTTTGGAAACAAAAATTCGTTGAGCATGGCACGGTAACGCTCGCCAATGACCGTAACGGCGGCTGGCTCAATGATGCCGCCGGACCAAAACCCACACCAAACCGTAACTCTTTGTGGGTACATTGGCTTCTCAATGGTGACGTGGGGCTTATTTACATAGCCTCCGAGGTGAAAATGGGCTTCATCTGACACACACACACACACACACACACACACACATTTCTTACAGTTTGAACTGAAGACTCACCACTTTGGAAGTAACTTTTCAATATTTCCCAATTTTGTTCAAGCGTATAGCGTCCCATTTCGTAAATGTCAAACCTTTAACTAAATTATGAAGACAAATTGAATGACATTTGAGCTGTCATTCTCTAAATAAACAGTAGTTCAAAATGCAAACGTTAGATTGCCCACCTTATATTTTGTTAAAAGAACACACGTTGTACTAGTTTTGTGCAACTTTAAAGTTTCATTAAATCTATTTAGAAATTTTCACAGTAACAAGCGTCTGCACCCATAATCATAAAGTTGTATTTTTTAATTAAGATATTAATAGGACTGTTGGCGGCCCACCTGATGGTAAGCGGTTACCGGTAAAGTCGAACAGCAAAGTCATTACCCACCAATGCACTTTTTTTTTTCAGTTGGAGGAAATCACCGGATCCCACGGTATGTGGGAATTGAACCGCACTAAAACCTCCAACTGCTCACACTCAGCTTTCCCGTCGCTCCGTCCCCGACCTACCAATGCACTTGGAAATGCTTTTGTGACTTAGACAAAGTTCTTAGTTTCAAAATTCAGGTAATACATTAAGAGAAATTTAAGTGATATTCAAGTCAAATCTATTCTTGTTGATCAATATGCTCTATTTTAGCAAAGCAGAAAAAATCCGGTCAAATTATCATTTTCTATTCTATCAAAAATATCTAACACTCCAATTTTCCTGGATATTTCTCGAATCCTCCTTAAAATTTACATGTTTCTAGATAAAATCTAAATGTATCGATTACCATACACGCTCAATAGTGTGGAAACTATCTCGTAACCAAGACTTTGGAGGGACATTATCGAAGTTAAATGGTATTACGTTTCTGATAAAATAAGGAAAAGACTGGTTTACTGTGGTTATTGTTCTAGAACATTTTGCACGCAGATGTATATCGCGTGACAATGCAATAATATGACAAAATGGCGTTGATCGGATGATGGATTCGGAAGGTGGTCCTGTACTACATAAGATAGACCAGTCGTGTTTGGGTTCGTTTTACTTGTCTTAGCTGGCACTCTACTGTTACATGATATTCAGGATCTAAAAAACTTGTATTTAAAGATTTCTTTTAAAGAATTTTTTATCCTTCATAGGAACTCTTGTGCCAAACTAGATAGACCGGTCGTGTTCGGGCTCGTTTTGCTTGCATTACCTAGCACTCTACTGCTACATGATATCCAGGATCTTTAAAGATTGTATTAATAAACTTTAAAATAAATTATTATTTTTACTGCTAAGTTAATTATGGGATTCTCCGCCATAGTATTCACAATAAAATGTATTCGGCAGTTACAGTTTAAAGACGACTTTGGACACAAAAGCGAACGATTACATCGCTGCGTTATCGTTGACTATACACAGTTTAAAGTGATGTAGTAACTACATTCTGCTTGTAGATAGCTTTGTTTGTTCATTGTTTTTATTTAATTATATTATTAGATAGTAGGCAGATAATATGTTGACGAGTAGACAATAAACTAAAATTTAAAACTTCCTTTATTGTTAATGTTGATCGAGTTTCCAAAAGGATGTATCAAGTATGCTCAGAACAGGCATCAAAGATTTGAAGATTGAATAGTGTGTGAAACTACATATTAAAAGAATTTAAAACAATTATTTGATTTTACTTTAAAACTTGATATTAATAACATTTTTACTAAATTAAAATATTACAATCGGCCATTTTGGCTGAAATACCAACAGCATCGGATGATGTCACTAATAAGTAAACAATATAAAATTGACGTTCTCTATTGGTTGCGCCATGACACTTTTGCGTTTCTTTACTTAAGTGTGACATCAAACGCGATGATTGACACTATGGGCGGTTTTCGCGCACTATTTGAAATGAATTTCAAAAATGGCTTGAAACCTACTTAAACTACGCCTGTACCAACCCATTACTGCCCACTGTTGGGCTCAGGTCTCCTCAGAAGAGGGATTAGGCATAGTCAACCACGCTTGCCCAGTGCGGATTGGGGACTTCACATATCTTCAAAGGATTTTTAGAACCCTTTTCCGACATGCAGGTTTCCTCACGATGTTTTCCTTCACCGTTTTTAGTCAATGGTGTTATGAAAAATTGCACATAAATATTTTTCACATTTAGATTTAGAGGTACAAGCCGGCCGGATTTGAACCCGCGACCTCCCGTACGGAAGGACGCGTTTCGACCACTCGGCCACCACGACCTTAAACTACGCATTGTTACCGAAATATAGATGTTTTCGTAAAATCTTAATTTTAAGTTTTAGTCTACTCGTCAACATATTAATATTAAGTATCTGCTTTTGTAGTGCATACATGTTTTATGTTTCAAGCCAGTTGTTGTTCTCATAATACAGTAGAATCCGGTTATAACGACGGCCAAGGGACCGGTGATATTACGTGTACTAACAGGACGTCGTACTAAACGAACAGATGTACTTCCATGGTTCTTCATAACAAAACCAAACGTATGCCTATACTGACGTCGCTATAAACGGTCGGTCGTTAAATGCGAAGTCGTACTAAACGGACTACACTGTACTTTGTAATACTTTATTTCATATTGCTTTTAACGTGTGTTGTGTGCCAAATAAATTAAAAAAAAAATCAGTAAACCCACAATATGGAAGAGGATTTCAAAATCTAACACTACTGATTCCACATGGACTGTGTCTATACGGGTCTGAGAGATAGGGAGCGACGCTTTGTCCGCAGTGTAAATATAAATTGCGCTATAAATGTCAAATGGACACAATTGCCGAGCCGCTCCTGATTTTGTCTGATTTAAAGCACGTGCACGGAAAAGGGTCTAAGTTGAAATATACTATATAGTTTTGGGGCATTATGAAAAATGACAAAAAATAAAGTGATTTTTTTGAACTCGTTTTTTTTCTCGGTAAAAACCGTCTTTGAACTTCAACGTATATTCAGAATGGCCAAAATGGTCCAGGCGTTGTTGAGTTACGCGTTTAGCAACACATTTTGCTATTCATTTAGATAAGATAGGCAGACGAGCCAACGGGCTACCTGATTGTAAGTGGTTCCATCGCTCATGAGCCTCTGCAATGTCAGGGGACATTGAGGGGTCGCTACCTACGACCTAACTTTTAGGACCCTCCTCAAGCCTCGTTTGAAGAAGGACAAGTCATAGCGCTACCATTAAAATTCTATGAAGTTTTGTAAAATATAAATAGCGAGTAGTTCCGTTCATTTTAGTTTAAATAGTGACACTTGTTATGTAATCTCATTTTAAAATCAATTGTTGACCTATTTTAAAAAAATATATATCTAACGACTCATTGTCATTATCATCATTTATTGTGTTCATCTTCGGTTGCCGAGCGAATGTGGGTAGGCGGGCGAGGAGAATTAAAACCACTTGTTAAGAAGTTATACAATAATTATTTTAGAAAAATACTATAACGACGCTCCACCGAACACGTTTTGCTTCCTTCTTTCACAAAAGAGCCCGGAGTTGCATCAGAGTGCCGAAACGTCAGATTTCACAAATGTCATTATTCTTCTTTTACGTTTCGTGACACTCTCACACCAAGGAGGCGCTGTTATATCTATATGTCAAAGTGCTAACACTAACAACTGAATAAAGCGAACCGAATACGGCAAGTTTTGAATTAAACATTCTAATAATATAAAGTAAATAACCTACTTTATAGTGCATTATATTATAAAGTTTACTTATCATATCATATCACAAAAAACTACTACTTTCTCCAGTCTTATTATAAACTCAATATTACATAATATCTATTTCCAACATTATATATTAACATCAAAAACACATGCTATTACAGTACATTATATATTCGTATAAGTTTTCATCATCATCATCATCATCATCATCAGCCTGTAGACGTCCACTGCTGGACATAGGCCTCCCCCAAACTTCGCCACATCGATCGGTCCTAGGATCGGTATAAGTTTACGTAAGTCGTCAATAGATGGCGCTACTTGTATTCCTGCATCGCGCCATCGTCGTGTGTTCAAGTTGTATGACCTGAGCGGGAACACGGCCGAACGATTGAAGTTCATGAGCGAAAACGGTAACCACTTACTATCAAGTAAGTATTTTTGATATACCCTAGAACTGCTGTATTGCGGTTTGATGGGTAAAAAGTACCATCATAAAGTAATTAAAATTATAATTTTAAAACTTGGACATCCGGATGGAACGAAGTTCCATTCGATTAATTAGTGAGGGAATTTTAATAAATGTTTATTTTTTTTAAGTTATAACAATTAGTTCTATCGTCTCTCGTCTGTCTGTCTCTCTCTCTTTCTATAAGACGTCTGTTTAAAACGTCTGAGAGAGATTAATCATATAAAACAAAATAAGGAATTGTTTTAAAAGATTTTAATCACAACGCCATCTAGCGATAATCATCTAAAACAAAAAAGTGTCGTGGCAACTTTTTCATAAGAATTTCCGTCTAGCCCCCTTTCGATAACGCGCGATAAAGAACTTCGTTCTAATATTTGTGATTAACATATACTTTCTACACAAATATTTTCTCGAATATGTACTACAATTGAAAGTGATACATAACAAGAACGCATTTACACTATCAAATTCATACATTGTTAATTTCATGTCATGTGACGTTAGCGATATTTTTTAAATAAAGCATCTATGTAATAATTATGTGTGTAATATTAAGTATTCGTCTGCGTCACAAATATAGTGCTCAGAGCCTTTTATTGCCTACACGGCAATAAAAATAAA
This sequence comes from Trilocha varians, assembly GCA_030269945.2. Taxonomy (NCBI): domain Eukaryota; kingdom Metazoa; phylum Arthropoda; class Insecta; order Lepidoptera; family Bombycidae; genus Trilocha; species Trilocha varians. Next base: position 10,956,857 of record AP028280.1, read on the forward strand.
CAAAAAAGAGCATTTATGATGTAAATACAGAAAAATGAGACTATTTACTGTTTTACAAGCTTTATACTAACTTGCACTGTATTTACCTAAGTAAGTGAGGATGGAATCTTGCAAGTTGAATTTGACCAACTTCCAGATTTGCGATTACGATAAAACTTTGCTTACATATGTATATGACGGGATTATACAAAAATATGGTACAATGAAGCTAATGTAATGATGGATGCGGAAGGTGGCCACAGAAACTCGTATACTAAATAAGATAGACCCATCGTGTTTGGGCTCGTTTTACTTGTCTTATCTAGCATTTTACTACTACATGATATCCAAGATTTTAAAAGCTTGTATTTAGAGTGTCTCCTTTTTTATAAAGTTTAATACAAGCACCGATATCTTTAGACATCGGGAGGCTTAAGCAAAAATTCCATATATCGAAGAAAAACCGTGTTTATCTTATGTGACATATCATCGGCTACGGCCGAAATTCTGCCAAGTCATACAACCTTGCATCACAACGATGGCGCGATTCAGAAGTACTAGTAATGCCATCTATCGGCGATATTAGTAAACTTTAGTCGTGTATACTTCGGCACCCTTATTCGCAAAGGGGTGAGACGTAAGCCTTCGCGTGCAACACATCGCATCACCCCGGACAACCGTTTTTAGCGCAGTTCGACATTATACGTTTCATGAGTGACTGTAACCACTTACGATCGGATGATCTATTGGCTCGTCTGGCAAGGCAATTAAATAGTGGCGTGCATGAATATTTTGGTCAGGGTATGCAGAAATTGAAATAAAGCTAATATTTATAAATTTACATCTAACAATCAAGTTATTAAACTTTTGCGCTATAATAATAGGAATGATTACTTCTATGAAATATACAGCGTGCGCGGCGATTTTTATTGTGTTTTTAAAACCAATTTAAAAGGTTAGGGTTATGCAATGCGTATTTGCTTCTATCGACGACACGCCACTCATTGAAATATGAACCATAAACAACGAAGCTTGCAGTGTACTTACAGTTGTACTATGCAGCGACGAAAGTGATTTGTGAATGCTTGTTATTGTAAAATAATATAATATTATAAAGCTGAAGAGTTTGTTTGTTTGTTTGTTTGTTTGAACGCGCTAATCTCAGGATCTACTGGTCCGATTTCAAAAATTCTTTCACTGTTGGATAGTCCATTTATCGAGGAAGGTTATTTTATTTTGAAAAAAAATAGGGATCCGCATGAAAATATCGAATTTGTAACACAAGCTGAATAATCGAAAACCTATTTATGCGTATGCTGCAAAAACTATTGACAATAAAACAAAATGTTGTACTACGGGTTTTTAGGTCTTAGTAAAACAAACAAAAAAGTCCGCGACAGCATATATCTAACTATCATAGTTTAGTCACAATAACCGCTTTTATGTTTTTAATGAAACATAATATCAAGTGAAATGAAATATCAAGAGTATTAATGTGGAAGTAAATTACTTTTTGTTTTATTCCAATTGGACTTTTCGTTTAGAAGTTATCACGAGTATAAAACGCAATGAATATGTGGGCGCACAGCGAGCCGCGCAAATAATAACTCGACGGCATTGCGAGTACTGTTTGAACCCCTTTGTAACGCAGACGAAGTTGCGTGTTAGTATAACGCTAAAGTTTAAATTTCGAACCGTTATCGGGTTATGTGTGAACCGATTTGTGTAGTCATCACAAACTCGTTAAATAACAATTTGACAAATGAAAACAATTTAAATTGCATTGCATGTTGCAATTGTTTGCGATGAGTTATGTTGATCGACGAAATATGTAAATGGGGAATTCGGAATTTTGGTAAAATAATTCCTGGGCTTTGCTTATAGTAGTGTATGTACTGTGAAGGTAATAGTGGGAAATTTTAACTTAAATTGCTTAACAGATTGTTTTGTTTTGATATCTCCTTTTGAGAAATTAATCAAAAAACAGTTTAGTTTTTGCTTTGTCGTGTATTAAAACCTATAAGTGAAATCATTTTTGGAACGAAGTTCCTTATCGCGCGTTATCGAAAGGGGGCTAGAAGGAAATTCTTATGAAAAAGTTGTCACGACACTTTTTTTGTTTTAGATGATTATCGCTAGATGGCGCTGTAATTAAAATATTTTAATTAAGTTATAATAATTAGTTAGTTTAAAACGTCTGCATCTCACTCTTTTATATAAGAGAGAGTGTCTCTCTCACAGACACACTGTCACAGAGAGAGACGTTTTAAACTAACTTATTATTATAACTTAAAAAAATAAGATTATAAAATAGACACATAAGTATCTAAAAAGTTCTAGTGCAAGTTAATATAAAACTTATAAAAATGTACTAGGTAAAGTAAATAATAATTTTAAAAATCGCTACATCAACCGCTCCCGCTTACTCCACGACCGTAACTTTACACAAACAAATTGAACTTCATTAGTTCTGTTTTCATACAAAACACTTAACATCTAGTAAAATTATATTTCGGTAAACAAAGTGATAGATGATGCTTTCTCGATGGCTCTCTTAAACGTTTATTAAGGGTGCTTCGAAGGGTAGAACGGGTGTATTATCAATAATTATTTGACGAGAACTGGCTTGATTACAAGGGGTGAAAGTGAAATGTCTTTACCGTTTTGTTTGGTTGTTAAATTTTATTAGATCAGTGCAGTTAGAAATAGTTTACAGTAAATTTAAACAGCAACTTTTTATTATGCGACAGGTGCGACACTGCGAGGCCGCTACCTACATTGTACCTTCTCAGAACTCTCTTCAGGCCTTCTGTCTTATGGTTCGCTCACCATCGCGTGAACAGTACTCTCGTTTACTGATCTTTATGTCCAACAAAAAAGTTATCGTCAAAATCGGTTCAAATTTTATAAACATACAACCAAAAATTATTTATTACATTTATTTATCATTTTATTTGTTAATATATTATTTTAGTCACTGTGGGTGGAAAAGTTGATTGAATTATTTGAATTGATTAATTTGTAAGTGTATAATTTTATAATTGTTGTTTTGTAATGTTCCTTTTTAATTTAATTTAATTTTTCTTTCTATTTAATTGATTAGTATAGTATTTTTCGTGATTGTTTAACTAGCATGCAGTTTATACCAGTAGGTGGAATAACAATAGTGTGAGTACCACTGTTGAACGACAGTAGTGTAGATAACAACATGAACTTAGTATTAGAGTGTAAGTTTGTAATTTATTTCATGTTTGTTTGATGTGTTATGTATATGAAAGCGCAGTCGAGCGCTTTTATCAAAATCCATTGTTGCTTATGGCGTGGGTAGTCCAATAAAAATGATTTGAATGAAACGGATGGCCTTCAAAACTTAAACCGTTTACTTCTTCGAAATAACTTTACAGTTGAATAATCTTTTACAAACAATATTCTAATTAACGTTAATCAGTTTAAAATAATTAAAGATTGAGGCGACAGATAGCGATTCGTCGACAAAGTGGTGCGCCGGCGACCGCTCTCCAACAAGTCCGTCTAAAAGATGGCCGTCCCGCTACCACAGACTCGACGCTCCGCTAGAGTGACCATACCAACTGTCACTCTTGTCAATGTCATTTTTCATACGCGCCTACATATGCATGTTGGAAAATAATACATATTTTGAATTTAGAATTTTGAACACTCTGCATGATATTCTGTTGGTGTAACATTAAATAAATAATAAATAAAAATACACTCAAAGAGACTCATTATCCTTTTTTCGCAGCAAAATACCTATCATTCCATGAAGCCGTCAGCCCTCGCGGATAATTTTTGTCGCATGACTTGCTAGATCCCGTCCGTTTGTTTGAAGTGAAATGGTGTATTAACTTCGGGCTGTTCGTTAATAAACAAAGTGCTGAGTCACTTGCGAATGACAAATACGTTGTGATAAAGAGTGAAGAATATAATTTATTTTTTTAAACAATGAGCGATCTTATAGTGCAGTTAAGCCTGGTTTTTACTTTGTATGTGACTGATTTAGAGGTACAAGTCGGCCGGATTTGAACCCGCGAAAAAAGATAAATGTGAAAAACACCACTGGCTAAAAACGGTGAAGGAAAACATCGTGAGGAAACCTGCATGTCGGAAAAGGAATCTAAAAATCCCCAATCCGCACTGGGCAAGCGTGGTGAACTATGCCTAATCCCTCTTCTGAGGAGACCTGAGCCCAATAAACTTGGTTATGTTTTTTATATTTGTTAATTTGATCTTAAGAAGATAAGTTACATAAATATCACTAAAACGTACAACTTATCATTCGAAAGCACTTCGATCGGCCGTCAAAATTAATATTTCACGATCCGACGTCCGAAAGAATGATTACATTTTCAGTTCTTCATCTATATCGGCATAGTTCAGTGTTATAACACATTTGAGTCGGATGGATTTATGTAATCAATCATTTCCATTCTATTCGAAGTTGTCTGATGTTTTTATGGTGTTTTAATTTTGAAGAGAGCCTTTAACAGACAGTTTTGTAACTTTCTGGTGGTTTAAAAAATGTAATTTTAGGTATATTTTTACTTATCAACGGTTTATTATGAAGTTATTCAGACACTCGCGGTTTTCTATAATACTTTCATGCATTTTGGTACCACCCAAAAGCTAACGAGAAAGAGGGTAGGCAGATTTGTTTGCTTTTAAATCGACCCGCAGTATCCAGTCTTCTCGTGATCATGATGTTTGCAACAACGTTGAAATATCGAGACAACTCAATTAAACAAATATCGCGGTAAGAACCCGTTGAAAATGCATGAAAGGTTTATTATAAGGTCCAAAATACAACGCTACTTTTATAAATAAATGTAATTTAACAAGCTTTATATTAACTTGCTCTGGAACTAGTTAGGTACCTATGTGTCTGTTTTATTTGTCTTTCTTGCAATTAAATAATTTGTTTTAAAGAAAACTTTTAAATGCAAGCTTTTAAAATCCTCGATAACTTCTTACTAAGTGCTTGAGTCCTTCTTACCAAGCACTCTGCTCAAGTAGAACGAGGCCAAACAAGACGTGTTTATGTTATATGTATAGTATTTGAGTTCCTATGACCACCTTCCGAATCCATCATCAACATATCATTGCCTTGTTACGCGATATACATATCCTTACAACATTTCAACTCAATCGGGAACCAAGAAAAATTAAGAATTTTTTTAAAGTATTTAACTTGCAATAATCCATCCGAACTTCCATAGTTACATCCAATGCAAGTTAATATAATACTTCTAACAAGAGCTTGAACGATACTACTGTCCTTGACTTCTCTAACTTGTATTATAACGTTACAAAACATAATATCGTGCTATATACCATTAGGCTTTTCAAATCCGACGGTAATAAATGGGACCTCATACAAAATCGAGGTGACATCTAAAATACTGCAAAGACAGACAGGTCAGGGAAGAAATGACGCAACCATAAAGTCTAGTCAGAACTAGGGTTGCCAGGTGTTAGAATAAAGCAGGACATACGTAGGATTTTTGATTGCTTGTCCGGCCAAAATAAGCGGCATCCGGCCTGTTAGGATTTAGGTAGGATTTTTCAATTTCGAAATTAATAAATAAATTTTGTTTTGTTATAATATAACGACTGATGATTAAGACAGTTAGAGACTGATTTATAATAAAGAAATATTAGCTTGATTTTGCTTTTGTTTTATTAAAATGCAATCAGAAAATCCCGGATTTCATTTTTTTTTAAGTAACACCTAAATTTTTCAAAAATGTGGAGCGTCCGGATTTTTCGACCGAATGTTAGGACAAAAAAAATAGTTTTACACTTTTTATAAAAAATGGACAAAAAAAACAAGATGTCCGGATTTTTTACCCAAATGTCAGGACAAACTGACAAGTCTGTCCGGCTTTTGCGTCTGAGGACCTGGCAACCCTAGTCAGAACTAAGGTCATCTACTGTTTAGCTTTGTTGTTATAAATGAATTCGCTTTTATCAATTTTCTATTTGTGTGATTTGAATTTACGATTATAATTCTAGGGTTTAATTGAGTGTTTGTATGTGTTTTTGCTTGTGTGTGCTTATGTTTGTCACCATTTCATTGTGTAAACCTCCCGACAATATTAAAATAACCGTTTTTGCTCTATAAACCAAAATTGTGTTTTTTTTCCGGGTGAACAGATTTTCACGGGATTTTGACTAGGTAGTTGTTATAAACATTTTAATTATTCATGTACTATTTTTGTTGCGTAACAGATACACGAGCTTACGGCCCACCTGATGGTAAGCGGTTACTATCGCTTATGGACTTCTGCAATGCCAGGGCAAAGAGGGGCCGTTATCTATCACCTAACCTTACAAGACTTTTCTTAAACCTCGTTTAAAGAGGGACATGTTATACCGGAAACGCCGTAGATGGGAGTACATTCCAGATCGGAATGGTGCGGTGGTGAGAATAACACTGTAACAATAAAACACGAACACACGCACAACATACCTACCAATATTTAAAACAAACCTTCATAATACATACTATAAATTTAATTTCATCCACACAATACACATACAATACACATATACACACAACACACACCTATCTACCACCTAATACACGCAGACTGAAATTACAATGAGAAAATGCATCAAGATGTATTGTCATGTTCTATTGTAAACAATAGCTGTATCGACAGAAAAAACAGTTTGATTCTCATCGTGTTTCTTTGCTCTAATCGATCTGTGACCTAATCTATATGATGTGAGAAAAACAGATACGGTATATTTATATTGTACTTATTGGTCGATTGATTCGTCTGCGTCACAAAGGGTTCAAACGGTATTTGCGATGTGAGTACTGAAAAACATCTAATATCTAATATATATTATATAGGCGAAAGTTTGTAAGTATGGATGTATGGATGTTTGTTACTCTTTCACGTAAAAACTACTGAATGGAATTGAATGAAACTTTACCACAATATAGCTTATACATCAGAATAACACATAGGCTACAACTTTTGATAATACGGGACGAACCTGAAGTCCACGCGAACGAAGTCGCGGGCAAAAGCTAGTCAACTAATAAACTTGAATAAACTTGCTTTATTTCATTCTTTCATCAAGAAAATCTTAAATTATCTGTATTTCTTACTATATTATGGATGTATTGTACAAATAAACCTCTCTCTTGAATCATTCTAACTTTTAAAAATAGTCCCATAAAATCTATTGCGTAGATTTAATGATTTAAATGACCTCATGATCATGATTACCTTTCATTTGACACCAGATTCATTCAAATAGGCCGGTATGAAAAAACAAAAAAAAACACAAATGAATTGAGTCTCCTCCATTTTGGAAGTCAAAAAAAATAAAAAAAAATTAAGAAAAAAGATATCACCTCACTACAACAGCCACATCCAAATTTTTGCACTAAATCCTTGTCTACAGTCTAGACTAGTATGGTGACCGTCACCCGCCTCAAACGACGCCATGAATAATGAACGATCACCGTCCAGGTCCAATGCGACTCATAAATATTGAGTATAGTCTGAACAATGCTATTTTGAATGACGGGGCGTTGACACATGCTATTTTATGATACGAATTCACCTGCTTCACGCGTCTAGGCACTAGGCAACATATTTTGTGACCCTGGCATTGCAGAGGTTCATGAGCGACGGTGACCGCTTACCATCAGGTGGGCCGTATGCTCGTTTATCTACCTTGCAATAAAAAAAAAAGTAATCCTGTCTGTCTGTCTATCATGCTTTCACGACTACAAATCTTACTAGCGGGCCCGTGAAACTTCGTCTGCGTCACTATCAATTGATAGACATAGACATCGTTTATTTGTAATGAAAAGATGTTTACAATTGCAGAAATGATAATATTAAAAAAAACATGAATTAAATAAGTTTTCATCACAAACCAGTCGGAACTCGGCTTAATGATATATGACACCCTCAACCGCCATATAACGCTGGTTTTCAGTTTCGACTGGCAGTGACGACACAAATGTTAGTGAATTTAAAAATAAAAGAAAATAACAATAAGAAAAAATAAACAAACACCAAGAAAAAGAATAAGGTAGCCTTATGTTCTTTCTCAGGGTCTAAAGATAATCTGCGCTAAATTTTATCAAAATCGGTTGAGAGGTATAAGCGGGAAAGCGTTGCAGACAGACAGACAGAGTTACTATCGCATTTACAATATTAGTAGGGATGTCACAAATATAGTTTCATATACTCTATTTGATTTACTCACTTTGTTTACACGAAAAACATTTTTACTTCCCGTATGGTTTTATTGCATTATTGTCTGTATGAATATGTTTATTAGAATCAACTGACTTTACGACTTCTCTGAATGAATTCTCGTTGTCTTACGTAAATGAAGATTGGGTTGACTGACTTTCGAAAAAGGAGGTATTGGAGTCGAGTGTATTTGTTAAGCTTTTCGAAAACGACTTGATTTTTATCTGTTTGTGATAACGGATGAACCGATTTTGATATGTGTTTGTAAGTTGAGTGGATGATTATTGATCCAATATGGAGATAAAAAATAGGAATAATATTATGTCTTTTCGTAATTCCATCAACATGAATATCAAAAAAAACGGTTTCACTAGTAAAAACTTCAAATTAAGGAGGTTTTTCTGAACTGTGTGATTTTTCCTGCATAATTTTTGCCTGAATGAAAGTTAAATTATCAAGATTTTTTGAGTTTATCTTGAAGGATGCAGTTTTTGGAACGAAGTTCCTTATCGCGCGTTATCGAAAGGGGGCTAGACGGAAAAAAATCTTACGAGAAGTTGTCACGATACTTTTTTTGTTTTAGATGATTACCGCTAGATGGCGCTGTGATCAAAATCTTTTAAAACACGTTCCTTATCGCGTGTTACGTTAGGAAAAAATTATAAGATATCTTTTGATTGAAAGGAACTTCGTTCTATTCGGGTGTCCCTTGACACCTCTCAAGTTTTTTGTTATACACATAATTATAGGCGTTTTTCTAGATGAGAGGAATTCTAAGTTTATTTCGACGAAAAAGTAGCTTCAAAACAATAATTTCAACTGTCTTTTCAACGGACTTTTAAATAAAATCAAAACATTTTATATATTTCTCAACTTAGTACAAAGCAACTGTTTTTCATTACCAGCAAATACCTAAAGATATACCGAAACTTCGGCAGTAAAAGAATTGACTACATTCTTCTATTAGTACATTTTTATTATAAGCTATAGATCAACGTATGTCTATGGTCATTGATCTTACGACTCTAGTTTTGACGACTATGATTACTTTCAGGATTTTATATGTTTCCGACATTCATATTGATATAGCTGATGAATTATATGCTCAATATATTTTGTTTGTTGTTTGGCTGTTTGACTGTAAACCGGTGCCTGGGAAATATTAAAAATAGAATTCCCGCCAAAATTTTGAATTAAAAAACACACTTCATATTTTATTCTAGTTATATATTATTAGGCAGTTTGATTGTAACCCTGTGCCTGGGATTATTAAAAATAGAATTCCCGCCACAATTTTGAATTATGAACAAGTTACAAAATCTGTTTGAGTATTATTTGACAGTATGATCTTTACCCTGTGCCTTTGAAACTTTAAAAGCAAATTTAAAAAATCCCGCCAATATTTTAAATTAAGAAGATTCTTCGTCACTGAATCGACTTTTTTATCCTTTTTCAATATTTTTCTAAAAGTATAAGTAATGAAGTAAAATAACTACACATTTTATTACAAAAATACATTGACGGAATAAAAATAAGTACATTTACATAAAACATATTAAGTTTAACATATTATGTAGGTTAAGCGAAAAGCTATAAATTGAAGTTTACGACTGAAGGCGTATTGGAATGAACAATGTATTTTTATATAAATCTCGGATTTCTGTTAGATGGAAAATACAAATAAGACTGGCTCCACGGTGTCCCATGACATTGCAGAGGCCCATGAGCGACAGTGAGCGCTTACGATCAGGCGACCCAGTAGTTCGAACTAGATTGCAAGTTAACCACTCAACTGGGATCGGCAACCAAATTGGTTTGTTTACTTTTGCCAAGTCTGTGGCAGGAGCCAAAATTGAGCACAGTTCTAAAACTTGTTTTGTTTACATTTTTTAATCGTCTCATATTTTACGGAGATGATATATTTTCGCTGAAAATGCAATACAGCGTCGTTTAGTAATAAAGATTTACAAAAATATAACGTTTAATTAAAAATCTAAATTAAACATTATTGGAAAAAAATGTTTTTTTTAAAAAGGGGCTCAAACACGGTATTGATTCCGAAAGTCCCCAATTTCGCCATCTAGCGAAAAGTGACGTTCCCAGTTGAGTGGTTAAAAAAACATGAGCGAAAATAAGCTAATTGGTTCCATCTAAGCCGCGTTTTCAAAAATGGAACGTAATCTCCATTGACCCAGTTCCAAAAAGGAGGAGGTACCCAATTCGTCACTTTTTTGCTATTTTTGTTGTAATTTTATTATTTAATTAAGTTTAACTTGAAACACACAATTTTACATTTTTATGTTAACCAAAGACAAAATATGACATAGACTATCTATATCTAGAGTAATAGAGAGGCGCTGCAGTTACTATAGTTTATGTATGAAACCTTTTTGTCTATTTCTAACAGTTCGTTTCTTCATAACTAGTTTGGGTGAACCGATTTGAATGATTCTGGTGTCATAAAAGGTGATCGTCATGGGGGTTAATTTTTTTAAAGATCAGATAGGAATTTAATTTCTGTGTTAAAAATGGGTATTTTTAACTGATTGGTAGTTTTTGTGCTTGAGAAATGGAAGTAGGTCGTTTTCATTTTCGTAATAAAATATCATTATAACATCGGGATCGAAAATTTAATAACAATTGTGGTAAGAATTGGACTTCAATTGGAACGAAGTTCCTTATCGCGCGTTGTGAAAGGGGGTTAGACGGAAATACTTATGAAAAAGTTGTCACGACACTTTTTTTGTTTTAGTTGATTATCGCTAGATGGCGCTGTGATTAAAATCTTTTAAAACAATTTCTTATTTTGTTTTATATGATTAATGCTAGATGGCGCTGTGATATATATTTTTTTAAAGTTATAATAATTAGTTAGTTTAAAACGTCTATCTCTCTTTATTGAATTTTATTACAATTCCCTCCCTAATTAATCGAAAGGAACTTCGTTCCATCCGGGTGTCCCTTGACACCTCTCAAGTTTTTTATGTTTTTTTTATGACAATAATTATAGCAAGAAAAAGCAATATTTCGAAACACGTACATAAAACTTTCCCAACAGCAATTTCTCAAGCAAATTAATGTCTATTGATTAGTTTTTCTTTTTCAATTGATTCGAAGAACGCTTCAGAATATAATTTGAGCAATTTTCAAAGGGTAAATGTGAATGCTATTGTCTTTATGAATAATTAATTTAAAAAATGGCAGTTCTTTGAAATTGTTTCACAATATGTCAGGCCTAGTATGATAAAACAGAAATGAATTATTAATTCTTTTGTGACTGTGGCTTGTGGACTATTAGAAAAATAACCTATTTATTTATAAACTTATTCAGACACTCGCGGTATTATATAATACTTTCATGCATTTTCAACGGATCTTCTTATCACGATATTTAATTAATTGAGTTGTCTCGATATTTCAACGTAGTCGCAAACGTCATGATCACGAGAATACTGGATACTGCGGGTCGATTTAAGAGCAAACAAATCTGTCTACCCTCTCCGCAGCAAGTGCTGAGTTGAAGCCTTGTGAAACTCAGTACAATCCCGAAATTATAATGTTTTTAATGTTATATGTTTGTAGACATATATTATTATTGTGTGTTTACTAGTTTTAAGTTTATAATTGTACTGAATTGTTTTCATTAAACATATTTCTTTCTTTCTTTCTTTCTCGTTCGCTTTTGAGTAGTACCACTGGAACTCGAACTCACATCACGACACACCACACTCACTGTATCTACAAGACTCTCTGAACATGAACCCTTAGTGACTGTTTAATTAAATATCGTGGTAAGAACCCGTTGAAAATGCATGAAAGTATTATAGAAAACCGCGAGTGTCTGAATAAGTTTATTCAAGTTCCACACGCCCCTAAAAAAAGTTCATACCATCATCAGAATCTAGTCCATTCTATTATTTCTAGTCATAAATTGCCCCAGATAGTACAGATTACTACAGATTAGCTCGTTACATGTGGATGCGGGTCGCATATCACTGTTACATATCAATATATCTCGGTAATGGCCCATGATGACACTCGCATGATAAATTGCATGTATAGATAAATTTAAATGGGTTTTCTCGCATATTCAATAGTTACGTACTTTGAAACGCAAAACGATTCATTCAGAGTGATTTTTAGTACTTTTTATTGCCTTAGCAAACGAGCTAACGGGCAACCTGATCGTAAGTTGTTACCGTCGCCCATGGATCCCTTCAATGTCAAGGGACTACCCCGCTACCTACGACCTATTCAAGATTTCTTCAAGTGTAATAAATATTTTATAGGGAATACAAATAAAAGTAAATATTTAAAATTGGCTACTATGTCTCAATTATGACGAAACAGAAAACTAATTAGTCCTGAGGATTGAAATGTACTTATTAAATTGATTTCATATTAAAATTTAAAAAAAGAAAAAGGAAATTGTTGAAAATTTTTGTCTTTTATATTTTTAATTTTTTTTCCCTTTGTTTGTTTTATATTAATCAAACAAATGATAAAATTGTATCGATGTTAGGTATATCCTCTAAGATTCTTTTCTTTTACGTTGAAATATCGAGACAACTCAATTAATTGAATATCGTGGTAAGAACCCGTTGAAAATGCATGAAAGTATTATAGATAAGTGCCGCGAGTGTCTGAATAAGTTTATAGTTAATATAAAGCTTGTACATAAATAGCAATGTTCGACACATACATAGATATCGTAAAGATATAACAGTACAGAGTTAGGTAAATTGTAAAAAGGCGTCGCTCTGCCAACCGAATCGTCAAATGGTGCGGACGAGATACATTTTAGATATGAATAGGGTTGCCAATATCAAGATTTTAAGCTAATAATATTTGCCATTTGAGTATTAATAGATTTTTTGTTTAGTAGAGAGGATTTTGCAGATATTAGGCAGAAAAACTCAGCTGAAATACAACGAAAGTTTGGTATTGCTTATGCAAAGTGGAATAATGGATAATAATGGAAAACCGTGTAAAGGAAAATCATAATAATCTTTATGCTAAGTTGGATATCTTTGCACTTTCACTTAGGTAAGTTTAAGGAAGAAATTGTAAAACCTATATCTTACATTTCTTGAAAGATTATATGCATTGTTTGTTAATAATAACTTTTTAATTTCACAATTATATATTGCTGTTGTGATTAACATAGTTGACTGTACAATTAATCTAAGTACGCTAAGTTAGTTCTTTAAGTACCAATTATTGTATTGTTGTTCGTTGATCCAAAAAAAAAAAAGTGTGTGGCAATGGTCAACATTAGTTTGCAATGTGATTCTAGTTCTCAGTAGTTTTACTTATTTTACTATCGTTTTATTTATTACATAGTACAATTTTATTTTTATTCAAATTTTAATAGTACATAGTACAAATAATGGAAATCTCAAAGGCATCCATCATCACTACCACTATGCACCATTTAGAGATATAAAAACAAACTTTCGATGTTCAAATCTTATTTAGAAATTATTCGTTTTAGATACTTCAACATGAAATGTAATTTTTTGAAATATTTAAAATTGTTTCTTCGACAGCCCTAAACACAAACGCGACTTGTTTCCAAAATGAGCCGTTCAGTCCAATATTACGATTTACAATCTAAATGGTATTCAAACCATTAAGATCTAGTCTTTTGATATAATTCAATAGAATATAGGACATATTTTTATAGTTTTTAATTGCATAAACGACCTATGGGCCCATCTTATTGTCATCAGCCTGCCCACCTCTCACTCCCACCACTGTAACTCCTGTGTAGCCAGGATCCACAGCGGCGGCCATCGTTATGAATCTGAGCAGTGAAGTCAGGAACCCGAGGGAAAGATAACTTGTCTTGGACCCCGCAACGAATTTAATCAGAATAGAAAAACATGAGTTTCATCATCATCATCAGCCTATAGACGTCCACTGCTGGACATAGGCCTCCCCCAAACCTCGCCACAACGACCGGTCCTGCGCTTTCTGTATCCAGTGACCGCGATCTTGACGATCTTGTAGGAGATCTGTCCACGTTGCGGCTACCGGTTCGTAGTTCACCTTATAGTATGTGGTTATCGTCGCTCATGGGATTATGAAATGTCAGGGCAGTGAGGGGCCGTTATCTATCACTATATAGGACTCTTCTTAAACCTGATGCCGTAAATTTTCTTGCGTCGGTTCTTCTCAGGACGGAGGCGTAATTTTAGCGAACTGGTGGTAGAAGGTATCGAAAGGGGGCTAGACGGAAATTCTTATGAAAAAGTTGTCATGACACTTTTTTGTTTTAAATGATTATCGCTAGATGGCGCTGTAATAAAATCTTTTAAAACAATTCCTTATTTTGTTTTATATGATTAATGCTAGATGGCGCTGTGATCAAAATATTTTATTTAAGTTATAATAATTAGTTAGTTTAAACTAACTAATTACAAAAATAAAATTTTATTACAATTCCCTCACTTAATTAATCGAAAGGAACTTCGTTCTCTCCGGGTGTCCCTTCACACCTCTCACGTTTTTTATTTTTTGTAAGTGATGTAGATAACCACGAGTGTTTAAAGGAATTTATTAATAGAGACTGTTTTAAAACCTAGCAACACTGTACTCCTAAATAATCTGAGTTTCATCGTACAGGAAATCTTACTGACATGAGATCAGCTGTACAAAGACGTGTCGCTAATCTATTAACACCCTGTATTTGAAATAATTACAAAATAATTGGGTTAGAGAAGTAATTCTGAGGCTTCCGGATAGCTCCACAATAGTATTGTAAATTTTTTTATCAATAATATTTATAAATGCATGTGGTACCTATATTTATTTATTTATATATTGTTATCCTGTACCAACCCCTTACTGCCCGCTGTTGGGCTCAGGTCTCCTCAGAAGAAGGCATAGTCCACCACGCTTGCCCAGTGCGGATTGGGGACTTCACATATTTTCAAAGGATTTATAGAACCCTTTTCCGACATGCAGGTTTCCTCACGATATTTTCCTTCACCGTTTTTAGCCAGAGGTGTTGTGAAAAATTGCACATAAATCTTTTTCGCATTTAGATTTAGAGGTACAAGCCGGCCGGATTTGAACCCGCGACCTCCCGTACGGAAGGACGCGCCTCGACCACTCGGCCACCACGACTTCACATATATTGTTATAATTATTTTTATTAACGTAATGATATATTATCTCCATGACAATTGAACCGGTTTGGTATGTTGTGTTTGTGAACATAAATAAAAACGATTTGCTCAGACATTTACATCTGTATCTCTATTTTATGCTATTATTAACAACCTTTTTGTTCTAAATAGATAATGAAGTGTCATGAATATACGATGGGATGTTGAGAAGGATTAGTTTCGTGTTACAAGATGTCGGGAGGATGTTACTAATACAAGATAAGGGCTTTGTATGTTTGACGTTTGTTTGTATGTAAAGGGGCGTCTACACGGATCTATAGACGATCATTTGGATTGATATCATGATCTGTGAGAGAGGAATTAAGAAGCTAAATTTTGTGTATTTTTTGTTTTTTTTATTGCGAAATAGATAAACGAGCCTACGGCCCACCTGATGGTTAGCGGTTACCGTCGCTCATGAACCTCTGCAATGCCAGGGCAATGAGGGGCCGTTATCTATCACCTACCCATACAGGACTTTTCTTAAACCTCGTTTAAAGAGGGACATGTCATAGCGCTCCGGGAACACCGCGGACGGGAGTCCATTCCAAATCGGAATGGTACGGGGCAAAAATGATCTTCTGAACCGAACTGTGGAAGAGCGCAACGGTTCCAAGTGAAGGTGGTGAACCTTGCCCCTGCGGCGTGTGGTGCGATGGTAAAAGTATTTTTTAAATTTAACTTGCACTGGATGTAACTATGTAAGTACAGGTCTTGCAAGTTGAATTTGACAAACTTCCCGGTTTTCAAATGAGATGACATTAAATAATATGGTGCAATATATGTCCTGTATTATTATTATTATTGTCATCATAGTACTCTAGGTAAAAAACAAAAATATATGTATATTATAATCGATATTATGAACCCATCAGGTCCTCACGATACAGGCTGGGCCTAGTGTGAGGGCCACTGGAAACTTTCTCTGTAATAAGTGTGTAAACAATAAATAAATAGTTATAAATAGTTTTAATGAAGCTGATCTGGTGATGGAGTCGGAATGTAGCCATAGGAAATGTTTCTTGAAGAACAATGGATTTTGATCTTACCTAATAATTTAATTCACCTCTAATTCTTTGCGGTGACATACCTGTAACAAAGAAATAATAATAAGATACTTTGACTGAAAAAAAAAAAAAAAACTTTCTTCCAGCTTATCTCCTTTTTCAAAAACCTAACAATTTTTTTTCAATGTTTACTGTGCAATTCCGTTCTGTAATGAACTATCACAGTCGGTGTTCAGAAGTGCTATACCTAATGATTCCTTGTTTAGCTAGGTTTAAAATAAGTAGAGTATGATAAAGATAATTAAATGGACCAACTTGTATTTTGAAGAAAACTAAAAAAACAAGTCAAAAAAAGAAATATTTTTGTCCATCTATTGCATGTCACGTGACAGTAGTCCAATATGGCGCCTATTTGCATCAGCTGATCGTCTATGAAAAAAATCATTTAATTTTTTCACAAAATTCATTATAATTTAATAAGAATGCATTAACCTCGGGTCCTTAATCAAGTCCTCCCATGACACCGCAGCGTAATCCACAAACTCTTGTTGAAGAACGAACACAAACAAAATGTCAATCAAACGCAGGGCTTTCAAAAACCTGCTGTTTTCGCGTCGACCTATTTACAGAATGAGAGTGGATTCGTATGGTTGCCAATAGAAAGATTTCAATGTAAAACGTGTAGGCAAAATATTTAATTTCAAAATTATGCTTTGACGCGTTATACGAGTTAGAATTTATTTTGGCATTTTTTTAAGTAATGGTTCGTGGAAAGACTATATAGTAGTTTAGTTTTACCATAGTTTTTCTTAAAAATGTATCGTTTCTATTAAAGCCACAACCATACTATGTCTATACTAAGTACATATTTATTTGGTCTAGTTTACAGGCATTAATCTAATAGAAATATTTGTGTAGAAATACTACAATGTACTTTCACCTTTTTATAGTTTGTCGGTTAATAAAACTATTCTAATTATCTATGGTATTATTTAAAAACTGTTGCTAATGGTTGCTAAGTTTGACTCGTTTACAATAAAACACAGATTTCGTTATACGTGCATTATTTATTTCATCACAACAGTTTGGACGTGAGCTACCATTTGAAATGAAATGAAATAGTTTATTGTCCTAAAATACACTTTTACACATTACAACAATGATCCCCGCACTAGGTCAGACCTGTATCGCGGGAGACCGAGCCATGTTAAACCATTAGAAGATTAGAAATATGAACAAGTCGGGAGACACAATAAACTATATAAAATTAAGTAAACTACATGCATTAAATTATGATAAACTTAGGCAATTTAAAAATAGCATTTATCGTGTTCGTCTAGCTTTTCTCCTTTCATTATAACTACTTTGTAGCCAGTATCCTCAGCGGTGAAGCATTAATGAATCTCAGCAAATAAAGCATTTTTTTTTTATAAAATAATAATACACATACAATATAAAATATAGGTTTTCTAAAACAAATATAGCACAAGTTAACTCAATCAGAAACCTTATAAAACATTGCCATCCCTAGCCACACACGTGAGTTTATCGATCCCATCGAGCCGTGTGCGATGTGTATTTGCAATCTGTATCACAAACATGTGCCAAGGAGCGCGAATCGTGCAATAAAAATAACAGCGGCTAGGTGCGCGCCGGTGACACGGTGTAATCGAGACCGGCTTCTTATTACACCGACGTGTAATGTAACACGAATTGTGTGTCATTGTGACTTAGTTTAGTATCATTGTTCTTGGAAAAGTAATAGTAAATTGTTTTTATTGCAACAAGTAACTAATAATACCTATGGATGATATTATGTAGTCATCTCGGCAACGTACGAGCTTCCTACAGCATAGTTATTGGAACGAAGTTCCTTATCGCGCGTTATCGAAAGGGGGCTAGACGGAAATTCTTATGAAAAAGTTGTTACGACACTTTTTTTGTTTTAGATGATTATCGCTAGATGGCGCTGTGATTAAAATCTTTTAAACAATTCTTTATTTTGTTTTATATGATTAATGCTAGATGGCGCTGTGATCAAAATATTGAATAAAACAATTCCTTATTTTGTTCTGTATGGTTAATGCTAGATGGCGCTGTGATCAAAATATTTTATTCTTATAGAAGAGAAAGAGAGACAGACGTTTTAAACTAACTAATTATTATAACTTAAAAAATATTTTTTTTTACAATTCCCTCACTAATTAATAGAAAGGAACTTCGTTCCATCCGGGTGTCCCTTGACACCTCTCAAGTTTTTTTTTATCCATACTCTTAGGAATCCTGTTATTAAGTAATTTACTTCAAAAATTATGAGTTTCTCAGATTACTTACATTTATCAGAAAAGGCATAATAGGAATCGATTCATGATGTTTTGTCTTATGGTGTTTTAACCTATGTTTAATACTGTGTTTACGTATTGGCTCGCCAACTTCCAATGCACGCAAATGACAACTAGTAGGCCAACTGTCAAACGGTGTTTCATATAGAAATTTGAATGACTTCCCTTAAAGATGTTTGATGATGATTGAGTTGTAACATTGTTTAACAAGTTTAATTTCTTGTTTTAGACTGACTTCTCAGAAGTTATCATGATGACTGTATTTTTTTGTAATTTTTCTTGCGACCGAGCCAGATGATTCCCTTTCTAAATGAAAGATATAATATATAATACAATGTTACACAACGGTGTTACGAACAGGTGGGCCGCATTGTACCGATAGTATCAGTTGCATGTAGCGAGCGCGCCTGCCAAATTATTAACATAACTCCGACCGGCGGTATGCTAAACATGCACCTTTAAATATAATGAGATCGAGTGTATTTGCATTATATATTTGTATTGTTAAATTTATGTAATACTAACTGAACTTCGCTACTTCGTCTGCGTCAAAAAGGGGTTTAGCATTGTTAGATTTTAATAAGACCTACAAACCCGTAGTACATCATTCTATAATCAATAGTTTTCGCAGTTCAAGCGATGGAAGATAGTTTTTGGGTATTTTTTTCACCTTGAAGTTTTAGTACGAGTCTCTATTTTTTTGCAAAATAAAACCTAGCCTATGTTACTCGTGGATCACAATTCAAAAGCTAATGAAGCTTTTGAATGGTGCATATTTTTTTAAAAAACGGTCCAATAATTTTTGGTTCAGGTAGAAGTAACGTGATCTGCTATAGTCCAACATGCTTGCCTAATGCGGATTAGGGACTCCACATATCTGCAAGGATTTTGGGATCCGTACTGGATGTAAGCTCTTCTAAGTACACTAACAACTTACATTATTCCAATCGGGCATTTCGTTGAGAAATTATCACGAATTTATTAAGCAAATAACGCCCGCCGCTGTCTGCTCCTAAAAAATATCGCGGCAACATCGAACCCCTTTGTGACGCAGACGAAGTTGTGATCAGCTAGTAAGTTATAAACCGATGCTCAAACCTGATTCCTGTCCCTAGAGAGGGTCTCCAACTGAGTCGTGTAATCGATTTGAGAATCCTCAAAGGGCTTGGCTCAAATTGCATAACTCACTTACTTATCCCTAAATAACTAGGTATATGCGGAAAACTGATTAAACTGCTGCTCAAATTATGAACTGTAATGGCAAAGTTTTAGGGTATTTTTTCGTATAGTCTTTTAAAACTATGTTTAATGTTGCGTTTACGTATTGGCTTGCCAACTTCCAACTGTCATATTGGTCGGCCGTCACCGTCATTTGTTTTATAGTTACGTGTGTTAGATGTATGTCGCGTTTCCACATTGGCTCGCCAACTTCCAATGCGCGCAAATAACCAATGATAGGCCAACTGTCAAACGGTGTTCCACATTGTTTCAATGACGGCCAATACATCCGTTTACATGTTGTTCGGCAGTCACCGTCATTTGTTTTTTACGTGTGTTTGACGTTGGCGAGTCAAGATGTAAACGAAAAATTACATAACAATTTACACATAATATTGCAAAGCATTTGACAGCTACAGATGAGCGGTTAACTCATCTGTAACTGTCAAATGTCATCACTAGACAAATGCCAACTTTAGTTTGTTCCCACTGGTCCTAATAAATCAATAAAAATTCTAATTTTATGTAATTCTAAACTTAAATATTTAACCATGTTGGGTGCTAACTTTTGAATGTAATTTTAAAAAGCCTTCAATATTATTTATTATCCAATGTATTCTTTTAATGTTTTTGGGTATTAATGATGAGAAAATGCGTGTTAAAATTTTATCACATTTCTGATTGAGATTAACTGTATTGATTGCTTTGGTTATTGAAATGAAATTAATTTTATATTTAGAACTGTAAGATAGTAAATTAGTACCTAAAGAGTTTACATGCTTGATGTGGTCCTCTGTAATTGAAGGTGCGCAGGTATCTAATATGTAATGTATTTTTAATTTGTTCTGTGTATGTGTTACCTTTGTTGAGGATCCAAATAAAATAAATAAATAAACATATCTATCTACACGATATAATACCTCACTTAAAAACCATTCCTTTGTATAATGAACTGTCTTAACCAATCAAACTCATTGAAAGCTTAACCCTCTACTGCGCAGTGCAATCTAATATTCAACACAAAGGGTACAATTACATCTGATGGACATTTACAATAATTGTCTCGATTCCAAATGTATTTGCACTGTCCTGTTTACATTTCAAGTGCTTTTCGTTTTAAATAATTGATTTGCACGCGAGCTTTTTGCTACAAATCTTGTATTTTGTAATTGCTAGTTACAATGTAAGTGCTGTGTAATTTTATTGCTATACTAGCTTTTGTTCGCGACTTCGTTCGCGTGGTTTCAGGTTCGTCCCGTCTAGCCCGTCTAGTTCGCGACGTTTAGAATATAGTACTTTTATACCGCAAAAAATGTGTTTTTTTACGACCTCACATTAGAAACCTCAAAAATTGTAGCCTATGTGTTATTCTGATGTATAAGCTATATTGTGGTAAAGTTTCATTCAAAGATCGAATCGAAGATCGCGAAACTGGGGACTTCGTTCGGAATCAATACCGTGTTTGATCCCCTTTTTAAAAACATTTTTTTCCAATAATTTTTGATTTTGATTTTTATTTCAACGTTACTTTTTTGTAAATCTTTATTACTAAATGACGCTGTATTGCATTTTCAGCGAAAATATATCATCTCCGTAAAATATGAGACGATTAAAAAATGTAAACAAAACAAGTTTTAGAACTGTGCTCAATTTTGGCTCCTGCCACAGACTTGGCAAAAGTAAACAAAGCAATTTGGTTGCCGATCCCAGTTGAGTGGTTAACTAAGGGTTGAACTTTATTGTAAGACGTATAAATACCTATGAACCAACTATTGGTAAATTAGACACGAATAATCAACTTCAGATAAAACACCAGTATAAAACAAAGTCGCTTTTCATCCGTCTATCCCAATTTATGAAGTAGACAATATATTTTTTTTTTTAGTTGGAAGAAATCACCGGATTGAGTATGTGGGAGTTGAACCGCACTAAAACCTCCAACCGCTCACACTCAGCGTCCGAACCCCGGCTGAGGTCAGAACCCAGCACGGGGTTATGAGGGACGGCGCGACGCGTTACGCCCACGGCACTCTTTCCCGTCGCGCCACCCCCTAGTAGACATAATATACATTTTCTGTGCCTACATTGCAAACGCTTTTTTCCATCTTTTGTAACGCAAACTTAATTACGGAGTTTTACTAGTTAAAATAAACGGAGCGCCATCTTTACATTCACAAGCTTCTTCGCTTCCCCAACGTTTACAAAACTTTCGCTTAAACGCAAACTGTTTGAAAATCGAACTACATCATCTATTTGTACTCGTCACTAATACATGTGACAAGAAAATTCTCGCCTCCGGTTACCGGCAGCTCCAATAAAACACTAAAAGCAACACGTTTACACAAGTAATGCTTCGGTCAACAAGAACTGGGGGAAAATCTTTTTTAAACAAAGCGTTTTCTTGAACGAAGTGGTAAATAGTGTCGCGCACAGACATTGTTTGACAATCGATTCGTTCGATCGCTCGAGTGGACTATTAATGTGATTGTTACGGTCACTGGTTCTGTAATCGTGTAGCCTGTGTTAATTATTGTAATGTGTGTGTTGTTAATACGGCTTTTGGTTGTGTAATGCGAACTTACGACGAGTAATTTTTCTTACAAATTTATTTATTATAAATAGAGCATCATTTTTAAGACCTCTTTTTTATTATGTTAGCGGGGACAAATAGTGTCGCGCACAAACACTGTTTGACAATCGATTTGTTCGATCGCTCGAGTGGACTATTAATGTAATTGTTACGGTCACTGGTTCTGTAATCGTGTAGCCTGTGCTAATTATTGTAGTAATGTGTGTTTTGTTAATACGACTTTTGGTTGTGTAATGCGAACTTACGACGAGTAATTGTTCTTACAAATTTATTTATTATAAATAGAGCATCATTTTTAAGACCTCTTTTTTATTATGTTAGCGGGGACAAATAGTGTCGCGCACAGACACTGTTTGACAATCGATTTGTTCGATCGCTCGAGTGGACTATTAATGTAATTGTTACGGTCACTGGTTCTGTAATCGTGTAGCCTGTGCTAATTATTGTAGTAATGTGTG
Source organism: Trilocha varians (assembly GCA_030269945.2). NCBI lineage: Eukaryota > Metazoa > Arthropoda > Insecta > Lepidoptera > Bombycidae > Trilocha > Trilocha varians. Next base: position 10,979,866 of record AP028280.1, read on the forward strand.
TTTTGTTGTTAATACGGCTTATGGTTGTGACATGCGAACTAAAGACGAGTAATTGTCTTTATAAGTAGATTTATACTTATACTAGCTGCCCCGCGCAACTTCGTCTGCGTCGCATAGGAATTGTTCCTTGGAATTTTCTAAAAGTACTCATCAGAATGCTTCATTAGAGCCCGAACACGATAAGGTTATCTTGCTTACTTACGGAGTTCCTGTTCAGACCTCGATCTAAAATATCCTATCTCTCAAGTTGGATTGAACTGCACATGGTGTGCAAATTTTATTATTATCGGTTAAGTGGTTTAGGAGTCCATTGAGGACAAACATTGTGACACGAGATTTATATATATTAAGAAGATGTCGAGCATCATTTTCAGTCAGTAATCACCTCCTTCCACCAAGTAAAGACCTCTTTTATATTATTATGTTCGCAAAGACAAATAGTGTTGTGCCCAGACATGACCATCGAAGTATGTAGAAATTATAGTGTATAAAAAGTTTTACACGACAAAAACTATTGTAGAAATTCAAATTTCATAATTATTGTTGTACAATCGTTTCAAACGCTGAATAATTATACTATTTATTTAATAACACTGTAAATATGAAAATAGTCGCAATTGACTCCAATTTGACATTATCATTAATTGGCGCTCGTAAGTTGTGTTAAATACGTATTCTTAAAAACCAAAAACATCAAAACTTTGAAATTAACCGTGTTACATATACAGGTTGTATCTGTAACTTTGGACAATCTGACGTGGGGTGAATGACCTGTCCAAATACAACATAGCACCATTTTTATTTTATTGGATAGGTTAAACTTTTTTTCCTGATATTGTATGGAAAACGTACGTACGTTGCGGACTCCCAAACAATGATGAATTTTTTTTTCGTCCAATTCCTAAAATAAAAGTAGTTCTAAGTTTTATTTCAACAGGTCATTCGCCCCACGTCAGATTGTCCAAAGTTACAGATCCACCCTGTATACGGGCACACCACTATATTGCTTAAAGTTATTTAGTAAATTTCAACTCTGAAATCCGTGCAAGTGCGCCGAGCTCAACTGAGCTAAAACTTATTACGTATATTGTCTAAGTTCTGAGCTAGTTGGAAAACTCCTGAGGTGTAAGGATGTTATGAAATTCAGTGTTTTGGGTGCATCTACAATATATAGTTTTGGTTTTGTCGATATGCCTTTACAACTTAACAAGATTCCACTTAACGTTCAAAGTCTAAATACGCATACATTTAAAAAAGTTGTGAAAAACCGTTTGTGCAGTAAAGCTTATTATACAATTAGTGATTTTCTAGATGACTGCACTAAGTGGGAATGAAGTTTTCGTATTAGGTCAAATATGTAACAAAAAATTGTAATATTGAGTTTAAAAGATAAAAAAAAAACAGAAAATAATACAAAAAAAGACATGCCCGCTGAGTTTCTTGTCAGTTCTTCTCAGGACAGTGGCTTTTTCTTTTTCCGAACTGGTGGTAGCCTTTTGACATCAACTAGCATGAGAATTTCATTAACGTTGAGAATAAATAATTTCATTTCATTTCATTTCATACTTCGCTATTTACTTGTCCAGGGTGGACAAAGAGTGCTGAAAAATAAATTTGTTTATATGTGTGGCGGCTACCAAACTCCGCCTCTTTTGGTTTTCTTTTCATCAGTTAAAAAGTTCTTGTCAATGACAGACATGAACTGTCAGTTGTAAATCCTCATTATTGTACAGAGCTCTTTTATTCTTAACCTTGTAAATATTGTAAATAAATCTATAAACCCACGCATAATTTTATTTCCTCGGGACGATCACTTCGACTTTTTCATCGTCCCTAAATATGTTTGAATGGAAATAATCTAAATTGATTTTATACCTAGGAACTCATGTTTTCTACTTCTAGATTATTTGACATTTAAAGTAACTTTTAGGGCGAAAAAACACGTTATGGCTTGTAAAAAAGGTGTGATAGTCAAGTGATAATACAAAAAGCGCCTGCCTATTTCTTTAAAGCAAACTCTCAGGGAGAACATACTAAACCATTGCTAGTTTTTGAACACAGGCTTCAACATAAAATAAAATAAGTTGTTACATAGCCTTAGAGTAGTAAAGTCGCGTATTTAAACAAGTATTATTCACTCGTATTATTGAGTTGGTATTCGAGAAATTCGCTTCATTTTCTTTGGTCTTTTCAAGTCGTTACTGTCAACTGTCAAAATGGTAAAAAATTTCGAAACAGACGAATGTGAGAAGCATCTCTCGGTTTTCGTTCGGAAAGCTTTCGAACCCGTGTCGATTCGAATCTCAAAAAACATTCACTGGTTGCGAAACATGACAAACGAAAAATTTTATACACAATATTTAATTTACACTACAACATCCTTCTTGTTATAAATTTAGAATAAGTTTGTGACACTTTTAAACGTTGATAAAAACTAACATAGAATAAAAAAACAAGAAACACTTATTATATAATTATAAGTTGGTACTGATTTTCATCAAAAACACACAAAAATACAAATGCAAAACTCAAAAAAAAACCCAAAAATCCGTTTATTAGCCCCAAACACGAACACACAGCAAAAGAACACAAAGCCTACGTAACAATAAGCGTGCTAATAATTTATAACGTTCATAATACCTATACAAGCGTTGAATTTATTACCTTCAAATTAATTTCGGAGCGGCGCCCGAGTAATCCGGGAACATCTGGGTCCCTCTGCACTTCATAATATCGATATTAAAAACCGTTCGAGAATATAACTCGTATCTCGACAGTGGGCGATTACAAATTATGTGTTTGGAAAGATATTTGAGCCTACTGCAAGATTACTAGGTAATATCTATGCAAAAAACATAGAATTATTACATCTGGAATCAACATCATGAACAACAGAATGAAGCCAATTTAAAGTGCACCGATCGCGCGTAACCACACGATATTTTGAAACAACATCATGAATAACAAAGTGAAATTTTAAAGAACTGTGTATGTAATATTTTATTAGTGAGTTAAATGAATTGAGTGTCATCGGTACACTAACGCCAGAATATCGTGTAGTTACGCACGATCGATGCACTTTAAATTGGCTTCATTCTGTTGTTTATGATGTTGATTCCAGATGTAATAATTCTATGGCAAAAAATTACATTTGGAATCACGATCTTTTAGATCTTTTCTTATTCTCACAATGTGTTCCGAATTGATATTGGCGCGCTTTATGTTCAAATGTAGAACATTCCATTGCTAAATACACAAGTTACTACATTTTTTCACGACTTTTTTTTATCTTAGTTTTATTTCCCGATTCCTTCTTATCTTCTCTCTCATTGTAAGTAGGACTACAAATGGAAAACCTAGATTTTATAGTTTTTATTTTTTAATTAACCTTTAAGAATGCCTTTTTTGAATTGGAGGAAATCGTCACTGTCCTACAGGTGGGATATATATGACTAGGACAATCTCTGACGTTTCTCCTGAAAAAAATAACAATTAAATAAACCACATTTTCGAAACTCAGCTAAAATAAACTACAAAATTATTAATAAACGTTATAATATTCGATTACCCTACATCACTTTATAATTTAAATTCCACGTACGTAACACAATACCATAGATTACATGATGTACCTACTGATTATTCCGTAAATTGATATTACACTGTGCACGAATCATCTCGATACTCGAATTAGTTCGATTATTCGGTATTAAATCGATTTTATGATAATGTTTTGGATTAACAATAACTGTTTAGTGTTTAATTGTTACAGAATTATGGTTTAACTTTTGATGGAATACGAGTATCACAAGATAACCACTCAACTGGGATCGGTAACCAAATTGGTTTGTTTACTTTTGCCAAGTCTGTGGCAGGAGCCAAAATTGAGCACAGTTCTAAAACTTGTTTTGTTTACATTTTTTAATAGTTTCATATTTTACGGAGATGATATATTTTCGCTGAAAATGCAATACAGCGTCGTTTAGTAATAAAGATTTACAAAAATATAAGGTTTAATTAAAAATCAAAATTAACAAATATCGGCAAAAAATGATTTTAAAAAGGAGCTCAAACACGGTATTGATTCCGAACGAAGTCCCCAGTTTCGCCATTTAGCGAATGGTGACGTTCCCAGTTGAGTGGATATAGAGTAAAATAGTGTCTAAAAATAAAAATAAAAAATCTAAATTCAGGGTGGATCTGTCACTTTGGACCAGCTGAAGTGGGGTAAATGACCTGTCGAAATACAACTTAAAACCACTATTATTTTTGGAATCGGTTAAACGTTTTTTTCTGACATTGTATGGGGTGTGAACGACTATCGTTGAGAAGTTCTATATGACATTGCAAATTCCGAAAATTCAAGTGGTTTTAAATTGTACTTCGATAGGTCATTGACCCCACGTCAGATGAGGATTACAGGTCCATCCTGCATATAAAGGCAACATATTAATGTCGCGTTTCCACACTGGCTCGCCAACGTCCAACACACGTATAAAACAAATGCCGGTCGACCAATATGAATGTTGGAAGTTGGCGAGCCAATGTGGAAACGCAACATAACATATTAACATTATTCAACCTGTCACAAGTCATCATTTGTGTTTCAAACATAATTGAAGTTATAAATGTAAGCGAGCGTTGTATCAAGGGCTACTATTGTCCTCAATTTGGACCCTTGCCAGGAGCCGTACTCCAATTTGAGTAAAAGGTTTAAATACATCAGGAGAAACGTCAGAGATTGTCCCAGTCATACATATCCCACCTGTGGGACAGTGACGATTTCTTCCAATTCAAAAAAGGCATTCTGGAAGGTTTTTTTTTTTTTTTCAGTTGGAGGAAATCACCGGATTCCGGGGTATGTGGGAGTTGAACCGCACTAAAAACTCCAACCCCTCACACTCAGCGTCCGAACCCCGACTGAGACGTTGAAAATGCATGAAAGTATTATAGAAAACCGCGAGTGTCTGAATATGTTTACATTTATACCTACTATGCAAATCCTAATTTGAGACGGTTAAAAATCTTTTCACATTATTTTTCTGGTACATTCTTGATGTATATGCTCTAAGGTAAAGGTTACATCCACGTTAGTTCACAGATTATGGTAATCATGCTAAAGTGGCGGAAGAATAAAGTTTATTTGTTGGCAACACTGCGCCAATTGTACGCTGTGAATTATGATATATCATGGCGGTGTTGCCATGAAAAATAATATACCTACTTCACATACTATATTTGATTGTTTTAGCCGTCAAAAACTAGATTTTTAATTGCCTCATAGGCAGACGAGCTAACGGGCCATCTGATCGTAAGATGTTACCGTCGCTCATGGACCTCTGCATTGCCAGAAGACACTGCGGAGCCGCTGCCTACTGCCTACCTTTGAGGACTTTTTTCAAACCTAAAAAGCCTTGTTTGAAGAAGGACAAGTCATAGCAAAACATTTTCTTGCACTCCTAAAAAGTTGGTGTTTTCATATGTCCATATGTGATTACTTTATTTATAATTGCACACAATTCACGTTGTTACGTATGTGTGCATATGTGCATACGTGTGAGCGAGCACGCGTCCGGCCTTGTTACGTAGCCTGCATCAAGTAACAGCTCGACCTTGCAATCGTGACCCGGTGTAGTGTGTTTTATCGTGTAATAGCATATTACGATAATTTTATTGCAAACTAGCGGATCCTCGCAAATTCGTCTGCGTCACATAAGACTGAATAAACAGTGTTCCCTGAATTTACGCGAATATTTCAAGACTAAAATTAGGCAAATCGGTTCAGCCGTTCTCGAATTTTAGCGCGACTAACGAACAGCAATTATTTTTTACATGAAGTTACCATACATTTAATATTATTAGAGACATTGTACCTACCAAACAGAACAGTTCAAAATACTCCAAAAAAAGTACGTACACTATATTATTATCTTATAAGATTCCACCCGAACCAACATAGTTACATCTAGTGAAGTTTAGTCTAAAGCTTGTAAAAAGTGCAAAATTAATTACCCATTTCAAACCAAAATTCCCTTGTAACATTGCAATATCAAATTTCACCAATTTAGTCAGCTATCATTATCAATAGTGTCCTGTTCGGTACAAATTCGACCCGTGTCAAACTGACAGGAACATCACCTCATTACAACTGTCAATTGCATGCCATGTCCGATGTGTAAGGGTTCCTTAATAATAGATTGATACGGTTTGGCTAAAATACATTAAATTTAATATTGGTAAAGATGGACTGTGAAAAATAGACTTTAATTCCTAATTTGCTATATAATCAGAAAATGAAAAATAACTGACCATTTTTAATGATATTAATTTGAATTTCCTGTTCCTTAAAGTAGGCTTATATACTTAATATAGACGACATAAGTTGGTTGGGTAGTTGGAATGGTTACAAAAGTTTTAATTAAAAGTTATTAAAACACCATGTACTATAGGTACTTTAAACTATTTTAAACACGCTCTAGAATTTGGAATGAAGTAGGTGATGGTTAAATTTTACAAGAAGTATATTTATTATTGGAACGGCTCCTTTTCCCCCCCTATAGAAAGGGGGCGAGAAAAAAAATTTTTTAAAGAAGGGGTTCCCCCCCTTTTTTTTTTTTTTAAATTAATATAAATAACCCGCGGATAAAAAAATTTTAAAAAAAAACCTTTTTTTTTTTTTTTTTTTTTATTTAATATTGCCCGGTGAAAAAAAAATTTTTTTTAATTTATAAAAAATATTTTTTCTCTCTCTCTCCTATAGAAGAGAGACGTTTTATACTAACTACTTATTATAACTGATGTTCTTTAAATAAAAGCAGCACTCAGATTGCAGTAGATTACTCGTTTATTATAAATTGACAAAATTGATGTTACACTCACAAGTATTTGAAGGCAACAGAACGAACATTTTTCATAGACCGAATGAATGATGTAGTGAGTGAGTGGCGTTGTATACCAACATTAACATATCTTTAGAATGAACACATTCACTGTTTTTAGCCAACACAAATATACATTAACATTGCCATATTAACAACACCCCTTCTCAATGTTTATGTATATCTAACCAAACAATTTTATATAAAATAGCAAACAACAAAAAAAATACCACCACTCCTACATTATTTATAACTTTACATTACACTGTGTCAGAAACTTAATTAATAAATCTTTACTTAATGACTTTGTTAACATATCTGCCAGTTGTTCTGAAGTACTTACATACTCAACAGCAATTTTATTATTTTTGACTAAATCTTTAACAAAATGGTATCTAATATCAACATGTTTAAGACGTTTAACTGACTCAGTACATGCATTTAAAATAGCTGACTGATTATCACAATACAACTTAACAGGAGTAACATTTTGGATATCAAAATCATGTAATAAGTTAATAAGCCAGCAAGCTTCACTTGCGGCCATACTCATTGAAATATATTCAGCCTCAGTAGAGGACAAACCTACAGAAGATTGCTTCTTTGAGCACCACACAATCAAACAATTTGCAAAACTAAATAGATAGCCAGATGTGGACTTTCGGTCCCTCTGATCACCGGCCCAATCTGCATCACAATAACCTTGCAACATAGTATTATTACATTTATAAACAATCTTATAATCTAATGTATGGCTAACATAACGCAATACTCTCTTAAGTGCACTTAATAACACACTATTAGCGCACTTCTGATACCTACTTAATAAAGATACTGCAAAGCACAGGTCAGGTCTAGTGCCTGAAACAGCATACATAAGGCAACCAATAATTTGCCTACAGATTCCTTCAATGTCCTTACAACAATTAGTATCAGAATCAAATATTTTAGTATTAAAATTAATGTCCAAGGGTGTTGACATATGTTTACAATTTTCCATTTTAAATCTCTTAAGTACATTCTCTAAGTAATTTCTTTGAGATAGTATAGTTGAGCCATTTTCTAAATTTTGTTTCACATTTATTCCTAAAAATTCAGATATTAAACCTAGATCTTTCATCCTAAATTCTTTATTTAATGTTATTTTTAGTTTTGTGACCTCATCTTCATTTGTTCCAAAAATTAATAAATCATCAACATAAATTAACAAAAATATTTTATCTGCATCCCTAAACTTTTTATACAAACATGAGTCAGAGTTTGACCTTACAAATCCTTCTTGAATGATTACACTATTAAATTTTACATTCCAAGATTTTGGTGAACTTTTCAATCCATATAATGACTTATTTAACTTTACTATTTTATTATTTCCTGTATAAGCCCCTTCTGGTAAACTTAAATAAACATTCTCTTTAATATCGCCATACAAAAAGGCACCCGTGACATCTAATTGGTGAATAGGTAAATTATATTTAGTTGCTATTACTACAAATAACCTGAAGGTTGTTAGCTTAGCAACTGGAGCATAAATATCATTTAAATTAAGTATATCCTGTTGCTCAAACCCCCTGGCTACAAGCCTGGCTTTATACTGTTTTACATTATTTACATTTTTAATTTTAAAAACCCATTTGCTACTTACAGTCTTAGCATGTAATGGTAAATCACAAACAGTCCATGTGTCATTGTCTTTTAGAGTCTTTAGTTCCCTAGCAATAGCTGCTCTCCACTCACCAGCATCACTTCTACTCATGGCTGCACCATATGTAACCGGTTTGCACTCACTATTGTCTAGATACACATTATTGCACTTATAAAAAGATGTTTGTTTACGCACACGCTTACTCCGTTCCTCTCGGGGTGAACTACTTTCTTCTAACAGGTGTTCTTCTTCACTACACGGCAAATAGTCACTGTCAGTATCGGATCTATCTACTAAACTACCACTTGTATGGGTTGTTTCTTCAGATTCAGGGATAACAATCTCATCAATACTTGTCTTGGGTCTACTTTCTTGCTCTATTTCCTCTTCAAGGTTTAATGACACCACAGTTTGACCTTCACCTCCTTGCACTTGAGGTTTTTCTTTCTCCTCTTCCTGTAAGAAAACAATGTCCCTTTTTGTCTCCACAGTGTTCTTCTGAGCATTGTAAATACGGTATCCCTTCACATTCTCCTCATACCCGACCATCAAGCCCTTCTCTGCTTTCTTGTCCCACTTCTTCCTTCTTTCCTTTGGAATGTGTACATATACTTCTGTACCAAAGGCTCTCAACTCATGGATATCATATGTTTTCCCCGTCCATACCTCAAACGGAGATTTTCCATCTTCGTGGCTCTTGCCAGTTCTATTCAACACATACACTGCTGTGCTTATAGCTTCAGCCCATAGTTTCTTAGGTAAATTTTTCTCATGAATCATAGTCCTTGCCGCTTCCACCAGAGTTCTATTTTCTCTTTCAACTTTTCCGTTTTGTTCCGGAGTGTATGGTACAGTAGTTTGATGTATTATTCCACGACTTGAGAAAACTTCTTTCACTTCGTTGTTTACAAATTCCAGTCCATTATCACTTCTGACTGTCTTCACCTTATTTCCGGTAATATTGTCAGCCTTATTTATAAAGTCCTCAATTATGTGTTTGATTTTATCTTTGGTTTTCACAAAATACACACTTCTATAGTTTGAATAATCATCTTTCAGCAAGACAAAGTACCTTGACCCTCCAACTGACGGTTCCTCCATGGGACCACAGGTGTCAACATGAATTAGCTCACATGTCTTTGTGCTTTTGTACTCACTTCTACTGAACGGCAATCTATGAATCTTTCCCACCAAACAGCTCTCACAGACTGGCTCGGATGTTTGTTTAACCTCAACTTTGTTCTTCCGCAGAATATCTTTAACATAACTAAAGTTTTGATGCGCTAATCTTCTGTGCCACTCATTCAGGTCATTCGGCACTAATTTAGCAGTACTCGCGATCTCAAAATTACTTTTATAGCGGAAATCTAAATAATAAGAACTTCCCATTCTTTTTGCAACCGCGCAAATTTTGTTTGACTTATAAAATTTGCACGAACTGTCATTTGTCATCATGACATATCCTTTGTCTGTGGCTTTATTGACCGAGAACAAATTAGTTTCCAGTTCCGGAACGAACAACACATTCTCAATCACTGTATCAATCCATTCATTCAGATTGCAGTAGATTACTCGTTTATTATAAATTGACAAAATTGATGTTACACTCACAAGTATTTGAAGGCAACAGAACGAACATTTTTCATAGACCGAATGAATGATGTAGTGAGTGAGTGGCGTTGTATACCAACATTAACATATCTTTAGAATGAACACATTCACTGTTTTTAGCCAACACAAATATACATTAACATTGCCATATTAACAACAATAACTTTAAAAAAAAAAAAATTAATACAATTTCCTCATTAATTTATCGAAAGGAACTTCGTTCCATCCGGGTGTCCCTTGACACCTCTCAAGTGCCCTCTCTCTTACATTGTTTGCGAAAATTCGAAACTCGATCTCCCACGTGGATCATACACAAACATATACACACATACACATACATAAATAAGCCACAACTGTTCTCTGACAAATAAAAACCAATTCGAACCGGATAAAGAGTTAAATTCACAAAACAAATGAAAATAAACACCTGTGTTTTACTATTGGAACTCGATGAAAGAAATACTAGGTTTTAAAGCGTATTTATAAAGTAATAGATGAGATTTTCTACGGCGGTATGTACTATATAAATACTGTCTGTTTAAACTTTAAAGTAAGACATACATACACACATACACATCATCATCATCCTGTAGACGTCCACTGCTGGACATAGGCCTCCCCCAAACCTCGCCACATCGATCGGTCCTGCGCTGTCCGAATTCAGCCACCTCCCGCGGTCCTGACCAGTCTCTGATCTTGATCTTGTGGGAGGTCTGCCTACGCTGCGCCTACCAGTTCGTGGTCGCCACTCAAGAACTTTTCGGCCCCATCGGCCATCAGTTCTGCGCACAATGTGTCCTGCCCATTGCCACTTCAAAGATGCAATTCTTTGAGCTATGTCGGTAACTTTGGTCCTTCTGCGGATCTCCTCATTTCTGATTTGATCACGCAGAGAAACACCCAGCATAGCCCTCTCCATTGCTCTCTGAGCGACTCTGAGTCGTCTTACAAGACCACATACACATATGTAAAGAGAACTATGAGAGTGATATACACTAGACACTATGTTTGTTAGCAAAGATGAATCGTAATTAACTGTTCTTTCGATTGGTATTATCAAAATACAGGGTGTTTATTTTTGCCGATTTTGTTAGTTCAATTTTCAGACAAACCAAACCATTTACGAAAAATCTGTGAATGCAATATTATTAAACATCAAAAATAAAATGATGTTTTCTTTCAGCAAAACATCCTATCTCTAATATTTAAGGTACTTCCCGTTCATGTCGCATAGTTCTGAGACACCCTGTATATACTTTTTTTAAAATTTCAATGCCAAAACAAGCTCGTTAAGATTACAAAAACGACAATCAGTATCCTTAACTTAGTTCTACTAATATTATAAACCCGTGATTTATGACATTGAAATTAATTAATTAAAATCAAGTCAACCAAAATTGTACTCAAATAATGTCAGTGACATCGTATCGTTTGTCAAGGATCATTGACTCCAAACCGTATTCGCGTTTCTATTCATATGTTATATTAATCAGCTATTAATATACATATAGTATTATTTTACATATAAATGGGATACTGATTTATCTATCTATTCTAATAAAAAAAATTTGAGAGGTGTCAAGGGACACCCGGATAGAACGAAGTTCCTTTCGATTAATTAGTGAGGGAATTGTAATAAAAATTTATTTTTTTTAAGTTATAATAATTAGTTAGTTTTAAAATATTTTGGTCACAGCGCCATCTAGCATTAATCATATAAAAAAAATAAGGAATTGTTTTAAAAGATTTTGATCACAGCGCCATCTAGCGATAATCATCTAAAACAAAAAAAGTGTCGTGACAACTTTTTCATAAGAATTTCCGTCTAGCTCCCTTTCATAACGCGCGAGAAGGAATTTCGTTCCAATATTATATTATAAAGAGGAAGGATTTGATTGTTTTTTGTTGAACTCCGAAACTACTCGACCGATTTGAAAAATTCTTTCACTGTAAGGAAGCTACACTATCCGGTAAACATAGGCTATATTCAACTTTGAAATAAGTTAGATATCCGTACTAAAACTCTAATAATGTAAACGAAGGTGCGAAAAAGACATAGGTACACTTATATGTGCATCGTTGGTATATAACAAAATGCAATGACATAACGTAGGTATATGCAAGGTCAACTGCAATGTAAACAATGATAATATCTCTTATCTCGTCCGAGTCTTGTCGCTAACGTAACTAGATTATAGGTAGGTGTGTTTTATTATACCTTAAATATAAAGAATTTTATTCATAACACGCTAACGTCAATTAAAACGTAAAATTTAGTCTATGTTCGACTTACGGCGCGAAGCGGTCCCTCAAAACCCCGTGCTGGGTTCTGGCCTCAGCCGGGGTTCGGACGCTGAGTGTGAGGTTGGAGGTTTTAGTAGTGCGGTTCAACTCCCAAATAACCCGCGGGGCGGGTGGGGATCCGGTGATTTCCTCCAACTAAAAAAAAATGTTCGAGTAAATGACATTGAATTGGTGTTTCTTTAACGAAAAGACTTCGGGTCTCTTTGCATATTGTACCGGCTGTTCCACGTGGAGTGTTCGGAGGAATTGTTCGAGATGATACCAACATCTCTCTTCTATCATCGCACCACCCGTCGTCGAGGTGGAGTTCATCCCTATTATTTGGAACCACCGCGGTCATCCACGGCCCGTTTCAAAAATACTTTTTTGCCACGCACCATCCGGCTATGGAATGAGCTCCCCTCTTCGGTGTTTCCCGAGCGCTATGACTTGTCCTTCTTCAAACGAGGCTTGAGGAGGGTCCTTAAAGTTAGGGCGTAGGTAGCGACTCTCAGTGTCCCCTGACATTGCAGAGGTTCATGAGCGACGGTAACCACTTACGATCAGGTGGCCCGTTGGCTCGTCTGCATAAATGGCAATAAAATCGGTTCATAGTCATAATCTACTTGTAACACTTTCCCCAGTTTGCTGTAACTCTAGCAATTAGTTACTTACTCACATCTGGGTTCAAATGTGAATTGAAAAATATTAATTTGTTCCCTTTTAAGCTTATAATATAATCTATGGTGTCCGTGTTTAGAGAGATCCAACGATCTATTAGTCCAAGTTACATAAGCAATGAAACGTATAAATCAGGTCGAGTGTTGCGTTATGCAATCCGCCACCAGCCAGTCCAATGTCAAATAGGTTTCGTTCTGAATCATCAGATGTGACGTCACTAGACCGTACGACCGACCTAGCAGACCGGCACGATTTCAGACAAATAATAAAAAAAATAAAAAAAACTTGATGATGATTAAAAGATATCTTATATTTTTTTCCTTACGTAACGCGCGATAACGAACGTGTTTTAAAAGATTTTTATCACAGCGCCATCTAGCGATAATCATCTAAAACAAAAAAGTGTCGTGACAACTTTTCGTAAGATTTTTTTCAGTCTAGCCCCCTTTCGATAACGCGCGATAAGGAACTTCGTTACAAAAATTGATTCAGTTTTGACCTAACTGATGTTCTTGATTGCTCACTTAACTTTGGTTTGGACCGATTTAAATGATATATAGACGCCTTGTTGAGTTCTTTAAAGAAAATTTTACTAGTTGCTAGGGCGACTGACTTTCTCATTCTTATTACACCACCATTATTGTAGAGTTAAGTTCCCTAAAAATTGTAAAGGCCCCGTAGAGACCCCTGACCAGTGGAGTGCATCTATATATTGGGTCAAGGTATACAGGAATGCAAATCTAAGTAGTTTTCCACATTTTTACATTCTACAATCAATTTTATTAAAGTTTTACGCTAAATATACGACAATAATCGTAAAAGAAGTGTATTTTAATTATTTTATTTATTTATTTTAATACTTTATTGTACACCAGGTAAAGAAAATTACAGAGACTTATAGTAATTAAAAAATAAGCACAAAAGGCGAGCTTAACTCAAAAATGAGTTTTCTAACAGCAAACCTAAGAAAAAAAACAGATATGACATCGTACAGAGAGGTAGTGAAGTGTACTAAATAAACTATACAAATTACATACAGATTAGCAGTCTAAGCACTGCCACTATATTACAATACAAAAAAAAATAAGTAAAAAAAAAATTGATTGCCTGTAAAGTACGGGTTAAAGTTTTACGTGACAACGACTCGGGCATGGTTAACCCGCCTAAGAGCGAGAGAGACAGACATAAAAAGTGAAAGGCACGCGTGCCTCTCACTCGTTCTCATTGTGAGCGCATAACGTGAGCGGAGCGTAACGCAGTTTCTTGAAGTGTCACCCGGCAAACCAATTTATAAGACGTTGTCACGTCAATAACTAAATATATAGTCTTAAATCGATTTTTATTGTTTGTGTTTAATCAAATTTGAAATATATGCAATGCATATTTGCTTGTATGAACTGCACGCCGGCTAAAATTCGAGTGACTTGGCTCATCTGGCAATAAAGAAGATTTCCGAGAACCCGTGGTAATCTCAATGTCACTGTCAAGAACATTGAGAGTAGTGTGTGTACAGGTGACTTATGAAACATGTTTATCTAGAAGTCACGTATTCGACCGATAAGGAAATACGATACGATCATTCAATTTCGATTGTTTGTTTTGTTATGCAACTTGAAAAGGGAACGAATTTATTTAATTTTCAGTAGTAGGAATTTCTCTGATTTTAAAAGTATGTCGGCGCGCATGAAAAATGACTTTAACAAGAGTTACAGTTGTTATGGCCACTCAAGCGGAGTTGACGGGGTGATAACAAGGGAAACAAACCTATTCACCGACATTCACCGTGCGGGTAGTTGGAAGTGGAGACTTGCTATAAATACAGGTGCTGGCCGCTGTTATGGGGGATTCGTGTTTGAACTGTCGAGGCGAGCGGACCTCTCGGATGTGGAAGCAATAAACCGTTGGAGCTCGTTGTTTTGAAGCTTTTATTCAGAAGTATGGATCGTCGGGTGTTTAAGTGGACGTTGTGACGTCATTCCTGACAAATGAGGATCGACTATTTGCAGCGTCATTACACCTCAACACACTATTGCTGCGCTTTCAAGTAGAATTGTAAGAGAAGGAAGGCCTTAGAAAAGATGGTCTGATTGTGTGAAGGATGATATGATGGTTTGTTGTGTGTTCTGATAGAAAGGTGTCAAGAGAAGACGTATTACGCTGACCCATTTAAATGAAATAGATTTCTTTTATTGCCATGTACACAGATGAGCCAATGGGCCTGATCGTAAGTGGTTACCGTCGCTCATGAACCTCTGCAATGTCAGGGGACACTGAGAGGTCGCTACAACCTAACTTTAAAAAAATCCCATATGTACAAAATCTCTTTTTCTTTCGAATTCTTTCAAAAATAATCTCCACAATTTGTTGATTCAATGTCATCTAAACGTCATTTTGACATCTAGAATGTCACCCGCTATAATGAGCACTAATGAATGACAGTAGTCAGCTGTTACATCAAAAAAAATGTCGCTCCGACTACACATATCAAGTTGTTTTTATACACATATGTTTTGATGTTCTTTATGTAATGTGTCATTTAAATATATGATGATGTAGAAGATATTTTTAATTACAAAATATCTGTTGGAAATGTTATGTAAAGTAGTATTTTAGTTTACTAGGTCATACTAATCTTATGAGTAGTCGTGGTGGCCGAGTGGTTGAAGCGCGTCCATCCGAACGGTAGTTCGCGGGTTCAAATCCGGCTTGTACCTCTCAATCTTAATGTGAAAAAGTATTATGTGCAATTTTTCACAACACCACTGGCTAAAACGGTGAAGGAAAACATCGTGAGGAAACCTGCATGTCGGAAAAGGATTCTAAAAATCCTTTGAAGATATGTGAAGTCCCCAAACCGCACTGGGCAAGCGTGGTGGACTATGCCTAATCCCTCTTCTGATGAGACCTGAGCCCAGCAGTGGGCAGTAATGGGTTGGTACAGTACAGTACAGTACAGTGCAGATACAAAGACATACATTGTCACACTGTTATATATTACGATTGCGTAACCACCAATGAAAGTCAAGTTTATCTAGACACGGCCACGATTTTGTTTATACGAAGCGAGTTATCTTTTAGTGAAAGATAAAATAAAGATATAGGATAATAAGAATCCTAGATAACAGTGAAAGTGGAAGATAACAAATATAAATATGATATTGTGGACGATGACTATATAACTAAACATACCTATTGGATAGGGTGATTTGTGAATGATCACGGGAAGACTGAGGAACTGCGGGTAGGTCATTTAAGAACAGACAAATCTGTCTACCCTCTTTCTCGTTCGTTTGCCGGTCCCACTGGAACTCGAACTCACATTTCGACATACCACACTGACAGTATCGGCTGCCATCTCAAAACTAGATTTTTTGGCTTTATTTTCGTCTTGTTCGTTTTGGTACCGGCAAACGAACGAGAAAGAGGGTAGACAGATTTGTCTGCTCTTAAATGACCTACCCGCAGTTCCTCAGTCTTCCCGTGATCATGGCGTTTGAAACAGTGCTGAAATATCGGGACCGCTCAATTAAAAATAATCGTGATAAGAACCCGTTTAGTAATA
The DNA here is from genome assembly GCA_030269945.2 of Trilocha varians. Lineage (NCBI taxonomy): Eukaryota > Metazoa > Arthropoda > Insecta > Lepidoptera > Bombycidae > Trilocha > Trilocha varians. Next base: position 10,996,526 of record AP028280.1, read on the forward strand.
GTGTAAGTGATGTAGATAACCGCGAGTGTTTAAAGAAATTTATTACTTACTAGCTGCCCCGCGCAACTTCGTCTGCGCCAATCTCAAATAAATGTCAACTATTCGATTTTTTCTCGCTGTAAATCCTTGAACTTCATCGAGGATTTAAAAAAAACAACAATTTCTAAAATAAATATAGCCTAAGTTACTCCTTATAACATAAACTATCAGCCATTAAAAGTCAGCCCGTCCGAATCGGTCTAGCCATTCCAGAGATTAGCCAGAACAAACAGACAGTGGCCACCTTCCAGCTCCATCATCAGACCTTGACATTCATCCTCTACGCAAAGAACTCATCAAGACGCTTCATTAGAGCCTAAACACGATGAGGTTATCTTGCTAAATGACGGAGTTCCCATAGCCACCTTCCAGCTCCATCATCAGACCTTGACATTCATCCTCTACGCAAAGATCTCATCAGGACGCTTCATTAGAGCCTAAACACGATGAGGTTATCTTGCTTAATGACGGAGTTCCCATAGCCACCTTCCAGCTCCATCATCAGACCTTGACATTCAGCCTCTACGTAAAGATCTCACCAGGACGCTTCATTAGAGCCTAAACACGATGAGGTTATCTTGCTTAATGACGGAGTTCCCATAGCCACCTTCCAGCTCCATCATCAGACCTTGACATTCAGCCTCTACGCAAAGAACTCATAAAGACGCTTCATTAGAGCCTAAACACGATGAGGTTATCTTGCTTACTGACGGAGTTCCCATAGCCACCTTCCAGCTCCATCATCAGACCTTGACATTCATCCTCTACGCAAAGAACTCATCAAGACGCTTCATTAGAGTCTAAACACGATGAGGTTATCTTGCTTAATGACGGAGTTCCCATAGCCACCTTCCAGCTCCATCATCAGACCTTGACATTCAGCCTCTACGTAAAGATTTCATCAGGACGTTTCAGTAGAGCCTAAACATGATTGGCTCGATTTGGATGGGACTTTCAATGGCCGAAAGAATAACTTTTTTTTTTTCAGTTGTAGGAAATCAGCGGATATGTGGGAGTTGAACCGCACTAAAACCTCCAACCGCTCACACTCAGCGTCCGAACCCCGGCTGAGGCCAGAACCCAGCACGGGGTTTGGAGGGACGGCGCGACGCGTTACGCGCTCGGCACTCTTTCCAGTCGCAATACGAATTGCTCAATATGACTGGTTCCGCCGGCCACTTTAGTCAGAGCTCCAGTTGCGACGATTCACCATATAAATTGGAGATCTCTTTATGTTGGCCTTTCCGAACGTAATACCCATCGACGTTATTTCGCTTATAACTTTTTTAATACTGAACCGATTTTGATAAAACAACGACTAAATGTTAAGTGAGACTTGCCATAATACATTACAAAAAACCCCAACTAAATTGGTTCAGCCGGTTCGGAGATTAGCGTGCACAAAGATACAGACAAACAGACAAACAGACAAACAGATAAACAGACAAACAGACAAAAAAAAATCTAATTGCATTTTCGGCATCAGAATCGATAACCAAACACCCCCTGCTAGTTTTTTTTTTGATATTTTCAATGTACAGAATTGACCTCTCTACGATTTTATTATAAGTATAGATAGATATAGATGAAACCTAACCTACCCATTCATTATATTAGCACAAAATAAAACCGTTTAACTACAAAAGCAGGTAATTTATTAATAGGAGTTTTACGATTATTTTATTGTTAGTTACGAAGAGCGCAAGGTGAAGTGAGGTCGTGACGTCATCATGGTACTGCCCACAAGGTCCTTAGTACTGTGACATTATTACCACAACATATTTATTCTGCAGATATTCGTACAACACTTATACGGTATTGATGCTAAGTCCGCACTGGGCAAGGTGGACTATGCCTAATCCCTCTTCTAAGGAGACCTGAGCCCAACAGTGGGCAGTAATAATGCTAAGTCGCTTTACCTCACCTGGTTCTCTGCTTGCGGTAGCATTTAGAAGAGATAGGTACTAATCTCTTGCCTTATTTTCATGTAAAAATTGTACAATTGTGTCATAAATAAATGTTTTTCTTTCTTTCTTTATAAAAGTGGTGAATGTCAAATGTTTCAGGGACATTGTAGATTATTTAAAATATAACTTTGTACTTATTCTTCTGTAACAAATATATTTCCAAATAACACCAATATATTAATAAGACACGTTAAAAATATTAATATTGTTTTTAGAAAAATATATTTTTTACTTTTTCTACGGTTCATCGGTCCATTTTCAACATAAGTTTCGTAACAAATTCTGATTTTTCTTCAATGTTCACTATTATGAACATACTGCTCTTCCTTTCGAAGGGTTTCTTAAGCATTGATCTTCTTTTGGCAAGAAAATAACGGTCTGACCGTTCAACACGAAGACATCAAAAATTATCTTCACATTTCCCCCCTCATTTTAAGGTTATATCTGTGATTGTCGTAGAAACAAGTCCGAATATAATAATACAGATTCCACAGTCAATTACATCTGATTGCTATATTTGTGTAGCCAAAGGTAATTGTGCGTCATTTTCATATTTACGAAGAAAAGGGAAATAAGACGAAATAGCCAAATTACCTGGCGAATATGAAAATGAAATTAAGGGAACAAAAGATAATTTCGTTCTGATTCTGTATCATAAATTGCGGTTATATATATCTTTGAATAATGGTACAGGAAAACCAACGGTAATGATAATTGGTTAGTTTTCCTACTATAGATAAATTGGTCCACGGCCTAATGGGCCAAGAATGAGTCGTAAGGTACTTAAATAGCTCACATCGAACATTTGTGATGAAGCTGGTCTTATGAAAGGTAGCTTTCAATCTTGATATCTAAATATACATGCCAGGAAAACTGCATATTGGAGTATGAAATGCTATTGAAGATATATGAAGTCTTCAATACTAGGCTAGCATAGTGAGCCTGGTCTCTCTACTGAAGAGGATTGAGACCGGTAGTGAGTAGCAATTTGTTTTTAATGTCCTGTATAAGTGCACAAATACCTTTGACCCAAAAAAACGTAGTGGAAAGTCTGCATTGAGAAGACCTAACACATGAGCGTGGAAAGTAAATTAAAATAAGTTTTGTGTTGCATTCGCAGGTAAACAATTAAAAACACCTTATTGAGAGCGGTTACCATTGCCCAGGGATGACAGTTAGCCCCAGTTTTAATATTCAAAGTGCTTTTAAGGTTGTGAATGTCTAAATAATTTAGTCAAATTCCTAAAGGTTTCCTATTTGGTATTTGTATTAGCTACATACTGGAACTGATGGCAGTTTTCGAAGAAAGCCTACGCATACGCCCACAGTTCATATCGGATCAGTCATTCAAATATGTTTTTATGGATTTCTGTGAGATTCGAAGATATTGTGTGAATATGCTGAAATATACGTGGGCGAGTATTTCTGACGCTATTGTCAATTTCTTCCCATTGAAAACCTTATTTGTATAAGTTTATTATTAACAAGTATCGCCGTTCAACTTCGTGTACTTTAAATTTAGACGAAATAAAATAAATATCAACATATTCTCATATGTAATTCCTCTGATCGGATCCCTACAAAGTATCTCTTGCTCTACCCGTTGGCTTCTAAACAAAGCGTTTAAAAAACGTTTAAATTGTTATTTTCTTCCACAAGAACTTGATTCTGATGATTCTGATTCCTATGAATATATTTAATATTGTAAAACTGAACTACCTACCTATTTATAGTCTACGTTCGCCCTCGACTTTGCCCTCTCGAGTCGCTTATTCAATTATTTCTGTCCATTCATCTGTACTAAGCAATTTGTATTGTATTCTTTTCAATTCGTTATCAGACCCGTGAAAATTTATTATTAATGAACACACTTTAACTTTAATGTAAGGGCAAAATGATTTCTTAGAAACAATTAAACGCTTTATTTTATTTGATCACTTTTATCAGATTTTTATTTTTTTCTTGTATAATTTGGCTCAAATTAGATGTTGCTAGTTTGCAGTTGAAATGATGTAAAAAAGTAGAGATTTGAGTGAGTTAGAATTACTTTTTGAAATGCTTTAAACCATTTTCGTTCCTTTTAAAACCTCTTCTGGTTTGTTTTAAGTGTACATTCAGAAAGTAAGCAATTCATCATACACCATTTCTTAGTAATTTCTGTTATATATTTTTTTACCTGTCTTTATGTGAGTCAGATGTTTGAAACATAATGTTTTTCTTACCTGAAACAAAAAACGTTTTATTAGTATTTTTCATAATTTAAAGCTATACGAGGTAAATTTAACAGATGTCTTGGATAATTCCAATTCATATAACCCATTCAGAGAAGACTCTTCCAAGCAAAAATGATGTTTGAAAGCCTTCTGATTTAAACAACGAAATCAAATTCGGTTTTCTCCTTTACCAAGATATAATAATATTATTCATACTTTTCAGAGATTAAAAAATAACAGAGCTTATTTGGCATAACTAAAATCCTTTTATAAAAGATAAACGGTTTCTTTATATTTCTTTTTGAAACGAGAATTAGAATGAGGTTAGTTAGAAAAACGTCGTTGTCGAGAAAAACGCTTAATTTTCCAATTACAATGCAGATTTTTATAAATTGAATGTAGCAGTTAATTTACTCTGTTTGATTAGGAGCTCTTTGATTTTTTTCTTAATTGAAATTTAAAATTGAGCGAGATGAAATATTTCAGTTATTTAGTTATTCAGCGAAAAGTAATATCGTAGTTAGAGGAAAAATATTTTTTACAGGTTTTTCTATAGTAGGTAATACTCTTCTTCTTTCTTTGTTTATATTTTCATCCGACATTTTTTATTGCCTCAGCAGGTGGACGAGTCTAGGACCAATTGACCAATTCGATGTTAGGTGGTCACAACTGGTAATGAACTTCTGCAATACATATCCCATACTACTAAAATCTCCAACTGCACACAGTCAGTCTCCGAACCTCGTCAAAATTACAGCACGGGACTATATAGGGCGGCACGACGCGTTACGCACTACGGTATTCTTTACCGTCGTAACTTCTCGCGACGCCTCGCACAGTTAAGCGATGTGCGCGACTATGTGTGAGTTGATCCTCACTAAATCCTCCAACCGCTCACACTCAGCGTCCAAACCCCGACTGAGGCCAGAAACCAGCACGGGGTTATGCGGAACGGCACGACGCGCTACGCACTACGGCACTCTCCCGTCGCCCCGCCCCTGGTTTAATTTTACTTAACATTTGCTGAACCGAACCATAGGTAAAAATAGAACTAGGCATGACATGTCCCTCTTCGTCGTCCAATTGAATTTTTTTTTGTCGTCAATGCCATTTAAATGAAAAAAGTGAGAATTCAGTCTTTTAGTATCCAATACTCTACAGGAATTAAATACAAGTATTCTTATTGATATAGTTTTGTCTGAAGCACGTTCAGTGACCAAACAATTGGACTTCTCAGTCCGATTAACCGTAGAGCTCTTAACAGAGAAACCATTCGAGCGAAAGCTATTTTCCTTTTGTTATTGTTATTCAATGTTTTTCCAACTGTAAATTGTAAAAAACTTAATGATAATGCCGGTCTTATTGTTCTTGATCTATATCACTTACACTATTACTAAACGGGTTCTTATTACGATTATTTTTAATTGAGAGGTCCCGATATTTCAGCACTGTTTCAAGCGCCATGATCACGGGAAGACTGAGGAACTGCAGGTAGGTCATTTAAAGAGCAGACAAATCTGTCTACCCTCTTTCTCGTTCGTTTGCCGGTACCACTGGAACTCGAACTCACATTTCGACATACCACACTGACAGTATCCGTATAGTAATAGTGTAAGTGATGTAGATAACCGTGAGTGTTTAAAGAAATTTATTGTTCTTGATCTATATTTTAAATGCTGTTGTTATTTTATCTGTTTGAATGCGTTTGTATGATAGTGTGTTTTTTAAGCAGTACCATCGGTCAACGGTTTTTTTTTTTAATTTAATTTTACAGAAAACTTTTTTGAACGTTTGACAATCGCTCCAAATTCGAATTCAAACTAGTTTTATTTCAAATTAGATGCTAATACTATGTGTATGTGTACTTAAACAGGGTGGATCTGTAACTTTGGACAATCTGACGTGGGGTGACGTGGGGTGACACTACTACTACATAAGTATCTTAGGTACATAAAATAAAATAAGCTTTTATTACTGCTTTTCTTACAAATAACTAATCTAAACTATAACAAAACTAAATTACAGCTTGTCTCTCGACAAAGGCCTCCAAAGGACTTCCAATCTTGCCTATTCTTTGCCACTCGTATCCAAGTCGATCCAGCCATCTTCTTGAAGTCTTCCTCCCACCTTTTATATTGTCTTCATCTACTTCTTTTACTATTCCTAGGGCACCCCACCACCACTCTGTCACTAATTTGGTCCACTTTTCCTTTCCCTCTCTTATCATGTGTCCTGCCCATTTCCATTTAAGTCTTCTCCATACTGTTTCCACATTTTGAAATTTGGTTTTAGTTTTAATTTTAGTCAATCTGACCTTGTCCCTTCTTCGGATACCCAATACACTACGTTCCATACTATTTTGGCACACTTGTAATTTTCTTGCCTGTTGTTCTGTTAGAGCCTATGTCTGGCATCCATATAGGTACATAGGACCCTAATGTTAACATCATTCGCTTCGCTTGAAGACTCCCAAGACAATAAATAAACAGTTTCTTGGTAAAACTTTTCCACTTTAAAAATATAAACAAAGTAACGAACTCGCATATATTAAGGAAAATTATTGTCCGAAACTTTTCAAGCCAACATTAAACTTATTGTTATTTAAATGTAATACTTAAGCATTCATCTACAACATAATTTAAGTTATCAACTCAACTCGCTTTGAAATCTTAAATATGTAAAACAATTGGTGTTTGTCTTTTTGTATCATTTAAAATGTTTGGAGTACACGAATTTAATTTTTTTTTTAAATTTAGTTGGAGGAAATCACCGGTTCCCGAGGTATGTGGTAGTTGAACCGCACTAAAACCTTCAACCGCTCTCACTCAGCGTCCGAACCCCGGCTGAGGCCAGAACTCAGCACGGGGTTATGAGGGACGGCGCGACGCGTTACGCCCAAGGCACTCTTTCCCATCGCGCCGCCCCCTCCGGAAGCCGAACCGGCAGCCGTCGGCGATACGGCCACCGACTCTCTCGGTCGGCGGGCTCTCCGAAGCCAAGCTACTCCATGATGTTGTAGGAAGGTGGCCAAGGAAAATGAAATGAAATACTTTATTTTCAACATTGATGACGTGGGAATGATTGGGCTCGTTTTATTTGTTTTCGATAGCACTCTACTTTTAAATGATATCTATCACATTTCGGGAATACTTTTACTAATAAGCAGCTACGTTATTTGTAAAGCTGTTTTTTTTTATTGCTGTGTAGGCAGACGAGCCAACGGGCCACCTGATCGTAAGTGGTTACCGTCGCTCATGAATCACTGCAATGTCAGGGGACATAGAGGGGTCGCTACCTACGATCTAACTTTAAGGACACTCCTCAAGCCTCGTTTGAAGAAGGACAAGTCATAGCGCTCAGGGAATACTGAAGAGGGGAGCTCATTCCATAGCCGGAAATTAATAGTCTTAATTAAAAATCAGTAAAAATTATACATTTGAGGGGCAAACAAACTTGCGCGTCACACTAGTACCATAAAATTTTATAGGGCGTCAACTTCTGAAACAATGAAGGACAGGTACACGTAAGGGTTCAGCCCTTCACCCCTTAATGACCACGGCGCGATTGTTCCAGTGACAAACTGTTTTAATATTAAAATATTTGACCATAACTTACGAGTTCCAGTTTAAATAGCGACATGATGCTCGTAAATTAAAAATACTCTTTTATTTAAATGTGGTTGTGAAGTGGAAATAATTGAGTGCATTTTTTTTTTAAATGTGGTAGTCAAATAAGCTGTTGTTTGAAACGAGTTTGTACGACTATTTTTATGTAGAGTGATTTTTTAATGAATTTGCATAGTATTGAAAGAAGAGTAGATGACTTGTAAGAAATATTTTTTATAACAAAATAAATAATCGACTTGTTGTTGATAAACTGTAGGCAGATGGCATCGGGTTTTGTAGGTTTCAGCTGAAAATCAGTGCTTTTGGTCTTCTTTGAGACCATAAGCTTTTGCTGAGTTGAAACCTATTCGCACGCCACTGAGGACAAGCCTCTACCTTGTTCGGTTTTATTAAATTTTTTAACTTTTTTGTTTAAATAGGTATTATACTGTTTAAATGTTATAATAATATGAATGTCCTCTATGTGTGTGTTGAATAAATGCTTTTTCTTTCTTATTTGCAAATTTCCCTAAAAAGAATCGAAACTGCCTGTTGAAATAAAAAATATCGAATTCGGTTTACCCAGAAAAGAAACATACACACGCACAGCAAATCGTGAAATTTTAGTCACAAACAAACTAACATTTTAATCATGGTTCTTAAAATACTAGTTGAAACTAGTAACCTCCGAGAACCATCGGAAGTTAGCCAAAAAACCGTAATATTACCACGACCACCACACAACATTCACAAAAAAATGAATTATTAAAATCGGTTCAATTTTAAACAAGTTCTACGTCAAAAATGCCGTATTATGTATGAGCCTAATGAATAATTTTCTTTCTAATTCCTATTCCATTCAGTAATCATGTTTAATTCAAAACATAAAGTTTCTCACGAATGTCAAGGATGCACTGAAATAATTTTAGTTCAACTATTTACGATAGCACCATTCTGGATTTTATAGTTTGTTGTTTCGTGTTGGGATTCGTTGAGGAATAGGTTAAATCCGGGAAGGTTTTAAAATATTAGTCTTTTCATACAATCTGTGTAATTATTTGTTCTTCAAATTAACGAATTGAAACTTGTTGAATTTAATCACCAATGTACCATTTTAGGTGTTTTTTTTACTGACTATAAAAAGAAAAAGTTTTTAAACGATACGTTATTAAAATTGTCTTTATTGAAGCATGTTAATTTATTTATTAACATAGATGAAATCGTACCTACTACGTATCAATATAAATTTATCTTAAGCCAACAAAACTTGGTGCGACGGTAATGTTGTAACGCGTCGTACCGTCCCTCGTCACTCCATAGTTGGCCTCACTGTCACTCTTAACTCATAAGAAAACCTAACAAAAACATTCCGTTTTACCTTCAAAAACGATGCAAAAATTTAATTCAAACACTGCATCACAAAATAGATCTATACTCGGCTTCTGCATCGCATCTATTTCAGAACAACCTTGACATTGACTCACGTTGGACGTCACTCGTCTCTGCCACAGAATATCTATACAGAAATAAAAGTTAATACAAATTTATACTATTACTAAACGGGTTCTTACCACGATATTTCAGCACTGTTTCAAGCGCCATGATCACGGGAAGACTGAGGAACTATGCTGAAATATCGGGACCGCTCAATCAAAAATAATCGTGGTAAGAACCCGTTTCGTAATAGTGTAAGTGATGTAGATAACCGCGAGTATACAATTGGTTTTACTCTCGCAAGTCTCGCAGTTATGTAATCACGAATGTTGACAGTTTAAACCAAACATTCAAGGTTTTTGACAAGAAGAAGGCTCATAAAAACTTGAAGGTAAATCGTAGGTAGCGGGACATTGCAAATGCCCATGAGATGGTAACCACTTGCGAACAGGTGGCCCGTTGGCTCGTCATGGATCTATTGCCGTATAAAGAAATGAATAAAAACCCTTTTTTACCTCAACTAGATCTACTAGGGAGGGAAAGGTAACATGCCTCCCCTTTAAAACTGAAATCTCCTCACAATGCATCTAGAGAACGGAAATTAGTATACACATCGAGTATGGACTCATCATGGCCCTTTATTATGGCTCCGTCAGATTATACATCGACGGAACATTTGACAGCCACAGAATAGTAAATAAGTTGTACTTCTGTTCAGTAATTTATTCTGTGATTACTCCGTTCCTAACGACTAGTTCTATTTATGTGGAAGCCATTTTAAAGTGTGCTGAGTGATGCAGAGAATGCATTTATGTGTTTCAGTCTTATTAACAAAGAGGGAGACAAACTATTGACATTGCAGAGTACATACGATCAGATGAATTGTTGACTCATCTGCCTTCGTGGCAAAAAAAAATGAATCTGTCCAGGTATTTTTAAGTTCTGACATTTTTGATAGATCCAAACCCTCGCAACTCGATTTGGGAGCATGCGTTGACAAACTTTTAGCTTTGTTAAAATAAGGAAGGGTGGTAACTATTTTTATATATATTTTATTACTGTACTGACTGTACTGTAACAACCTATTACTGCCCACTGCTGGGCTCAGGTTTCCTCAGAGGAGGGATTAATCCACCACGCTTACACAATGCGGATTGGGGCCTTTAGATAATATTATCTTCGAAAGTTTTTTAGTATCGTCACGATATTTTCGTCCACCGTTTTTAGCCAGTAGTGTTGTGAAAAATTGCACATAAATCTTTTTCGCATTTAAAATTAGAGGGTTCAAGTCAGTTTAGAACCCACGACCTCTCGTACAGAAGGCAAGATCTTTAACCATTACATTACTGTGAAGGCTTTAAAATCAAATTTAAAATTAAGCTTTAGAAGATAACATAGTAACAAATGATTCCAAGAAAACTACACATCGAAACCGTTCAATGCACTTCATCCGTTATCATGTCGTTAAATATTTTATAATTCATACGAGAATAAACTTTATGAGCTATTAAAATAAATGTTTTATGTAAGACGTACGTAATATGAGACGCAGGTGTTCATAGTTTTCGTGGTTATAATTAAAATGAGATTTGTAATTTTTGCACTCGATAGAAATCTATGGAAAGCATTTTGAGGTTTAGTCCTGGGTTATTTTATTATCATGCATATTGTCAATGATATTGTGCGTACGGACAGCTTTAATGAATGTAAGAATGTATTTTTTTTTGTGTTTTGTAGTTATCTATCTAATTTTCTAAATTACTAGTGAAGTATCACACAACTTTGGCTGATATATTTTTATATTGCATGGAAACTTATTTGGTTTAAGTTTAATTTTTTGTGTCCCTGTTTTGATGTAATAACTTGTACTGTTGTTTCCCAAATAAATAAAAATAAAATAAAATATAAATAGATAAGTGTATAAAACATCTGATGGTAAGTGGTTACTGTCGCTCATGGAACTCTTCAAAAAACATTTTCTACTTATTTCAATGTTTTCATACTGAAGATATCGTCTTTGATTTCGAGATCTGGCAATTTTCAACTTAAGCCTCGATATATTGCTAAAAAACTAAAAGAATTCCATTACGAAATCTGCAATATTTTTATCAGAAAACTCCATTACTGCCACTGTCAATACATGCAAGTGCCAATTAAAATTCTGCACCAAAAGATTGACGTCATCACTGTTTACACTATTAATTCGGGAATTTTGTTTCACATATGCAATTTTACATCTTATTTTGAATATATTAAAGTATATTATTGCATGTGATAGTTGAGATTCCGAACCTACACTAATGTTGTTAACATTGAGCTGCTAATACACTCGGAGACATTTGAATTTAATGCAGCGTTTTATTTTTTTGTAGTTTTATGTAGACTTTGATCAGCAAGATTTAAATGCTTGTTTGTTTTATTCAATGACATAATAATTTATTTGTGGTATGTTATCTTCTACGAATTAATGAGACATATTTATTTTATTGTACCTAATATATTACGAAACTATTTCTACCTCTTTTTCATTATTGGAACGAAGTTCCTTATCGCGCTTTGTGAAAGGGAGCTAGACGGAAAAATTCTTACGAAAAGTTGTCACGACACTTTTTTTGTTTTAGTCGATTATCGCTAGATGGCACTGTGATCAAAATCTTACAAAACAATTCCTTATTTTGTTTTATATGATTAATGCTAGATGGCGCTGTGATCAAAACATTTTAAAACACGTTCCTTATCGCGCGTTACGAAAGGAAATAATTTTTATGAGATACGTTTTAATCGAAAGGAACTTCGTTCTATCCGGATGTTCCGTGACCTCTCAAGTTTTATTTTTGACTTAGGTAATATGCAAGGCAGAACTAATACAGACGATTGAAATGGTAGTCTGTTTATCATTATTCATGTTATATGTTTTATATTAGAATGTGTTTTGATCATAAGATAATAGTAATTGACTAATCTAAGTTAAATATTTTCGTTTTTCTTCCGTGACTAGATTGATAGATCAAAAGTAACAAGAAATCATCAAAGTAAAAAAAAATCAGTTAATATCATCATAATATATTTTAAATACATTAAAATTATTACTTTCTGTAAATCATACTTAATATCACTAGATTCAAGACATTATTATCACATTATATGTTTTACTTTCATTACGATCAATAAAAAGAACATTAAGAAATTCATTACGATTTTAATGTATTAAGATCAGTAGTGAAACTGCACAGACGCAAGATACGAACAAAAATAACGATGTTTATGAATTCTTTAGTAAATCTCAATTATTTTAAGTATCTCCAATTAGTGTATACCTCACTTTTTAAAAAACAAGCTTCATCTGCGTCACATAAGACGGAATAAATAAGATTCCCGGAAAGTTTCTCGCCGTGGACTTCCACGAATATTTCAAAATTAAAATTAGAGACATCGTTTTTTTTTTTTTTTAGTTGCAGGAAATCACCGGATCCCCGCCCGCGGGGCGGGCGGGGGGCCCGCGGGGCGGCGTATGTGGGAGTTGAACCGCACTAAAACCTCCAACCGCTCACACTCAGCGTCCGAACCCCGGCTGAGGCCAGAACCCAGCACGGGGTTATGAGGGACGGCGCGACGCGTTACGCTCTTTCCCGTCGCTCAGCCACATCGGTTAAAGAAAAAAAATCAATCAGTCAGTCTTCAGTCGTTTCATCAAAATTACGAAACTGATTATAAAATAACTATATCTTCATGAGTTGTGCTATTATGTTTTATAAACAACAGTTGGCAAAAAAAAGTCTTGAAGAAGTTAAGTTTTACTTTTTTGGCTTAATTTCAAAAAAGCATTCATAGCTCGAAAACTATTCGATTCGGGTACCTAAGGAGGTGCTCTATCTCTGGACCTCCGCTTGACACTACTTTCTCACACTGTATATGCACACATATAAATAGTACAATATAAGTTCAAATAAATTTAATAAGCGTTTAAGAGACGTTTCACTACGGCCCTACATCACAAATAATATATTAAAAAGGGCAAATATGATTCTGACTGTATGTCCCTTCTTTTAGAAACAGGAGACCACAGAAATGTCTAGATTACCAGCTTTTTACCATAACAATGTAAACAACTACACAAAAAAACTTGAGAGGTGTCAAGGGACACCCGGATGGAACGAAGTTCCTTTCGATTAATTAGTGAGGGTATTGTAATAAATATTTTGATCACAGCGCCATATAGCATTAATCATATAAAACAAAATAAGGAATTGTATTAAAAGATTTTAATCACAGCGCCATCTAGCGATAATGATCAAAAGTGTCGTGACAACTTTTTCATAAGAATTTCCGTCTAGCCCCCTTTCGATAACGCGCGATAAGGAACTTCGTTCCAAAAATGAGGTCGACGCAATATCTCTTCTCTCCATACCTTTCTATCTTAACATAATCAGTCACCAACTATAGATTATACAATTATAATTTCAATCATTCGAACATGTAAGTAACAGTCCTATTTTAGTAAACGACCTTCATAGTCATGCTCCAGTGGTTATATTTGGATTCAGTTCAGTCGGTGACGAGGTTCTGTTATAAATAAACTGTCGTCAATCTAATTGTTGGTGACAGATGGCGTGAGGATATTGTTTTTATGTGGAATACTGCGACTTATTTCAAATCTTTCTTTTCTATTTTAGTAATGATGGTACAAACTGAAGGTCATATTAGTTGATAGCCAAATACAATCAGTAAAAACTTATTCAGACACTCGCGGTTTTCTATAATACTTTCATGCATTTTCAACGGGTTCTTACCACGATATTTGATTAATTGAGTTGTCTCGATATTTCAACGTTGTTGCAAACGTCATGATCACGAGAAAACTGGATACTGCGGGTCGATTTAAGAGCAAAGAAATCTGTCTACCCTCTTTCTCGTTTGCTTTTGGGTGGTACCACTGGAACTCGAACTCACATCACCTTGGTACCATCCTTGGTACGTAACGACATTCAGAAGGTACTGTCTGAGGATTATGTAATTGTATCCAGTGATTGGAACCCGAGTCGAGCACATGCTCTGCGATCGCCGATTTATCGTGGTAAGAACCCGTTGAAAATGCATGAAAGTAATCAGTAAAAATATTATAACTAAAGATTGTGGTATAAAGCCTTAGTAAACGCAACTTAAAATATTGAAAATTATTGCAAAACGATTGTCGCTCGACAACTGATGGGTGTGGCGAAGGTGTGAAGTGCGCGAAATCACTTGAGGTTGTTAGTCAACACTCTGTTGTCCGAAATTATTTTTGATTGAGATAGTTTTGTGGAATTTTGATTATTTCCTTAACTTTTTTAAAAATACTTTTACAGTTTTTAGCATACATAGGGATATAGGGACAGAGCGAATGACTTTGTTTATACTATGTTTTCATGTTCATTCACTCATTATACAAAAAAAAGAAATGCCCGCTGAGTTTCTTGCCAGTTCTTCTCAGGACGGTGGCTGTAATTATTATTTTTTGTGTCCGAACTGGTGGTAGCTTTTAACTTTTGACGTCAACAAGAATGAGTACGTCATCAATGTTGAAAATAAAGTATTTCATTTCATTGTTAATACGTGGTAGAATTGTATAGTGAATGCGTAGGTGCCATTCTGACCGGTAAGATCTCAAGCGTATGTTTACCTAACAAGTGAGTTACCCACGCTTGGTTCGACAGGGCGATACCGGATTAGAGTTCCTCATAATTATTGACATAATATAGGGATGGGAGAATTTGTTTTATAACCAACTTTTAAATAAATAGAATACTATAAAAAGTAGTTTGAGACAATTATTATTAAGTAAGCTAAATATTTAATATATTAGTCGTGTGTGTTAAATATTAAGGTATAGAAACTTATTATTATTACAAGAGAAGTGTTACATTTTTTGGAACGAAGTTCCTTATCGCGCGATATCGAAAGGGGGCTAGACGGAAATTCTTATGAAAAAGTTGTCACGACACTTTTTTTGTTTTATATGATAATGCTAGATGGCGCTGTGATTAAAATCTTTTATTTAAGTTGTATCAATTGGTTAGTTTACGTAAACGTCTGTCTCTCTCTCCCTCTCTCTTATAGAAAGAGAATACTAATTATTATAACACAAAAAAATAAAATTTTATTACAATCCCCTCACTAATTAATCGAAAGGAACTTCGTTCCATCCGGGTGTCCCTAGACACCACTCAAGTTTTTATTTAAATAATAACGATTCCTACTTAATAATAACAACAAAATTTTCAAGCAATTACATTTTTTTATTTTCATTTTAAAATACGTTGGCACATCCCTAGTGGACATGTCGTAATGAAATCTGGAAATGGTGATAAAATACGACCACGGTCAAATAAGTAATGTTTGTTTTCTTAAGATTCCCCGGATGTAGACTAATACGTTATATGGTAGTCATCCGAAAACCATAGAACCATTTATATGGTACAACATACGCACCATTCGTAAAAAAAGAGTTTTTTTATTGGCATCATTAGTAAATTTATTTAAACACTCGCGGTTATCTACATCGCTTACACTATTACTAAACGGGTTCTTACCACTGGAAATCGAACTCACATTTCGACATACCAGACTGACAGTAACAGCTGCCAGTGCTGTATCGAGTTCCAGTGGTACCGGCAAACGAACAAGAAAGAGGGTAGACAGATTTGTCTGCTCTTAAATGACCTACCCGCAGTTCCTCAGTCTTCCCGTGATCATGGCGCTTGAAACAGTGCTGAAATATCGGGACCGCTCAATTAAAAATAATCGTGGTAAGAACCCATTTAGTAATAGTGTAAGTGAGGCATCATTAGTGTTAACCATCATCCATAGCATATCTTTGAAATGTCAGGAGATGGTGTAGCCTTCAAGGAGCTTCAAGTATAGTTTAAAGAAAACCAAGTCATTAGACTAGTTTCACTTTTTATGTTATATTTATAAAGTAATCAAGTTTATCTTCAGATCAGCTATAACCTCAACACTAAATATATTTACGAGGTAATCAAATACTGAATGTGTCAATCGAAAGCCGAGCCGCTTACAAAATAAATCAAAAACTCATAAAATGTTATCCGATTGTATAGCAACGGAAGTTAGGTCGTAAATTTGGGACCTAGACTTAAAGCTGAGATATTATGGCTTTCTGTCGACCTTGCCCTTTAGGCACGAAGGTCTGCATGATTCTAAATAAGGTTTCGAGGTTCGTACGCAACACGATTTAGCGTTTAAATTTTTCCTTATTACAATTTTAAATATCTTGAAAATTTTACGTAGGTAATTTTGCGTTTATTTATACAGAGTGATTTCCTAGTGAGGGTACATATTGAAGGTCATGGTAGCTGATGGTTATATACGAGCAGTAAAAATATTATTACCAAAGAATATGCCTTAGTAATCACAACTTAAAAATATCTAAAATTCTTGCAAAATGATGGGTTTTCGACAGCTGTTGGGTGTGGCGGAGGTGTGGGGTGCGCGAGATCACTAGAGGTCATTAGTCAACTCTTTAAGCCGAAATTGTTTATGTTTGAGGTAGTTTTGTCGAATTTAGATTTAAAAAATATATATACATTTTGTATTTTTACCTATTTTTTGTAATATTCCGTATTAGAACAGAGTACTCATCACCCTCGTGCAATATGTACCCTCTCTAAAAAATCACCCTGTAATTGGCTCATCAACTTCCAATGCACGCAATTGACAACTGGTAGGCCAACTGTCAAACGGTGTTACACATAGTTTCAATACCGGCCAATGCATACAAAACCTCAGTGTACCCTGACATTGCAGAGGTTCATGAGCGACGGTAACCACTTACGAGGTGGCCCGTTGGCTCGTCTGCCTACATGGCAATAAAAAAAGCGGTCGGCTGTCACTGTCATCTGTCACGCGTTGGACGTTTTTAAGTCACCATGAAAACGTTACGTTGAGAAAAAAACTAAAGAAACGAACGAGAAAGAAGGTAGACAGATTTGTCTGTTCTTAAATGACCTACCCGCAGTTCCTCAGGGGACCGACTCCTAAGGCTTTTCAATTCTTGCCTGGAGTCGGGACGGTTTCCCTCGCTCTGGAGGACGGGCAGACTGGTCCTCTTGCGGAAAGAGGGGCGCCCGGCGGACTCAGCCGCCGGTTACCGTCCCATCGTGCTACTGGACGAGGTGGGCAAATTGCTGGAACGCGTTCTGGCCGCCCGCATCGTTCAGCACCTGGTCGGGGTTGGACCCGATCTGTCGGCGGAGCAGTACGGCTTCCGGGAGGGTCGTTCGACCGTAGACGCAATTCTACGTGTCCGGGCCCTCTCGGAGGAGACCGTCACCCGGGGTGGGGTGGCCTTGGCGGTGTCGCTCGACATCGCCAATGCCTTTAACACCCTGCCCTGGTCCGTGATTGGGGGGGCACTGGAGAGGCATGGAGTGCCCCTCTATCTCCGCCGGCTGATCGGCTCCTACCTGGAGGCCAGGTCGGTCATGTGTACCGGGTACGGTGGGACCTTGCACCGGTTCCGGGTCGTGCGCGGTGTTCCACAGGGGTCCGTTCTTGGACCTCTATTGTGGAATATCGGGTACGACTGGGTGCTGAGGGGCGCCCTCCTCCCGGGCCTTAGCGTTATTTGCTACGCAGACGACACTTTGGTCGTGGCCCGGGGGGATGACTTCCGAGAGTCTGCCCGTCTTGCCACAGCGGGGGTGGCCCTCGTCGTCGGCAAAATAAGGAGGCTGGGCCTTGACGTGGCGCTGCACAAATCCCAGGCCCTGTGGTTTCACGGGGCTGGGGCTGTGCCGCCGGTCGACGCCCAGATAATGGTTGGAGGCGTCCAGATTGAGGTCGGGGTGCAGCTGAAGTACCTCGGCCTCGTGTTGGATAGCCGTTGGACCTTCCAGGCACATTTCGCGAACCTGGTCCCCCGATTGATGAGGACGGCCGGCCAACTCGGTCGGTTGCTCCCGAATGTCGGGGGGCCCAGCAACGCAGTGCGCCGCCTCTATGCGGGGGTGGTGCGATCGATGGCCCTATACGGTGCGCCCGTCTGGGCCGACGCACGGGTGCGATTAACTATCGCCCGATTCCTGCGTCGGCCACAGCGCATCGTAGCTATTAGGGCCATCCGCGGTTACCGCACCGTCGCTTTCGAGGCGGCGTGCGTGCTGGCGGGGACGCCGCCCTGGGAGTTGGAGGCGGAGGCGCTCGCTGGCGATTATCGCTGGCGATGTGACCTCCGCGCCCGGGGCGTGGTGCGTCCCCTGCGGGAAGCTGTTCGCGATAGGAAGGTCCAATCTCGGCGGTCCGTGACGGAAGCGTGGAAGAGACGTCTCGCTAACCCCACATGGGGTCTACGGACCGTCGAGGCGATCCGCCCGATCCTAGATGATTGGGTGGGTCGTGGCGCAGGACGCCTCACCTTCTGGATGGTGCAGATGCTGACCGGGCACGGGTGCTTCGGTCGGTATCTGCACCGGATCAAGGCCGAGCCGACGGCGAGGTGCCACCATTGCGTGGGATGTGACCAGGACACGCCGGAGCATACGCTCGCGCGCTGCCCCGCATGGGAGAGGCAGCGCTGTGTCCTGGTCCAACAAATAGGTCCGGACTTGTCGCTCCCGGGCGTCGCGGCGTCGATGCTCGAGAGCGACGAGTCCTGGAAGGCGATGCTCGACTTCTGCGAGTCCACCATCTCGCAGAAGCAGGTGGCGGGGGCTGCGAGAGAGAGGCTTTACGCCGCTCTCAACTTGCCAACCCGCCGCCGTCGAGCAGGGGGCCGGGACCGGGATCTCGCCCGGATTCTGGCCCCCTAAGAGTTTCGGGTCCCCAACGCATGCGAGTGCGAGCGGGGACCCAAGAAGGTGCCGTGTCTCGCTCAACACGCCCTTAGCGCTAGAGCATCCGGGGAATGGTAGACCGCGCTCCCCGACCCACGCTGGTTCTGACCCAGCGGGGTATTCCGCGGGAGGGTGACACGCGGTCCCATCTTGGCGGGCTTCGGAAAGCCCGCCGACCGAGAGAGCCAGTGGCCGTATTCGCCGGCGGCTACCGGTTCGGCGTCCGGGGACGGAGCGACGGGAAAGCATGCCGATGGCGTAACGCGTCGCCCCGTCCCTCCAAACCCCGTGCTGGGTTCTGGCCTCAGCCGGGGTTCGGACGCTGAGTGTGAGCGGTTGGAGGTTTTAGTGCGGTTCAACTCCCACATACCCCGCCCGCGGGGCGGGCGGGGATCCGATGATTTCCTCCAACTGAAAAAAAAAAAAAAAAAAAAAAAAACCCGCAGTTCCTCAGTCTTCCCGAGATCATGGCGCTTGAAACAGTGCCGAAATATCGGGATCGCTCAATTAAAAATAATCGTGGACCCCGTTTAGTAATAGTGTAAGTGAGAGTAACTAAAGGTTGCTAAACCTATAAAGGAGAGTCTCTAAAATCAGCATTTAAACAGAGAGGACTCGAAATTGTTCATAGTTGTCTTCCAACATGTTTAATGGTGAAATTGCCGTTTACTTTAAACGGAAATTTTAAGTCTTAACCTGCAACGTTAGTAAATATTCCTTAGGTAATTACTAATATCTCCACGCGTCCCTATCTAATGCGCGTTATGAAAGGGGCTAGACGGAAAAAAATCTTACGAAAAGTTGTCACGACACTTTTTTGTTTTAGATGATTATCGCTAGATGGCGATGTGATCAAAATCTTTAAAAACACGTTCCTTATCGCGCGTTACGAAAGGAAATATTTTTTATAAGATATCTTTTAATCGAAAGGAACTTCGTTCTATTCGGGTGTCCCATGACACCTCTCAAGTTTTTTTTATGATATATTGTTAATAGGGCTAAATATTGTTAATCTTATTTAAAGGAAGCGTGTACAATATAGATTTACTTTGTACTTATTCCGTGCTATAATATTGATCGACAGTCGACACGTTAGCAGATAAATAACCGTTCCATCGGCTCGTAAACGCACGTTTTTATAACTTTACCGAATCGTAATGTCGAGTTCAAGCGTCTGTGCTGTTACTGATATCGTTTTACTGTTAAAATGATATTAAACCGGAGCGTTTTAGTGATTAATTTAAGGATTTTTGAGGGAATTCCAAAAAAATACTTTTAGTTTGTCCCTGCAAAATTTTCTTTGCATTATCCTCAATTGAGGAGACCTGGGTCCAGTAGTGGACAGTAATGAGTACCTGTACTTGTACCAACCCATTACTGCCCACTGTTGGGCTCAGGTCTCCTCAGAAGAGGGATTAGGCATAGTCCACCATGCTTGCCCAGTGCGGATTGGGGACTTCACATATCCTCAAAGGATTTTTAGAACCCTTTTCCGACATGTAGGTTTCCTCACGATGTTTTCCTTCGCCGTTTTTTAGCCAGTGGTGTTGTGAAAAATTGCACATAAATCTTTTTTCACATTTAGATTTAGAGGTACTAGCCGGCCGGATTTGAACCCGCGACCTCCCGTTCGGAAGGACGCGCTTCGACCACTCGGCCACCACGACTTGCAATGAGTTGTTATAGCATAACTTTAGTTTGTGTGGACCGATTTCGATAGTACTTGCGAGTATTTTAAAGGCGATGATTGTGTAAGGACCCCGTTTATTTTTTTATAAGATTGAATAAGTACTTTGGTATAAACTAATAATATAATAAAAAACTTGAGAGGTGTCATGGGACACCCGAATAGAACGAAGTTCCTTTCGATTAAAAGATATCTTATAATTTTTTTTTGCGATATGGAATGTGTTTTAAAAGATTTTGATCACAGCGCTATCTAGCGATAATCATCTTAAACAAAAAAGTGTCGTGACAACTTTTCGTAAGATTTTTTTCCGTCTAGCCCCCTTTCACAACGCGCGATAAGGAACTTCGTTCCAATAAACACAGTTTGCTTTTTTGGCGTTCATTTCTATTCTGAATAAACTTCGAATATTCTTTCTATTTTAGAAAAGCTAAGACACATTATAATAAACATATAACTTTTACCATGTAGGTAAGACAACGGGCCGTCTGATCGTAAGTGGTTATCGTCGCTCATGGACCTCTGCAGGGGACACTGATCTGCCTAAGACCTACTTTTAAACTCGAAAACGTAATGAATGAGATTTATGAATGATATGAGAGCCAAAATAAACACAATCTACCTGAGATGTAATATAAAATGAATAAACATGAGTACAGGCCAACGCTTACTGCCAAATGATCGTTTGCCAACTTATACAATGTACGTTTGACATAACTCCGGACTAACTTTTATGCAGATTCTGTCTCTTTTATGGATATTTATGAATATTAAACTATAGAGATCGGATCACGGTAATGCTAGCCAAATATCTAGAGGTACGTTTTGATAAGGAATAATAAGATATGTAAGAAAAAAATAATATAAGATAGAAATTTATACTGTTAGTAGTATAATACTTTAACGCAACTTTAGAAAGTAAAAAACGCTTGACAAATAATATATTTTTCAAAAGTGAAAACTTCCGATCTCTTTTTAGCACAGAAACAAAAAGTTCCACTCGATCAAACTTTGTCTTCCTTAAATGAGACCACCCTTGAAATATTTTCTAGACTATCAAAAACAAACATCCAAATCGTAAATAACGGGCAGGCATATTTACGGTCGAATTGAGAAACCTCCTATTTAAAATCGCTAAAAAACCAACATTTTTATACATTCAAAAATGACACTTAATTTTTCACCAAAGATTGCTGATACATGTCGATACAATGATTACATCTGTCCGGACAACACATTAAGGACAAACTACGCGGTTTATCAAAGGACAGGCACATAACTTACAGATCCGTCGACGAAACCTTTATAAGGTCCACTGAGATAAATGTATCTTCGGACCGCAGATGACGTTTGACTTATTGACGTCGTAAATCATTGAAAAGTTCGTCATTGATGCTGTGATTAGGCTTACATTATCATGGAGATACGAAATACATTAATACTAGCTTTTGCCCGCGACTTCGTTCGCGTGGACTTCAGGTTCGTCCCGTATTATCAAAAATTGTAGCCTATGTGTTATTCTGATGTATAAGCTATATTGTGGTAAAAGTTTCATTCAAATCCATTTAGTAGTTTTTACGTGAAAGAGTAACAAACATCCATACATCCATAGGTACTTACAAACTTTCGCCTTTATAATAGTACTAGCTTTTGCCCGCCACTTCGTTCGCGTGGACTTCAGGTTCGTCCCGTATTATCAAAAATTGTAGCCTATGTGTTATTCTGATGTATAAGCTATATTGTGGTAAAGTTTCATTCAAATCTATTCAGTAGTTTTTACGTGAAAGAGTAACAAACATACATCCATACTTACAAACTTTCGCCTTTATAATAGTACTAGCTTTTGCCTGCGACTTCGTTCGCGTGGACTTCAGGTTCGTCCCGTATTATCAAAAATTGTAGCCTATGTGTTATTCTGATTTATAAGCTATATTGTGGTAAAGTTTCATTCAAATCCATTCAGTCGTTTTTACGTGAAAGAGTAACAGACATACATCCATACTTACAAACTTTCGCCTTTATAATATATATTAGATTATGATAAAAGCTTAAGAAAGGCCCTTAAGCTTAGGTCGTAGGTAGCGGGACAGTGTCTCCTGACATTGCAGAGGTCCATGAGCGACAGTAACCACTACCATCAGGTTCGTCTACGATGCAATAATAGTCAACATATTGTAAAAATCTAAATAGTTTTCGTTATAGACAAGTTGTATCACGTACCAGTAATCACTACGACCGAGTTCCGGAGTTCCTGGTGCATTATGATTTCCAAGAATTGTTTTTTTTTTATTTCTTTGGATCAACGAACAACAGTACAATAATTGACATTTAATTAACAATTGACATTTAATAGTTTTACTTACAAACATAATTTAGGGAATATAAATTACTTTTTGGTTCATTTTATTAACAAGCTGACTTTTTAAAAGTTAATTGCATTAATTGTATCGATATTATTTTTAACGAATCCTTAAAATCCAAAAAATAAAATGCCGTTAAAAAACTCATTATTAACGTCATTTTTAAAACAAAAGAATATAAACCTAGTGTTAAACAAGGCTAGTACCGTACAAAGACTAATCTTCCCTACATAGGCAGAGCAGGTAATACCTTAGTAATTATCTGCTAGACTCGAGTACAGGGTTTTTTATAGCCTTGTAGACAGACGAGCTTACGGACCACCTGATCGTAAACCTCTGCGTTGTAAGGGGACACTGCTGAATATAATATGACGGCGTAAATAGTGTGTTGAGGTGTAATGACGTTGTAATTAGTCAATCTTCGTTTGGTTTTGTCAGAAATGACGTCACAATGTCCACTTGATGATCAATACTTTTGAATAAAAACTTCAAAATAACGAGTTTTAACAGTTTATTACTTTTACATCAAGATGTCCGTTCGCCTCGACAATTCAGACACGAATGAATAATAACAGCGGCCAGCGCCTGTATTTATAGCAAGTCTCCACTTCCAACTACCCGTACGGTGAATAGGTTGGTTTCCCTTGCTATCACCCCGTCAAATACAAAGCAAAGAAAATTACACGCACTCCTTAAATCAAAAAATAAAATGCCGTTAAAAACTCATTATTAACGTCATTTTTAAAACAAAAGAATATAAAACCTAGTGTTAAACAAGGCTAGTACCGTACAAAGACTAATCTTCCCTACATAGGCAGTGCAGGTAATACCTCAGTAATTATCTGCTAGACTCGAGTGCTCAGGATAATCCTACCTACTTGTGTATTACATGTTTTAATCCATGGAAAGTGCGCGACTAACAACTTTATGTATAAGCGACTGTCTTTATAGGTTGTAAACCGATTTAGATGACTTTTTTGTACAGTGTATTGTTGTAGTTTTGTAAAGATGATTTTTTTTGTAATTGAGAAATGCGACGGAAAAGAGTGCCGACGGCGTGACGCGTCGCGTCGTCCCTCATAACCCCGTGCTGGGTTCTAGCCTCAGCCGGGGTTCGGACGCTAAGTGTGAGCGGTAGGAGGTTTTAGTGCGGTTCAACTCCCACATACGGGATCCGGTGATTTCTAACTAAAAAAAAAAAAAGTATCTGAAACCATTCACACTAGAATATTTTATATCAGTATCATTGTGTTTGTCTTTTATAATAGTTAACATTCTAGAATGAGCTAAACTGTTAAACTGACAACGCTGTCCAAAGAGTTATTTGATTTTAAACGAATAAATAAGTCTTATTAAGAATAAAGGCCTTCACCCGAAGAGGGGTCCATATACTACCAAACTAACACTTACTAACACTTAAACATTAAGCAACTTAATCAATAAGGAAAACAATATATACTGACAAGAACTTACTAACCAACATTTTAAATGTAATTAATGATAAGGACTTTTTTATTTTATTTTTATTTTTTATTTTATTTATTTTATAATAAGAATAAAGACCTCTACTATTAAGTTTCACTATGATACTCTTGCTACAATGTTTCTTCAAAAGTACCTTCGCATATACCACATACGAAACCCACATGTTCCAATTACCAAAACCAATAACATAAATAAATCATAGATAATATTAAATTGTCAATTAGTAAACGATCGACTCAAGAACTTAACTGCTTCGAGTATTAATGATACGTCGTTAATGGCTCTAAACCGGTTTCGATATCGATTTTTCTAGAAATTGTAGCAAATTGTACTATACGTATTATTTTAATTACGATAATTTTCTTTAAACACTCGCGGTTATGTATATCACTTACACAAATATTAAACGGGTTCTTACCACGATTTTTATTAAATGAGCGAACGAAGCTATTGAAATTTCGAGGCATAGCACTTTCAATCGGGGTGAAGGCTTCAAACTGTCCTGTATGTGGAATCCAGTGATTAATGAAAAATCAAAAAATCTAGTTAGGTAAAAACGAAAATTCTGGTTGTGATAATTCGGTGGTTGTGATCACGAGAAGACTGAGTACTGCGTGTAGGTAGATCATAAGATACGTTTAGTTACAATAGTTAGGGGGCGGCGCGACGGGAAAGAATGCCTTGGGCGTAACGCGTCGCGCCGTCCCTCATAACCCCGTGCTGGGTTCTGGCCTCAGCCGGGGTTCGGACGCTGAGTGTGAGCGGTTGGAGGTTTTAGTGCGGTTCAACTCCCACATACCGGGGATCCGGTGATTTCCTCCAACTAAAAAAAAAAAAAAAAAAGTTACAATAGTTGACTGTCGTATAATGAGGACTATTCTCATTAAATATATTTCTCTCTTTCTTTCATAGACAAGGAAGTCAAAAAAAACATGTGGAAACATCATGAACAAGAGTGAAGTTTCAAAAAACATTGCAATATTATTAATATGTTAACACGCTAAAGAAATTGCAATTGGCACTTTCTCATGGTAGAGGATTTACTTCTGTTTTGACTCTACACAAGAGTTTTTATTATAGTTTTCCTGTCAAAATACAAAAGAGCCTATAAAGATTCTTTTATTTGTAAGAATTATAGAGAAACATCCATTTTAAACGTTAAATACTGGTAAGTAAAAGTTATCCGACTTGCAAATAAAAGTATCCATCTTAATTGACATGGCAATTAATTAAGATGTTAACATGAAGTTTTGTTAAGTCGATCGCGGACTGGTTTTATATGTTACAAGGTAGTTAGTGCCACAGAATATGTAGTGAACAGAAATAAATCTCACGTTATTTTGAAAGATGGAATATACATATTTATAGGAATCAGAACTGGACTTAATTAAAAAAAAAGAAATATAAGGACACAGAGATCCTTTCCCTACGAGCGACAACCGACAACTGATCCCCACGTCCGCTAAACAACGGTTTTTATACTAGTCGGTATGACGTAACACACTCAATCTGAACATCGTAAAATAATAAAATCGAAGCTATACAGGGTGATTTCCTAGTGAGGGTACATATCGAAGGTCATGGTAGCTGATGGTTATATACGACCAGTAAAAATATTATAACCAAAGAATATGGCTTAATGCCTTAGTAATGCAACTTAAAAATATCTAAAATTCTTGAAAAATTATGGTTTTTCGACAGCTGATGGGTGTGGCGGAGGTGTGGGGTGCGCGAGATCACTAGAGGTCATTAGCCAACACTCTTTAAGCCGAAATTGCTTATGTTTGAGGTAGTTTTGTCGAATTTAGATTTAAAAATAAAAAAAAAATTGTAATTTTACTTATTTTTTGTAATATTCCGTATTAGAACAGAGTACTCATCACCCTCCTGTAATATGTACCCTGTCTAACAAATCACCCTGTATATAAAAATATATTCTTTAAATTTCTAAATTATCCAAATTTCGTCTAAACGTCATTGAAATACGTCTTAAATTCAAGCAAAACTGTTGTCGCTCATACAAACCAGCTTCCAGTCACAGTCGCTTGTTAGTTTGTCAGTGCTCTGATATCCATACTTTTAAATTTTCTGATATAAGTCTAATAGTAGTATCTATTATGAACCCTGACGAAAAACAACAAGAGGTATGTGTTTAACGACTATCGAACTTGTGAACCGATTTTGATTTAAGTTATTCTTACAAATTTATTCAAAAGTATTCTCTATTTCGTATTAGTGAGATGTTCATGAGTACATTCATTGCATTATTGGAACGAAGTTCCTTATCGCGCGTTATCGAAAGGGGTCTAGACGGAAATTCTTATGAAAAAGTTGTCACGACACTTTTTTTGCTTTAGATGATTATCGCTAGATGGCGCTGTGATTAAAATCTTTTAAAACAATTCCTTATTTTGTTTTATATGATTAATGCTAGATGGCGCTGTGATCAAAATATTTTAAAATTTAATTTAATAAATTTAAAATAAAATTTTGTTACAATTCCCTCATTAATTTATCGACAAGAACTTCGATCCATCCGAGTGTCCCTTGACACCTCTCAAGTTTATTTCTAGATTAACTTCTGTAAGTATTATTCTGTGACAGCGCCACTGTTCTTTTAATATATCCGAATGAACATGTAATCGAGATAACACATCGATTACAACATCAATATCGATTATTCGATGTAAGTTTTAATCGATTTGTTTATTACGAATTCGATATGCGATTACGAAGTTTGAATTAGAAGATTTCTCTTTTCTTTTATAATTAACTGTAGGTTTTTTGTTTGAAATTATATTTGAGTATTTTCGTTTTTTTTTTGTTGTGAGTACTGTGCTGTACTGTACCAACCCATTACCGCCCACTATTGGACTCAGGTCTCCTCAGAAGAGGGATTAGGCATAGTCCACCACGCTTGCCCAGATTGGGGATTTCACATATCTTCAAAGGATTTTTAGAACCCTTTTCCGACATGCAGGTTTCCTCACGATGTTTTTCTTCACCGTTTTTAGCCAGTGGTGTTGTGAAAAATTGCACATAAATCTTTTTCACATTTAGATTTAGAGGTACAAGCCGGCCGGTTTTGAACCCGCGACCTCCCGTTCGGAAGGAAGCGCTTCGACCACTCGGCCACCACGACTTCGACTGTTGTGAGTATTGTTTTGTTTTTTTTTATTACAGTTGTATTTTTTTGTAATTAAATTCCAATGATGTCACTGTTCATGAGCGACGGTAACCTCTTACCAATAGTATTGCCTTACCTTTAATTCCAGAGTAATGAAAATGGTAAACAAGCGAACGGCTCACTTGATGGAGAGAAGATATAATCACAGCGAAGCCGTAAGATAATAGCAATTTTCTTAAACTTCGTTTCATCGCGATCATCCAAGGTCCGTTTCTATTCGGCTATGGAATGAGCTTCGGTGTTTCCCGAGCGCTATGACTTGTCCTTCTTCAAACGAGTCTTGAAGAAAGGCCTTATAGATAAGCCATAGGTAACCGCAATAAAAAAAATATTTTGAAGAAGCTCGCTTACCATTACAATCGTAGTCTTGACTGCCTAGCCTTGAATTTCAGATTAACAAAACTAAAGTAAATTGTAGTTTAGTAAATGATTCAGAAACTAGTTTATCTATAAAAGTGCGCTACCGTTTATGGCTTGCGTCGCGGCGTAACGGTAGGTGCTAGTGAACAGGCCACTCACCCTCCACGATGAATATCACGTAGGACAGTATGACAAGTTTCATTTTTAATTTATTGGTGTAATAAAATATATAGTTATTCTTTGTGATAATATTTTTATTCATCATCATCATCATCATATAGCATATACCTATCGACAAGCCTCTTATAAACATGTTTATTTTTGTACACACAGCCCCACACACACAGAAACACACAGTTTTGCACGTCTCTCATTTAAAAAGTTTTTATTGTAAATTTAGTAAAAAAAATTAGAGGTAAAATGCTAAACTTTAGTATATATATAACTCTTCTTTTGTACCATCCTACGTTTTTTCATAATAAAGTAAATTCTAAAACTTAATTCGCACTAGGCTAGTATTTTAGTCAAGTAGCGAGTGATTTAGTAGTGTGTGTGACAAATTGTTCGACATTTTTTTTTAGTGTTCATACACTGTACTGTACTGTAACAACCCATTACTGCCCACTGTTATGCTCAGGTCTCCTCCGAAGAGAGGTTAGGCATAGTCCACCACGCTTGCCTAATGCGGATTGGGGACTTCACATATTTTCAAAGGATTTTTAGAACCCTTTTCCGATATGCAGGTTTCCTCACGATGTTTTCCTTCACCGTTTTTAGTCAGTGGTGTTGTGAAAAATTGCACATAAATCTTTTTCATATTATGATTTAGAGGTACAAGCCGGCCGGTTTTTGAACTCGCGACCTCCCGTACGGAAGGCAAGCGTGTTCATACACATTTAGTGTCATTTAGTTGCTATATTACTCGGTACTTGAAATAATGCTAAAATACTAGCATTGTGCGATTTAGTCTTAAGTCTCTTAATTTTTATTCACACAATTTTCAAAATAAAAATTATTTAAAGTCACCATACTGTTTATTTCATATTCGGTCGTGAGTTGACAACGCATGGACCACGTGGTCGCGTTTACGACGAGACCGTTTAAAGTTAAGCACACATTCACACTACACGTATGTTCTATGTCTGTCACCGCGATACGAACTCATGTGGGGTATGACAATGTTTTTGATAAAAAAAAACTTCTTTCGGACATCTTTAGTATGTAAAATTGTTTTAATAAAGATAATTAGATTTTAGTCAGTGATTAAATTTGATGTTGAAAAGGCTTTTTTTTTAGTTGGAGGAAATCACCGGATCCCCGGATCCCCCGGTATGTGGGAGTTGAACCGCACTAAAACCTCCAACCGCTCACACTCAGCGTCCGAACCCCGGCTGAGGCCAGAACCCAGCACGGGGTTATGGTGGACGACGCGACGCGTTACAAAGGCTACTGTAAAATCTTTTTAAAAGTCACCAAGTAATTTCTGCCCGTGCCATGAAAATCTTGTTTCTATCACATAGGTAGACGAGGTAACAGGTAACTGAAAGTAAGTGGTAACTGTCGCTAATGCAACAGCAGCGTCCGGAGCTAACTACAGACGTTCTTCAAATGAATTCAAATACGTATTTCCATTTTACGTCAGGAACAGAAGTAGATTTAGGTATAGAACTCTTCTCGAACCATTTACAGAAGGACATGTGATAGCGCTCACAGGGGATACCAAAGCGGGCTAGTTCGTGCCAAAAAATCCTTTCGTTCCTTAACTAGACGGAAATTCTTATGAAAAAGTTGTCACGACACTTTTTTTGTTTTAGATGATTATCGCTAGATGGCGCTGTGATCAAAATATTTTATTTAAACGTCCGTCTCTCTCTCTCTTTCGAAAGAGAAACTAACTCACTAATTAATCGAAAGGAACTTTGTTCCATCCGGGTGTCCCTTGACACCTCAAAAGTTTTTTTTTTTAATTGTCATGAACTCACGAGCCACCGTTAGTAGTTACTGTCGCTCAATAGACTCCTACATTATCAGATAACATACCGCCACCCTTTAAGGGGGTCTTCCTATGTGATCGGTTGAAAAAAACGATTTTTTTTTTTCATAAATTGCTCCCTTAACATGTCTAGAATACGGTAGTAAAGCGATTTTAGAAAATTCGAAGTCGTTTTAAAGATACAGCAGGTAAAAGAAAGAGCGGTTCGGAGCGCTGAGTTGGCCTGGGCCTATTGTGTACCGTCGGCTTTATAATTGGCCTCCCTTTTATTCATATATCTGTTCTATGGTTCTATTTCTATTTATATATTCTTATACGTTCTATGGTTATAATATTTTACCGAAGTTATTTTAGTCTTGGTTGAAACTCGAAGAGAGCAACAGCTACAAGTTATTTGTTGTTGAAATTGCTAGCTACTTAGCAGTTATTATCTTTAATGAAGGTTTTCAAGGTATTTTAAAAGTTATGTCGATTATGGGATGCCCTGTTGGTCGTGAAGCCCAAGCGTATGTTGAGAAACGGGATGAAAAGCGAATCTTACGTTCTGAGCGGCGCGTAAGTGATGTCGTTAAACAAGCCAGGATTGACTCAAGAGCTGAACAATCTGCTTTAAAAGAGTTTCACGAGGAAGAGGAAGGAATACTCTATGGACCAGGCATCGCCGATTGAGAGTAAGTTGACATTTTAATAGTTTTTAACGGACTTGAAACTTTAAACGCGTTTTTCTCAAAACTGTGTTTTTCAAACTTTCCTCCATTGTATCTCAGAAACGGCTGGACCGAATTACTTGAAATTTACAGGGCACACTCAATATATGTAAACGCATGGAATGAACTATTATCAATCGAAAATTTTAAAACTTCGATTTTTTATAGCAAAAAAACAAAAAAAAAAAAAACGCCTAATTTGCAACTTTTATTTCAATTGTCTATCAAAAATCCATTTTTTTTTATATTCATTTGATTATAGGTCATTCCGTGCTTTTAAGCCTACAAATTAAAACGCCGTTTATTTTTTTTTTTCAGATAAGCCGATCAGCCGGAATCGTGGAGGAAGTGGGAGCTCTTTTTTTCGAGGCGGGGGTGTTCAGAGCGCTGTAACTCTAGTTTGACTGAATATTTTTAGCTGATTTTTTTTATTTATACTGTCCAAATATGTGTTAATACATGATAAAAAACTTGAAGCTCTAAATATTTACTGGTCGTAGAAAAAAAATCCTAAAATATCCCTAAAAAACAGGCCGTCACATAGGAAGACCCCCTTAAGGATTCTCTTTTGTTCCATAGACACTACCTACAGACTCTCTTCCTTATTTCTTTCACCCAACGAATACAAGCATTACCATTTTAAGGTCTCGGATGTGATCGATTTACCGATACCAGCTCTATATTTGGGCCGCTCTAAACGCAATTTCGTTGTAATAACTTATTTTATGACATTGGCGAGGAAGCGAAGTGAGGACATTAAATTTTCGCCCCGGGCGGGAATCGTGTGTTATTTTTATGTTTGGTTAGGGCTTCGTTTAGCTGAGCGTGAATTTTTGGCGTTAAATTTATATGGAATTGAGATTTTATAAGTTTGTGTGGTAAGGTCGGTTGGAATTGTTTCAGATTGAGCTAACTTCTGCATATATAGGGTGTATAAAGAGCACTCTCGAAATCGAAGTTTGGTGGTAGTACTAGTGATTCCTGTGATGATAAGCCAGAAAACTGGTCCAAACAGACGATTTTTTTTCAAAATGCTTAACATCCCAAGTGTCACTTGTACTAACACCAGCCTTCGTTTTCGGGAGTATTCTTTATACACCCTGTATGTATATAGCGTGACAATACAATAATATGGTGCCATAGAGCTGATCTGATGATGGATCCCGAAGGTGGATTGTATTAAACAAGAGAATCCAATCGTGTTGGGTCTCGTTTTACTGTTATGGGCTGGTTGCCAAGATCTCAAAAGCTTGTATTTAAAAAGTGATTTGTCAACACTTATTGTGTGTAAAAATACATTGTTTTCTCTATAATATAACCACAATTAAATGATATCTAATTTTTAAGAGATATGCATAATTATTTCTTTTTCATTTTAAATTAAATACAGTAGATACTAATACTTCATTTTTCTATTCATTCCTATTCATTTATTTCTCAGTCGGTTTACAAATAATATAGCTTTATGGGAAGCTTAGTTCCCATATGTTTTAATTTATTAACTCATAGTTCCTAGGTCATATTGTCACATATTACAATGACCCTAGTTGAACATACGCTATGACTTGTCCTTCTTCAAACGAGGCTTGAAGAGAGTCCTTAAGGGTAGGCCGTAGGTAGCGGCCTCGCAATGTCTTCTGGCAATGCAGAGGTCCATGAGCGACGGTAACCGCTTACGATCAGGTGGGCCGTTAGCTCGTCTGCCTACGTGGCAATAAAAAAAAAAAAAAAAAATACATAACCGAAGTCAATGAACCCGAATCTAACGCCTAACAGATTACTTGTTTTGGCGAAAATATCTAACATAAGGCAAAACTGGTAATCGGTCCGAAGTTACACAGGAAAACTAGAAACAGAAGACCAGTGTCAAGATTTAAATCTGTTTTATATTCTGATTTGGAATGGACTCCCGTCCTAGGTGTTCCCGGAACGCTATGACACGACTGTTTAAACGAGGTTTAAGAAACCTGCCATTGCAGATGTTCATGAGCGACAGTAACCACTTACTGTTAGGCGGGCTGTTAGCTCGTTTATATGTCTTCAAGCTTGCTTTTCAATAATGTTTATAGTTTAGATTTGAATATTCAGTTGAAATTTACTGTGTATATTTTGTAGTTCTTATTCTGTACTGACACTAATCCAAATATTATTTCGTTACTTGCGCGACGGGAAAGAGTGCCGAGGACGTAACGCGTCGCGCTGTCCCTTAAAACCCAGTGCTGGGTTCTGGCCTCAGCCGGGGTTCGGACGCTGAGTGTGAGCGGTTGGAGGTTTTAGTGCGGGTCAACTCCCACATACCCCACCGGTATTTAAAAAAAAAAAGCCTTGCTACTCGTCTACGTCACATAAGACGGAATAAATAAGATTATTTCTGTAAATTTTCTCACTGACCTTTATCAGTCAAATCGGTTCAGCCGATATAGAGTTTTAGCTAGACTATCGAACAGCAATTCTTTTTTTACGTAAAAGAAGGAATGTTAGAGCTTTTATGTTTTTATCAAGCTCGTTTTCTGCGTAGCTTTAGACTTGACTTCTGTAACAGATATTCTGTGGATACTCTCTGTGAAACCGGTCTTGGAGTGGCGCCACGATGTGTCTATGCTATTTCATAATTATCAGTTAACTTACTGTCATTATTCTGTTACCTGTAACAAATAAGAAGATTTTGTCAGTCATAATACTATTATAAAGGCGAAAGTTTGTAAGTATGGATGTATGGCTGTTTGTTACTCTTTCACGTAAAAACTACTGAATGGATTTGAATGAAACTTTACCACAATATAGCTTATACATCAGAATAACACATAGGCTACAATTTTTAATAATACGGGACGAACCTGAAGTCATCGCGAACGAAGTCGCGGGCCAAAGCTAGTATATTTTTAATTGTGTAAATAGCTAGCTAATAGATATTGAATCACTACTTCATTTTAAAAATATCAAAATCAATGAAGTATTAAATTTCTTTAAACACTCGCGGTTATCTACATCACTTACACTATTACTAAACGGGTTCTTACCACGATTATAAGGGGTAGGTCATTTAAGTGGTACCGGCAAATGAACGAGAAAGAGGTTAGACAGATTTGTCTGCTCTTAAATGACCTACCCGCAGTGTGCTGAAATATCGGGACCGCTCAATTAAAAATAATCGTGGTAAGAACCCGTTTAGTAATAGTGTAAGCAATGAAGTATTGTTAAAGATAGGGACAGACAGCGTGAAACGACTTAGATTTAGACCAAACAGTAATTTCTTGTATGAAAACATTACAACACAATTATCAACAGTATCCGATTCGATTATAACTCGTTATCGAATGTAAGCTCTATTCGATCGATTCGAGTACAGTGAAAACAATCGAACATATCTATTTGTTTAACCGTATTGATTTTGAACAACACATGCTTCGACACGTATGCTGTTTACCATATTCACCGTTCTGTTACCTGTACAAACGAGGTTTCAGAAAAGTCCTGTATATGTGATGGACATAGAATTATTACATCTGGAATCAACATCTTGAACAACAGAATGAAGCCAATTTAAAGTGCACCGATCGCGCGTAACTACACGATATTCTGGCGTTAGTGTACCGATGACACTCAATTCGTTTAACACACTAATAAATATTACATACACATAAGTTCTTTAAATCTAATCGTGTTGTTTCGCGCGATCGGTACACTTTGAATTGGCTTCATTCTGTTGTTCATGATGTTGATTCCAGATCTAATAATTCTATGGTGATGGGTAATGACTCATGACTGACAGTAACCTCTTACGATCAGATTGTGGGCTTGGTTATCAGTCACTTCGCGCCATAAACGGAGGCAGCTTTTGCCGGATTTTAATTTAAAAAACTTCAAGGGACACCCGGATGGAACGAAGTTCCTTTCGATTAATTAGTGAGGGAATTGTAATAAAACTTTATTCTATATAAGAAAGAGAGAGAGGCAGACGTTTTAAACTAACTAATTATTATAACTTAAATAAAATATTTTGATCACAGCGCCATCTAGCATTAATCATATAAAACAAAATAAGGAATTGTTTTAAAAGATTTTAATCACAGCGCTATCTAGCGATAATCATCTAAAACAAAAAAGTGTCGTGACAACTTTTTCATAAGAATTTCCGTCTAGCCCTCTTTCGATAACGAGCGATAAGGAACTTCGTTCCAAAAATATTAGAGTAAAATTGTGATTATGACACTCACGAACAACTCAGTTTCTCATTAGTAAAACTTTTTTTTCGAAATCGGTTCAATGGATCCAAAGAAAAGTTTCAACGACGTCGCAAATATTACAACATTAAGTAGTCTATCTCAGTGTTTCTCTACTACATTTTACGTATAAGTCTACCTTTTGAGTCAAACTGTGTTTAAAAACCGATACGTAGTTTTAAAGATTAAACATTTACAGCACCACTACTCAACGGCCAGGTCTGCAGTTCCGAGTATCAGGAGGGGAATATCAGGAGAACTATGGACCAAGATTTCAGCTTACCTCAAATACCCAAAAATTGCCACTAGCTGTCGGGCCAATACTGTCTGTAGGTGACCATAAGCTTAAAGGCCACACTCAAATTTAAACCTATACGCTCAAGCGTCGGATAACCTCAAAATTGATATTTCTAGAGAGCACCATGCTTGAATTGATATTTTCGAGCAAAACTTCTTAAAATTTAAATCTGACGTGAGGAAAATTATGTACGACTAAAATTTTTGTTTTTTCTTATTATTTTATAAAAACCTATTAATTTTTCTAATAACGTATAATATAATTTTAATTTTTAATATTACTGAACTGAACTGTTTACTATTATATTTTGTTGCTTATGTATACACATGTTTAGAGATATAGTCTAGCTTAGTAATAATGTTCTCGAAAAACCTTTAAATAATGTTTTGACTGTATTCTGTTTTGTGTAATAAATAAATAAATAAAAAATTAAACTAAAAACTCGTCAATTCCAAGTTTACAACAAATAATTTCGTAATAGTGTTCGCAAACGCGTTCAGTGTGTACGGGTGAATAGCCGACCTTGTGTTACCGAACGTAAAGTTACTACGAGATATCGTGACGACGCGATGGTTTTAGGGAAATAAGTAGTTAATATTTGGAGCTATTATAGTTCTTGAGATGAGATTTATTAATTTTTAGTCTGTAATCAAATAATATTTTATAGTTTGAATGTTATGTAGACTATCAATTATTAGTATATAAGTTTGATTTGTGAATCTGAGGGGCGGAAGCCTGGTGATCCATAACACAGGTCTAACCTACCTTGGACGCCAGTCTCCTACACTATATCACGTTAGGTTATCATTATAATGTACTATTTTACTTTTGTAAATTATGTTTAATTGTGGGAAAAATAAACATTCATTCATTCATTCAAACCATGTTTAAAAATTTGCTTCTGTGAAAACTGGTGAAAGAAACTCATCAGTGAGCCACTGATATTAAAATTTAATTGAAATAAAAGATTCGGCTCGACTTGGTTGATTTTGGCTCTATTAGAATTATAATTTTGTGGTAGAGGTAGGTCGACTCATTTAGCAAACTGTACTGTACTGTAACAACCCATTACTGCCCACTGCTGAGCTCAGGTCTCCTCCGAAGAGGGGTTAGGCATAATCCACATTTCTTCTAAGGATTTTTAGAACCCTTTTCCGATATGCAGGTTTCCTCACGATGTTTTCCTTCACCGTTTTTAGCCAGTGGTGTTGTGAAAAATTGCACATTAATCTTTTTCATATTAAGATTTAGAGGTACAAGCCGGCTTTAGGAAACTCATTTATTCAAAATAACTTTTATTTTCTAGAAACAATTTTTGTTTGCCATCGTTCAATTATTTAACTTACATGTCTACTGAACCAGAATCTTCACAAAAAACGTTTGAAGTACACTCAGGAACAAGTCTTAAAAAGGTCTTCAATTCCCAATAACTTAGTCCGAAGCCCTCGTCCTGGATTTATTTAGCTCTGCCCTTACGAAAACTAATTTGGACGTCCATTATTCTGGAAAATCTGTTCGCTACGTGCGAAAGGTTGACAATGACATGTATTAATAGATTATTTACCCTTGTAGAGTTGAAAATAAGTAAATTTAATAAAACGATTTTAAAGAAATAGTTTTAAAATACTGGATGTCATGTAGCTGTAATAAAGTGCTAGGTAAGACAAATAAAATGACCCCAAACCTATGACTACCTTCTGAAACATCGTATCAACTCCATGGTATCATAATATTGCATTGTCACGCGATATAAATGTGCCTACAAAGTTTCAGCTCTAACGGAAATCGGGAAGTTGTTCATTTATATTTTACTCGCAAGATTTCACCCAAACTTACGTAGTTGTATACATAGATTTTTTTTTTATTGCGAGATAGATAAACGAGCCTACGGCCCACCTGATGGTAAGCGGTCACCATCGCTCATGAACCTCTGCAATGCCAGGGCAATGAGGGGTTGTTATCTATCGCCTACCGATACAGGACTTTTCTTAGACCTCGATACATTGTTACCTCCAGTGCAAGTTAATATAAAGCTTGTAATACTTTTGAGTTTTACTTTATGTGTTTATCAATTTGTATATTTTTACAAGCATTTATGCGTGCACTGGATATGATTATAATTTATATGTTTGGGTGTTATCTTACGAGTTCAATTTGACCGACTTTCCGGTTTCCGATTGAACTGAAATTTAACACGCATATCGCGACACCATGGAGCTAATTTGAATCGGAACGTAGCCATAGGAACTCCTGTACTAAAAAAAATAGATCCGTTCCTAATGGTTCATTTTACTTGACTTGTCAGGTATTCTATTGATCTCAAAAACTTGAATTTAAAACCAATTTACAAACGTAATATCATATTTGTTTCATGCATTTTCAACGGGTTCTTACCACGATATTTAATTAATTGAGTTGTCTCGATACTGCGGGTCGATTTAAGAGCAAACAAATCTGTCTACCCTCTTTCTTGTTCGCTTTTGGGTAGTACCACTGGAACTCGAACTCACATCACGACACAACACACTCACTGTATCTACAAGACTCTCTGAGCATGAACCCGCGAGTGACTGTTGTGTTTAGCACTGGATTCCACATACTCATATTTGCATGAAAGTATTATAGAAAACCGTGAGTGTCTGAATAAGTTAATATCATATCTATTTAAACAAACTTTATTTCTTTGATAACCGTAAGTTTATGACCAGAGCATGATCGTCCTCCGAATAACATTAAAATGGAGTTTTCTTGTCTAATTAAATCCTAAACTATAAGATCATGATATGAAGCAAAGTAAAATCCAAAATCGGCATTTCCAACACTTATAAATTTCATCATCATCATTATCAGCCTGTAGACGTCCACTGCTGGACATAGGCCTTCCCCAAGGATTTCCAATGCTCGCGGTTGGTAGCGGCCTGCATCCAGCGTGTTCCCGCGATCTTAACAAGATCATCCGTCCACCTTGCAGCTGGTCGTCCCACACTGCGCTTGCCTTGACGCGGGCGCCACTCCAGAACCTTCGTGCTCCAACGGCCATCGGTTCTACGTGCTATGTGGCGTACTTATAAATTTAGTAAAACTCAATATAACCAATATATAATATATTTTGTTTCTCTGCAGTATACTATAAAATATTATATAAAACAAATGAATTTCACAATCAATTTTCCATTGTCATTGAAAAAGACACAAGTAATAGTTCTTTCATTATTCATATCATGAAATATCACTGGATTCCATTTATAGCCAAACAAAATCTCATATAAAAATACCGTAAAACAAAGAACTATTTTATTATAACATTTTAGAAACTGAACGATGAAACAAAAATTCATATTTCTAGCTACTCGTATCACAGCGACCGGCGGTATATGAAAAGCAATAAATTTGTCAGTCACTATGAAAAACAACACCAAATCTTCATATTGAATATTTAACATTTTTCCTCTGTTATAAAAATATCAAACTTGTGTATACAGGGTGGATCTGTAACTTTAGACAATCTGACGTGGGGTGAATGACCTGTCGAAATACAACTTCACCATTTTTATTTTTTGGATCGGTTAAACTTTTTTTTCTGACTTTGTATGGAAAACGTACGACTATCGTTGCGGACTTCCATACTATGATGATTTTTTTTTTATTCCTAAAATAAAAGTGGTTCTAAGTTTTATTACAACTGTACGATCATTTATAGAGTAATGTAACAACATAAAATAAAATTTATTTTTTTGTCATTGAAAATCGAATCGACTAGAAACTGTTAATTGTTTAGAACAAAAGAAAATCGCAGTAGACTTAAACCTACAATATGCAATGGATATAACTAAACATAATTTTAATTTAATTTTAATTATTTAAATTTCTGTATTTTATTGAATCAATCCTTCTGAAGCATTGGTGTAAAAATAGCAAGAGTACATTCATACATAGACTTACTTACTTACTTACCTACCTCTATATTAATCTATCCCTAACAGAGACCCTCGTGGGGTGCCACGTCAGATTGTCCAAAGTTACAGATCCACCCTGTATTATTTTTATAGTAAAGTGAGTTCGTAAATTCGTCAACATCGTGAATAAAGAGAGTTGTTTAAATCACATCAAAAACTTCTTAAATGACCTATCTCTTACTTAAAAGACTCAACATCAGTTTTATATTACAACCAAAAGATAGGACATGGAATTCAATCTTTTCTGTGAAAAAGTAACGTACCAAACGCCAAAAGGTCACATGACA
The DNA here is from genome assembly GCA_030269945.2 of Trilocha varians. Classification (NCBI taxonomy): domain Eukaryota; kingdom Metazoa; phylum Arthropoda; class Insecta; order Lepidoptera; family Bombycidae; genus Trilocha; species Trilocha varians. The sequence goes on from AP028280.1 coordinate 11,036,157, forward strand.
CATTATTTTAATGAAAAAAGCACTGTTTTCATTTAAAATTGCTTTGTTGATCATTCTGAGGATGTTGTAACTTAGAACATTATACCCGTCATAATATTAGTTTATTATCATAACTGTTCATTTACGATTTGATTTAATTAAAAATAGTATGTCCATTCGATACTAGATGGCGCTATTCAGATTAAACCGAAAAAAAAACTTGAGAGGTGTCATGGGACACCCGAATAGAACGAAGTTCCTTTCGATTAAAATATATCTTATATATTTTTTCCTAACGTAACGCACTATAAGGAACGTATTAAGATTTTGCGCCATCTAGCGATAATCATCTAATACAAAAAAAGTGTCGTGACAACTTTTCGTAAGATTTTTTTCCGTCTAGCCCCCTTTCACAACGCGCGATAAGGAACTTCGTTCCAAAAATATCTGAAAATTATTTCTTTGTCCTCTTCAAGTCTTCAATCTTTTCGCTCTCTAACTATTAAAGTCTATGTAAGTTTATCCAAGAGATTTATTTTTATCTAAGATTTTTGTTTAATGTTTTATTCTCTATAATTATTATTCTGTCATTTACACGTGTTCACGCATGGTGGCTCAGTAACAACGTGGTCAACGGTAATACATTGTAATAGAAATTAAGCATTAACTGATTATAAAACTATGTAATATATCAAATAGAGATAAAAGGGGAAATGTAAAGGTGCTTACACACTGGTGACTGTAGTATATTTAACTTTAAAACATTATACAAGTAATTGAAGTATTTTAATAATTATTTTTGTGGATATGAAGAAATTTTCACGTTTGAGATGACAGCATGTTAACAATGACTTAACTTCTGTCTTTTTATATTGGAACGAAGTTCCTTATCGCGCGTTGTGAAAGGGGGCTAGACGGAAACAATTCTTACGTAAAGTTGTCACGACACTTTTTTTTTTAGATGATTATCGCTAGATGGCGCTGTGATCAAAATCTTTTAAAACACGTTCCTTATCGCGCGTTACGAAAGGAAATATTTTTTATAAGATATCTTAAGGAATAATCGAAAGGAACTTCGTTCTATACGGGTGTCTCATGACACTTCTCAAGTTTTTTGTTCGTGAATAACCTAGTAGAAGAATGAACCGATTTTTATGATTACTTTTTTTAGGAAGACTAATACAAATAGGTTTTTCGTGACAGGTAAGTAGTAGGTATATGAACTATGTCTCTAGTTTTTTCTTTATACTTATACTTAAAAATGGAAGTCGTCAGTTTTCTTTTTATTTTATTTTTTTTTCATATTGAAATACACGTTTACATTAAAATAATTGTTAAATAATAAACTTATTCAGACACTCGCGGTTTTCTATAATACTTTCATGCAACGGGTTCTTACCACGATATTTAATTAATTGAGTTGTGTCGATATTTCAACGTTGTTGCAAACGTCATGATCACGAGAACTCTTCTCTTCGTATTGTTAAATAATACTACTATCGTCCCTTGATTCGATATTTTTTAAATAATTCTTAAACATATACAGCTTCAGTAAGACGCACCCTAACCCAATAGTTTTAATTTACTCAGTTTAATTAAGTTCTGTGATCGGCTCAACTAGATATCGTGCGTGTGTCCAAATTAGACCAATGAATGTCACACTAAGATAATTTTATAGCCGATTAATATTCCTAGTAGGGTTCCTTAGATTTAATTGAAAATCGAAACTGTTTTGTAGTAGGCTTGTAAGAATATATTTTACTTGGTTTGGTCGAAATATGTAAGGATATGATGTACCGCGCTCGGGTAGTAGACTCTGTCACAGAAAAACTTTTTGTTTGCCTAGAATTAAATTTAATATTGGGCAGCACTCACCACTGTATCGAATGTTAAATTTTGCAAACAGTATTCGGGACGATGTTGATATTTTTGTGTGTTCTGGTTCTCCAGCGTCGTTTTGTAAAAGTCTGAGAAAGATTACTGATTCGGAGTGAAATGATATCTATTATATATATATAATATCTATTATCTTTATATATATAGTTTTATTTTTTCGCTTTGTGTGCTTAATTAGTAATAAGTAATTTGTTACTCTGTCTCGATCGGTACTATCTTGTAAATCGTAAAGGTCTCAGGTCTGACAATGAATTTATTAAACACTCGCGGTTATCTACATCAGTATCGGGATCGCTCATTTAATAAAAAAATATGCCTAAGCTCCCGTTGAACAATTGTGTAAGTCAAATAGTTGAAGTACCTGAGTACTTAGATTCAAAGAACTCTAAAAAACATTATTAAAATTATACAGAACCTTAAAAATTCTAACACGTTTCACGCCATTGTTTAAAATGGTACAAATTAGTAATTTATGTACACCTGTCCGACAAACAGAACACGGTGAAACAGCGAGTGAATACTATGAATAGTTAATTATATTATTTTGCTGTGTTCATAGTAACAACGTTGTTGATTAAGAGATAATGGGAAACGTGAGCTTTATTATACAAATTGTATTTGAAGTTCAACGAATATTTAATGAGGAAAACACGAGCATAGGGTTAAAAGTGTATTTTTAGAATATATTTTAACTATCAGCACGAAAAACCATACTAAAAACAATAAGTGACAAACTATGTCTGAAGAAATACAATATGACGGGGCAAATAGTGTGTTGAGGTGTAATGACGTTGTAATTAGTCAATCTTCGTTTGGTTTTGTCAGTTATGTCGTCACAATGTCCACTTGAGCACTTGATGATCAATACTTTTGAATAAAAACTTCAAAATAACGAGTTTTAACAGTTTATTACTTTTACATCAAGAGGTCCGTTCGCCTCGACAATTCAAACACGAATGAATAATAACAGCGGCCAACGCCTGTATTTATAGCGAGTCTCCACTTCCAACTACCCGCACGGTGAATAGGTTGGTTTCCCTTGTTATCACCCCGTTAAATATAATCAATCGTCAAAGTATAAAACGTATACAAGCTCACAAAAGGCACAATTTAAAAAAAAACAATCAGCCATCTAAAACACTCTAGTTTGAGAGAAAAGTTTCCAATTCAAATCTCAATACACACCATCATAACACAAGCAAAAAGTTTCCGACATTCTTAATCTAAAGGCACAACAATTACATATAGTAAAGGAGAAATTCAAAATTTTCAATGAAAAATGTTAAAAACAAAAAAAGACTAGAGGCACTACACGAGGATTTTACTAAATATAAAGCCCTACGTTCGCAACGCTGCATCTAAAACATACATACCAGCAATATTTCATGATATGTACTCTAAATCTAAAGACACAAATTAAATCATCCTTACTATTTGGAACCACCGCGGTCATCCACGGTTCGTTTCAAAAATTCTTTTCTGCCACGCACCATCCGACTGTGGAATGAGCTCCCCTCTTCGGTGTTTCCCGAGCGCTATGACTTGTCCTTCTTCAAACGAGGCTTAAAGAAAGTCCTTAAAAGGTAGGCCGTAGGTAGCGGCTCCGCAGTGTCCGGTGACATTGCAGAAGTCCATAAGCAACGGTAACCGCTTACGATCAGGTGGCCCGTTAGCTCGTCTGCCTACAAGGCAATAAAAAAAAATGTGGTAAATGCCAAATACGAATCACAATACGCGGTTTCAGTACTCCAACACCTCGCTCAAATATATGCAAATTAACGGAGACAGCTGTCTGACACACTTGGAGACTCTGAATGTGAAGGAAATTACACATATGTTACTGAAATTGCAGTCGCGAGTGACAATACTGAACGCAGGGAAACCTAACTTCGTCTAGCTGACTGTTTGAGATGATGTAAGAAACCTAACCTCACTTTGTTTGGCTCAGATTGTAATGGATTGGAACTCAAAATATTTAATGATGACTATGTAGTACTTACTTAGCGTTAAAGTTGTAAAATAACTCAGAGACTTAGAAAGTGATTGGGTCTTATTATTGTGATTGCTAAATAAAGACATTTTTAGCACAAGCAATCCTTAAATTTCATTAATATTGTACGAAGTGGAGAAACCTGAAGAATTTGGGTCGAAATCCGTTGGTTTAAAATTTCAAATTAGGTGCCAAACATAAATCAGATGTGATCCATATCCGTGCAAACAAAAAAATAATATAGTTAACCCTCAAACGCTGGGGAGGGACAGAATTACCCATCCCGAAAGTATTTGCGGACGGCTTAATAAGAAATGCGTAATTATCCGAAAATCCTCGGAGCGCAGGGGCCTATATCCTTAAAGGACTTGAGCAAACTCAGTTTGGGTTCCATCACTAATAACTTTTTGCCCGTCTCGACACTGACGCAAAACCCGCCTTACGACTTATCTTCTGCCAGAATCTGCAAAGTTTTTAAACGTTTCGAAAACCGGAGGCAGGAGAAAATTGCAGTTCCTTGTAAAACTAATAAGATGTCAGTCATACTTTGCTGCAAGATTACTATTAAATTATGTATCAAATAAAGTTGGAAAGTTTGCACCGCGTTGGGCGCCACTGGGCGGACCAATTCGGTGTTTTGCATTTTCGTGTTACGATAGCGCCCAAGTTACTTAATATAATGCTCGGGGTACATGAATTTGCGGCAAGCTTTACATCATTTCGGTAACACGATCTTTTACGTGCAACTTTTTACTGAATAAGTAATACACTGTTTACGAAACTATAACCACGAGACTGGTTGCCGTATTACGTATCTGAAATAACACTAAACTGCATTGATTATCGAAGTTTATTTTGTATTAAATATCACATTATCACCTCTAACAACTGCGCAGTAAAACTTCCGTATATGAAATGAAAACAAGAACACACATAAGATGCGTCGAATTAATTCGTTTAAATAATCCATTAATGTTCCAACAGTAATCATCAACACAAACATCTGTGCAAACAACGTATTGACATTTAATTAAATTACATTATCAATTAAAATTATCGCACGAACCAAACACACAATAACCAACATGTCTAGTATAAAATATATATTATTATAACATTCGATATTGTGGTGTTTCCACTCCATCATAGTACATAAGTTCTAAAATGACGCAGAAGTCAATTTTATATATGTACCTACCTAAATTACTGATAATAAATTAATTGTTTACATGCAGATTCGGTCCAAAAAATATATTTCTTAATGAGAATCAGTTTGTAATGACTCTAACATTCATTTGAATTACTCTTTGGGAATGTATTTCCAGTAGTATTTTTAGTTCTTTGTTGTTGTCTAATCACATAAAAACGCCATTGCAATTGCTTTCGGCGATTTTCTGTGTAAAATATATCTTAAACTTATCTATATTATTGATTATATCTATATCTATAATCTCCGAAGTGATTAAGATCTTTAAACATTCAAAAAAGTTGGTAGGTTCCGGAATAGTTCGTACCCTGTGTACGTGTTAAAACTGTTAGAATGCTTTTATTGATTAGTGTATCTATTATCTATAATATAAAAATGAATCGCAAAATGTGTTGGTAAGCGCATAACTCAACAACGGCTGGACCAATTTGGCCAAATCTTTTTATAAAATGTTCGTTGAAGTTCAAGGATGGTTTTTACGGCGAGAAAAAATCGAATAGTTGCCGGGAAAAATGAAAAAAAACGGGTCATAGGGTTCACGCAGACGACGTCGCGGGCAGCAGCTAGTTTTATATACATATGATCATTGGACATAAGTTTACTTCCGTAGTTTTCTGTGTCGAATGGAGAACGCTCCCGCAAATTGAATCGAGACGTTATATTTAATGTAGACATTTTGGAACCCTCCCTTACAAATTACGCGACGCTAGGAATAACTTATCATACACCTCGTTTAACATAACCATCAATAAGAAGGTTTTTACCAAAAAATAATCAATGAAAATACTATTTTTGGAGCCAGCTAGTAACCTCATGAAGTAGCAATGTTTTATAGCGAGACAACACCAATTTAAATTTATTCATACAAATTTTGTTACGCCCATACAATGCGAGCTTTTTTTTTTTTTCAGTTGGAAGAAATGTATTTTGTTGCACACATTAGATTGATTACATCGAAATTGGTTCAGACAGCTATGTGAACGTGGATTTTGGATGATAATCGTATCTATGTGGGGTAGTTACGTAGTTTTATTGGTTTAGGACGTTATGACTTACTATTTTTTCTGTTCATCAGTTTTCTGTTTTTTTAGCTGATATTTTTACTATAACAGTGTTGCATTCATTGATCCTAGTATTTTTTTTTTAGTTGGAGGAATTCACCGGATCCCCGCCCGCGGGGTATGTGGGAGTTGAACCTCACTAAAACCTCCAACCGCTCACACTCAGCGTCCGAACCCCGGCTGAGGCCAGAACCCAGCACGGGGTTTTGAGGGACGGCGCGACGCGTTACGCCCGAGGCACTCTTTCCCGTCGCGCCGCCCCCACAATGCGAGCTTAATAAATAAATCTTTAATGATTTATTTTTAAGAATACTTTTTAAATCCTAGCTTTCAAGATCCCGGGAAGTTTGTCAAATTTAGCTTGCAAGATTCGGGTGGATACCCGAACTTACATAGTTACATCCAGTGCAACTTAATATAAAGCTTGTAATCAGTAAATTCATATAACTGCACCTACATCGAAAAAAGCCCACCAAAAATCTATACCAGTTTACATCACAAAATATTCATCATTAAAATTCTGCACAGCCCTCGAATTAACAACAGCGGATTCATCAAACACTCGTGGCACATGTTTGCATAGAAAAACCCCCTTTTAACAGATGGGTTGAATGCAGGTACGTGTATAAAGGCTCTTGTGACTGAGGTGGGATGTTCCAAGTGTTTGCTGCAAGCGACGCCTGGTATCGGCAAACAAAGTATGTGTGAGCGTGGATATGGGTGAGATGTATTGATTTTTGAGTGATTTTTGAAGAGCTGTCTTGTTATCAAATTTTAGAAATATGTGGAATGTTTTTCTTTACTTACTTTGTGTGGACTGTTTCTGATGATTATTTTTTTGGTTATGCTTATAATTTAACTTTTTTGAGTACTTTTTTTCACGAAAAATCATTATTGATGATATATTTTTTGTTCTTCTTCTTCTTTTTTTCCCATGGACCTCGTCCACCAAGACTGGGGACGATTCGCCAATGTCATGTGAGACAAATACACGGACTCAAAGATATTAAGTCAAAAAATTGTTCGGTTTCCAGTCTCAGGAATAGTAGAATAATATACTGTTTATAGTATTATTAAATACAATGAAGCTTAATAAATAGTACATATTGTAAATGTATAAAACGCGATAGAAACTACATTGAATATAATGAGTTGATAAGATATTATATTTAAAAGCGAAAAAAAGAGAAATATAAGGTAAAAAATTACAAAAGTAATGGAACTAGAGGAAAATAAATTAAAGTTTAATATTATTGTTTTCTATAAATTTCGTAACTTCATATATAAAGGGGATGTTGCAAGAGACTTGCCATATTGACAGGTTTTGGAATATCTTTTGGAAATTGGTCATAAAATGATCTATTCATTCTGGGACAATTGAAAAATATGTGATCTGTAGACCCTTCCTCCAGACCACATTAATTTTTAGTTAGTAGGTAATAGAACTTTACTTGTAGGATCATTTTTTTCAATCTCGAGTTGAGATATAGAGTTTAGAGTTGCGATAACCACAACGATTCTACTAATTATAAGCGTTTGAAAAGAAATATTATTTTACAAAAAAAAACTACCCAAAAACTTCATAGATATAACAGGACAGATTTTTACATGACATTCTGCAACTCAGTACACAGTAAAATGGTTGATCAAAGCTCAGCATATCACAAAATCATTCACTGTAACACAAAAACTATCTCCAAAAAGAACGGGCTCACATGAAATGTATTCAAATTTTTATTTTTGTCTGTCTGCGGATCAAACACACGGCTCTACGTGTCAAAAACAATGTAGCTTTACATCCTGGCTTCGATCGTGAAACTCAATGGGTTTAACATAACCAATGAATTGAAATGTTCTATAACTTGACTATGTAAAAGATATATTTTGGAAGTATATATAATAATAGCTCACTTCATTGGTAACACTAAAGTAATTTATTTCCTTTTTGTTCCTGTATTATTATTGTCATCATCCTACTCTAGTTAAAAAACAAAAATATATGTATATTATAATCGATATTATGAACCCATCAGGTCCTCACGATACAGGCTAGGCCTAGTGTGAGGGTTACTGGAAACTTTCTCTATAATAAGTGTGTAATAAACAATAAATAAATAAATAATAATAAATATAGAAGGAAAAAATGCACAAAACAAACTTTACATAAGAATAAATTTCATAACTTATACACTAGAAAAACACTTTTTAGAAATACATTTTCTAAAATGGCGACTGAGGATCAATGAATGCAACACTGTTATAGTTACAATGTTAGCTAACAAAACAGAAAAGTGATGAACAGAAAAATAGTAAGTCATAACGTCCTTAACCAATAAAATTACGTAACTACCCCACATAGATACGACTATCATCCAAAATCCACGTTCACATAGCTGTCTGAACCAATTTCGATGTAATCAATCTAATGTGCAACAAAATACATCTCGCGATCTATTTTTCTATCCATCACCGCATTCGATATCCATTCATCAAGTTAAACTCCTGAAAGATTTTGACACGGAGCGTTCATAATAAATCACAATACTTGTTAAATTATATTTTAGGGAATGCGTTGCAGAATTCTAACAAAAGAAATCTTATATGGGAGTTATCGACCGTATGGACAAAGGAAAAAGGAATATAATAGGTTATATGGATTATAAAAGGAATAACAATGATCTTAGTGATTTCATTAAGTATATTTAGAAAAGAAAGAAAGAAAATAATTTTATTAAACACACATAACATAGGCTTAAGGTTAGGCCATCTAAAACAAGAATTGAATCATCGTCAAAGTTGTAATTGCTAGTATTAACCCTTAAATGGACAATGTTGTTTTTAAACAACATACTAAAATTTACCTTCTTTTAGAACTAGTTGTGAAAACTAGTTCTTATTTCTGAACAAATTTTGTAGGTACTTTTAAAATGTTAGCTAAAAAGTATAGTAAATCCATGTTTAGATTTTTTACTCATTTTTCCTAGACAGTAATACTTGTCTATTACACAAATGTATGTTTTAAAACGTGTAATAAAATCGTCCATTTAAGGGTTAAAGAGTTTAATCAAACTTTAAAGTTAAATTAAATCACAACATAGATATAGGTAAAATGGCCTCTTTACTTTCCTTCGAGTTCCTAAAGCAGTTAAAATGGCACCAGGGTTGAGTCTATTGTGACTAACTGATTTTTATCTTAGCTGTAGTATACACTTCATATATTATAGAAAAGACTCTTTTTCAGATGCGGATATTTACCTACTACAAAAAATATTATTCGATTGATGTACAAAAGCAATGTGCAGTTCGACGATCATTTTTATAAGTATATCAGACCAAATTACAAGTCCCAATTTTTCCAAGATCCTCAATATCGCGGCTAAACTCAGACTGTCAGACTATGAGGTTGTCTGAACACATCGGTCGGCGAGCTCGATGCTGTCAGAACGGTGTGTTCGCCAATTACTCAACACCTGCGACTGAGCCAGCTCAATACGTCGGGCTTTTCGACACTTTAATCTCATTTAAGTTCCTTATTCGGTTTGGGTTATCGCGATATTGGAGTTTGATGGCTTTAAGAATGTGATGAGTTGGCTGTTTTCGGGTTTTCGTGAATTATCGGCATCTTATTTATGCTTAAGACACTGGGTTAGGAGTCGTGACTGATTTAAAATTACTACCTTATTTTACCTTATGTAATATATCGGGATAACACAGCGTATAAGTTTGTAAGGATGTTTAAGTGTTTGTGACTTAAAAACGCGCCAATGACTGAAGGTATTAGGATGAGATACACATTTGGAATTGTATGGATAAACATTTGGACCTACTAGATGACGCTCCTACCCAGTAGAAAAATGTTTGCCATCAACTAATATCTTAATTAGACCAAGAGTGAATGAGTTATATATAATACTGTTGTGGCGATACCCGTGGAGCTGGTTGAAAATTGGTACTGTTTAACTTGCCATTATACAAGTCAGTGGTTCTTGTAGTACTCCTAGTATAAAAAATATTTGTGTTTATGCTTATGATATTATTTATTAAGCTATAAAGATTGTCTTTCTTTCATTCTAGACTCGTAGATTTGTAAGTCAGGATTTAGGACGAAAACAAAAGATAACCACGGCAAACCAGCAATAGTGAATACCCCAGTTAATTATATCAATGTTTGTTTAACCAAAGTATACATTCGCTTCCGCGGCGAGTTTCAGCTAGAGCGCAAACAATCGGAATTGATGTTTGAAATATGTTAAATGTGGAAATCTGAGATAGTTCGTATCGATTGTTTGTACAATTCACGCGATTGCGGCGCTCGGGATATCTATTTAGTTTCCAACTATCATCATGAGTTTTAGATTAGTTTTTGATATCACATCATTGTGAAAGGTAGAGTGAAAAATATTTATCGTGCCAAATTATATTTTAGTTGTTGGCTCCCGGATTAGGTCGGTCTTATCCAACTACTATTATAAAGGCGAAAGTTTGTAAGTATGGATGTATGGATGTTTGTTACTCTTTCACGTAAAAACTACTGAATGGATTTGAATGAAACTTTACCACAATATAGCTTATACATCAGAATAACACATAGGCTATACGACTAGACGGGACGAACCTGAAGTCCACGCGAACGAAGTCGCGGGCAAAAGCTAGTAATTTATAATTATTGGATGTAAGGAGTTATATAGTAACAACGGGTTCTAGTTTGGCTGACGTAAAGTTTTTTTTTGCCATTAAGTCAAACGATTGCAAGTGGCCTAATTTCCTTTAATCTATATTTTCTATATTAGTAGGTAGATTCAATATATAAAAATCTACGAAATCTAATGGCCGTAGGTATCTTGGTTTCTGTCTGACCTCTTCAAAAATTTACCACAACAAAACTAAAAAGTAAAATAATTTTATTATACCGACAAAAACCCACCGTGTTTTACATATTATTATTTTCAAATACGATATTTAATTTAACTAAAATAATATATTTCACAATAACACATGTTATGAAATATGCGAAATACCAGCACGTCGTTTCAAATTATATGACCCTGTCCGTCTCTATCAAGGGATTCATTTTTTTTTTTTTTTTTTTTTTTTTTTTTTTTTTTTTTTTTTTTTTTTTTTTTTTTTATTAGCCTTTTTTACTGTTTAAAACTTACAAATTTAATATTAATATTATTACTTATACAATCTACTTATATTTTTACGAATGTTATTTAACTTAGTTAAATTCTTGTATCGGCGTCCGGTTCAAAAACAGCTTGTCTTTCGACATAGGCCTCCTCTAAAGACTTCCATTTCTCCCTATCTTTTGCTACTCGGATCCATACTGGACCAGCCACTTTTTTAAAATCATCTTCCCATCTTTTAATTTGTCGTCCTTTGGTTCTTTTGCCATCTCTTGGGTACCACTCTGTTACAATTTTCGTCCATTTGTCTTGCTTTTCCCTTAGCATGTGTCCTGTCCATCGCCATTTCAGTGTTCGATAAGATTTATGTGACTGTTTAAATTGTGTTCTGTTTTTTATTTCTGTTAGTCTAACTTTATCTTTTCTCTTAACTCCAATAACACTCCTCTCTATACTATTTTGGCAGACGTTTATTTTCTTTGCTAAGCTTTCTGTTAGTGTCCACGTTTGACAAGCATATGTCAAACATGGCAGAATGCATGTATTGTACACTTTTCTTTTCGCTGTTAATGGCATGCCCTTATCTTTCATAACTTCGCTTAGTGACCAGTATCTTTTCCATGTATTGGCTATTCTCCTATCGATTTCCTTATGCATGGTTTTAACAGGTGATATTAACTGTCCCAAGTAAATATAATCGTCTACGTATTCTATCTCATGCATGTTTACTGTGATCTTTTGTGTCTTTGGGGAATTAGTCATGACTTTTGTTTTGGTGATGTTCATCGTTAATCCTACTTCTTCACTCTTGTTTGATAGCTGTTGAAGCATTTGTTGTAATATGCTAGGACATTCCGAGAACAGGACCAGATCGTCTGCGAAACGTAGATGGCTTAGATTTTCGCCATTTATGTTGAGTCCATATTCGTTCCATTCTAGGTTCCTGATTATCATCTCTAGGACTGCTGAAAATAATTTCGGTGAAATAGGGTCACCTTGACGAACACCTCGCTCTATAGGGAATTCCTCACCTGATTTTTCCAATCTTATTTGTGCTGTACTTCTAGAGTATATATTCTTTAAGATTCTTATATACTTATCCTGTATTTGTTGGTCTTGCAGAGCTTCCCAAATAGAACCATGTTCTAGAGAGTCAAAAGCCTTATTGAAGTCTACGAATCCCAAGAAGTAGAATTTATTGTATTCATTATATTTTTGTATTATTTGTCTCAGAACGTGAATGTGATCTATTGTTGAAAACTTACTTCGGAAACCTGCTTGTTCTTTTGGCTGGTTTTCGTCGAGTACTGTGGTAATTCTAGACAAAATAATTTTTGAAAATACTTTATAGATGGTTGACATTAAGCTAATAGGGCGATAGTTTGCGATTTCCTCTTTATCTCCTTTCTTGTGCAATAGAATGATCGTCGATTTTGTCCAGTCTTGTGGAATGATTTCGGTTTCTATAATTTCATTATATAAGTCCGTTAGTATTGAAGCACTTACTGGTAAAGTAGATTTCAGCATTTCATTGGTTATTTGATCGGACCCAGGTGTTTTGTCCATTTTTTGTGTATTAATAGCTTTAGCTGTCTCTTCTTTTAGTATTTTTGGTATAGGCTCTATGGAATTTAGTGGGTTATGTTCTTCGGTAGCTATTCTTGGATTCTTGCTTTTATATAATTCTCTGTAATAGTCTGTAGCCACCTTGATTATCTCAGGTCTTTCCCTTGTATAAGTTTTATTCTTAGTTTTTACTGTCAACATCCATTCTTTTTTATCATTTAATTCTTTGATAGCCTTTTTTACTCCACCTGTTCTTTTTATGTGTTTTTCCAATGTTTCCTGTCTTCGTATTTTTCTATCATTCCTAATGCTTTTATTTATCTTTTTGCTTACTTCTGTTATTCTGTTTCTTCTTTCTGGGTTATTTTTATTTGATTGTAACAATTTTCTCCTTTCTTCAAGTAGTTGTTGAGTTTCTGTTGATAGGATTTTTTTAGTTACTTTTCTAGTTTCTGTTTTAAAGGCGTTTAAAATATTTGCATATTTGTCTTCGATAGATGTGGATTTTTCTTTGGACGTTCCTACCAATGCTGTTAGGTTTGTTATAAGCGTATCGACATTTCCAGCGTATGTCAGGGTTGTGCTATCGTTTTGCCATCTTCTATTCTTATGTATGGGCTTGCCTGTTATTGTAGCACGAACCATTCTGTCATACAGAACCTAAATTTCATCCGAATTGAAATTTAGGTTCTGTATGACAGATATTTTTTTAAACAATTTGGTTTTATTGGACATAATAAAATCTATTTCGTTTTTATAGTCACCATTAGGAGAGACCCATGTCCATTTCTTTGATTGCTTTTGCTTGAAGCAGCTATTAAGAATACTTAGTTTATTTTGTAGAGCAAACGAAACTAGCCTTTCACCATTCTTGCTTCTTCTACCATGCCCATATTTGCCTATTGTGTGTTCTTCACCTCGGTTATAACACATTCCTATCTGACCATTAAAATCTCCCATTACTATAATTTGTTTGTGGGCATTTTGAATCGTTTTTTGTAGGTCAAGGTAGAATTTTTCTATATCTTCTTTATTACTTGATTCTGTTGGCGAATATGCTTGAATGATAGACCATTTACCTTCCTTGTTGACAGGCAGTGTTATATTAAGGACAGCTATTCTCTCAGTGACACCTTTAATCTCTATAATCCTATCCTTTAGTTCTTTTTTAATTAAGAAGCCCACTCCATATAGTCCTGGTGTCTCCCCTATATGATGTAGAATGTAGTTTCCATGGTCATGTATCGTTTCTCCATATCTTCTCATTTCGCTTATTCCTAATATGTCCCATTTTAATTTTGATATGGCCATTTCAAGTTCTTTAAGTCTCTCCGGTGTTCTTAATGACCTTGTATTTAACGTTGAAATATATATATCTGCTGTTTTCCTGTTTGTTGGTTTTGATTTTGTTTTTCTATTTTCCTTTAGAGGGTCTTGGTCGTTTTCCCCCACGAGGACCAGTCGGCTTGGGGGAATGTTTTTTGTTCTTGTATATTTTAATTTATTGTTTAGTTTATGTTTCCGTTCGCCGATATTTAGTTGCTATTGTTCGTTGCCTGACGGGTGTATGGTGAGAGAATTAGACCGACCTCTCATCAAATCAAATGCATTAATTCTGTTGTTCTTCGATGAGGATGAAGTTGAATTTGTCTGTTTTTTCGGTCGGGAATTTGCGTACGGAGAGGACGATGGTTCCCTTTTTCTTTTATCGTTGGTAGTAATGTTTTCCTTGACTACAAGCTTATCGTACTTAAGATAAGCAATATTTCCTTTGCTTCGCTCTTCTTTTAGTTGTGGCAGTAGTGCCTTCCTTTTCTCAAGGGTTTCTTTAGAGTAGTCTTCTGTGATAGATAGTACCTTCGATTTTTTCTTGTTCTTTAATACTTCACCCTTTTTCCATCCATTAATAAAGGACAAAAGAATAGGTCTTGGTTTTTCTTTGTTTATTGTTTTTCCAATGCGGTATATTTTGTTGATGTTATAATCTTCTAAAGTAATGTCTAATTCGTCTTGGAATTTTTGTTTTGTATGTTTAATCAGTTCTGTTGTTGATTTTTCACCCTCAATCAATCCATGTATTATTATGTTGTTGCTTTTCTTGTCTCTTTCCAAAAATTCTATTTTATTTTCTAATTTTTCTACCTGCACCTTTAAATTTATATTTTCTTCTAATACTGGCTTCAATTTTTCTTCCATTCTTTCCATTATAGTATTAGTTATGGACTCAGTTTGTTTTTGCATTTCTATTTTCATTTTGTTGAAAAGAAGTTGTAATTGATCGTCCATGTTTTGCGTGTAATGAAACGTAATAGTAGAAATTTAAATTATTTATTGGCAACACTGGTGACCGCGGCGTTCGTTGATTTTGACACTGACAGTGACAGTAAATGATGTTTTCAATTCAATTCAGTAGTGCCAACCTGAATATGTAAATATTTGCTGATCTGACAAACTAACCTCCAAAATATCTCAGATTTGTTGTCCTTGTATTAATGTTGGTGGAAGTAATTTCACAATGACGATTACTTCGATCACTATGTGGCCCGGTATTAATTTCTTAGAGATGGTTTGTTTATTTAAACTTCGATTGTACGTATTTTATCTTGAGTTTTTTTTTTTCGGAGTAACACTGTTCGGATGTTTATGTCACGAGTACCGGAAACGGATCAAGGGATTCATTAATATTCATCAAATATATGTAGTTTCGAAATTTTAATAAATACGTTTGGAGGTTATTAATGAAAATGTTTACAGGACCGCTTCCAACTTTACTATAAATAAAACTTTGTTGGTTTAACAGAAAACTATTAGATGAAATTTTAATGTTATATGGAGTTTTGTTTAATAAATTGTGTGGTCTAAAGATATATGTCGAATTTGATGGTTGGATTTTGGTCTATAAAAAAAAACTTGAGAGGTGGGACACCCGAATAGAACGAAGTTCCTTTTTATATTATTAAGTTACCAACAACAAACAGTACATAATGCAGGCTTTTTTTATTTATTTTTTTCAGTTGGAGGAAATCACCGGATCCCCGGGTATGTGGGAGTTGAACCGCACTAAAACCTCCAACCGCTCACACTCAGCGTCCGAACCCCGGCTGAGGCCAGAACACAGCACGGGGATTGGAGGGACGGCGCGACGCGTTACGCGCTCGGCACTCTTTCCCGTCGCTCCGTCCCCACATAATGCAGGTTACACTATCCTCATGTACAATCTATAAATATAAAACAGCCGATACACGTTGCAATATAACATTTGGTAGTCGCAATGGGCAGTGTGGATGTGGTACTTACGTAACGTTAGGTTCGACTGATTTACGACGTACCACTTGAAAACTCCGCCTCCATGCCTTGAGAGCTTACCTGGACGATTGACTGGGAACGATAGTTGCATGGATATTTACAAGCTTTATATTAACTAGCACTGGATTTAAATATGTAAGTTCGGATGGAATCTTGGAAGCTAAATTTGACAAACTTCCCGGTTATCGATTGGGCTGACATTTTGCATGCAGATGTATATCGCGTGACAATGCAAGACAGGTAAACGAGTTAGACTTGATAGTGGGATGTTACACTGGTATGGTATTGGTAGTCGCTATCTATTCACTTTTTTTTTGTGTAATTAAAGTCACGTCTAAAAGGAGTATTAGTAGTAAATTATTGATTTTACTAATTTGCTACTTTCTTTCTATTACAAACTTTAACAGTCAAAATTAAATATTATACTGTGCTGTACTATCCTCAATTATTATAAGCTTAATTAATTATTAGCTTACATCAGTTTCTCATAACAGACCATTAGTACGACAATACGAAATACAAGACAACACCTTTGCCTTATGTTATTTTTAGACATATACACATACCAATAAATGTGAAAATATATGCTCACACTATTTCTAAACGGGTTCTTTCCACGATTATTTTCAATTGAGCCATGATGCAATCATGCGCGCAATTTGTCTGCTCTTAAATGACCTACCCGCAGTTCTTCAGTCTTCCCGTGATCATGGCGCCTGAAACAGTGCTGAAATATCGGGACCGCTCAATTAAAAATAATCGTGGTAAGAACCCGTTTAGAAATAGTGTAAGTGATGTAGATAACCGCGAGTGTTTAAAGAAATTTAATATATGCTTACATATGCAATTTTCTTAAAATCTATCTTTAAACAAAATACTGCTGGTTTTTCTCGGAGTATTTCCTGTTTCAGCTTCGAATCAATTATGCGTTTCAATTTAAAGGGTCTGAGGCGTTATCAGTGGCTCGTAATCTTATTCATATGGAGGTGATGTTAGGAATTTCAATGAAAAACATGGCTTTGAGGATAATGTATGTAAATTGAAATGAACCAATTGTTGATGTATGGAGTTACGTTTATTTTTTGTTTACTTTTACATTATTTTGAATGTTTTCTTCCCGGAATTTTAATGTCCAATGAAAATATAAAAATAAGTGAGTATCTCATCGTTTTGGGTCATTGTTATCTGTTATTTTTTACAATATGTCATTTACTGTGCTTAATAAAACTATGTATGTAATACTACAATCGTGATACTCATATTTAGTTGAAATTATTTTACGATCAGGAAAAAAAATCGATTATGCAACTAACGAGTACCCGAGATGCACAACCGTAACTTATGCAGAAATGTCAAGTGTAAGTGAATTCGTCGTCAGTCAATCCGGATTGATTCCGAGGGAAACCCACAGATATAAATTACTTAGTTTAGACATCCCAACACTCCTTTGTCTGGCATTGGATTGAAACTGTCCACGGGACTGCCATTATGCCCCGTTTTAAATTTATGCCCGTATCACTTTAAACTGCGACACACTGATTGATCGTTTTGGAGGGAAAATAGAAAATTCTATGTAACCACTCAACTGGGAACGTCACTATTCGCTAGATAGCGAACCTGGGGACTTCGTTCGGAATCACTACCGTGTTTGAGCCTCTTTTTAAAAAAATCTTTTCTCCGTAAAATATGAGACGATTAAAAAATGTAAACAAAACCAGTTTTAGAACTGTGCTCAATTTTGGTTCCTGCCACAGACTTGGCAAAAGTAAACAAACCAATTTGGTTGCCGATCCCAGTTGAGTGGATAGAATAGTACTTTTGTTTACCCTGTGCTTTTGTTTTTTTTTTTTGTAGATTAGCCAAAGAGTTTGATCGTAAGTAGTTACAGCTCATGGACCCATTAAATTAACTATTCAGCAACGTTCCTCAAACAATATATTTTTAACTATATTTTTTTATCGCAAACTTAGTGAAACTCAAAAGTAGTTTAAAAATCTTTTATACAGTAGTGACTCATGAATCTGTTCTCTAAAAAAAGTATCTGATGTAATATTAAAAAAAAAATTATATCAAGAATGTTAGGGGCAACAACATTCAAGTTCGGGTAGGTCACGACATGTGCCCCTCATCTTGTTATATTTTAATAATCCTACACTAATAACGAAGGGTGCATTGTTACGAGTTACTTAGGGGTTGAAAATGTTGAAGTGCAAGCTTCAATCGATTCACATTTTTATGTAGATGACATAATTGTGAGTGAAATGACGGGAAAAAATGAAGATTTAACAATGCGTGAGATGGATAAATAGTGGGGAGTAAATGATGTTAGAATAGAATAGAATGGAATAAATATTTATTCCAAGCCGTTATTAATATATTATATTATTATATTTAAACACTAAACTATAACTAAATGACATTGCTGGAAACGGCTACCGACTCAGCAATGTCGACAGCACCGAAAAAACGGTACTACGACGCTGGACTTTCGTCGAAATATACTTAATAATGATTGTCTTAGAGTTTAAATTTCTTAAACCTTGTAAAAAAACGGTAGGTGATAATAGAACGATGTATAACCTTATAGCGGCTGAGGTAGATAAAGAAAATTCAAAAGTGAGAACTAATGATAAAACAGAAGAATGAACCAAATAAACTAAGAAGGTGCAAACGGTGCAAAAAGACAATAATATAAACATGTGAGATGTAAGAAAACATAAAATAATTAATAGAATCAAAACAATAATCCACAAGAAAGTCTAATTAATCGTGTCAAATGCAGGTGTTAATTAAAATAAAATGAACTGAGATTGAAGCGACACGAAGATAATTAAAACAACAAAAAGTCAAGGAGAAAAGTAATAAAGTCATTTTAATAACAAACTCTAAAACAGTACGAGATAGAAAACAAATCCAACAAAGAAACCAAATAACTTTTGTACCCAATTATCTATTCAGTTTGCAGTTATGCCGCTGAATGCACCAGCAAACCGAAAACTTATCAAAAACATCTTCAAGCCAAAGAAAACTCAACTCGTACAACCGTCGTAGTACCTCGTGCAAATATAATAAGAACACCTTCATATTTGCCGGAGAAACTTTTGGGAACGACTGTACCTGGGATCATCGTTACTCCCTATTTCATCGAAACTTCGGATTTGGTTGGGAACGTCAATTATTTTAACTGCACACAGATCTAAGTTTACATCCCACGATGGCAGAATTTTAAGGGGCAATTCAATTTGTTGGTTCTTAGCTTATATTTCTTTGGAATCATTGTTAAAACTTTTATAAAATATGAGAGAATTACAATAGGTGTATCTAACGATAACTTAAAAGCAAATAAAGAACTAAATGAAACAACAATTAGATGTGAAATTGATACTAAAAATCTCACCATAGAAGCAATGATTCGGACTAAAAATAAATCAATAAATACTTTACCACATCAAAACCAACATCTCTAAATGAACACAAAGAAACTACAACAAAAATAAAAGTCAAATTCCGAACAAGACTCAGTGAAAGAGAATAAACAGCAAGAACTTGAAAACGAATGCAACGGAAAAGCAAACAAGGCAGCTATCTGCTAAATAAAAATTCGAACACATCAGCACAAAGAGATGTAAACGAATACCGGTAGACTACAGACTTCGTTAAAATTTGAGACCTGTCAAACAAGCCGTCTTTGTAAGCGAACCTCATCCCTGGAGGCAAAGTCTGAACACTGAATATACAGAGAGAAAACTGCATACAAAATGCTGCTATGAACTCACTGGGTGACTAGCGGAAGTTTACAACAAAGGGAGGTAGTTTTACCTAACTTTTTCGGTGATTTAATTGCACCTCGGGTTACATTATTGAAGTTTTAGACTTCCTCGATAAATGGATTCTCTAAAACTGATCTTTCAAATCGGACCTACGGTTCCTGAGATTAACGCGTTAAAATAAACCGAAGGGGTGTTTAACATTTCAGAAATGGTATGAAAAAATGATTTTAATAGCCACACCTAGGGCAAGATCGATACTTGTTTGTCATATAGACAGATGACAGACATTCAGACGACAAACCAATTTCATGGACCTCTGCAATACAGGGTATTAAAAAATGATAAAAAGCAGGTATATAAGCTTCTACTTCTTTATAGATCATTATTTTGTGGTCTGAACACTTTGAGTCACCAGTTTTCGTTTAAAGGCCGGCAGTCTACGTAAATCTATTCAGTAGAAGCTCCTAAATAAAATATATCAACGGTCTGTGTATCTAGACTTGGCGTACAGGGATGCCAGGTCTTTGTGAACAATAGACGAGTTCCCTATGAGAACATTGTGAGGATGGTTTACTTTGAAAATAGTTTTAATACAATTTTGGAGGGAGGAGGAGGAGGACTTAATTTTTAATATTTTTTTGCTAGTTACGTAAAATTTTTTTCACCATATTGTTTAGTTCAATTTTATCAGTGGCTATTGAAATGATATCATATGTAGAAACCAAATTAGTTCTGTATGATTCTGATGTAATACAAATTAAGTTTACAAAACTTATTGGAACGACGTTCCTTATCGCGCGTTGTGAAAGGGGGCTAGACGGAAAAAATTCTTACGAAAAGTTGTCACGACACTTTTTTTGTTTTAGATGATTATCGCTAGATGGCGCTGTGATTAAAATCTTTTAAAACGCGTTTTTTATAGAGCTTAAAAAAAAAATTAGGAAAAAAAAATTATAAGATATCTTTTAATCGAAAGGAACTTCGTTCCATCCGGGTGTCCCTTGACACCTCTCAAGTTTTTTTTTCTCATGCTTTCGTTTCAATATAAAACTGAACTGCACTACATAAGAAACAAGACCTTGAACTATGCAACTTTAAGCAGCACACCTATTCAATTATAATTCCGTGGTTTTACTTACTTACCTTACTATATCTTTGCTCCAATGCATCAAATATATAACTTAGACTATACATACCCTTCCATTCCTTCCAATAATGTTAGCGAACGAGGACTGCACTTACCTGTAAATAAATTGAATTTTATTGTGAGAAAACGTCTGACAGAACTTTAAGAGCGTATTGCTCTGCGACTTCAAGAGATGCTGGAATCAATTTGGATCTCCCTTTGCCTGGGAAGTCTGGCGAATGAAATTTTGTAGGTAGCAGACCGTGTTATTTAGACACTTTATAGATGCTAGACTTAGGATTGAGCACTTGGGCTTCGTTTTTAGTTGTAATAATTGTGAAATGAGTTTGAAGAATGTTAGTAGGTCTTTGTTAGTTACTTATTTATAGAATACTTCATATTTTAATTTACATTTGGCTCATGATGAAGGATTACAATAATATGTGTACATCCATACGCCTAGAAAAGTTATAAAATGAACCATAAAAAAATTGTATTAAGACTCATAAGATTTTGACTTGTTGATTTGTATTTGCAAGTACTTTAATTCAAGATAGCATAAAACAACTTTTTATGTATTATATCTGTTCTTTCTATTCTAAGTTTGGACTACTACGGACACGTTTCTTTGTTTGAGGTTGGCGCAATGTCTTTGTTCACAACTTGTTCCTAAAATATACATCTATCAAAAAAAATCTTACCATCTTTCACACAACCATTCTTAGGCCTTCCTATCCTCTCACTACTTTCATCCATATTCGCTTTGTATATTTTAATGCCATATAGAAAGACAACGGGCCTGATCTTTCTAAAAAAATAAAAAAAGACACTGCTGAGTTTCTTGCCAGTTCTTCTCAGGCTGGTGGCTAACATTTGTTTTTGAACGAACTAGTGGAAGCTTATAACTTTTGACATGAACAAGAATGAGCACATTATCAATGTTGAAAATGAAGTATTTAATTTCTTAATTGGTTAAAGATCTCTGCAATTTTATGAAATCTTATCGTATTTAATAAGCGATTGAACGGTAATAAAGTGCAAGGGCTTGTCGCCTCCGCGCAGGGCGTAGGGCGGCAACGCAGGGTAGATCGATAAACACGTGCGCACCACGCAATGTGTACTCTTTGTTCTTTTATATGCACTACTGACTACTAGACTGTTGTGAATATGAGTGAATTACGTGAAGGTACTGGAGAAGCAAACATTAAAATTTGTACAAAATAAAACACTATTTTTTGTATAGCATTGAAAGTAAAAGTAACTAACATAGTTGTCATAGACGTTTTTTGTTTTGTTTTCTGATTGAAAAAAGATAGAAAACTTTATTCGACACACAAAGCTCTAGTTTGATAAACTTAAGATGGAATCGTTCAGGTTTTCGTCCTGAGTAAAGTACATAATAGTACGTTTATTATGAAGTTGGACAGTACTTACATTTTTTAAAAGAAAGGCTAACTAATGAATCGTGAAAATCTTATAGTGTGTACGACTACGCACGACTACGAACATTATAATACTCGTATAATGTAGAGTACCTATATGCGAAAGCTATCTTAACAATTTACCTTTTCTTTCTTATAATAGGCTATTACGCACCAAGCTAATAAAACTATAAAATTATCATACTTTGATAGATTTACGAAAAACTAAGTGATTAATGTTGATTTTTACTCATAAAAACGCAAAATATATTTTATATTCCAATTTTAAAATTCGTGTTTTTTTGCTATCCGCCATGATGGTTGTAATATGACGTCACCTCTACAGTAAACCCCTTAGCAAATCGTAGTGTTTAAGCCGCTGCCGCGCTGTTTACTCTGTGAGTGACGCAAAAGTGACGTTAGAAGATGGCAGTGCATTTGGCGACGTTTTTGCGCCAAATTTGAAATTGAAATTTTAAAATTTTAATGGTAAATTTTAGCCATATTTTGGTTAAAAAAAAATCTATTTTTGTTATAGCTTTATATGGCCAAAAGATTAAATTAATATAGAAAAAAAATGGGGTGGAATAGCCTATTCTCCAATTCCTGTTACATACTCACTAATTTATCTCACAACTTTTTGTCATACAATACCAAATACGCTATATATATCGCCTCACACCTCATAATAAGTTCGGTGCGATATATCGCGTGACACCGTAATAGCAGCCCGTACTAATGGACTTACCTTGTACTTTGATACAGATTACCAAGTTTTTTGCTTCGAGATGGCAGAGGTAATGAAGCTTGCTCGACGATTTTGTTACTGTTGTGAACGATAGGGGTCGGTTCATGATTATAGATATTACAAGCTTTATATTAACTTGCATTGGATGTAACTATATATTCGTGTGGAATCTTGCAAGCTAAATTTGACAAGTTTACCGGCTTCCGTACGGGAGGTCGCGGGTTTAAAACCGGCCGGCTTGTGCCTCTAAATCTTAATATGAAAAAGATTTATGTGCAATTTTTCATAACACCACTGGCTAAAAACGGTGAAGGAAAACATCGTGAGGAAACCTGCATGTCGGAAAAGGGTTTTAAAAATCCTTTGAAGATATGTGAAGTCCCCAATTCGAACTGGGCAAGCGTGGTGGACTATGCCTAACCCCTCTTCGGATGAGACCTGAGCCCAGCAGTGGGCAGTAATGGGTTGGTACAGAGACAGAGAGACAGATTCGCATTCTTGTTCTTTGGAAATTTTCATCTGTGAAAGGTGATGGATGTTAGAAGCTATGTTTAAAACTGTAGATTTTTGAAGAACAAGACTGGATGTTTCGCTGTGCTTGTTTACGTACATATTCTGAATGCCCTGATTCCTGTTATTCTTTTTCGTTAGAAAGCACATACTTTGGATGATGTTTGTGTCTTAATCGAAGCTTGTATCTCAATAAAACTTACGTGACTTCATTACAGAGATACGTAATCACATAATAGTTGTAGAATTCGTCTAGTTCACGTGGAATTAGCCGTCGTGATCTCGATATATCACGGAGAACACATAACTATGAACAGTTGAGCGTGACTCGTATTTTGAACACTCCTAACATTGTAGAACTTGAGATAAACTCTTACTCGTTACTTTATGATAAAAAACTGAAATGAGTTTATTTCCATGATATATAGATAAAGATTGATGTTTCAAGTCCCGAAAAAAAAGTTTTACCAACCATCCTAAGAAGAACTTGCTGAAGAAACTTAGCAGGCATGTATTTTTTTTGGGTTTTTAAAACCCGGGAAATTTAACTATTTTCTGAGAAAATTATGATTCAAGCTTCACCATTTTACCCCGTACCAAGCCAGACATCATTAATCATGTGTATCCAGCAGGATTCAGTACTGAGATGTAGGGACTCAGATCCGGTATATCGTGAATAATGCTTTTAGATGCTTTATAATGTAATCTCATCTATTTTGACGTTTTAAAAAAAACCTGTATTTATGAATATTTAGTTTTTACACACCATATCATAATAATATTATAAAGGCGAAAGTTTGTATGTATGGATGGATGTTTGTTACTCTTTCACGTAAAAACTACTGAATGGATTTGAATGAAACTTTACCACAATATAATAGCTTATACATCAGAATAACACATAGGCTACAATTTTTGATAATACGGGACGAACCTGAAGTCCACGCGAACGAAGTTGCGGGCAAAAGCTGGTTTTGAATAAATGGTCCACGTAATATTTAAAAAGCCTAGATAATAGTCCGGATAATAATTTAAGTACTAAACTAGTCAAATAATGAACCTATCATTTTCATATATATATATCAAACCAAACTAAACTAATTAAGACCACGTATGATTACAAAGCGTGTCATGTCACTTGCAAGCGTATGTTTTAGATGGCTATTATCCTCGTATGTGTACAGCTTTATAAGCTACACATACATGTGCTGGGTCACGTGGTTGATAAATGTTTTCACAAATATATCGCATATCTAGAGCTAAAGGGAGTATTCAAAATAACGCCTTTTACTTCTTATACTTAGCAAATATACTATTTACGTAACACTGAAATAATTATTCAAATCGGTCCAGCCGTTCCTAAGATTAGCGCGTTCAAACAAATACTTCAGCTTTGTACTGACTTGACTATAGATTATATGACAGAGAGATAGGTTATCATGACTGAAATGTATTCAGCATTGTGTGACGCAGACGAAGTTAAAACCGCGTTAAGAGAATAGAGTGTAATCACAAAGTCGATCTGTCATCAACAACTAACTTGCAAGTTTAGTCGTTAGCGACCCATTAGTCACTGGAGTTAGCTGCTGTCCACACAACCATCGATTATTATAAAACTAAGTAGTTCCCGCCAGTTTTGACGAGTATTTGAGATATTATATTATTGATGGAGGTGGAAAAAACTTTCGTAATGTTTGTTGCTTAGGATTATAACTAAAGTCCTGTATGGGTAGGTGATAGATAACGGCCCCTCTTTGCCCTGGCATTGCAGAGGTTCATGAGCGACGGTGACCACTTACCATCAGGTGGGCCGTAGGCTCGTTAATCTAACGTGCAATAAAAAAAAGGATGGTAAATTAATTTTGTTTGAGATAGAAAGATAGGAAATAAATTTTGGCCAGGACATTGCTTAGGATATTTACGTAATTCATTTCAATAGTCAGAATTGTATTTAATAAACGATACAAATGCTTCTAAAACCACTCCATTAATTACAGTTTTTCCACACAGAAAATAACATTTAAAATCTACTTACTTAATAATTTTAATTCTAAACTGTCTTATACTCTAAAACAAAACAGTAAATTTAAAATCGTTTCGTAAAATTACAAACAGCCACTAAAATACGTTTTTCTTCTGTTATATTTTCGTATGTTATTTTAACACAAACGAACACCTCATCATTTATTAACTGTGTTGATAAATGATGGTACATGTTGGTTAAAGTTCTGATTGTTTTAATTCATAACAATATGTTGGACTTGTTAATGGAAATGGGAAGTATTTAGTTTCGTTTTTTTGAGATAATTTTTTTGAGGTTAGGTAGTTGGCAGTAAATTTGTTAAACTTAAAAACCTATTGCTTCTCGCTTTTTTTTTTATTTTTTGTTCTGTGTATACATAGTATGATCAACACATACTATAATCTGCAGGATTGTAATCGGACTGAGGTATAGAATTCATTGTTATACGACAAATAAAACAGTTTATATGACACTATCCGCAATTTAAATAGCATGTATGGACACACCTTCGAGTGCTCGTTCAGGACCTGTAAAACCCATCACTGTCCACTGTCTCCTCCGAAGAGAAGTTAGGCATAGTCCACCACGCTTGCCCAGTGCGGATTGGGGACTTCACATATCTTCAAAGGATTTTTAAAATTCTTTTTCCAATGCAGGTTTCATCACGATGTTTTGCGTCGCTGTTTTTAGCCAGTAGCGCTGTGTTACCAGTACATGTTTTTCAAATTTGAAATGAAATACTTTATTTTCAACATTGATGACGTGCTCATTCTTGTTGACGTCAAAAGTTAAAAGCTACCACCAGTTCGGACACAAAAAAATAATCATTGTAGCCACCGCCCTGAGAAGAACTAGCAAGAAACTCAGCGGGCATTTTTTTTTGTATTATGAGCATATTTTTTAAAGTATTTTGACAGTATTATACAATTTTACATTAAATATACAAAAAAAATCGATTATAATAATGAAATGACATTGGCGAGCAACTCATTCCCACTTTGTGCAATCGTCCAAGTAATCATTGACCTTATAGTAGACTTTCTTGCACAGACGTTCTTTATTAGAGGTACAAGACCTCCCGTACGGAAGGCAAGCGCTTCAACCCCACGAAGGTTTTATTTATAAATAGTCTAGAAACAGCAAAAACAGTTGAATATTAAACAAACCACATCAAATGTAGTGACAGTCTGATAAGTGTATCAAAATAACAACAAATACCAGACAACGTTATGAATGAGATCGGAGGGTAGATTTCCAGGACAACATTATGAGATCTTGATTCTCTCAGGAACCGGGTGTGACGTCACGATGTCAATACGTGAATTTTGAAGAGTGTGTTATGATGGTTTTGTTGTTGAATTTTCTGACATTGATAAGGCGTTTTTGTAGTTAAGTGAAAGGTACTTTAGCATGTCTCTTAACATAGGGGTGTGCGAATTATTCGAAATTCGACGAATATTCGAAACTTTTCGAATTATTCGCAATTTTAGTATCGAATTTGACTACGACGATACATCGGAAATAGGACATTAAATTTTTATTTTGTAGATAATATCTTGAATGGGCTAGATGTCAAATTTTTGTTTGTGTGATTATTGTGACTATTCGAAATTCGACGAATATTCGAAACTTTTCGAATTATTCGAAATTTCTCGAATCGATTCGATTCGAACGATATTCGCACACCCCTATCTTAACATGCTTGTCATTTGTTTTCATATTATAATGGTATTCTTACACTCTTTGATAATTTAAGACTGAATATTTTTTGTAATAAATTATTTTATATTGCTTTATAGGTTATACGAATCATCTGGTTATTGTTAGGTTGATTCTGTGGGGGCGGCGCGACGGGAAAGAGTGCCGATGGCGTAACGCGTCGCGTCGTCCCTCATATCACCGTGCTGGGTTCTTCCCTCAGCTGGGGTTCGGACGCTGAGTGTGAGCGGTTGAAGGTTTTAGTGCTGTTCAACTCCCACATACCCCGCCATACAAAAAAAGGTTGATTCTGTCGTATTATCTTCTCTTGTATTGCAGAGATCCAATTCTAACAGCTTTCCATCAGGTTTATTTTTAATATCTTGTAGGTAGATGAGCTAATGAGCCATCTGATCCTAAGTGGTTACCGTCATATATCTCTGCAATGTCAGGAGCCTCCTACAACCTTTAAGCCTAAACTCTTTAAACTGACCAATAAAATAAATAGTAAACAGCAGTAAAATGTAGTGTTTTATAATTGTAAATAATGCGATATTCTTACGAGAGCATTATCACAAGTCACATCACTCCATCACACTGACGTGTATCACATCACTGGATGAGTACAGGGACGAATTTAGGGATCAACTTTTTTTTCTAATTATCACTAAATAGGATAGTGTGAAATGTAGAAAGTACAACAAATAGTATTTTTTGTAATAAGCATTGGCTTATTTCTGAAAAGAACTTCATTGAAAGTTGAAAGTTTTTGTACAAATGTTCATCCAATTGAAGGTAGGTCCGAAAATGACTTTCTCCTCTAAACATAATGACCAGGGCACGTAGGTTACGTGTAACTTTTTAAGATAATTAGGAATGCCTCGAAAAAGCTTTCACTCGGCAACATTTGGTTTAGTAAGTCTCCAAAGCTGTTACACTAAATAAATTTATTTAAACACTCGCGGTTATCTACATCACTTACACTATTACTACACGGGTTCTTACCACGATTATTAGATGACCTACCCGCAGTTCCTCAGTCCTCCCGTGATCATGGCGCTTGAAACAGTGCCGAAATATCGGGATCTCTCAATTAAAAATAATCGTGGTAAGAACCCGTGTAGTAATAGTGTAAGTGAAGTTACACTAAATGTATAAATTACTCGAAAATCACCGTTAATCAAATAGTGTATAATATTAATTAGTATCCATAAATTCACGAAGAAATCCGATCCCAGTTAATTTCACAAAACTGGATACTCTACCAAAAAGTTTTATGTTTTGACCCCCATCTTAAGCCCTGAATCCGTCCCCGAACCAAATGTATGCCAAATAAATTAACAGAGCGAAGGTCAAACGGTTATTTTAGTGAAATCAGTTTTTAACTGAACGCATTAACGTAATACATTTGAAAAACTTACTTTTATATATTTAGAACGAACTTGACTTCACCTCTGAAAGTCAGGCAGTAGGTGTTGATATATCTTTGCGCTTTCTAATTCATTCATACCTGTAGTTTTTAGGTTATTCTGTTTCTATACTTATGTAATCTTATAAAGGGGATTTTTTTTCTTTATAATAAATATGCTCAAAAAACTACTGGACCATTTTTAAAAATTCTTTCACCATTCGACAGCTACATCCACGAGTAACATAGGCTAGATTTAAATTAAATTGAATTATTTTCCAATATGCAGGTTTCCTATTTTGCAGTTACTTTAATTGGTAGCAATTTCGTCTGCGTTACATAAGAAAGAGAAACCATATTAGCCATTTGTAGTAAATACCCATAGTTCTTAACAAGTAATATAAAATGACATAAACAACAAGAAATTCCTTTATACTTGTTTACAAAGTTATATTATAAAACAACTGTTCGTCTATAATCATATCTAGTCAGAACCGTATTTATAATGAAGTCTTAACAAGGAGCCCTGTTTGTACATCAAAGAGGTCTTAAATAATAGACAAGACATTTATAGACTCTGTGTAGCTTTGAATTTGGAAACAAAAGATTGAAGCCAAATAACATATTATCGATTACACAGTAGGTATTAGATTTTACACAATACCATTACTTATAAACTTATTCAGACACTCGCGGTTTTCTGTAATACTTTTATGCATTTTCAACGGGTTCTTACCACGATATTACGAGAAAGAGGGTAGACAGATTTGTTTGCTCTTAAATCGACCTGCAGTATCCAGTCTTCTCGTGATCATGACGTTTGCAACAACGTTGAAATATCGAGACAACTCAATTAATTAAATATCGAGGTAAGAACCCGTTGAAAAAGCATGAAAGTAATACCATTACTTCTTTAGACTAGTTCGTTTAGCACATTAACATATTAAACACTAATATAATAAGTATTTTGCTTAGTGATATTAATAAAACTCAGTAATGGATTAAGCTCGCAAGCAAAGCATTTTATAAATATTTTTTTAATATGACTTGTTTCTCTGTAGTGTACGATAACTATCAAATAAATTAATGATAAAAAATATTAGTTCTAGATCACTTATTCTGTTGGTCACTGTCCCAAGCAGTCCTTAAGTCCATAAAGTGACCGCATCATTGTCTCCAGTAAAGCACAAATTCGTGCTCTACGGTAATCATATACCATCAGGTGGTCACCTTTATAAAACACCGCCACGGGACACCTAGCCGTTGACACCTTGGATTTGAGGCGTAGCAACGTCGTGTCATTTGATGTAACGGCAATCAAATTACCATTTTTTACATCAATAGCAATACAGATAGGAAGTAACGAATTGCTCTGAGAAACTTACATCGACACAAAATTCCAAGATTTTTCATAAAATCGTATATCATAATCAGATGTTTTTATTCCATG
This sequence comes from Trilocha varians, assembly GCA_030269945.2. Taxonomy (NCBI): domain Eukaryota; kingdom Metazoa; phylum Arthropoda; class Insecta; order Lepidoptera; family Bombycidae; genus Trilocha; species Trilocha varians. The sequence continues at coordinate 11,066,442 of AP028280.1, forward strand.
AAAAATAAAAGAGTTAACGGCCCAAATGATAGTAATGCAAAGCCAAAGCCTTTGGGGATCGTTACCTATCACCTACATGTATGTAAAAATAAAGTTATAAGTCGGATTTTATGACTATAACTTAAAAATCAACACCTGTCTAAATACAAGTATACATACGCTTGACATATTGTGTATAGTTTATAGAATTTACTAAAAAACAGCGGAAGTCAGATTACAAAAATACATTCTGTCTCGTCTGTTTCCCGTGAATATTAATCTTTGTCCGCAATAAAAGAATAAACAAATGACAGTCTATCGTTGAGCGTTGTTTCGCGATAACAAGACGTTTCACTAAATAAATTATACAACATTGTTGCAGTACAATGACCTCGTCACAACATAATATATTATGACTGTGATATTATGAACCACGCAGCTTCGTCTGTGTCACACTCTTCCAGTATAAGCTTTATATTAACTTGCACTGGATGTAACTATGTAATCTTGCAAGCTAAATTTGACAAACTTCCCGGTTTCCGATTGAGCTGACTATTTGAACGCAGATGTATATCGCGTGACAATATGACAAAATTGCGTTGATCTGATGATGGATTCGGAAGGTCATAGGGACTCTTGTACAAGATAGACCCATCGTGTTTGAGCTCGCTTTACTTGCATTATCAAGCACTCTTCTGCTACATGATATCCAGGGTCCTAAAAGCTTGTATTTCAAAAGATTTCTTAAAAATATTGTTTGTCATTGTTGAATTTCCAAGTACTGAGTGCACATTAACATATTCTTAAAAATAAATAAATATAGTTTCAAATTAGTTCATTGAACAAATTCTTCAAGTTGATTATATTAGTATAGATTGCTGCACAGTTCATCGCCCCTGTTACATACAAATTACACATCAGCTGACTGGTGTCGTAACACAATTGCGATAAATTTTGTAAACCGCTATAAAATGAGTTTAATTGTTACCCATTTAATTGTCGTATAGAGAGAAATATGCTGTTTACACAACAATAAAAACGTCAGGAATATACAATTAATAATTTTTAAACTTATTTTTTAAGATAAATAAGGACCTATCAGGTCCTCACGATACAGGTCAGGCCTAGTGTGAGGGCCACTGGGAACACATTATTTGTATAATAGTTTTGTAAAACGAAAGTGATGTTACGGTATTGTTAGAAAATTTACTTTCTCTTTTGTATTTATACTCTCATTTAACTTTATTACAAACTCATATTTTCATGTGTAAACAAATAATAAATAAATAAAATTATATGTATATATAATGTTAAAGGGTTTTTGGACGATTAAAAAAATGAAACCCCATGACAGCCATCACCGTTTATCCTTTCATCTGACACCAGAATCATTCAAATCCGTCCGTCCACCTAAAGTAAAGTTATGAAAAAACAAAAAAAATACTGACTGATTGAGTATCTCCTCCGTTTTGTCAGTCAAAAACTTATATGCATCTCAAACATATATCTCCTATGGTCCTAAGTAAATCATCATTCTAAATCAAATTTTGTTCCAAAACAACTAAATCCTCGTAGTCAAACTCCTTCTATTATTTCCTTCCAAACTCATATAATATGTGAAAACGAGGTACTTATTATGACATTACGATTTCAGGAAAATGGAATCGAACCCACGACCGGTCGCCGAACCGTAAACGCGATTTATAAGCACTACGCCACAGGAATTGACGATAAAATGTCGAATTTGTTGGAATTAGTCGATGGTACAAACAAGTAATATTATGTCAATATATTGAATACTAGCTTTTGCCCGCGACTTCGTTCGCGTGGACTTCAGGTTTGTCCCGTGTTATCAAAAATTGCCTATGTGTTATTCTGATGTATAAGCTATATTGTGGTAAAGTTTCATTCAAATCATACATCGTACATGTAGGTCATTTAAGAGCAGACAAATCTGTTTACCCTCTTTCTCGTTCGAATCAATATTATGTAAGAAAACAGTGTCCCCTGACATTGCAGAGGTTCGTGAGCGACGGTAACCACTTACGATCAGGTGGCCCGTTGGGTCGTCTGCCTACATTACAAAAAAGAAAAGTTTTTTAATGCACTATCGTAAATAAACAATTTTTTTGAACTTACATTACAAAAAATCTCTGAATCCTCTCTTTTCTCCTTCTTAACTTTGCAACGCATCATACCATAAAATCAAAAAGTGCGACAAACACCATCAAATCTAAATCAACCTAATACCCATTAAATCCTAAGTCCAGCTTCTGACCCTTTGTGATCAAAGCCTGCATCCCTGTGAGCTGAGATAACGCACAACAATGGAAGGTGTCGGCACACACACTATAGAACCGACCGGCTATTGTGGGGCAATCGCGCACTCGGCTATGACAAATGTATGACGAATAGGTCTATAGATAATTATTGAAAGAACTAGCTGGCCCACACAACTTCGTCTGCGTCACGTAAGGAAATTTTCTCACCGTTTAAACCTTCCCTGGACTTCTACGAATAGTTCAAGATTAAAATAAGCCAAATCGGTTCAGTCGTTCTCGAGTTTTAGCGAGACTAACGAACAGCAATTCATTTTATATATAAGAAGATAATAACATTGCTTCGATTAATAATTAACGAGTTCTAACTCAAAAGCAAGAAAAAGGGTAGACAGATTTGTTTGCTTTTAAATCTACCCGCAGTATCCAGCCTTCTCGTGATCATGACGTTTGCAACAACGTTGAAATATCGAGACAACTCAATTATTTTACGCCATACTTAAAATTTAAATACTGCGAGTATACAGGGTGTCCTAGAACTATGCGACATGAACGTGAAGTACCTTAAATTAGAGATAGGATGTTTTGCTGAAACGAAACATAATTTTATTTTTGATGTTTAATAATACTGCATTCACAGATTTTTTGTCATTTGTTTAGGTAGTTTCTCTGAAAAACGAACTACATACCAAAATCGTGAAAGTGAAACCATCTTTTCACCTATCCATTTTTTTCCAACAACATAACTCCAATATTAACCCTTAAATGGAGAATGTTGTTGTCAACATACTAAACATCACAGATAAAATTGACCTTCTTTAAATTTTTTGTTAATTTTGACAACTAGTTCTTATTTCTGAACGAATTTTGTACTGTTTTTTTTAAGTATAGTAATTTCAGTTCTAGATTTTTGTATGTACTGATTTTTTCCTAGACAGTACAGTAATACATGTCTATTACACAAATATATATTTTTTTAAAACGTAAAACAAAAATCGTATATGTGTATATGTTGTGTATTCATGTGTGCAAGCTCAAAATACTAAATAGCATGTTTTATTTAAAGAATATTTACGTATACAGTAAACAAAGATCGTATTCGATACAAATGAATGTGACAATAAAGTTGTATGTGTACTCGGAACAGGAAAACAAGGTATCTAAATCAGAAGCGAATGGATACAGTAAAATGATAATATGTCCAAAATGTTATTTGTTTATTATTCAATTAAACGTGAAAAATATATATGTTTATAGAAGATTTCCGACAAATATACAGTTAATCTTAATCAAGATTTCTAAGTAGGTTTAACAAATTTACTAACAGATCTTCGAATTTGATTTGTAGTTAGCCAATCCTCAATCTATTGGTCGTTACGAATATCTCCTACAAATGTATTCATCTACTATCCTTCTAGAAACTACTTGATGGAAAACGTGCAAAAACTATGACAAAATGTATAACCCACACTTATGCTGGCAGAAAACATGGAGAAAGAGAAAAATGAATTCTACTAAAAAATACAACAGCTACTGTAAAATAATTGCTTGTAAAAGAAGTTGCCAACAATCACTGTATATCTTTCAAGTGAGGATACAAAGCAATAATGTTCAATACTATAAAAAAGCAACCATTTTTGCATTTCCTAAAGGTGTCTAATATTCAAATCTACATTACGTAATGTGAGTAGACTCTCATCAACTAAAATCTAAAGAAACCACAGTCTAAAAGAAACCACTGAGTAAAACCGCACGAAACCTCAAGCGCAGTAAAACGTACAAATGTGGATACGTGAAAAATGCAGAGGATGTAAAAAATCTGTAAAAGTTCAGGGCATTTCGAAGTCACTACCTACTTTAGGAAGCTTCATTATAATTTTGTGTCCCTTATTTGTGTTTCGAATCAAGTTTTTGGAACGAAGTTCCTTATCGCGCGTTATCGAAAGGGGGCTAGATGAAAAAAAATCTTACCAAAAGTTGTCACGACACTTTTTTTTGTTTTAGATGATTATCGCTAGATGGCGCTGTGATCAAAATCTTTTGAAACATGTTCCTTATCGCGCGTTACAAAAGGAAATATTTTTATAAGATATCTTTTAATCCCTCACCCTCTCAAGTTTTTCTTTCTTTCTTTCTAGTTACTTATTCGCAGCGAACGTCTTAGACCTGTCTCCCACCGCACTAAATACTCAGCACCACGGCTGATAATGATGAAATCACTGTATACTTCAAATATATCCAGGTAATCCAACATTGTAATAGTCATCTCTGTTATTGGGAGCAAGGTAATGTCAGATCCGACATTATTTCACATGTAATTTCAAGGTAATGCAGATGCATTCGTTTATTTACGAAAATGACAACTTGTTTTGCAATGATAACGGTTTACTGGAAGCGATACAAATGTGAATTTGTACTGTGAGTTTCTGTGTAAGTTTTTATTCATTTCTTTAAACACTCGCGGTTATCTACATCACTTATACTATTACTAAACGGATTCTTTCCACGATTATTTTCAATTGAGCGACCCCGATATTTCGGCACTGTTTCAAGCGCCATGATCACGGAAGACTGAGGAACTGCGGGTAGGTCAGTTAAGAGCAGGCAAATCTGTCTACCCTCTTTCTCGTTCGTTTGCCGGTACCACCGGTAAATACCACCGTGCAATAATTTTGCACAGAATTAAGAGCGACATTAACCACTTACGATCAGATGAATCAGACAGCAGTAGAGTACTAGGTAACACAAGTAAAACGAGCCCAAACACGACGGGTCCATCATTTTTGACACGAGAGTTCCTATGACCTTCCGAATCCATCATCAGATCAGCGCCATTTTCATGCAATATATATCTGCGTGCAAAATGTCAGCTCAATCGGAAATGGGGAAGCTTGTCAAATTTAAATCGCAAGTTTTCATCCGAACTTACATTAGCACATAGTTACATCCTGTACCAACCCATTACTGCCCACTGTTGGGCTCAGGTCTCCTCAGAAGAGGGATTAGGCATAGTCCACCATGCTTGCCCAGTGCGGATTAGGGACTTCACAAATCTTCAAAGGATTTTTAGAACCCTTTTCCGATATGCAGGTTTCCTCACGATGTTTTCCTTCACCGTTTTTAGCCAGTGGTGTTGTGAAAAATATCACATAGATCTTTTTCACATTTAGATTTAGAGGTACAAGCCGGCCGGTTTTGAACCCGCGACCTCCCGTTCGCAAGGAAGCGCTTCGACCACTTGGCCACCACGACTTGTTCAGTTAGTTGTTAGGTACATCCAGTGCAAGTTAATATAAAGCTTGTAAAAAGTAATTTAATACCAGTTCTAGTAAAGTAATAGATCGTTGTTATTCCACTAGATATGCCGCTGCACGTGCCAACTCGCTTTACATTTTATTGGAGTTCTTAGACTAGTGTAGTCGAGGTGGAAATATTTATCATATGCACTTCTCTCGATACTGGAGACACATTTTATTGAATCTTTAAACAAGAGAAACGTGTTCAAAGAATAGAAAATTGTGAAAATTTATTTGAAATTGCCTTTTTTTGTTTTTTTTTTATTGCCAAGCAGGCAGACGAGTTAACGGGCCACCTAATCGTTAGCGTTACTGCGGGGCCGCTACGTACGCCTAAGAAGGACAAGTCATAACCCTTTACTTTCTCTGAAATGACAATAACATCACTGTTTGACACAAACCAAGCACTATAATCTTCTTATATATAAAAATGAATTGCTGTTCGTTAGTCTCGCTAAAACTCGAGAACGACTGAACCGATTTGGCTTATTTTAATCTCGAAATATTCGTAGAAGTCCAGGGAAGGTTTAAACGGTGAGAAACTTTCCTTATGTGACGCAGACGAAGTTGTGTGGGCCAGCTAGTCTTATATATAAAAATTAATTGCTGTTCGTTAGTCTCGCTAAAACTCGAGAACGACTGAACCGATTTGGCTTATTTTAATCTCGAAATATTCGTAGAAGTCCAGGGAAGGTTTAAACGGTGAGAAACTTTCCTTATGTGACGCAGACGAAGTTGTGTGGGCCAGCTAGTACTTAATAAAAAAGCAACTATTACTACACATAGTCAGGTCCAATTTCACGTAACTACGAGTTAAAACAGTGCGTGTGATACGAGTTCGTCGACACCGGCGCAAGCGCGTTCTCGACCGAATGGCGGGTAAAAATAACATGTGACGTCACTTGTTTATCATCGAACTGGCAAGGTTACGTGGGTCGCCACTAACCATGCTTACACTCACTTTGTTACGTGGCGGGGATCGGAGATTTTATAATCGATTGTGGGTTTAGAATCGATCTTTTGGTTGGTGAATCATTGGTATTGTAATCAATGGTTTTAAAGATGTGAACTCTGCTGTACTGAGGGGATGTAAGCCCTGTAGTAGACATAAATTTCTTTAAACACTCGCGGTTATTTTTCCGATTATTTTTATTTGGAATCCAGTGTTAGACGAAAATAAAGCCAAAAAATCTAGTTTTGAGACGGCAGCCGATACTGTCAGTGTGGTATGTCGAAATGTGAGTTCGAGTTCCAGTGGTACCGGTAAACGAACGAGAAAGAGGGTAGACAGATTTGTCTGCTCTTAAATGACCTACCCGCAGTTACTCAGTCTTCCCGTGATCATGGCGCTTGAAACAGTGCTGAAATATCGGGACCTCTCAAATAAAAATAATCGTGGTAAGAACCCGTTTAGTAATAGTTTAAGTCCTGTAGTAGACAGTTCTAGTTGTTACAGTACAGATGAGATCATTTTGATAGATACTAAACACTCATTGATTTCAAAAAATCAGCCTCCCTCCTGTAGTGAAGAAACAAACTCAGCGTTATATTTGTAAATTACCTCGAATAATCTGCCTGGATACTATTAAAATTTTCTTTATTGTTTTCAGAAAAAAATATATTTTATTAAAAATATCACTATTTGATTCGAAAAATGGTACTGATCACGATGAAAAACAGAAAAGATGAGAGGTACAGTACAGCTTTACTAAAATGGTTTAGTTTTTAGTACTCATACATTTAAATACTTGAAACTACAGCGGACGCTCATCAGAAAATCATTTTTTAGAAATCGATTTGGCTACATCGATTATATTCGATAATTATAACTTTCTCGATTGTTACGGCATTTCAAAAATACTACGCCATGTTGTTTACGCTTGTGCGAGTTTACAAGCTATCTGTGCGTAATTGTGTCAATATTTGCTCGTGAGTATGGTAAATATGCTTTTTTTAAGAAATTTAACAACATATTTTAAAGTCCTATCTGCTTTAAGAAGTAATGAGGTTGAAGTAAAGTTTAGTTTATCAAAAAAATTTAGAATAATATCACGATGGGGTTAAAAATAACTGAAAAGTCATGATGTAATTCACATAAAGAAGTAACATTTCAACTAATAAAAATCTATTTTCGCATTTAATTTTCCCAATCATGGATTAGGTACCTCTAGAGTTGGATTAAGTTTACAAAAAAACTCTTAGGTTATGTTAGGTTCATCAAAGTAGTTGTAAAGAGAAAGCTATAAATCACCATGTATTATTTTATAGTCACAGTATGTTTACTACATGTGCTGTATAAGTGAAAAAACATGAACAATTTTTGAAACAGATGTTTCAGACAAAGGAATCCGACTACAGCATTCTTGCATGATAATTTTAAATTTGTGAAGTCATGGCCGGTTATTAACAAGGTTTTTATTTTTCGACGAAATTTCCGTAAAACTGCGCAGAAAAATGTCTTTTCTTATTAATCAATTTATTAGCTCCAGGTTTTTCCATTTGTTTCCATTGAATAATACGTATTTAAAATCATAGTTTTTATCCACAGTACCTAAAGATACTAATCTTAAAATGACACAAAAAAAAACCATTTAAACTTAGGCTGTACAACTATATATCTTGCCCATAAAAACTATAAAATGACAGTCAAAATCAAAATTCCCGCGCAAATTCAAAAAACATTCTAGAACATCAGACACGTGTTCCTTTTACTTCGTAAACAACATGAACAATATCTCGTTATCGGAGGCAAAGATATCAATTCGATAAATTGTTTTATCGAAATGATTTTTCAATGTCAAGTCGAGTTCAATGGCCTTTAAATTTTATCATTTATCATTGAATATTATTTGCGGTATCAAGGTCAATTGTTACGTAATAAAACATCGATGTAACGAATACAAAAGAGTATTTATTGTATGGGAATGATTTGTAGACGATTTAAAAAGTTAGCTAATTTTAATGATTTAAAGCAAATTTTACTTTATTATAGTTAAATTTGATTGTTTAATGCTATTCCTAAAACTACTTAAAGGTAGGTCCCCTAACATTGCAGGAGTCCATGAGCGACGGTAACCACATATAAAAAAAAACGAGGTGTCATGGCACACCCGAATAGAACGAAGTTCCTATCGATTAAAAGATATCTTATAAAAAATATTTCCTTTCGTAACGCGCGATAAGGAACGTGTTTTAAAGATTTTGATGACAGCGCCATCTAGCGATAATCATCTAAAACAAAAAAGTATCGTGACAATTTTTCGTAAGATTTTTTTCCGTCTAGCCCCCTTTCGATAACGCGCGATAAGGAACTTCGTTCCAAAAATCTGGCATCCGATCAACATTAACTAACTAACTATTTAAACTATACTATAAAATCCGAGTATTTGCCCACGAATATCCGAGGTGTTCCTAAAATCACAATAGTACACATATACCGTTCACGTGTCAACGAACTCTGTAACACACGCGAATCACACATGATAAAACTATGTGTTTTATCGTGACATATTATATAAAAAATATGTTGTAGTAATCTTTGATGTTTTTATTTCATCATGTTTTTCGTAAATATAGGTATTTTGTTGAATTTGAAAGTTTTCTATGATTATATGAAAAAAAACTTGAGTTTTGTCAAGGGACACCCGAATGGAACGAAATTCAGAAGAGACAGACGTTTTAAACTAACTAATTATTATAACTTAAACAAAATATTTTGATCACAGCGCCATCTAGCATTAATCATATAAAACAATATAAGGAATTGTTTTAAAAGATTTTGATCACAGCGCCATCTAGCGATAATCATCTAAAACAAAAAAGTGTCGTGACAACTTTTTCATAAGAATTTCCGTCTAGCCCCCTTTCGATAACGCGCGATAAGGAACTTCGTTCCAAAAGTTGAGTATACTTTACTGTGTATCTTAAAGGTCCGCGCACATGAAGGCGGCTAGCAACACAATGCAATCAGCCTTGTTACTTCATAGATAATAATGTGAAGTACTAAGTGTTAGCTTCTTTAGTGATAGATGCGAACTTCCTTTTTGTTCTCAAAATGCAAAGGATAAATAACCACTCAACTGGGATCGGCAACCAAATTGGTTTGTTTACTTTTGGCAAGTCTGTGGCAGGAGCCAAAATTTAGCACAGTTCAAAAACTTGTTTTGTTTACATTTTTTAATCGTCTCATATTTAACGAAGATGATATATTTTCGCTGAAAATGCAATACAGCGTCATTTAGTAATTAAGATTTACAAAAACATAAGTTTTAATTAAAAATCAAAATTAAAAATTACTGGAAGAAAATATTTTTAAAAAGAGGCTCTAACACGGTAGTGATTCCGAACGAAGTCCCCAGTTTCGCCATCTAGCGAAAAGTGACGTTCCAAATTGAATGGTTACCTACAGCGAAACTATTCTAATCTATAATCTATGGTTACGTATATTACAGCAATCTTCCCTAATTACCAACAACAAAAACATAATTACCCTTAATTACAGTTAGATTGCAAAAATGTAGGTATTGTACCGATTACTCAACGAACGCGTTTGGTTATCGAACGATCATATGAGTTATTGCGGACGTGACCACATACAGGATGGATTTTATTGTATGTGGAAGACTATACAGGATGATTTTTAATGTATGGAAGACTAAGGCATGTGAGGTTCTGGGTAGATAAGGGACAAAGTCAAATCATTTATTTCAAACTAACAGGCCCACGTAATTTCGTCTGCGTCACTTTCAAAAAAAGGTAGGCTATGTTCTTTCTCAGGGTCTAAAGATTGTCTGTACCAAATTTTATCAAAATCGGTTGAGAGGTTTAAGCAGGAAAGCGTAACAGACAGACAGACAGATAAACAGACAGACATAGTTAGTATAGTAGGGACTTTTTTTTTTCAGTTGGAGGAAATCACCGGATTCCCACCGGGTATGTGGGAGTTGAACCGCACTAAAACCTCCAACCGTTCACACTCAGCGTCCGAACCTCGGCTGAGGCCAGAACCCAGCACGGGGTTATGAGGGACGACACGACGCGTTACGCTCTCGGCACACTTTCCCGCCGCGCAAGTATAGTAGTGATAAGATGATGTTGGTTCCAGATGTAATAATTCTAGAGAGAGAGAGATTCTTCTTCAGATGTAATATTTTACGTTACAATAATACGCCTCATTAATTTTGAGCAAATAATCATCATGCCCTATTTAAATTAACGGTCGTCAACGATAAAATATACACACATTAACGATTTGAACAAACTCCGTTGCCACTAAATACAAAGCTTCATCACAATATCTACAAGACAGTAGTATCTATGACTTGGGGGCGGCGCGACGGGAGAGTGCCTTGGGCGTAAAGCGTCGCGCCGTCCCTCATAACCCCGTGCTGGGTTCTGGCCTCAGCCGGGATTCGGACGCTGAGTGTGAGCGGTTGGAGGTTTTAGTGCGGTTCAACTCCCACATACCCGGTGGGAATCCGGTGATTTCCTACAACAAAAAAAAAAATCTGTGACTTGTCCTTCTTCAAACGCGGCTTGAAGAGTCCTTAAGGATAGGCCGTAGGTAGCGGTCCCGCAGTGTCTTCTGGAAATGCAGAGATTCATGAGCGACGGTAAGCACTTACGATCGAGTGGGCTGTTAGCTCGTCTGCCTACGAGACAATAAAAAAAAATCTTTTACTAGGAGTTTTAAATAATTTCACACCTCATCGTGAATTGAGTAATAATACTGGCACTTGAAAAAAATATTAAGAACTGGTTTTGAACGTCCGAAATTGTCGTTTTAACGAACTAGTAGAAAAGTAACGTGTTTTAGGTAATTTGTGAGTTAATGCATATAGTAACAAATGGAATACAATTTAATTCCAAAGATTTATCTATAAATAGAAAACTATTGCTTATTAGTAATTATTTTTACAAACATTACCAACTTTCATTTAAAAAAAACACTATTATACTACTAGTCGAATCTTTTTCAGGTTACTATGAGAATACGTATTTCATTTTACCTAGTAAAGAAATATATGCATTCACAAAAGGTCCAAAAGTACCTACTATTTCGATCTTTAAAAAAACAGGACCCACGACGACCATTTCCTTTCATATGAAGAATCATTTGAATCCCTACCAAAAAATTATGCGGCCAAACATAAGAAATATATTCTAGTCTAACTTGATAACATCCTCGTTTGGGGAAGTGAAAAACGAAAATATATAGCGAATACAATACTACAGATCTATCATAACATTTCAATAGTAGCAAGTGAAAATGTATCAAACCGTAACTACAACCATGATATTAATACAAAAGTTAATTAAATTTAAATTGAATTTCACTACCTAATTACATATTATGTTACATACGTAACTACCACATAATGTCGAACAAAACGAATACATATAACTTCAAACATGTTCGAAATTAACGTGCGCAAGACAAAAGCCCTTCGTGGAGAATGATGAATGGGTCCCTGCAAATAATTGTCGTAAGGGCGCGGCTCGATGACGTCACGAGCCCTTCGGTCATCGACCCGAACAGCTGAGTTACCGTATCAGGTAGGACTAATTAAGATTCTGATGTCGACCGCGATGTTACTGTTGTCTTAATAAAAGGGGATGTCGTTAGTGGGTCAGATGTCGGATTACGCGGGAAAAATATGCTGTTGTGTTGTACTTATGTTTAGCGACTTCGTCTAGTTCAGAGAACATTTGTGGTGTAACGCTAATATTATTTACGACATCACCTCAGAAATCTCTTAAATTATCAGTATGTCTTTACATATGCATGTTATAAGCCATATCTGGTACTCACGATACAGGCTTGCCTAGTGTGAGTACCACTGTTAAATTTCTGTTATGTCAATACCAACATGATCTTGTGTATTAGCGTATAAGTTTTTAATTTATTTTATGATTGTTTGTTGAATATGTGCATGTTGGAAATAATAAATATATTTGATATTTGATTTGATTAGAGTCTACAAAGTCAGTTCTTCAAAGATATTAAAGGAATTTGAGCATTTAACAAACATGATTTGGCAAACCACAAGTCTTCATCAACTCAAATATTACCAAACCAATTCAAGACACCAAACTGCTCATTTACCAACGTTGAGAACCGAAATAGTAACACCAACCAGAGATCTTCACAAATTAATTAGATCATATAAATTAACCCTTATAACACCCACGATCTCTGTAACGGGTAATTTAAATTTGGGACCTGCCTAAACGACGTATTCCAAGCTTAAAGGAATTTCTGGAGTAATGATAAAATATTCAGGGGCCATCAAATGCGGGTTCAGACCATGGTTTGGAAATGAGCAGCCCTTCTGCAGATTCTGGTAAATAATGTTTAATATTGACGCTTGAAATGGCAAACTGTTACTGATTTTCAAAGTACTTTTATATAGGTTATGTTGTCATGCTGAAATCACTTTACAAGCAAGCGGTACCTATTTAAAGACCAGCAGATTTGAACGGTCCTCATTAGGACTCATTAAGCTCCTTTACTTGCCAATGCAATGAAAAATACTAGGTAGGCAATTTATACAACTGTTTTACACATATCTTACAATAATAGAACTTTTCAAACTCTCGTATGCTCTTAAGCCCAAGACTTAAACTCCCTAAAGCTGAACTCATAACAATATTACGATCTTCGTCTATTAAGTTTCTGGGTTGTCACTAGAATATGGTAATGAGTGGTCTAGTCCAAGTTTCAAGTCCCTAGGCTGCTTCAAAACTTCCTGAAGATGACAATTGAAATTAACTTTGGTTAAGAACACTTACAGAACGATTGTTGGCTTCGTATTTAATCAACCTAACGTTTTGGAGTTCTGCCTTTGAAGTGAATTTAATCTTTCATTTGATTTTCAATTTAGGGGAACTTTTGTGGGATATTGAAGAATTCTTTTGAATGTTCGTTAATTTAATTTTGTCCGGTAAATATGGTATCTTCAATCAAGTATACTAGACTCAAAGCAAATAAACACTTCCAAAATCAAATGATCTTTTGACACAGCGACCGCACGTGTCGTGAATCATTAGCGATGAAAAAAATTTTAAATTACACATCTCAAGAGCAACACATGGGTTTTGTGTCGTTTAAGATTTAAATTATTTTAAACAGAAGACTTTGCAAAACACTTTATATTGTTAAAGTAAACTACTAATAAAACATCAATGGCATCAGTTGACAGAAATTTTCTTGACGTAAAAATCCTAACTGAAAATTTTTGAAAACCATCTCACTCGTATATGAAATTTAACGTAAAACTCAACTGGCCAGTTCCCCCAATATTAAAACACCTTATCTTGATCCGTTAAAAAGCTTGTAACACGAATGGGAGCATGAACACTTCTTTTGTTTACAAAACGAACACGGCTGTGCATTTTGTATAAATTATAACGTGTCAGAATCATATTGGTGTGTCGTTTTTGAGGGCTCCATTATATTGTTGCTGGGTAGAACATACTTGACGATGGAACAGTGACTTTTCAATTTGGTCGCTTTATGTTTTTTGGACAATGGAGCTATTGTTGTTGCTTAGTGTAGTAATAGTGTATTGCAGGCGATATGTGGAGTTGGTGAGCCATTAGGCGATGACTTCTACAGAGGAGGAAATGCAAATGTATTTTCTGAATTTAAGCAACACTAGTTCTGGATCTAGCGATATTCCCATATATCATCATAAAACCTACAGAAAAACCATACTTTTTGATTGAAGTTGAAGTTTATTAAGTGACTTAAACCATTACATCCAGAAATTTCAAATCAAGATTGATAATACTAGGACCTGCTTCGAAACATATCAAGCCAAAAGTCTATTCCAAATTAAAAAATCCAACTAAAATTATTCATCACATGTTACATATATGGCGACAACACACCTCCTAATTAAGTATGGGGTTACAAAACTTACAAACGAATAATGATATATGATACACACATAACACAGATAATGGAATCATTCACGGACCGGAGAGCCTGTTTGGATCTGATAATGTCGTACATATATGGATGTGTGACGTTGTACACGTATGCTAATGAATTTGTTGATGTTGTAGGCACAAAGTTAGGATTTTGGTGATAGTTTCTTATGGCACTGAACGCAAGTTTTAGATAGAAGAAAGAAATACAGAAAGAGAATAAACTAAGTACTAACTAGTATGCATTATATTTTAAGAGGCGTCAGTAAATTAAAAATATCGAGTATCAGTTATAAAATCGTAATACATTAATATACCTACTCTGCATTGTTTCAAAAGCTGTTATGATACTTCTATTGAAATCACACAAGGCGATTTTCTTGAAAAAGCAAGTATTAAGCGAGAATATTCATTATAAATTTAACTGTTTTACCAAAACCATAGACAAGAGAAAATCCTCAAAAACCTACCAAAAACAGTAACATACATGGACAAAATTACGTGTGATCCTCCGATACAGCGAGGTACTAATGACGGGCGGGGCGCTTCCCAAACTATCCCAAAGTTGGGCAAACGACCGGCTCTCGACGCTCGCCCTAATCAAATAACCGTTAATAGTTCGGATATAAAGATAAGTTTGAGACGAAGATAATACCGCTTATTATAGAGATGGTTTTATTCCTGGTTTGTTTCCTTATTTTTGGGGTACCGTGAAGTTGCAATGTCTGGCTTAGGTATAAGGGCGAGACCATTGAAGATTGTTACCTGTAACAAAGAATGAAATATTGTTAAAAATCATCTTAGTATATTTTACAAGCTTTATGTTTGCACTGGATGTAACTATGTAAGTTCGGGTGGAATCTTGTAAACTAAATTTGACAAACTTCCCGGTTCCCGATTGAGTTAGCACTCTACTGCTACATGATATACAGGATCTTAAAGCTTGTTTTTTAAAATTTTCTTTAAAATAAATTATTATTAAAAATCTATAAACCTTTTAAAATCTACCAAAACACATAATGAAAATCTACATTGCAAAATATACTAAAAAAAGGACACACAAGGTGTCAATGCATTTGTGATTCAATAAACGCACGCGGATTTCGCTACAGGCTTATAAATAGTCTCATTTACACAGTACAACGGTTGTGGCAATTGACTTTCGTATTTACAAACACAATTGCGATATTTCTGGTAGAAAATGGCTAATTGCTAAATGTTGCTCATGAAACTGTAGACACCAAAAGATTTTCCATTTTGGATTTTGAGAGGTTACAAAATTCAGGAGAGTCCCCATTAAGAAAATATTGTCTCCTTTGCTTTTAACTAGACCAACCCAGTAGGTACTATCTAATTGCTGGCTTTCCTTTAAAGTTAGCTGGTAAAATCTACCACAGCACGTATTGCGAATTCACTTCGTAGTGATTGACTTCTAAACCTTTTCCAATATGTAGGCTCACGAAATTTTTATCGTTCAAAAATCTTTACGACACACAGATTGTAATAACATCCCAAAAATAAATACATTTAGGCCTATTGCACTATTAAAACGAACTTTCACTTTGTGTCTATACGCTTCGGTGACCACTTCACACCAGGTGGTC
Source organism: Trilocha varians (assembly GCA_030269945.2). Classification (NCBI taxonomy): domain Eukaryota; kingdom Metazoa; phylum Arthropoda; class Insecta; order Lepidoptera; family Bombycidae; genus Trilocha; species Trilocha varians. Next base: position 11,082,531 of record AP028280.1, read on the forward strand.
CGCAAAAAGGCCTGTAATTGAGTACGTGCGGTAAAGCGTCCATGGCTCAGCAGTCAGTTCCAAACCAGACCTCGGATGTAGAGGAATATTTTATGGTCTAACATTTATTTTAATAAAAATAAAACATCCACAATGTGTGCTGCAAATTCTGTCTTTACTAAAGTGATGCTCGAACTTCGATTGGATAGATGGCATAAAACTAAATTCAATCATTTCATACCAAGGTACACTAGCTAGTCTCAACAAATAAGAATAACCCATGGCGCGATGACACGACTCAAACTAAGACGCAATGAGGGAAATCCTGTGTCCATCAATGAAGACAATAGATAGAAAGTATAATAATTCTACGTTGACAAGTATAACCATTTTCTTATAGCCCGGTCTCAGGGCTACCTATAAGTAACTCATTATCCAAACATTCTGTATACGAGGCTAAAACCCAAGCCCTTCCAAATCCAGACCTCGTAACATCCAATCGTCAATACAACAGTACCGTTTGGAGTCTTATTTGGGTTGCATCGTATTCACATCGCGCGAACGACGCGTGCGCTGCCAGATAACGGGACAGTGTGCCAGACGCATACGTACGCGATAAGCTAACATTTCGACGGTTCCAGCGTTTACTAAAACTAGCCTAAATTTTAAAGTGTCACTCCGAATTAGACCTAACTAGCTATCTTTAAATTGTTTTGTTTGAATTGAAATTAGTGGTAATTTTAGTTTAGGTATAAAGACCCAGCGTCAATTTGTGCCGTATTGATTTTTATCAGAACCACGTCTTTTTCATTGATTTCCGAAGAACGTCATATACATTGGTACTATATTATGTCATAGAACTTAAAAGTGTTTAGGTATAGTGTATCTACGAACTCCTGTACAGAAAGTAGTAGGGACTAAGTTTCCTTTACATCTACTTAACCCAAAATTAATTGCCAGAATATCTTACAATTCCTATAAACACAACAGATTACTTCTAATCACGATCCCACACCGTCATTACGTATTTCATTAATCCCTTAACTCAGGTAATAAAAACAATATTGATGGACCATCACAACACTTCATAACGTGATCGGCGCGTCCTCGCAAACGGACACTTTTCATTTATCACCGCCCGCGTTCCATATTTCATGTGTATCGACTCAAAAATCACATCGGGCATTTCGCCCCGGGCTAAATAACGGAGGGGCATTTTATGGGATATGTCTTCGAGAATGTTCCATAAATCAGACATAGAGAAATCGAGAATTTAAGAGACCTTGACGGTTAAGAGTTCTGAGAATTTTGAGGCCTGATATCATTTAGATTCATGTGTCGCAATAAACAGAAGCAAATAGTACTTGATGCCTTACATGTTACACGATAGTAGGTCGATAAGCTTTCCTGTAACTTCCAAAGTGATCAAGTTCAATTCTTCGACCAACTAACTCTACTTTTGTGGAAAGCTCATAAAGTTAATCATTTTATAATTAGGTCCTCCTGTACCAACCCATTACTACCCACTGTTGGGCTCAGGTCTCCTCAGAAGAGGGATTAGGCATAGTCCACCACGCTTGCCCAGTGCGGATTGGGGACTTCACATATCTTCAAAGGATTTTTAGAACCCTTTTCCGACGTGCAAGTTTCCTCACGATGTTTTCCTTCACCGTTTCCAGCCAGTGGTGTTGTGAAAAATTGCACATAAATCTTTTTCACATTTAGATTTAGAGGTACAAGCCGGCCGGATTTGAGCCCGCGACCTCCCGTTCGGAAGGACGCGCTTCGACCACTCGGCCACCACGACTTCGACTTATAATTAGGTACATAATGAGAAGGATAAAAATATTCTGTTTTAAGTAGTTACATATAAAACACTAGGTATCTTCTTGAACATAAAACTTTTCATTACAACAGTTCCTTTATTCTAAAAAGTGTTCCATTTTGTGACAATATCGAAGGGACCCGCCGATGCTTGATAGTTTTCCTAAACGACGTACAGCCTACGAAATACGGTTTCATTCGATATCCGGGCGATACGGAATTGGAGGCAAAAAGTGAATACACAATCCCGTATTTGGAGAAGTTTTACTGGTGCTTATGATAGGAACTCAGGGTGGAAATGAGATCATCGTAAAAAGAGGATTACAGTTTCATAAAATCTTTTTGAAAGTACAACTAATTTTCATAGTATTTTTTGAAATTGAGATCTATGAGTACTTTAGCTATGAGAAATAAGTTTGAATTTTGGTAGTAGCATCGTTTTTAACTGATAATTAAGGATGAAATTAATATTAACCCCATACTATTATGTCTTAAAGAATGAAATAGCAAACAACATTTTCAAAGTAAGTTTTCTAGAAAGTGCGATTGTTCAAGAAAACTCATCTTCTTAATATAAATAATGCGAGAGGTTTCAAATATACTATAGTACTCAATCTTTTGTACCCTTTGACTTCTTGACACTCACAAATTGCCTTTGAAAACTCTAATGGAAGTCCATCATTGAATTTTCTTGTTGTGGTTGGAGCTCAAGTTTCCAGCGTATGTCTACAAACTTGTGATTTGATTTACATTAGTTGTTGAAGTAGCTCGAGGCGCTAGAGAACATTAGTGTGATTAGGAGGGTTAGCACGAGATCAAAAATGGTACCTCCATTCCTCTAGTCGACTATGTACTTATTTATTTAATACTTTATTGTACACGACAGAGAAAACATTTATCATAATAACATTGTAAATTTATAGTTTTTGACGTGACAACGTCTTATAAATTGGTTCGCCGGGTGACACTTCAAGAAACTGCGTTACGCTCCGCTCACGTTATGCGCTCACAATGAGAGCGAGTGAGAGGCACGCGTGCCTTCCACTTTTTATGTCTGTCTCTCTCGCTCTTAGCCGGGCTAACCATGCCCGAGTCGTTGTCACGTAAAACTTTCGCCCGTATACCGACTTTACAGGCAACCAATTTTATCTAACTTGCACTGGATGAACCTATGTAAACCTTGTAGTGAAATGGAGCTGATCTCGTGATGGACTCGGAGGGTAGCCATTAATCTCAGTTTAGGCTCATTTTACATGTCTTAGCTTAGCATTACTTTCCTACGTGATATCTAGGTCTTAACCCTTTCAGGACAATAAGATGGCTGAGACTAAATATGCGAATACTACACAATATTTAAGTTATTCTGTAAAGTAAGAGATATCACTAGAAAAACATAGTAGGGTGTACAAACTTCCTATAAATTTCATATGAAACATTTTAACACAACGTACCTAAACGTAACGTTTGACATTCATTAAAAAAATATCGATTCAATAATAATAACGATTTTTGTAGAAGGGAAAAATATTTCCCTTGAGCGTATACAGGGTGTTGTTGCTCGGTGAAACAATACTTTAAGGGCTTAATCTATATCACATTTCAAATCATATACACATACTTTTGAAACGGAGATAATGACTTTATTTTCCCATACAAAGTTGAAAAATTATTATTTTGTATTATTTTTGACAACCCTACCCTGACCTACATGTAGCGTGCTATATCTATATGCTATTTTCACGCACACAGGCGATCCGATCGCAATTTTAGAGTTCCGTACTATAATAAACTCCTACTAATAGAAAATTAACACGTAGTTTTGATCAGTTATAACTTATGATATATTATGCCTAGAAAACCCAGACTTGGTGGATGGCTTCTACATCAAGTATACTATTTGCTGTGAAAGTATTGTTTCATCGGATTATAACACCCTGTATAGATCCTTCTCCAATATACAGGTTTCCTTCACCGTTTTTGTGTCACCTCCCATTTCCAAAACAAAAATACAAAAACACCGTAACATGTCCCATACGTTTTCGCAATATGCGACCGGGCACGTGACGAATAGGAATGACCACACCAACCTTTTGCAACATTTGGACTTTTGCAGCACTTTTGTACTGGCTTATTCTATTTTTGCTTACACGAGGTATAGACAATTTTGTCTGTGTTTTCCTTGCAAGTATTATTGGTAATTCGAATAAATGTGCAAGTATTCTTGTTGTCAATCTTTTAGGTATTTTAAAGTATATGGAGACTCGGGGTAATGTGCCTCTCATTTCCTTTTTTATAAATTGTTAAATGGTATTATAACGAAGTTCCTTATCGCGTGTTATCGAAAGGGGCCTAGACGGAAATTCTTATGAAAAAGTTGGCACGACACTTTTTTTGTTTTAGATGATTATCGCTAGATGGCGCTGTAATCAAAATATTTTATTTAAGTTATTAAATAATAATAAAAAAATTATTACAATTCCCTTACTAATTAATTGAAAGGAACTTCGTTCCATCCGGGTGTCCCTTGACACCTCTCAAGTTTTTTTTATATGTATTTCATGTGGTATATTTCATCAATATACACTTCATACCAGTAATATTCACGTGCAAAGTTGATTATACTGTAAAAAAAACTATGTATTATGATACATTGACAACCGACTGTTTTCTACCGTAAAGAACAGATAACATACCACTGGTTCTAGCTATAAAAGAGCTCATATTAAAAGCAAAAACTACTTATAAACATTCAATCTTTAGTGCAATCTTCAATCCAGTTATATCATGTTTCCTCGAAGCACAACAAATACTGCATTCAAGTCTGCACAACTAGTTTAGAGCTATTTATTTTATTTCTTTTTTCATTCCGTAGATTGTAAGTGATAGATGATATAAGACGATTAAGATCCTTTTTTTTTTTTTTTAGTTGGAGGAAATCACCGGAGGTATTTGGGAGTTGAACCGCACTAAAAGCTCCAACCGCTCACACTCAGCGTCCGAGGGACGACGCGACGCGTTACGCCAGCGGCACTCTTTCCCGTCGCGCCGCCCCTGGACGCCGAACCGGATACGGCCACCGGCTCTCTCGGTCGACGGGCTTTCCGAAGCCCGCCAAGATGGGACCACGTGTCACCCTCCCACGGAATACCTCGCTAGGTCAGAACCAGCGTGGGTCGGGGAGTACGCGGTCGACCATCCCCCGGTTGATTGAGATCCTAGAATTTTTACTTACATTTTTACTCAACTTTTGAGAATTTTGGCCCTGACTACTGACATTAGTCTACCTGATAGGAATCTGCTATAGGTTCATTGTCGCCCCTCCACATGGTTGGTAGAAATAGAAATAAGTATAGATAAAACATATTGCGCCGACCCCATTTGAATGGGATAAGGTTAAGCTAAAGATGAAGAACATTTGGTAGAACAAATTACTACGGAGAGACAAAATAATGACTTGCATAAAAAAAGGAATGTGTTAAAAAATCTACTTTTTTTTCTTTTGTTTTTTTACGTCTGCAATGTCAGCGGACACTGCGGGGCCGCTACCTACGGCCTACCTTTTAAGGACTTTCTTTAAGGATTAAGAATACACAGTACCTTCACCAGTCAGTAACCCAAAGTACTTTTAGCACTGATGGTATGATAGAATGCCATTTACCCAAATATAACTAATGGCCAACCAGCAAATTACTGACTTCGTTTCAACAAAAAACTTATTATCTTGCGTTTAAACTTTCAAAATATTGAATGTCGTCAACGCAGCCACAGAAAACACATTGTACAGAAATAAAAATGGTTATTAACTTGTGGTTAGAAACCATTCAATATGGGAGTAAAAAATCATAATAAAAAATAGGTAAAAAAACTTTTTAAGTTAAACGGTTTTATGTTAAACATACCTACATAGCAATGTTTAAGATAAATGTACTAAAAACAAAAAAATATAAAATAGATACAGTCGTGGCAAATATAAAACCGTCGGGCACGTCAATTGTCTACAATCGTTGATTAAAATGTTTGTTTTGTAATATTACACTATAATTAAGACAACACCCAAAATTATTAGTATTGTCACCAAAATCCAAAGTGTATACAAAATTTCAGATTAATCGGTTGAAAGGAAGAGGGTGAAATTTGAATTACTAAATTTGACGCAAGAATAAATAAAAAATAAAATAAAACAAACGGGGTGAGCTAAATAAAACCGTTTAATAACCTTTATCTTACTTATTACGTTATATACGTTATTTCGTTTCCATGACAGCTGTTAATGTGCTTGTCAAGATTTGCAATAAAATTACCTTCTGTGTTATACTGTGTCGTGGCTCCAGCGTAAATAAAGGCACGATACTACCATTCTCGTTGACATTAACCTGTTTACCGGTCAAACGTGGCTGCAGACTATTGTACGACAGCCTTGCTTTCAATTTCAATGCTTTTAGCATTTTTATACGATCAAGATTTAAAGAGAGATTCCGATGGCTTGGTGTTTGAAGGTAGAATGGAAAAAATAATTTAAAATGTGTATGAAATTATTTTCCAAACGTATATGTAATTGTAGTGTATGGATTCCTTCTCATTTGTTTGCCAATGACTTTTCCAGAAAAAACATCAACGGCTTTTTTTTATTGCCATGTAGGCAGACGAGCCAACGGGCCACCTGATTGTAAGTGGTTACCGTCGCTCATGAACCTCTGCAATGTCAGGGAACATTGAGGGGTCGCTACCTACGACCTAACCTTAAGGACGCTCCTCAAGCCTCGTTTGAAGAAGGACAAGTCATAGCGCTCTGGGAATACCGAAGAGGGGAGCTCATTCCATAGCCGGATGGTGCGTGGCAAAAAAGTGTTTCTGAAACGGACCGTGGATGACCGCGGTGATTACATTGCTGCATCGGTGGCTTACATTTGCATTTTAAAATTAAAAAAATCTAAATAATTCTAATATAAATTTTCAAAAATTATAATAGGTGTTATTGAAATCTCCTTGTAAAATTCCACTTACTCAAGTATCTCATAGACTTATTAAACTATCACCCAAAAAACCTATCCCAACCTGAAAATACAGTTACTAATTAAATTTCTAAAACACATTAACGTGTTAAACTGCAGTAGCATAACGTTATATCTCTCCACGTGCCCGGCGTTTTTTATAGCTACATGTGTAATACAAACACATGATAACACAGTGTGACGTCATAAATTATGCGCGATAAGTATGTATGCACTTGCACATTGGAATTTCTTGGTGAACCTTGATACTGAGAAATAACAATTGAAAACTATGCTGCTGATTGTCATCTTTAGTTTTAAGGTGTCCAATTTTAAGCATATAGGTATCATTCTAAAAGATTTGATTTAAAATCTCACTTAATTTTAGTTTAGTATGTCGATGCATGATTGTCTCTGGATAGAAATCCGGACGATAGATTCAGAAAACATGATCTTACAGACAATAGTAATAATCAGAGTATGTTAGGATTTGTACTTACATTTAGTAGGTATTATGTATCTGTGAGTGTCTTACAATAATTATGTATTATCAATAATTAAACAATTTATCGGATTGGGAAAGGTCGTTATCTACACTTCTTGAACATTAAATCAACCACTACATACGACGTGGAACAAATAAATAATTCACTTGACACGTTCCCGATAACAGAACAGAGTCTACTGGAAAAACAATACACTCAACGCGAAATAACGTCGTTTGAATACAAAACAAGGAGTGAATCGTAGACATTGGATGACAAAACAAAGTGCTCCATCACAAACCACAACTGACGAACGCCATTATGCGAGCCTAATTAAATCAAACTCGCAATAAGCCTTCGAGCGCTACCCTTTATTTTGATTGCTTCCATGTAAATTCACTCTGTTATTCGCATTCTGTTCTAAATGAATTTCTGTCCGACGACCGACCGCAGCTCCACATCGGGAACTTTATAAATTATTATAGCAGCCACACGCACCGAACAAAACAATCTACAAATTCCAACTACATAACGGTAACGTTCAAATTGAATTGTAAAAGTTCTGGAACGCTGCGGACAAAACGTTGAATTTATAGTCGAACCGTCCTCTGTCAACTGAACCAATGTCTAATAGAGGAGAGTGATAAAACACGAAATGCTATAAAGTTCCACGAAGTCATCGATCACATCCATCGCTGCAAACTAGACGACCTGGCAAGGAAACTACCAGCTCAATGTTAAGATGAATCACCCTCCTCTGGTTTCTAGTTCCTGCTCCTTTTAATTATGTCTCAAAGAGAATGTCAACCGACGATATAAGTCATTTCGGATAATACACATGCGAACGCATTCCGCAGTAATTAACAGAGCACGACCCCGCATCATAATGTTTTCATAAGTTGACGGTTATTACGTTCAAAAGGCTGGGACCCGAGGCCTATTAGTTACGTGCGGATGAGACATTCACGTTTGGCGTTTGCGCACGACATCCAGTCTGTATCACCCTTTACCGCACTCGAGGAAAGATAGCTGTAGCGAGTGTCACATGTAATTAAGAAACGAGCCACGCTTTGTCCTGGCTCATCGTCCCCAGGGATCGCAGGAGCTTTCTGCGACTCTCCCCACTTACATAATTTCTCTTAACTGCATAATCGATAAGAACGTGTCGCTTTCGTCTCGTCTAGACGTGGATACTATTCATCTGCACTTGTGTCCCGAGCCCCCCTCACCTATTCACAACTCAGAGGACTTGATGAGCAAATTCTGTTCAAATTCACGAATCGAGAATAGTCCGCACTCGACCAAGCGTAAACGATGCGCACTCTGATATATCCAAAGCAGTTCAACCGTCCGTGTAAATTTAACACTAAAGATGTTTAATTGACAATGAATGTGATAGTGTAATAGTGGTCCGAGGATAGCGCGCCAAACGGACCGAGACTCCGTAAATGAGGTCAACGAAATTGAGAAAAGTGAAACGGCGAACGAGTTCGGACGGACGTAATATATAACTGAATGGATGACAGCGTAATACCCTGGTTTACGGGGAAGATGTCGATACGAGAAGGGCAAATGCATTGCCGGCGGCGAGGACAAAGAACGGGACATTATTCGAACACAGGTCAATAAATATGTAAAGAAGTATTGTTACTGCTGCTCGGGATCGCAGGAGAGTGCAAATTCTTAGAACTATAAATAATTAATTAGGCGTGCTACCTCGAGGGACACCACAGTTTACCCACATCAAGCCCGTGACATTTTAATGGCCTTTTAAACGCGCATCCAAGTGAACCTTCGAGCCGCTATTGTATAACGTATGAATAATTGAATATCAAGTCACCGCGGAGACATACGATGACGGCAGAAAAGATTGGATAATTATTTCCGCTTCCAATATTCGTATTCGCATGCACGAGCCAACAAAGCCGGAATCCGTTACACGAAGCGCCTCGCCGCGGGCTGTCTCCTGTGTAGCGACTAGCGACGGGTACTCTTCACGCAAATCGGTGCACCCAATCACGACGAGCGACGGCTCCGGTACGGACTTGGAAATCAGTTTGCCACTATTGAATTATACGGGACCTGCAGCCGGGACGTCATACGCCAAAGTTTAATCTCCCGGAGCGGCGGACGGGCTTATTATGCAAATAGTCGCAGAGTCTCGTCGGTCATCTTAAAGTCACGTACGTCGCGGCACGTCTCGGGAGCGTCGGCGAGCCGTCTACCGCCTCACCGCCTAACCGCGTCGTCGCTTGTTTACCGATACTCAATTACAACCGCTCATTCAACCTCATCGAAAACGTTCAATCTCGAGATATTTGTCAAAACGGAGCGTCTTCATTAACCGGTTCATCAAAATGGAGCCCTGATGAAGATAAAATTATTCGACGAACAAAAAGAGGGCGAAACATCGTCGACGTCTATTTATTAACTTCGGATAAAGTGCGAACTAAAATACGGAATGGAGGAGCCATCCGGCGACGGAAATGAACCGAAGCGAGATGAAAATCCAACTCTTTCTTCGTATCAGAGCCGGCGGCCGCCCAGCGACCCCGACCATCGTTAATTAAGCGAAAATCGAAACGTCAAAGCTCCGCTCGGGCTTTATGCAAATTCACCAGAATTGACTTTCACGTCTACAACGTTAGAATTTTTACCAGACAATTGTTTGAACGAGGTAATTAGGAAACGATAAAGGCTTGTTCCCCCTCGCTCTTTCATTTCAACATTTCACAAATTATATATTTCTTTGGCCGTCGAGTAATGTACCCTCAGATGTTGTCTAGGCGAGTCGCGTTCGCCGTATGTCAGTAGTGAGTACCGGTAAACACCGTTATGAACTCGACGGTCGACCCGCACCACCCTGGACAAACCAGCTTCTATCATTACGCTATTTTATAGCTCACAAAAGCACGAGCCCTCAAAACTTTTGTAATTACAGTACAAAATGAAGGGCGATCGCAGCGACAATAATCGAAAAGGGGTAACAGGAGAGCCGCGTTGTTTCGGCCACTTTTTATACCGGTGTCGTGAGAAGAGGCATTTAGCGCCTTAGTTATTTGAGGCGTATCGCGTGATATCATTAGAACATTATTGCTACCACAAATTTCTTTGTCACTTAACCAGTGGATTTGTGGGGTTTATCGAGCGTGACGATCCACGGACGATTCGGAGCATTGCCGTCGCAGATAGCGGTGCCTCCCCGAGTAATGTATGCTCGCAGTCGACGTTCAAAACCGCCTGTTTGTGATATAATGGTAAGCAGGCGAGCGAAACTAGTTATGTGCGTTGTACGATCTGTGCTAGAGATAGCACCGAGGATGCGGTACAATGTTTAACAAATTATGAAGATTGGCGCGCCGTGGGCGGGTCTCTTGGCTATCTCATCGATCCGGCAACGTGTTTATAGCCAAGAACAGTTGGCAGTCGGGTTGTGTTACCGTTCGAAATAAATAAATATTAGAATGTTCGGTAATGCACGAGCAATGCTCTTTGATGCAGCATTTTGCTGAACTGGTGCCCATTCAGAGTCATTATTTTTCACTTTTTGTAGTGGATATTGTTATCACATAATCTTATTTAATGTCTAGCAAATATAGACCAGAGCTCTAAAAATGGTCAAAAACAAAAGAAAATTATAGTAGAATGAAACCTGTCAAAAAAGGACGTATAACAGAAATGAGAGGAAAAATAATTTACCTTCGATTTGATCGGGAAGTGGGAGAGGGGGGAGTTTTTAAGGATAAAACGGTATATATAGAGTTTCGTCAAAACTACAAGTCCTACGAAAAAAACATTCAAGGTCAAAGTTGTAGGTAATAAAGAGACCAACAATTTTTGTATTTACACTTTTTTCACATAACCTCTTAATTACTTAGAAAAATTCAGATAATCAAGTTTTTGGTACTTTTATTTTTATTTTTTTCATGAAATATGGTGAAAACTTACTTTTTTATGTCCTACAAACACTGTAGTAATAAGTTTGAGTCCTAAAATAAAAATGTATTTTCTTACATTCAATGTATAATGATCAAAGAATACAAAGTGATTTATGAGAACATCGTGTAAATCGTGTTGTATCAGGCAAATTTGCAAACGCGTTTTATACAAAATTTCGCAGAAGTATTTTCAATTTCAAAGTCAAACATCGACTCGAACTTTTTACAAGCTTTTTAATATTTAATACTTTGTTCAATACGCCTCGAGTTACTTTAACAATAACAAATGGAATAAATTATTTAAACTAGAAACAAGAGAAAGTATAAGTACAAAAAACTGAATACAAACACAATAGTAGTTATCGTTAAAACAGATCTTGAAAGATATTTTTTAAAAGTAATAAGAGAATAGTATTAGATGACAATTTCTAAGCAGTTTATGATCATAAATATACAGCACAGCGGGATACCTCCTACTGTGCGATATTAAACTTTAAGCTGTATTGTCTTATAAATAATATTTGATAGTCATTGGTATGGATTAAAGTAACCAACTTCGTCTGCGTCACATTGATAAGGAGTATTTTAGTGATATTTTTCATATACCTACAACAGTTTAAGTATGTTAATCTTAATAAAATGTATGTTGTTTTAGAAATAAAGGATAATGGCCTCTCAGAAAGTAGAGCAACTAATTCCTAACTTAAAAATAATATTTATGTAATTAATTGTAATACTGTTGTTTCCGTACGTTTAAACTGCACCAATATGTGCACAATATGGCAGATACTGGAAGACGAGCTTATTGGCAATTCGATCGGAAATGGTTACCTGCCCATGGACCTCTAAAATGCCAGGGAACACTACGGAATCGCTACCTACGACCCACCATTACATTCTTGCCCCCTAAGAATAGTGAAATACATCGACCATAGCTAAAAGCAATCGTAGCCATCTTCCAATCACAATTCCAAAGCTTCGACAGATAACATTCGAGTATCAGTTATCTCTCTTTATGTCCTGTTTTACTGTCTTCGTTTCGGTACAAGGATTGTGGACGCTTTATCATAATTGCACGCCGGGGCTCCTGATACAGGCCCTTTATACGGGGCTTAAGATTGTTTTCAAGTTATGGCTGTGACTTTGGAAATAATGGGTTGTTTTTATACTATTTTTGGTCTAATATACATAGAAGGCCTAAGAATAGATGTTTGGATTGCGTGAAAGAAAATTTGCGGTGTGATAGAGGACTTATGCCAGGTTAGGAATGAATGGGGAGAAAAATCATATTGCGCCGACCCCATTTGAATGGAATAAAGATGAGCTAAAGAAGAAGAATCTAATATACATAGTATAAAACAAAGTTGATGATTTGAAATGAATTTAATTGTGGCTTATCATCTAATATATAAAATTCTCGTGTCACAGTTTTCGTTGCCATACTCCTCCGAAACGGCTTGACCAATTTTGATGATTTTTTTGTGCGTATCTAGTATCTATGAGGATCGGCCAACATCTATTTTTCATTGCCCTAAATGTTAGGGATAGTTCACCGCTATTTTTTTTTTTCGACGCAGACGAATTTGCGCGGGGCAGCTAGTAATAGATATAATGCTTAAAGAGGAATGTTTGTAATACGTTCGACATAAGATAGAGAAACACATTATTTTCAATAAATTTCTTTTAAACACTCGCGGTTATCTACATCACTTACACTATTACTAAACGGGTTCTTACCACGATTATTTTTAATTGAGAGGTCCCGATATTGAAACAGTGCTGAAATATCGGGACCTCTAAATTAAAAAACATCGTGGTAAGAATAAACGGGTTCTTAATAAATCGTAATAGTGTAAGTGACATTATTTTCATTTGTAAATGCTGACTGAATATTCCGTTTGTGACGAGGACGAGATATTGTGAGTCATTTAGTTATTATCTCTATTTCTATTAATATCATGTGTATGCTTAAGATTTCGAAAAACTAAAATGAGATTATTAGCACTCTTAAGTTCTGATGAGTATTGATCGAACATTTCTCACTTTGAAGATAGAGAGATATCAACCGTTTAGTAAAAAAACATATGAAAAATGACATTTATGACATTAATAAACCTTTTAAAAATAACATGTTATTTAATAAGATAAACACAAACTGCTATAAACATATCGCCGTGTGAAATTTTTGTAAGAAAAAGGTCTGGGTGGTCTCGAAGAAAATAAGAATTTTTGGAAAACTTCCAACAGGATAATAAAGTCTGCTTGCAAAAATAATATCGCTTATTTATTTTCAATAAAGTTTAAGAGTATTTCGAGCGTGTGGTTATGCGGTTATTTGTACACAGTTTAATTAAATGATAAAACTATGTGTTTTTAATTAGATAACTTGTTTATGTTTAATTGTAAATGATTTTTGTTTTTTGTAATGAACTAGCTAATGTATGGTATTTCATCTGTATTACAAAGGATCTACCAAATTTGCGATGTATGTGCAGGAAAACCTGTTATTTGCCATATACCCATAACATTGCAGGTTTCGGGTTAAAAATAGACACGAAAAACCGATTTATATCTATACAGCCTTTATTTTTGTAACGCGTGCTTTGAATTTTATGGGCACGCATTTATTTTTATCGTTATTGAGTCATAAATGATTTGCAGGTTACGGCATCGAAGGGGTTAATGTCTTTTTTCGTTAAGTTTACAAATCCACCAAAATTTACCGTCGCTCATGCCAGGATATATTTTTATAAGCTTTTATTTAAGTTGCATTGGATGTGCTATGTATTTTTTTTGTGTTCCAAGAGTAGGTATGACTTGTCCATCTTCAACCTAGGTGGATCTTCACAGTGTGATCCCACAGGTAGCAGAGATGAGCGACGGTACCACTTAACATCGAGTGAGCTCATTTACTTTTATTGTCACTACCTATAGGTAGACAAGCAAACGGCCCACTTGATAGGGACCCGTTAACACGATCAACTATACCATAGGAATTTCCCTTTGCTTCCTTTTGAAGAAGGACATGTTATAGCATAGCTACTAAGCAACAAAAACTTCATGCCTTCAATGTAAATTAATCAACCCCTCAGTCCCGCACTAAACCAAGCAATTTTCTTTAATAACGGCTAAGTTATATTTACATTTCCATTGATACGGAAAAATAGGGTTTCCGAGGGCAGTAGATCATTATCGTGATTTCGAGCTGCGCGCGTCAACTTGACGACTCGTTACATAATCACAAATAACTTTACAGAAGTAAAACTTGATGCAAATCATTGTGATAAGTCACACTGACATGCAATTATAATCACATCGCTGGAAAATTAAAACGCCAAAACACGATTTTGCGAGAGAAACAATAAACAAAAATTGAACTTGAATTTCATTAGATTTTTTTTTTATTGTCATGTAGGCAGACGAGCCAACGGGCCACCTTATCGTAAGTGGTTACCGTCGCTCATGAACCTCTTCAATGTCAGGGGACATTGAGGGGTCGCTACTAAATTATTTATTAGATACTAAAAATAGGTTTTTTGTGTTTAAATATAAATGTTTCTAACTCATTACGTTATTTTCGGTAATTCGGCACTTTAGTCTTTTTACCGTGATTTCTATTGAGAGCGATTGTCACATGTTTTTGAAACGTAACTCCAATGCATGTGACAACTTGTAGGCCAACTGTGTTTCACATAGCTTCAATGACGGCCATTGGCGTTTGTGTTCCAATATGTACACGTACCATACATAATGATCAATGTAAAAAAAAAATGTTTAGTCCTACTACTAATGATGATGAAAGAGTCATGAAAAGGGTGTTTTTTTACTTTTGTATATATTCTGTGTCATAATGTCCAAATAATAGCACATTCTCAAGCCATTATAACGTTATTTGTGTGCCATATGTAATTATTATGTATGATTTTTAAAGTAGATTAGTGTGGCCGTGTCTTGCAAGGTTTTTGTAACGAAGGCTATTTACAATGTCTTGGAAAAATTACAAAGCTTTGTTGTAAACAGTATATACGCCCGAAATCAAACGACAAATGATCGAAAATACGATTGTATTTTGTTTTTGAGTACAATAAAGATTCATTCATTAATTTAAACATCTAATTTGTAGGTAATAAAAAATTAAGCTGAAGAGTTTGCTTGTTTGAACGCATTAATCTCAGAAATCGCTGGCATAGTCCGTTTATAGAGGAAGGCTATCCCTTTGTGACGCAGACGAAGTTTCATAGATCATCTAGTAAATATAACGTATGAACAGCCCATTTGATGATAAGTTACCGTCACTCAGAAACTAACATAGGTACATACATTACTATTCTTAAGTCTCAAAAGCTGGACGAGTTTATAATCTCAAGAGAGCTCATTCCAAAGAGGTTATGGTACGCCGCAAAAAGTTCTTTTGAAACTAAAACGTGAACGAACTGAGCGGTTCCAATTAAAAGGTTTCCGTGCGAGAAATTAATAAAATTGATTTGTTGTTCTTCGATAGTACCTTCTTGGTAAGAAGAAGGTTCTAGTTTTTATTATATAACTATTCGTCTGCGTGTACTTGAGTAGAAAAATATTATATCATCCGGGTAAATTATGAGACAATAGTAAAATGTAAACAAATAAGTTTTACTAACGTTAAATCATGATAAATTTTGGCTATTGCCACATACTTGGCATAAGTTGGTAAATAAACTGATTTTGGAGCAGTTTCCAATTAAGTTGTTGTTTATTAAATTTGATTTGGAAGAGGACAAATTGCTCGAAAAACAGCTAGGAATTTTCGAGAAATTTAGCTACTGCAAAAATTTAAGAATATACTACACTTATCAAGAAAATACCGGAAGCTTTTTCGTAATATATTCCACAAATATCAGCTATATACCTAAATGATGAATAATCTCCAAAAATATAATGAAACATTTACCTTAATAAAATTGTAATTATGTGTTGAGGAAATTGGTGTTGAAAATCAATTGTTTTTACAGTTATTTGGTTGTTTCATCTGTTATTTGTAATTGAATAATATTTTAATAATTATGTTGTGTTTTCAGTTGTAATGGAATTTTAATTTGCGCAATTTTCCTTACACCAAAATGGGTAGTAGTTTTAACGCAATTTTCGAAACTTCTCGGTTTGAGCTGAAATTTAGCACATGTATATCGCGTGATGATGCAATAATATGGTACCAATATAGGTAATATTGAGCTGATTTGATGATGGAGTCGTAAAGTGGCCTTAGGAACTACTGTTCTTAACAATATTAAATCCAGGATCTTAAAAACCAGTTTTCTTTATAAATTATCTGTTTCGTCCTTAACAATTTGATCAACTAAGTTGCATTCAGAACTGGTGCCAAAAGTCTAAAACACAAATAAGATAATTGTCGTGTGTAACGTGTGTACAACATCACATGTCTGAGCCGGCCGTGACCTCAAAACTGCACAGCGCGGCCTCTACCGTGCGTTAATCTCATGTGAATTTACCTTAGTGCATGCTCAATAATAGACATGTGATACCGAAGATTTTAGAGTAGAACAGATTGCCCTTTTTATTTCGAAGTCTTTCTTCATAACATCCGTGATGATCCATCCACAGCGTTACAATATTATTTTAAAATTGTTTTTCTCTTCAGAATGGAAGTGTTTTCTCCTTTATGCAAAGTTTAAGAATACTTTAGTATGATACTTGATAGATTAGGCAGAATAATTTGTCTACGTACTGGAATTGTTGAGGTTCCAGACTGGAATCTCTAAACCTTAGGTGGATCGAAGATTTAAGAGAGTCAATTGAGTTCTGGAAGGTCTGTTTTCAATTAATCCCTAGGTGACCCACGAAACTTCATCTGCAGGCAGAAGGGGACATATTACGACATCACATAAAAAACCTCTATAATAATCGGTGTTGCTTACTGTATTGCATGCATGTATTATACATATGAACGTTCCTCTTAAGTCACTCCATCTATTAAAAAAGCATCATAATCCATACTGTAGTTTTCAAGATTTAAGCATACATAGAGACAGACAGCGTGAAGCGACTTTGTTTTATTCTATGTAGTGATGATACAGTAACATGTTTGTGCAGACTTAACTATTAATATCACTAGTATTAAAATAGTTATCCCAACATTGTTTAGTAAAGGTCCGGCGCAACTTTCTTCAAGAGCAGCAAGTCACAAGAGCCCTTGTGTGATAGTAAAGCGATAAGATTATCTGCAGGCCGTCATTCGGCGCAGATATCCTAGATAAAACGACGCTATCTCAATTGTGTTAATTACTGAAAGCAAGATCTTAGAACATTCGGGAATATTACAGATACTTTGACTGTATTATTCAAAAACTAATTCATGAGATGGTTTTACTGAGTAATATTTTAATCAGAGTAGAGTGTTTTCATTGTAATTTTAGTTAATGTCGAAGGTAATAGTTTTCAGTTCCATGCTCCGATCTATGTCCGAAAAATCCGCAAGGTTTAAACATAGGGACAGACAGCGTGAAGGGACTTTGTTTTATACTATACAGGGTGATTTTTTAAAGAAGGTATATATTGCAGGAGGGTGATGAGTACTCTGTTCTAAAACAAAATATTACAAAAAATAGGTAAAATTACAAAAAAAAATTTTTTTAAATCTAATTTCGACAAAACTACCTCAAACATAAACAATTTCGGCTAAAAGAGTGTTGACTAATGACCTCTAGTGATCTCGCGCACCCCACACCTCCGCCACACCCATCAGCTGTCGAAAAACCATCATTTTGCAAGAATTTTAGATAATTTTAAGTTGCGATTACTAAGGCATTAAGCCATATTCTTTGGTAATAATATTTTTACTGGTCGTATATAACCATCAGCTATCATGACCTTCAATATGTACCCTCACTAAGAAATCACCTTGTATATTGATACTTTTATTCTGTTACACCAAAATAAACTATTCTTTCAGATAGTATGAAACTTTTGATTTTTTTTTTTTTTACTGCCTTGTATGCAGACGAGCTAACGGGCCACCTGATCGTAAGCGGTTACCGTTGCTCATGGACCTCTGCAATGTCACCGGACACTGCGGAGCCGCTACCTACGGCCTACCTTTTAAGGACTTTCTTTAAGCCTCGTTTGAAGAAGGACAAGTCATAGCGCTCGGGAAACACCGAAGAGGGGAGCTCATTCCACTAAAGAACCTATCACACCGAACTAAATAAGAAGAGGTTCTCTCTTAAGTAGGATTTACGTAGAAAGGTGAGGCAAGTCTTAAGGTCGCGGTGTATTGTGCAAGCAGCCCTACATATCTCAAGATGTGTGTATAGCAACACGTTCGCGCCTACGTAAATAGACACAGGTGCTTTTAATATTTTATAGGCCAATAAATAATACAGCGGGCTTGTTAGGTGAGCTCTTACATAAAACCTTTATATCTAAGGACGGTTGTTACGACAATGACAAAATTATTACGAAAATAAATTAGTTTCAGACGCTTTTGAAAAACGATGAAAGTTGATAACACTTTTAAGTCTATTGTGAAAACTAAATTATATATTTTAAGGTTATTTTTAGATGAATTGAAAAGTATGATGATACATAAACGACCAAAAGCGAACGAGAAAGAGGGTAGACAGATTTGTTTGCTCTTAAATCAACCCGCAGTATCCAGTCTTCTCGTGATCATGACGTTTGCAACAACGTTGAAATATCGAGACAACTCAATTAATTAAATATCGTGGTAAGAACTCGTTAAAAATGCATGAAAGTATGATACATAAATGAAATTATTGTGGAATTTTTGGCTTCATAACTAGTGGTTCAATTTACCTAAAGACTTATAAAAGTTATAATGAACTAACTGACCCACGCAACTGCGTCTGCATCACAAAGGGACACAATATATAGGCTTCCTCTATAAATGTACTTTCCAAAACTGAAAGAATCTTTGAAATCGGACCAGTAGTTTCGGAGCGAAGACAAACAATCAATCAAACCTTTCCTCTTTATTGCATAAGTATAGAAAAACAGGACCTATTTAAAATCAAAGCGCACTATAATGATCCATGCCATTTTACGAGATTTCAGAAGTTCCTGATGATTCTTTCATGCATTTTCAACGGGTTCTTACCACGATATTTAATTAATTGAGTTGTCTCGATATTTCTGTTGCAAACGTCATGATCACGAGAAGACTGGATACTGCGGGTCGATTTAAGAGCAAACAAATCTGTCTACCCTCTTTCAGGTTCGCTTTTGGGTAGTACCACTGGAACTCGAACTCACATCACGACACACCACACTCACTGTATCTACAAGACTCTCGGAGCATGAACCCTTAGTGACTGTTGTGTTTAGCACTGGATTCCACATACATTGAAATATCGAGACAACTCAATTAATCAAACATCGTGGTAAGAACCCGTTGAAAATGCATGAAAGTGTTATAGAAAACCGCGAGTGTCTAAATAAATTTATTCCTCATGATTTATCCTCCTTTAAACCTAAATGATTATAAAACATAAACCAAGTTCCGATACATAGATAGTGACTCAACAACAATTGATAACAGTTCAAACGTAGTAACAAATAATGTAGGTATTATTCATCATTTTCCTGCCTCAACACATCAACATACATGACACTGTTCACACATCGTGTACACGAGATTAAAACTAATCCAGAAACAAAAAGGTTTTAAAACTAAGATTAATGAAGGTACCGTGAACTCCATTCATACCACACGTGGTACATACGAGGTCGTGTGTTGCACAATGAGACATCTTTGGAGGCTATGTGTTAGATTTGTAAGCGTTTTTTGACTGACTTTCAAAAGAGCATGTACTTGTGTTATTTGAAAGTGAGGTATCATTTGAATATATCTTTTTACAAGCTTTATATTAACTTGCACTGGATGTAACTATGCAAGGTCGGGAGGAATCTCACAAGCTAAATTTGGCAAACTTCCCGGTTTTGGATAAGATACAGGCACCTGATCGTAAGCGGTTACCGTTGCTCATGGACCTCAGCATTGTCAAAGGATATTGCGGGGCCACCATCAGCCTTCTTTAAGGACTTTCTTCAAGTCCAGTTTGAAGAGAAATCTAGATGAGTAGCACAGTAGCAGTTTTCTAAATAAAATAAAAATAAAAATAGCCTTTAATCTCTGACTTATTAATTAAATTATAATATCTGTGTATATTTTTGTTGTTGTACTCAGCCAGGTTGTCCATTGACATAGGCCTCCTCCAGTTTTCGCCATTTCTCTCTATCCTGGGCATGTCTTCGCCAGAGGTGGGGTAGGTCATCCTCCCATCTTTTAAGTTGTCGTCCTCTGTTTTTTAAAATATTACTATAAAACAGACGATTGAGTACCTCCTCCTTTTTGGAAGTCGGTTACTAATAAAAAGAAAACCAATGTACCTGCGCATTAATACTATTTTTAGTTTTTAATAAATAATTATAAGAACTTCGTAAACAATCTTATTGGTGAATACCCACTGAACATGAAAGAAAATTCAATTGGGTTTTTTCTAGATGTTAGCGTAATCAAATTTCATGAAAATAATTTTGGTCCGTATTCTAAGAGTTCTAAACGTTTTGTAAGCGTTACTTCGGGCGTTTTATTCGAATACTAAGAAAAAACTTCATTATATTTTATTTTCTCTTATCTTTTTTACCTTGAATCATGAAAGGTCAAAGTATTTTGCTGCGGTGTTGAGACTTTTTAAATAAAATGCGTAGTTTTAATAGAATAAAAATCTTGTATATTAAAAATCTTTGAAAAAAAATTGGTTGCCTGTAAAGTCGGTGTACGGGCGAAAGTTTTACGTGACAACGACTCGGCCATGGTTAGCCCGCCTAAGAGCGAGAGAGACAGACATAAAAAGTGAAAGGCACGCGTGCCTCTCACTCGCTCTCATTGTGAGCGCATAACGTGAGCGGAGCGTAACGCAGTTTCTTGAAGTGTCACCCGGCAAACCAATTTATAAGAGCAAGCAGTAGAGTAGTAGCCAAGATAAGTAGCTTAATTAGTAGGGAATTCTTATGGTTACCTTTCAACAGTTTCAACTCCATCATCAGATCAGTTCCATGATACCATATACCATACCATACCATATTGTATTGGCACGCGAAATACATAATTATTATGTGTGCAAATAAATTCAGCTCAATCGGAAACCGACAAGTTAATTACACGACACATTATTACATTCAGTGCAAGTAAAAATATTTACAACAATTGGAACGAAGTTCCTTATCGCGCGTTGTGAAAGGGGGCTAGACGGAAAAAAATCTTACGAAAAGTTGTCACGGCAATTTTTTGTTTTAGATGATTATCGCTAGATGGCGCTGCGATCAAAATCTTGTAAAACACGTTCCTTATCGCGCGTTACGTTAGGAAAAAAATTGTAAGATATCATTTAATCGCAAGAAACTTCGTTCTATTTATAATTTTTGTTATTTTTAAATGTTTATAATGACCAAAAGAGTGCGAATGCAATTTTATGATTGTACATTTTTGAGTATGAGGAAATACTAATTCCAAATATATTTGTATAACCAATTGTTATAATATTATGTTGTACATAAAGTATTACTGTTACCAAGTTTATTGAAACCTTTGAAAGCGTTACAACTTCAGTTTAATGATGTAATTCACGCCTTTACAAAGTGAAGCCGGAACAAAGTGAATGTTAATATATTTGGTAATATAATGAGGATATGTGAGAGTAACGTAATACTAATTATAGAATATTAGTGGGCCAGCGAAACTTCGTCTGCGTTACTTTCAATTAAAAAGTAGCCTATTTTCTTTTTCAGGGTCTAAAGATTGTCTCGGTTAGCTACATCACTTATAAAATTACTAAACAGGTTCTTACCATGATTTTTATTAAATGAGCTAAGGAAGCTATTGAAATTTCGAGGCATAGCACTTTCTATCGGGGTGATGGCTTCGAAATGTCCTGTATATGTGGAATCCAGTGTAAGATGAAAGAAAAAAAATAAAAAATAGGTTGTGAGACGGTCACAATACAGTCCAATTGAAAATACCAAATAAATGTTTACCAAAACTCTCACCTTTTAGCTCCGGGCATAAGCTGCTTTCCCATAAAGCCTAGCGTAATAAAACAACTCAGAAACAAAAGTTACAGTCATTGATCATCGCAAAGCTTCCTGACGTGTCCCAAAGGAGCGCTGAACGTTGTTATGTCGGCGTTAAATACATATGGACAACGATAGCAGTGTTACTGGCTAAAAACAGTGAAGGAAAACATCATGAAGAAACCTGCATATCGGAAAATGATTCTAAAAATCCTTTGAAGATATGTGAAGTGTCCAAGGCAATCGTGGTGGACTATGCCTAATCCCTCTTCGGAGGACACCTGAGCTCAGCAGTAGGCAGTAATGGGTTGTTACAGTTACAGATAGCAGTGTGTTTATGACCGACTACCCAAAACTTCGCTAGTCTTTAGTTGAGGTTTAGACTGATTTTGATGTTTTATTTTTTATTTTTTTATTGCGTGATAGATAAACGAGCCTACGGCCCACCTGATGGTAAGCGGTCACCGTCGCTCATGAACCTCTGCAATGCCAGGGCAATGAGGGGCTGTTATCTATCGCCTACCGATACAGGACTTTTCTTAAGCCTCGTTTATAGAGGGACATGTCATAGCGCTCCGGGAACACCGCAGATGGGATGTTGTTCTTGTTTGAAAGCTACTTGCTTGTGGATCACTTCGTATTGCTGTGGTGTTGCGTATTGTGTTATTCTAGGTAAATCATTTCTCCCTTGTAGCGCAGGCAAAGTTGCACGGGCCAGATAGCAATTTTTTTTTTTAAATACAGTAAAATAGGCATACAAATGGTAGAATAAAAGTCCACTAAGTATACATAGTAAGTCGTGGTGGCCGAGTGGTCGAAGCGCTTCCTTCCGTACGGGAGGTCGCGGGTTCAAATCCGACCGGCTTGTACCTCTAAATCTAAATGTGAAACAAATTTATGTGCAATTTTTGACAACACCACTGACTATAAACGGTGAAGGAAAACATCGTGAGGAAACCTGCATGTCGGAAAAGGGCTCTAAAAATCCTTTGAAGATATGTGAAGTCCCCAATCCGCACTGGGCAAGCGTGGTGCACTATGCCTAATCCCTCTTCTGAGGAGACCTGAGCCCAACAGTGGGCAGTAATGGGTTGGTACAGATACAGATACAGAAGTATACATAGTATTACTATTTATATATATTTATTACTAGGTGGCTAGCGCAACTTCGTCTGCGTCACATAAGGAATTTTTCTCACCGTTTAAACCTTCCCTGGACTTCTACAAATATTTCAAGATTAAAATAAGCCAAATCGGTTCAGACGTTCTCGAGTTTTAGCGAGACTAACGAACTGTACTGTACTGTACTGTACTGTAACAACCTATTACTGCCCACTGCTGAGCTCAGGTCTCCTCCGAAGAGGGATTAGGCATAGTCCACCACGCTTGCCTAATGCGGATTGGGGACTTCACATATCTTCAAAGGATTTTTAGAACCCTTTTCCGATATGCAGGTTTCCTCACGATGTTTTCCTTCACCGTTTTTAGCCAGTGGTGTTGCGAGTATAGTCGTGGTGGCCGAGTGGTTGAAGCGCTTGCCTTCCGAACGGGAGGTCGTGGGTTCAAACCCGGCCGGCTTGTACCTCTAAATCTTAACATGAAAAAGATTTATGTGCAATTTTTCACAACGACTAACGAACAGAAATTCATTTTTATATATAAGAAGATACACGAATATTGTCAATAATTTTAGTCTTTTTAAAAATCTCTTACATGTTTGCCAACCTCAAATTGGTTTGCACAAATAGAAATCAATTATGAACGCACAAAACAGAGTTTCAGTTACGAAGATGCTTTAAATAATATCTAATTAAAAGTTTGAAACAAGTTAACAATGAATTTGTAGATCAAGAAGATGGGATCCCGCCCCCGCTTCCGAGAACTTACGACAAATGATGTTAAATATACGAGATATAACAGAACGGACAATGGACAAAGAAATCTTTTTTTACAAGCTTTATATTATTTACTTTACATAAATAAAATCAATGTCCGTGGTGCTTTTCTCAATTCTGGCGTAATGCTTTTTCAATATTGTTTTATTACTCCTTCTATTATCTTCTGATTAAATTCGTTGCGGGGCCCAAGACAAGTTAGCTTTCCCTCGGGTTCCTGGGATTCACTGCTCAGAGTCATTACAAAGGTCGCTGGTCCTGGCTATACAGGAGTTACAATGGTGGGAGTGAGAGGTGGGCAAATACCCGAAAGCTTTATATTAACTTGCACTGGATGTAACTGCGTAACTATGTAAGTTCGGGTAGAATCTAGCGAGCTAAATTAGACAAACTTCCCGGTTTCCAATTGAGGTAACAATTTGCACGCAGATGTATATCGCGTGAGAATGCAATAGTGTAACGAAATGGCGCTGATTTGATGATGGATTCGGAAGGTGGCCATAGGAACTCTTATGCTTAACAAGACAGACTCGTCATGTTTGGACTCGGTTTATTTGTCTCAGCTAGTATTTTACTTATTCAGACACTCGCGGTTTTCTATAATACTTTCATGCATTTTAAACGGGTTTTTACCACGATATTTAATTAATTGAGTTGTCTCGATATTTCAACGTTGTTGCAAACGTCATGATCACGAGAAAAGCAAACAAATCCGTCTACCCTCTTTCTCGTTCGCTTTTGGGTGGTAACACTGGAACTCGAACTCACATCACGACACACCAGTGTTTTCTTTAAAATAAATTATTTCTTTCTGGCACAACCAAAGAAATAAAACTATTAGCAACGACTTTGTTCGCTGCTAGTTAAATTCCATCGTACAGTAAGTCAATAGTTTCATAAAACCACTGTCCTGTCTACATATTTTAATCTATGTGCTTACATCAAATTCTAGTATCGAATGAATGCGTCTTCCTTTATCTGGTTGTTATTTAGTTAGCGAAGGGCGAAGGGCGACCACTCGCAGTATTGATTGATGGACGAGCACGTGGTATAGGGCTGCCTCTACTTACAAAACATTAAGGGTAGTAAATGAAATTGAACGATACCGTCTTGTAAAACAATTTGACGTATACTATTTTAGTGATGTTGTAAGGGGATGTAATGAACCGATTTTGAAAATTGCTGATAGGAAGTTTTTTTTTTTCAGTTGGAAGAAATCACCGGATCCCCGCCCGGGGTATGTGGGAGTTGAACCGCACTAAAACCTCCAACCGCTCACACTCAGCGTCCGAACCCCGGCTGAGGCCAGAACCCAGCACGGGGTTTGGAGGGACGGCGCGACGCGTTACGCGCTGGGCACTCTTTCCCATCGCTCCGTCCCTGACTGATAGGACGTTAAGTTATTTTTGAGTGTCACAAGCTGTTATAATAAAATATCATCATCATTGGGTATATGAAGTAAATAAACAAATCTCTTTCGTTTACACTATTTCGTTGCAGTATTATTAATGAACGGAAAGAAAGTTATTAAAGGTAGTTCGTAGGTATTAGTCCCGCAGTGTGTGACATTGCAGTGGTCTATTATCAACAGTCACCGCCTACAATCATACTTAGCTCTCTTCTAGTTAAATAGAATATACTTTATTGTACCAAAAAACACCAATTGATTTACAAACTGATACAGCTTATAGCAGTTGTACAATTCTTCCAGGCTACCTTAGGGTATGGAAACTGAATCTTAATAATCATAATCTGATTATTAAATCTACATCATCAAATAAAAAGCACTCACAAACTTACACAAGCGTACAACCTTCTAGCAAAGCGAACCTCATTATGCGTTGCGGTAGTGTACCTCGTGGCCCGTAACTTAGACCCCCAAAGTAATCAGTTGAGCAGATCGACTACCCAATTAACATCCCTACACGCTCACGGAAATTACGCCACGCAGACTATCAGGACACAGAATAGCTGTAGACAGAAGTAAATCGACGAGTCCTACGTAAAAAGATGAAAAAACCATCATCGTTTTTTGCATAAACAGTCTTAAAATTGCCTAGTTTGTGATGATGATGATTATAAGCCACTGGAAAGGTAAGACCAAAGCAAACACTATATTAAATTAAAGCAAATAAAATTACAGAAAAGTGCTCCAAAAAGACTATTTTTCATGTACCTGTTAATAAATTTACGTATTGCTTAATTTAGTCCTCAATTTGGTGTATATTTTCGATACTTTTAAATATAATGGTTTCTAACTCATTGGAAGAGCTGCATAGTTTTACTTAGCTAAGCATTTTTTTTAACTTTGAAGTCACGATAATGAAGATGCCCCATCTCAATACCAGATCTCAAACGTCTCTTTAAACTTTAAAAGTAGCACGTGGCGAAACCAGCACCGAAATTTTCATTTAAGAACAGTCGCCTACCGACTACAGTCTACCAAGAAACTAAAGCTTAAAAATAAGTTTTTCCCTTTTGGATTTAATGAAGGAACGGCACAAAAGCGTGGTGTAGGCGAAGATTTCTTGAAGACAATGGTTGTAATCAGAGCGGCAGTCGTGCCACGTACACCCAACCCCTTACAAACCGCTACTGTATTTATAAGCTTAAACACTAGGATTTTATATATTCTAGGTAGTAGTAGTGTTCCTTGACATTTTTTTTTATTGCAAGGTAGATAAACGAGCCTACGGCCCACCTGATGGGTTTGCATTGCAGAGGTTTGTCGAGAGAGAGGTAAGTCAGATAACCGCTATCAGAAACTCCTTTTTCTTGAGTAAATGGAATTTACAAAAAGGCTTTTTGCAACTTAGTAGTCGACAAGTATAATGTTTGCAGATAATTAATCAGAACGACCAACGACGAAATTTTTTACCTAATGATAATCGTGCACTATCTTTCAAACAAAAGTAATCTTATTGTAACATTGTGAGGAAACCTACATAATATAGAAAGACCAACAGTTTTTGCTTGTGATTAAACTGCATTAGTCAAGCATGATGGATAGGGATTGCAATCCGGCATCATTTTCAATCCGGCCGGATCCGGTACGTATTAGCGTCAATCCGGCCGGATCCGGCGGATCCGGTCCGTATTAATTAAGGCAGATTTTGATTTTTTTTTCTTTCAAATTTTGTTTTTCGCGTATAGAGATGTTTTTCGGTTCAAATTTAACTGTCAGCGAGTTAATTAAGTGTCATAATACATACAAATTACCTACAAACATACTGCATATAATCTAGCACTAAAGAGGACATTAATTTAGGTTTCTGAACAAACAAAAATAATTCTGTTTTAGGTCTATTGGTCAAAACTCAAGAGATTTTTTCTTATTTCCTTAGACATTAAAAATGAATTATCACATCAGAATTTTATGGTATTTGCAAATTTTCAGTAGTTATGGTATTTAGAAATTTCTGTGATATACATTAAACAGGTCAAAGTTTTCTTTTTAAAATACTTTTTAAAACTGCCGAGTGTCGTACGAAACATTAAATTCGCTTAAACGAAAGAGTGAAGTGATTTTAAGTACCTAGTTAATTGATTATGTAGTTCGCAAATTATAAATTTAGTTCGTAAGAGGGCTCACTCAATTGAACTACCTCTGTTCCATAGATCTTAGTTTGGGAATATCTAGGAAACTGTTACCGAGACATAATAACAATTTACAAAGTCTTCCAAAAACGAAGAGGTACTTGATTCTTTGTATTTTTTATGTTTGTTCCCGCATATCTTTAGTTTGGTTGGACCAATTTGGATAATTCTCGTGTCAGATGAGAGGTGACGGTAGTTATGAGTTAGGAATCTAGTTTTGACTTTTGTTATGGGTTTTTCTTAGCAACTTCCATTGCATCACGTACTTAAAGTATTACGTATTTTACGTAGATTAAAAATACTTGAAAAGGTCGAAAACAAATGCATTTTTGTTAATTATTTTCACAATACCTACTGGCTTATTTCGAAGATTTTTGCAGTTTTTTAGAGTTTTAATTAATGCAAATGCAATTCTGCAAACCAAAACTCATAACAACTTATTCATTAAAAATGTTGAAATAAAATGAACTGTTAATATTATTTGACTTTTTATTTAACACGAGGTTACAAGTTACAAGTAGTGTGAACAGAGTGACCGAGTCATAGACAATTGATCATACATAGAGAATGAGTAATTTATGACAAAGACAAACAGAGAAGGCGGCAAATTTAAATTACATTTTACAAAAAATATTAAGGCAAAATTAATACTTAGTTGTCTAAGATTGGCACTACCGGATTCGGTGACCGGATCCGGTATATTAGTACCGGATCCGGTCCTCGCAAAAAGTCACCGGATCTGGTGGATTACCGGATCCGGTTTTCCGGATTGCAATCCCTAATGATGGACTATGCCTGATCCCTCTATGAAGGAGACCCGAGCCCAAAAGTGGACAGTATCTACTCTTACGTATAAGGACAACGGAAAAAAGTACACTCACGTTAGATGAACTCACACACTAAATGTCATCTGTCAGATTTTCCTACAAATATTGACAGTGACAAGTTGCGTTGGGACCCGCCTCCGAATGCGCCATTAAACTGCAACAATTGCGACGTGAAAAATCGCACCTCAAATTGTTGATATCAACAATTTTCGTTCCCCGTGGCTACGGATCGCGAATTACGTCATCACCGAATATCGTGAGGGCAAAAAATCGGCAGCAAGGCCGCTGTGCAGTCCACTCACTTGCGATTTCGTTGAGTCGACATGGCGATACAGAGTATCACGCCGCACCGACACCAAAAAGTCAAGGTGAACTGCTCTTGTTTATGACGTCTTACATGCAGGGATTTATTAAGACGTGAAGTATGTTAAGGGTTTACAGTATGACTTTTTGTTGTTGATTGGTCACGTGTTGAGAATGAGGTTAGGATTTTACATAAGTAATAGTATAGACGTGAAAATTCTGAGTCTAGGTCCTTCCTTTCGTGTAAAGTATAACCACTTTTTAAGGGCAATTCTGGTTTATAAGTTTTACAGCGTCTCAATGTTCTATTCAAGAATACCAGTGTACTGCACCAAAGCCAAATGGATCCTGTATTATTCGGTTGCAAATAATTATTTATTACTAGCTGGCCCACACAACTTCGTCTGCGTCACATAAGGAAATTTTCTCACCGTTAAAACCTTCCCTGGACTTCTACGAATATTTCAAGATTAAAATAAGCCAAATCGGTTCAGTCGTTCTCGAGTTTTAGCGAGACTAACGAACAGCAATTCATTTTTATATATAAGAAGAAGAAGATTCCATAATTTATATATGATTGACAAACAAACATCCTTCCTTATTAGCTTACGCAACTATATCACTAGGTTCAATCAGAATTTCCATTATATTAACTGTAATAATAAATCAAAGAGAACTCCACGTGTTACTTTCTAACATATCTACATACTGAGATGTGTTTCCCTGTAAATCGAATAGTATGCGGTTCACCGCTTTGATTGTATCTCTATGATGTGGTCGTATTGTAGCCCGATGCTCATTGTCGAGAAAATACAACGCCAGACAGCTATTTATTGCTATTGGAGGAAATAGCCTATAGTACATTCAGCTGTCCTGGTTTGTTAAGAATGCCGGAGGTATTGAGTTGTAGTATTTATCTTGGTGTAGAAATGAACTTAAATTATATATTTTTCTTGCCATGTTGGCAGACGAGCAAACATGCTTGATCGTAAATGGTTATCGTCGCTCACGGACCTCTGCAGGGGACACTGCTGGGCCACTGCCTATGACCTACCTCTTAAGGACTTTCTTTTAGCTTTGATTAATCTTTAATTATGAAATGTATAAGTTACAAATATGAGAGGTTTGTTCCAAGATTAGAATATTAAAGTTTAAGAATAGAATTTATTTCAAACGTCTTTTACCATTTGCCAGGACAAATTTTTAAGGACTTATCACGTTGGTGAAGCAAAGAAATGATGTTATGCAGTTACGTTTAACTTTACTCAATGCAAGAATCAGCTCGTTCAGTAATTCTACTTCGTTAAAATATGCTTTAGTATTTTTCATTTCATTCAGCTGAAATTGTTTCATAAAATCTTTGAAGATATCACTACCACTTATTGTATAGTAGAAACGAAAAACTGAACAGCATATCCTAACTTTCAGAAACCTTATGACTTAGCTGAAGGCATTACCACCCATTGTGCGGTACAAACAAGTATTTCGACCTTCTTCGACCGGAACGAATGGTGCACAATACGACGAAGTGCGATGCGAACCGCCACGTGCATATGACTAATTGACGTATCGATTCTATGAGGCAAATGTGCTATTTAATGTGAAACTACGCTCAAATAATGCATTGTCTTGTCCGTTGTCTGGGTATTGTGCTTTTGCTTGTATGCGGAAGAGTTGTGAGTTTGCTTTACTATGCAAAGTGTACTTTCTTTATCATAACATTTGCGCAAAGCACACCAGCTTTTAACGTCCCAATTTACTCTTACCTTGTTTTGTCTTTTGAATGTAGTGGATAAAAACGCAAATAATTACTTAGAAAATATCAATTTAATTACGACTTATAATATTTACACGTTAATATTTAATTTCCAATAAATATGCATGAAAATTTGCACTTAAAGACTAGTAATGCCTAAGGAAACATTTTATGGCACCTCTATTTTTAGCGAAAATCACTTTCTAACATAAACATGCGACAACTAGCGTAGTGATTCTCGCAAACTTGGCACGCCATAATACCACTAATTATGTAAATGTATAAATTTCGCCGCGTATCATTCCATTAAACGATGTTACACTGGTGTGATCTTTATCTGTTTATATGAGAAAGAATATTGCTTAAGTCTTCTAGCTTCTTTACGATCAGCTAAGCTTATTTTATTATCTACTTATACTTCTGACTACTCCACTTATTGTGATTCATTGATAATTTAATTTGTTACTTTAAAATGAGTATTTTTGTCCTCAGATTTTGTCTAACAACAATACGCAAAACGCTGTCTTTTCAAATTATTTTGAAATAATCCTTGTAATTTTAAATGTCTATGCAAAAGCGAATGACATATTAGACAATAAACTAAATGAAGAGCTTCTGAGAGTAAAAAGTAAATTCCTAAATAGCCAAATCTACGTTTCTACACACCCTAATTAAAATTTCTAAGCATCCTACCAGCTAAGAATACCATAAAAAACAGTCACAAGTATATGCATAAAAACATTATACGACCACGTATGGTGTACATCCATTTATGTTAAGAAACCGGCCGTCCTACGATTTTCTAGGTTGAGTATTATCTCGAAAGCTGAACATGCATACTCATTTGACAAATAAGGATTGTATAATGAAATCGGTGAGAGATTGTGGACAGACGGAAGACATGTTTAAATAGGCATGTGTGGAAAGCGTAGTTTAAACTTTTCAACGGACTGCAGCTTTCGGAGTTTGGTTAAAGATGAGTAATTTGAGGGTGGTATCACAGTTGATGCATACTTTAATACTTAAAGCTGTTTAAATGCATCAATCTCAGAAGACCGATTGAAAAATTCTTCCAGTGTTGGATAGTCCATTTACCGAGGAAGGCTTAGGATGTTTTACATTTTCAAAAAAATTAGAAATCATCATTAAAAATACAATAATATAACCCTAGGTGTAATGACCCGAGAAAGTAGTTACTGCTTCGCTTTGAGCTAATCAGAATGGAAAGGTATAAAAATCAACCATTTTAACGAATAAGGCGAAGAAAAGAAAAAAGCCAGTCTTCTATTGCCCCTACATAAAAATATCTATTGCACTTGGAGATTTCTGGCAAAAACAAGTATTCCATTTCAATTCTCAACATCTAACACAATTTATCACACGATGCTGTGCAATACAGAGATGTCTCCAATTTCGATATTTTCTTTTTACTCCGCGCAGTATTTACTATGTGTATTCCCCATACGAACCAGGAAACACCATCTATGTTAGTAATATAGTAAATTGAAATGGACAAGTGAATATGCTTCTTTTTAAAGGAAATGTATTCGGTGACTTCAAGTAATACATTTTATTTCATGAAATGTTTTTGTTCTAATGTAAACTGTAACAATAGATTTTTCATATTTTTTTGTGTGAGGTTGGCAATACCTTCCGGTATTAAAATTTAAGACAGATTCATGATTTATGAAGAGATTTAAGAAAAGTCGTGTATAGTAAATGATTGGGAATTACATTCCAATGTGAGTAACGAAAACCACTTACTATCAAATGAGCCGTATACTTATTTTTCTAACATGGAATAAAATTTTAAGATCAAATTTGAATACACGAAAACTAGAAAAAAAAAGGTTTTAAATATGTAAAGATTCGTGCAAGGTGTGTCCTCGTCACAATACAACTTTTTCTTTTTTATTTTTGATGAATGTTCCCAAGTCGTAAAGCCTCGAACAATTTCAAACTTATCAGGGAACTTTTTCGTCCAATAACAGGTTGTAAAAGTATTTTCTTGTTTCTTTAATATTTGGTAAAACGAACTATTTTTAGAGACCTGCTAATGTATTTCGTGATTACTGTTTTATAGTTTCTGAATGATAGTTTGTATCATTAAATGCTATGGCTACTGTCATCAAGGACATTTTAAATGGTAGGGGTTGGACAAACCAGAGTTTAAATAGTCTAGAAAGTGGTCTACCAATTGATAGTGATTTCTATGAGATCTTATCATCGGGTGACTAAATGTATTTTGGTCTATGTATTATGTCCTGATGCTGATAACCTATTGCTGGGATCAGGTCTCTTTTATAGAGAAAGCAGGGCATACACCTTACGCTTATCTAATACTAGGACTACAGATAATCAACAAATTGTCGGTCAGATTTAAGGAGGGACTGCTAAGTTTGCCGCAACGCACTCGGTCGTGGTATTTTTGTGTGAATGTTGTACAAAACGTATGAGAGACGATTCGTTGTTTTGTCGCCCATCTAAGTAGGCGCATCTATACAATGAAATATTCTTTTCTCATATAAAAAGTAAGGATCTGTGCTTGAAAATCGAAGTCGATGACACCATACGCTCGTATTTCCAGCCATAAAAAACTAGATGAAACTCATACAAAGAGATCTCCACTACCGTTTCAAATAACATAAAAATAAGTCCCCGCATTTACGACTACCCGCCGATTCTCAATATAAAACTATGCATTACACCTAACTATATATTTTATGTAAGAAAGCTGAAGGAAATGTAAAAAACAACGTTAGACGAATAGGCATTTTTTATAGATCTCCTGTTAGTTTATGCGTTGGCCATATCCGACAATATGTAGTTTGGAATAGAGATGTGTATTTTTTGTGGAATCGATATCATTCGCTAGTTATTTCTTGATGGGTTTTGTTATATTATTTAGTTAGTAAAGACAGTAATTTCGGCTCGCCTTTATTTGTACATTTAATTGAATCACTAACAATAGTACTAACAATTGTCCAGAAAAACAAATCAACAGTTATGACCATATGTAGCCTTAATTAAAAGTACGTAATTACAACATTTTCTTCTTGAATTTAAGTGTTTCTATATTATTTGTGTATAATAAAGTATAAAAGTAACATAGTATGCCATGATCTCATTTATGATAAGTA
Organism: Trilocha varians; assembly: GCA_030269945.2. Lineage (NCBI taxonomy): Eukaryota > Metazoa > Arthropoda > Insecta > Lepidoptera > Bombycidae > Trilocha > Trilocha varians. Next base: position 11,116,351 of record AP028280.1, read on the forward strand.
TTTTGATCGTAATAATTTAGGCTTTATGAAAATCATTTTAGAATATTTACTTTGACAACATTACTTACAATTGAGATGTGTGTGCCATCAGGTATGCCGTCAGCTCATTTGTTATGTCTTGGAGTAAAAGGTTCCAAATAAAAAATCGTAAATAATCGATATTCTATTCGATTTTCGTCCATCCCTATCGGAGGGTAAATAGGAAGGCAGTTACATGAATTTTATTCGACTCATTGTAGCTCAGTGTAATGCCAAGAATGAATGCAGTGGAACGTCAAATCGGACGGCATAAACATCTTTATGAATAGAAATGTATTATTTTTTATACGATTCGGTAAGATTTAGATAAAGCGTTCGTTTGTTTATTCATTGAATAGGTTTGTTATTTGAGGAAGATATATAGGAGAAAACTCGTGAAGGTGTTGTTAATTCGGATTGTAGTTTTTGTAATTTGAAAATAACTTTAACTCGTTATTTTCATTGCTGAGATAGACATAGACATTTCTTTATTTGTGATGGAAACAGTGGCACAAACAATACAAAAAATAAAAATGTTTCCATCACCACACCACAACCCACAGACAACACCGAGCGTTGGTTTTCAGCCTCAACTGGCAGTGACGTCACAAAAGGAAAAAATAAAATAAAGGCACAAAAAATAGCAATAGCAGATACAGCATATTATATGATTATATGATTCTGATCTGGAATTCTGTGCGTTTTGTGCTCTTTCGCAAATGAAATAATCATAAAAACGAAACTAACTCGTTGCTAACACCAAAATATTACTTCACTAACTCAAAAACTCACATACACAAGACGAATTTACGTTTTTGAACAAATAGAAACGAAAAAAGCTGGTTTTGTGAAAAAATACGAAGTAGAGGTCACCTGTCTCGCACACGTCCGCGGTGAAAGTTATACTCGTATTGTACTGACGGGCACACAAACAAAATAATTTCATTAATATTATTAATACTAGCTGACCCACACAACTTCATCTGCGTCACATAAGGAAATTTTCTCATCGTTTAAACCTTCCCTGGACTTCTACGAATATTTCAAGATTAAAATAAGCCAAATCGGTTCATTCGTTCTCGAGTTTTAGCGAGACTAATGAACAGCAATTCATTTTTATATATAAGATTATTAATATTTACTATTTTCATAATCATGTTTGTAATTAACAAAGAAAAAACTATACAGGACGGATTTTAATCTTATGGAAGTCCGCAATGATAGTCGTTCATACAACATATGATAATGGACAAAGAAGTTCAATCAATTCAAAAAATAAAAGCAGGCAGCTAACGAGGATTGAAGAAAGCCCTTAAGGGTGTGTGGTAGGTCCGCAGTGTCTACTAACATTGCAAAGGTCCATGAGCGACGGTTACTACTAACGATCAGATGGCCCGTTAGGCTGCCAGCAACTATGACACCATTTGTAGTCGTAGTACCGCGTAATTAGATATTGTAACGAGTAAACTAAGTCTTCAAATTTGTACGCGATGTTCAACTCTTCTTTAATTACTATTTACCATCTTTAATTTAAAATTTTAATATATTTCGTTTTCTACGTGACTTACGTGATTTTTAAATTTTGCCAATGAAATATATCAAATCGAATTTTGGAATACTTTTCGTACAGACTGTACCTATAAAGATGGTCACATTTTTGCAAGTTTATGGCGCCCATAATGTTCGGCGTGCGGGTTTGAAGGAACGTGGGCCGAAGTGGGCGATGGCCCGAATAAGCCCAACTTACCCTTGCTAATACTTCGTTTTCCTTATTGATAAAACAGTAGAAAAAAGTGGCGATTGAGAAAAGTTAAAGGTAATATTTCTAGGTCATAATTAAAACCTAGTGCTTTAAAACAAATTGCGTAACCAAATATGTATTTTTGGACTTCCGCGCAAAAAGCAGACGAAAACTTATGAAATTCATTTCAAAGCATAAAAGTAACTTATTCATTTTGCTATCTGTAAATAGTTCGAAAAGAAGATTACCTACGTTTCTGTGTTTATTTCATATTGTAATTTATGTTAATTACAAGTGTGAAGTGGTAAGAATATGCTAAATAATACTGCGATACGTTTTTAAAGAGATATCGATGCAGGGAACAGGGCGCGCTGAATCTACATACGAATGTTCTAGATGTATTCAACGTTTTATGTTGGAGGTTCAGAAAATAGGTTGAACGATAGAATTCGGTTTGGCGGAAAATGGAAATGCAGTGCTATTATTTTAGATTCTTAGTGTTTTAAAATTCAGGAGAAATACAAAATGCACTGAAATCAGTGTAAATTGAACAGAATTTTTATTTCCTACAAATCTAAATTCACAAACTTTTTTTTTCTTTCGAACTGAATTACCTACAATATTGTAGACATGACCAACCCGATTACTCACATGTTATCATGAAACTAACACATTTGGAATATTGTTTCCATCAGTAACTCAATGAAGCCAATTTAAAGTACACCGTAATAAATATGACATTAGAGGGTGCCGATGACTTGCAGTTCGTTTAGCACACTAACATAATTTGACACCCATTTCGTTAAAAATTACTAGCTATCCCATTAGAACTTAAAAATGGTACCAATTAAACACTACGATATATCAGTACATATAAACAACTAAATCGAAAATTGGTAGTCTTCTTAAGTCTGTAACCGTCTAGCTCTGTGACCGTGAGTTGAGTAAAGTTGGAAAAATAATAAAAATTGCGCATCTATAGTGGAAATTATGCATTATCTGCCAATTTAGAATTAAATTGCATTAAACTGAAAACTGTTTAAGTCGTTTTGTTTAACACTTGATAATAGTAATAAGTTTGGAGCCACCATTTTGTACTGTTTTGATCGGTATACCTAGTAGTAATATTACTCATTACATCGAACTATATTATTATACAAGTTCTTTGAAACTACACCGTTGTTGTTTCCAGGTATATTTCTTTTTATTACCACGCATGTTATGTTAATTTTGCATTAGACAAAGCATGTTCATAGGAATGCAGACATGATAAGGTACAGATAAGGAGCTAGTTACATGTTCTAGTTAATCTATGATTGTCATAGACAACACGATTAGCAGTTAACTATTGTTTGCAACGTTTAGTTATCGTTCACAGGGAAATGCTTGGAATATTAATAAGATGTTTTTTTTTTAATTACCATACGTAGAGTGGTTATGGAACTAAGTGATAATGAGCTCATGAAAAACCTATGTGTACGTGTGTGATGGTAAACATAATTTTTATATTATAGAGTTACATTCAAAAATTACAGTTTGAGAACATACTAGTATAAGTGACGAAAGAATTTTACAGAAGAGCCATTCGAATGTTCTATATTTCGTATCCTTACTACTACTTTTATCAATTAAGTAGGTTCTATTTCTAAAAATAAATGAAAGTTTGTAAAGTGTAAATGTAACTTTTTTTTCGTGTATCACATCGAGTAGGATATCTTTAGATTTACATCATCATCATCAGCTCAAAGTCAAAGTCAAATCATTTATTTCAAAGTAGATGTGGACACACATAACTACTCAACTGGGATCGGCAACCAAATTGGTTTGTTTACTTTTGCCAAGTCTGTGGCAGGAGCCAAAATTGAGCACAGTTCTAAAACTTGTTTTGTTTACATTTTTTAATCGTCTCATATTTTACGGAGATGATATATTTTCGCTGAAAATGCAATACAGCGTCGTTTAGTAATGTAAATCTTACAAAAATATAATAAGGTTTAATTAAAAATCAAAATTAAAAATTATTGGAAAAAAATGTTTTTAAAAAGGGCTCAAAGCGGTATTGATTCCGAACGAAGTCCCCAGTTTCGCGATCTAGCGAATAGTGACGTTCCCAGTTGAGTGGATACATTTTGAATGTCAAAAATAAAATCCAAAGTTCGCTAAAATTACGCCTCCATCCTGAGAAGAATCGGCGCAAGAAACTCAGCGGGCATGTCTTTTTTTAAATTTAATATGTTTTTTTTTTAATTGTTTTACAATATATTTGTTTTTAACAAATGTATCACAGACAGCTCACAGACTTCAAATTTCGTCACAACAATTATTTCTCAGTTTGCCATTTGCATCCAGTGACCTCCTATGGCCGTGACCAGGTCGATTTCCATTGAAACACTTGTTATGAATATATCTCGTAGTGCAATGTGTCACACGCACGTAGCCAGTCACTAGCCACTCCGGCGCCGTCTGATAAATACTCAGTCACATAATGACATAAGCGACGTATTACTTATAACAGCGACCGTTTACAGTGAAAAACTTAAGGTGAAAATATGCTTTATCATCGAAAAACGTGGAAAGGGTAGAAATCCACGTACTATTATGGTCATCTTGGGATAAAAGATAATTGAAATCCATAGACAACGACCAATGTAAACGCGGTAAACATTGAATGCAAACAGCCGGTACCTATGGCAAAAATTTTGGTGCCTATAGTCGTTGTGGCAATACTTTTGGAGGCCTATATAGGCTCCTCTTTCAATGACAATAACTTAATAAATATTGAAAATTTCGACATAATACATTGTCGCACACGCAGACACACTACGAGTATATTGTCAATACATCCAAAATATTGATCAATTATAATCAATATTCCTCTCCTACGGGCAGTCTCAATAGATCAGTGGACTTCGACTGTGATGATGAAGCAGTCCGGCAGTTTTCACAAAGAAACTTTCCATTTGGTCGCAATGAAGCGAGATCGCCATTAAGACAGCCTTATCTATAGTATTAATTGATGACGCCATTTTCATTATTTATGTGGCATGTGTTTGAAAACGTGAACGTATTATAGCTCAAATTTATTTATACAGTACAAAAAATACTTCATTTAGTGTATAGAACGCTAGTGATACATATAATCTTTTAAACAAGTTACGTTAATTGTAAAATGAACACTAAAATCGTAGTTGCTAGGTGCAGGCGACAGAATCAACAATTAATATTTTATTTAATCTACCTAAGACTTTAGGTACTGTCGACAAAGGCGCCATCTATAAATAGTTTAAATAATTATTATTTAAACCTCTTTTGTGTAAATACTTTTTGAATTGTAACAGAGAATAGAGGTTCGCGCGCTTATTTTGAATTTAGAGCATTCCATTGACAGACGTTTTGTACATTTTTTCACAACTTTTATTTTCTTAGTTTTATTTTATGATTCCTTCTTAACTTCGCTCTCACTGGCAGCATTAGGTTTTTTACACTAGGTAAAATAAATTATATGATAGCTCTAAATTCACTATTATCTAGTACTTTGTTGCCAGACTTGAGACTAGGTGGATTCATAATACATTACATGAAGACAGTCTATCCAGAGATAAAATTTCCGAAATATTTCAGTTACATTATTTATCAGATGAACTGTTTTCCTAATCGTCTCAGAAAAAGAGTGACGAAGCATTACAGACTATTTTTTCACTACTTCAACTTACGATAGCATTATTAGATAAAAAAACTATGTTTCTAGATATAACCTTCAGTTCAGACTCAGTCTACAATAGAATAATATTTAAATTTTAAATTTCGATCCAACTATAGAATATCTTAGTGTAGAAATCTGGTATAGAGTTTTATGAATAAGTAATGTTGGTACTTACTAGAAACACTAGACTTTTGAAAGTTATATTTTCGTGCAAAACATAATTTTAAGACGAAAATCAATTACATAACTGATGCCTAATCTTTTCTTAAATCTCATTTTTCTATTGTTTTAATACATCTAATATTCAAATCCTCTATTTATGAAAACGATTCACAATTTACGAAAAGCCCACGATTTAGTTTGAAAGTTGGCACAGCAAAAGAAGGCATTCTTCTGTTTCATCATCATCAGCCTATAGACGTCCACTGCTGGACATAGACCTCCCCCAAAGGATTTTTTCCTATTTACATAACAGGAACTAAACTACCAACATTGGTAAACCCTAGTTTTTACAAAGGATAATTTATTTAAGGATAAATTGACAAGAAAATGAGAATCTAAATATGTACTATAGATGTGACAGTCTCCATGAATAAATTGGGATCCATTATTTTAATTTAACCGTAACGATGCCGAGAGGATGTTTTTTATATGACGTTCATTCGTTATGTTGAAACTAGATTCTGTTGCTCCATACTTGGGTTTGACAATTTCAACCGTTCGGATGCGGAGGGAATTTTAATTGAATTGCTGACCCGGGAAATTTAGCCTGCTGTAAGTTAGTTTTTACCAATTTTATTCTGGTATTTATTCGCGCGTTATCGAAAGGGGGTTAGGCGGATTCTTATGAAAAAGTTGTCACGACACTTTTTTTTGTTTTAGATAATTATCGCTAGATGGCGCTGTAATTAAAATCTTTTAAAACAATTCCATATTTTGTTTTATATGATTAATGCTAGATGGCGCTGTGATCAAAATATTTTATTTAAGTTATAATAATTAGTTAGTTTAAAACGTCTGTCTCTCTCTCTCTTCTATTATAACTTAAAAAAATAACATATTATTACAATTCCCTCACTAATTAATCGAAAGGAACTTCGTTCCATCTGGGTGTCCCTCGACACCTCTCAAGTTTTTTTTTTTTAATTACACCTTGGATTATATTGTTGGAGTTCTAGTAGTTTTCAAATGTTATGGAAAATTTAATATTGCTTCGAGCTCCTCGAATAATGAATCTATTCAATACAAATACATTTTTTCAAATCTGAAAGCGCTTCCGCCCATTCCGGTTTCATCACGCGATCAAACAAACAAACTCTAGCTTTATAAATTAATACAGATTTTTTTTCCTGTTTCAGCGTCAAATTGTCTTTTAATTGAAGAAGCAAACTATATTTTAAAAGTCCATTATCGTTAAAATGAACTCCGATGAACTCACAAAAGATACTCGTGATAATTTTCGTTTCTAAATAATTGAAAATGTCAAGGTTCCAGATTTAAGCTAAAACCAGAAAAAGTTTTAATGTAATTAGAAACGCTGCTTAAAGCGAACCTGAAAAAAATGTCTCCGACAAAAAACTGACAAGGACGAATAATTCAAAATCGATATTAGATGCTTAACGATCGTGTCTATGGTATTCAAGGCTGACAAATAACCTTCGGCTATTGCCACGAATATAGATACATTCACTTGACATTCACAGGAATTGAGCAATAAAATCCCCAACATTTTGACATTATGACATTGAAGAAGTGCTAGTACATAATAATACTTTTTGATAATATAAGCAACATACAAAACCAACTGTATACAAAAAGGGTTTCTAGTACGCATCGGCGGGGTTATGATCTTTAATGCTTCATATGGGCCGGTGGTTAATTGCTGGTTCATGGATCTTAAGCACTGCATTATATTTTTAAATTTGTAGTCAACAAGACCTTTCTATTAGGCTCCAAATACGTAAGCTAACACAAGAATTTCATCTCTGTTATACCTTAACAAAAAACGAACACTTGGCGTATAATCAAACGAAAACGGCATTATAATACCAAATCAGAGAATATGTTGATGAAAGCTAAAGTTAGGCAGTCTATTACAATTTCTCTTACAAAAACCAATATAAAAATAAATGTTATTCCGTTCCCGCCAATCCAAAACAAAGCGTCCGCTATGAGAGAGCGAAGTTTCGTGAAAAACCTTTTTAATGGAGTGAGCCCTAAAATGTGAAAAAGTAATAAATCGCAAAGCCTTTAGCCGTAAAAACTCGAGATCCTATCTAAGTAGGTCTGTTACCTTAAGATATATCGACAATGGTATTTTCAAGTTTTTCGTCAATTCGGAGGAAACGATTTATGAGCGGTATTAAGTTCATTTAAGTAAATTAATTTCTTCTCCATTTACTTCTATTTTAGTAGCTGTAATTAACGTTGGAAAGCTTATTTTAAATAAGAGGTTTTGGTAATCAATACTTGTAGGTATTTTAAAGTGGTAGTGTCGTGATGTTTTAGGGGGTAATTTTTGATTCGACTGTTATTTTACTAATAGGAAGCTAAGTTATTTGGGAGTATCATTGGTTATTATTCTCTCCCTTTGTAGCGAGAGAATTGATCAGAGCAACTTCAGCATAAGATCTCTGTAACTACCTATCAGTCTAATCATCATAGATGTCCAAACTACATCCAAAAACAAAAATCGTGACACAAAATAATAATTTATCACATGTTACCGGTATTACACACGCGAATATACGACAAAAAAATTGCGCCAAACATGGCGTACATTCAATATAATGAAACTATCTTTTTAATTTAATTTTGGTTTCATAATAGTCAGATACCTGTTTCCTTTTATTGTATTTCGCTAACTTTTCAATATTATAGACAATTTCAGATATTCGAATACTATTACATTAGGTCACAGATGACTGGTTGTTCGTAAAGAAATATAGAAATGTATTGATAAGTATGAAACTTTCAATTAATTACACAATATCGATTTAACACTATATTTTCAAGACGTTCCCTTGTTCTCAATTGGTACTTTTACTTATCTACATAAGCTATTTTTATATAAAGTTGCCATTAAAATTCGTCTTGTAAATTGAACCGTAAGTATGACTTATTTATTATAGTTTTAGAGTCTCAAACAACTGTTCCATTAAGTTTTAATTCCAAAATTAAATTTTAAGGTCGACCCTTAACATTCTTCAATGAGATTTAAAAAGAGTATAAGTTGCAAGAGTTTTGTTCATAGTACTCTGTAGATTACTATGGTGCTAGCACAAAAGTAGCTCATCCACAAAGTGCGCCCCGCGGCCGCTCGCTGTAACGGTGAAAGTAACCTAAAAATTACTCGCATCCATATGCGTTTTAGATAAAACCTGCTTCAACGTATGAAAAAAGTATTCTATCACACAATAGGGCGTTTATGTTCGTCCATCAATCACGCTTACATCCACTAAAAACGTTATAAGAAAAATTCCTTGTAACCAGGGCTGCCATTTTGTTTTTTTTTTCGTTCAGAAACGTTACTAAAAAGTAGGTCCTACGCAGGTGATAAACGTAATATTCGCAGATAAAACTTGATATACGTTCAGGAATTTATAGGCGAGCTCTATTCACAAAAAATACGATAATGCAGAGAGAATAAAACCTTAAATGAGGGTTTCAGAACGGTTTATCGTTCACGAGTCCGCTGTCACATTTGCGGGTAATATGGCAGCCATGTTTTTTACAATTGTAACGTACATTTAGTAATAACGAGTTAGTGTTGAGTGCTATCTATTTTTATTACCTTTAAAGCCATAAATTTCGTGTAAAGAGTTAATTACATGTTAACACGTAATTTACTGTTTACTTCTATTTTATTTTATAAAATACACAAAGATAAAGTAAATGGTTGTGATATTTTCTGAACTGTAATAGTTTTTGCGGCGCTGTAGTATTTAAATACGATACAATTAGACCTTCGCCCACTTATAAATTAACCAATGTCATTTTCATCGCTATATTGAATATACACTTTGTTCAATCACATTTCGGAAGTAACAGTTAAAACTATTATTTCGATTCTTTTATTATGCCATGACCGATATTCTTACACTATTGCCTCCAGAAATTATTTATTGTATGGCAAGAGAGAGATCTAGTATTAATTACACCATAGTTTTAATTTCATCTACATCCTCTTGTTTTCTGTCACCACAAGATCTTTGTATTTCGCCATTGTTTTTCTGCCTGAGTCCCACCGTATTTTATACGCAACGGATTTCAAACAATTTTTTTTTAATAATCGAATGGATCATAGCCAAAAGGTTTGTGCGATGGCAGATTGATCTTTTCTATTTCATACGGGTACTTTGAAGCCAAGAGAAACCTTATTTGTTGAACGTTTGTGTGAAGTGTCAGCCCTAAACCCGCGGATATATCCGGAACCATTACGTTTCGCGCAAATGTAACAATATTTTTTTACCTGTACATGTTTATCGTGACGAGTCAAAGCGCCGTTTGCTATGACAGCTTCACTAAGATGTTTCCATATTTTGTTTTTTTAGAGGGAAAAAACATGAGTTGTTTATGTGCTCTAAGAGCTTCGTCCTTCGCTGCTTACACGTATCTTTCTTATTTATCAATAAAATGTATTTCCACATTCAATCGCCCCGTGCTAAGGTTTCCTTATTGAGAGTACCAGAAATGTAAATAGGAAGAATATAAGTAACATTCAAAATATAATGTAACTGTGAACAGTGTATTTCTTCTAGACCTAGTAAGTAGTTCAGCTAAAACTTGTAGGTGAACGATCTTGTCTTGTGTTTAAAGCTGGAGTATTTCTTATGAGTACCTCCTTCATAAATATTTTTTTCTTAAACGTTCAGTTACACATCTGCTGTTTACCAAAACCATTCCCATTCATGATCCACAAATAGTTTTCTAAACATTATAGTTCGAAGTATCGTGTAGGTTACGTTAACTCACACTAGAACGTATGTGTATTATCCATGTGTGGTGTTTATTTCACTAGAAATAGAACAATAGATACATACTGCCGTATGTATACAATGCTCGTAATGACGCCATGAATGTGTGAACGTGTAATCAACGTTTTCAAAGCTTATTATACCACAATCTGCTTAGTTATCTATAACTAATAGTAGCTGGCAATGTATTGATTTTGTTCTCGTAGTTGTTACATTTAAAAATCGAAACTTGTTTGGATGATAGCCTTTTTTTGATAAACACTGTAAAGTACCACGCTATAACAAATACACGTGGAGGAATTGAGAGGACACAGATGAAATTCGAAATACCACCGATACGATGGGTTTTGGAGTATGGAGCAAATCTCGAAACATACAAAGAAAATGGAGAAAAATTGGTTTTTCCGACGACTTAAGCACATTTGTAGGTGTTTTTAGGATATATCTATGCTTTCAATTCATGAAATTACCCTTCGGACAAAAAAACTATCAAAAAATTGGAACCATATACAAACAAGGTAGCACGTTCTTTGTAATTTCTACCTCATTTTTCCAATAAAACTTCTTTTCCTACCTTCACCGGAAAACCCGCACGGCAGTAACAAGCAGGAACAAGTCAGATCAACGTTCGTGCGACCACACCATCAATCATACAAATGTATTCAAGCAAACGCGTTTCAATCATTGTGTGTGCATTCATTACAATTATTTTTTCATGGGCGCCAACAAAACGTCGACGGCGTGATTTTGTACGCTTTTTGACGGAAAAGAATGTGTATAATATGGTTTTCTCTTGGTTAATTGAAATATCGTAACAGATAATTCACTGGAGTAAGCTTTACGAGAATATTAATGTTATCAGAAGTGGAATCTGAAATGGGTACATACTACGGGAATTAACTTTTTTAGAATCAAATGTAGAGTTAACTGTCGTTAGCGGAATCTACAATGCAATTTAAAAGCATTGAACAGAATTCTTATTAACCATTGAAGAAAGACTTGGCGCTCGGGAAACACCAAATAAGAAGCATACGGTGTTGTAGAACCTAGCACAGAGTAATCATGAGAAATAATATCATTTATTTCAAGCATAGATCTGGCTTTATTTTAATAGCAACTGTTGAAAATGAAATAAAATTGAATATTTAAAGATAATTTATTATAAGCTACTCAATCGATAAAATAAAATACGTAAATCCGAAACGTACGAAAATCACAGTAATTCTCTCATTTTCATAAAAAAGACAACAAACACTCACGTCATTAGTAAATCTATTTTACCACTACTATAGTAATCGAAAATAGTTACGAAAAAGAGTAGATACTTTTCACATCATTTTTAATATCTAGATAGCCTTTTTGTTATTTATTTCGGCACCCCTTTAATATCATTACGAGATCGCTCCCCTAAAGAAAAATAAATCATCTCAAACCATCTCTGATAACTACAATCTCTGTCAAGTTCATTGTCCTAATAAGATACGATAAAATTTCAGAAACAATTCTCCTCAGAAATCTAATAAGAAAATGCCTCAGTAAATTATCCACGAAAATCTACTTTAACATCAATCACAAAATGTAAAACATCAGAACTGTCGTATTTTTCTCTATTTTACGTAACTGAGAGCGCTATCTAAGCATAATTTTCATTTTATGTAATCAGTCTGAATAGTAATGAATAGTATTCGCGTAGTATCGGTAAGGTGACGCAAGTACCATCCGGTTCGAGGCTGCCAAATGGGTTACAAGTGGAGCGGTCGCCGGTGGCAGGCAAGGGAGTGCATGCCGCGAGTGCCAAGGTCACATCACATCACCCACCACGCGCGCTCCTCGCTTCTCACAACACCCGCGCGCACTAATAACAACACTCCACGTACCTGTTCTTTTCTAATTCGTTATGCGTAGTCCTGGAACAAAAAACATACCATCACTGCACTGTCACGTAAACACTTATCACTCACTGCACTCACTATTTAGCACTATCGTTGACTCACCTGCTTCCCTGCGACTTTTTCGTCTTCGGTCGTCTCCCCCCCGGCTTGGGATCTTCGTATATCGGTAACGCCGAAGCGTAACCGTGCTCCGCATCTGCAATGAACAAAACTGCAATTCCGTCAATATCAGCTGATTACAGTACAACAAAAATAGACGGGAGCCATTTTTGACGTGTGCGTGAGCTGCACTCGATTGACAAATCAAACAAAGAAAACAAATTACCTCGGTCACGGCGTTCGATGAATTCGGCGGCTTGGATGAGATCGGCGATGCTCATTTTATAGGTACGCGGAGTAAACACGGTGGTCACAAACGACACTCGACTTCACTCGAATGAAACTATTAATAAAAGTATCTCAGAGCGGCCCGAGACTCGCGACTGCACGCGCCGACGACGAAAACACACTAAACGAATATCGTGCGGGACAGCGGCGACCGTGCCGCGCGCTCGGCGTGACTCGGCGCCGCTCGGAGTCACCTCGGCAAGCCAATCGCGACGCACGATGCCTACAATAAAATACCTGGGTCAATCACGTGAACTTTGTGTTTCCAAACAAAACATTTTTTTCGTATGCGCGCTCTTGGCTTGGTGAAGTGGAAACGGCTCGCTCAAATTGTAAAACTCGCCGGTTAATTGGTAAGTAATCAGTAACTACACATTAAACTGCGATTTCACATGAACCATGTTTCGACATAATACGTGTCCAAACAAAAACAACAACACATTTGCAATTGCATAAAATTACTGTGTAATTATCGTTTCATTTTATCAGGTGAATTTTAGCATTAAAACTACTAAATCACATTTGCGAAACACTTTTAATGTTCAATATTTTGAGACATATTTTCAACGTATCGTTTAGTATGATTAACATATGAATTCTAGCGAACATGACTGGTAGAAGATGCGTCCTTGGTTCCTGAAACAATGAGAAAACTACGCTTAGGAAAATAAAAAATAAAAAGTAACTTAAACTGTTGTCTGTTTTCTGAGAGCCATTAAAATTTTGGTAAAATATGGCATTCATCGCAGTAAGGTTGTTTAGATTGGGTACTACAAATCTGGACAGTAAGACCTGAACACAAATTTTCCCTTGACGTAGTCGGCTCTACCTTAGAGTAAGTAAGTAAATTTATTTCTAAACTAGGTGACCCGCGCAACTTCGTCTGCGTTACAAAGGGGTTCAAAAATTGTAGCCTATGTGTTATTCTGATGTATAAGCTATATCGTGGTAAAGTTTCATTCAAATCCATTCGGTAGTTTTTACGTGAAGGAGTAACAAACATACATCCATACATACAAACTTTCGCCTTTATAATATTATTATGATAATATGGTCATTTAGTTACTTAGTCACCGAACACCATAAGCATTGTAACAAGAATGTAATCATACATAGAAATGTAAGTGGATTTGACCAGAAATGGACGACCGACCTTTTTAAATACCAATTAGCAAATAAGATATCAAATACCGATTTTAAACAAAAATTCCACTACTTTTTACGTTAAAGCTATTATATGCATATATTTTATTTCAACTATTTAGAAAACCGTAGTAGATGCGTTAATATTCGATAGCGAAGTGTCTTTCGAGTTGCAATGGTAACGCTCCAAATTTTTTAGGTCAAAATAACTCTTATATGTTATATTAAAATGAAAAAACTTTTATGAGAGACTAGGTGACCCGCGCAACTTCGTCTGCGTTACAGAATAATACAAAATAGTCTATAGCCTTCCTCGATAAATGGACTTTCCAACAGTGAAGTAATTTTTCAAATCGGACCAGTAGTTCCTGAGATTAGCGCGTTCAGCTTTATTTATTTAAAAATATTAATAAATATTACTATAGATAATGGCAATGGTGGTAAGTGGTAGTGATGTGGTAAGGTAGTCTATGTTTTATTTAAGGAATTAGATAACATTATTAGGCTAGTACCGCCGCTCAGGATCATAATGACACTTAACATAGCTGTATTATAGGGCTATAGGTACTAGCAAATTGAGACTTCTAGTTTTGCTGTAGGTACCCCAACAAAAGAAAATCAATAAACCGGTAAATTTCAACAATGCTGACTTTTTGGACAATTTTAATACCAGACGAAAAATGGACATGCTGTTAAATGTATCTGTGTGCCATTGTCGCTCGATCAATGGCTATCGGTCAGTCATAGCCCAAGAGCTTACTACCACTATTTTTTTTAAATGCAGGTGTCTGTTCAGACCCGCTACTCAGCAGCCAGGTCTGCAGTTCCGAGTTGGGGTGCAACAGGAGAACTATGGACCAATATTTCAGCTTGCTTCAAATACTAATCCTAAATTAATGGCCACAAAGAAAGTTCTTTCGGGCCATCATTTTAAAGCAAAATATACGAATTTGACCGCACTTGTGTCACGAAACCCTGCAGGTATTGACACGGTACACCGTGAACGATGCTTAACGGGACCATCGATGTAAATAATAATTACGATGATAAGAAACTTGTTTACCTTAGAACGGTGAGATAAACTTTCCGTTGCGGGGGAAACGGTCGTCATAATATTATGAAAGTCAACGGGATGTTTTGACTGTTGCGAAATGAAATTAAATTCTGTGTTCCGAAGTAGGCTGTCACTAAAGCAGTATGTATGTTGGTAGGCAACATATTGGATAGTTACTGAGATTAATTTGTAGTTTCGAAAATACTTGTAAAGTACCGAGTAAAATCTTTAAACTCAAAATAAGAACAACAGAATTATGATTAAAGAACAAGGAATAAGGAAGAATACAACGAGGAACATCTCAGGTTTTATGTGGCAGATGGGACAAACTGGCGTAAATTGGTAGAAAATAGAAACAACAGAACAAATAAATAAAAAAATTAAAAAAATGGCACTACATACAGGATGGATCTGTAACTTTGGACAATCTGACGTGGGGTGAATGACCTGTCGAAATACAACATAACGCCATTTTTATTTTTTGGATCGGTTAAACTTATTTTTCTGACATTGTATGGGAGACGTACGACTATCGTTGCAGACTTCCAGACTATGATGATTTTTTTTTATCCAATTCCTAAAATAAAAGTGGTTCTAAGTTTTATTTCAACAGGTCATTCACCCCACGTCAGATTGTCCAAAGTTACAGATCCACCCTGTATATGAGTCGTTGCAGAAATCTAAGAGGGACGTTATCTACTTAGGTGGATTGTAAGCCCATAGCACCTATCAATCTTATTGCACAATGTGTACAACACTTTTAATGCTACATACTCAGACGTTTACGAGTCACCTGATTGTAAAAGGACTCATGGACCTTGGTAATATCGGACAAGCGAACTGTTGAACTGATCCAAAATATTATATCATTTTGGACCATAGAATCGATGTATCATAACATCCTACTAGTAAATTGAATGACAAGAATAACAAACATTAATTCTCAGAACTTTTCTACAGAAATTAATTCTCTATAACAATGTAACTTAAGTTGTAAAGGAAATGGTTTCAGTTACATCTAAGTGAAATGATATCGTAAAGACTTAGGACTTATAAATACGACTAAGTTAGTGATCATAACGTTTTTGAAAACTTTAATATCCTACATCTAGAAATTTAACTTTTACAATATACCGAGTGGTTTTGCTAAGTATTATTGTTATTTAAACTCTTATCTTTTAATATAGGTCTTTAGGGAATGAATTTCGAACATTTTCAGTCCTCGCCTACGTAATAGATATCTCTTTGCGAGACTTCAAGGTCCTGTAATTTGGGTTATGTCGAGGTCTTGCTTCCGAATGTTAGACTTAAATAAAGAGTGTCCCCTGACATTGCAGAGGTCCATGAGCGATGGTAACCACGCTCGGTTAGGTAGGCTGTTGGCTCGTATGCTTACATGAAAAAAGGACCTGTCATTCGGGATTTGTCGAGATCATACTTCCCAGAGATAAATAAAGTTGTTTAGTTGAAGGTCGGTTTAGTTTCCGTGAAAAACACACGGGTGCAAAACTTACTAGCTTAAACTAATAATTATAGTGACGGATATACCAGCCGGTTAAGAATGTTGGAGCCTAACGTGGCAAATTTTAGGGGCTGCAAGTTTGTCTCAAAAACATTTTTGCTAAATAATTGCTTTCTTACTCAGATCTCCATGGTTTATCTTATGTTTATCTTTTTAGATTTTAATCACTAACAAGAATTACAATTCTTAACTAAACTGATCAATCGAATTCAGAGTTCAGTAGGATCCTAAGAGTCGAAAATTCAATAGCCTACTATAGCCTTATATCTGAATATTTATTAATCTGCCACTGACTATATCTTAATTTTGAAATATTTATGTGCAGTTTAATACAACGCGGTTGGCTAAAATACGATGAGGGCAATGCGAGGCAACCTGGATATTGAAAAAGGATTAAACACCCTCGAAAATGTTACTATATCAACAATGCTGGCTTAAATGCTGTGATGAATGAAAATATCGAGAGAAAACCTGCCTATTGAATGGGCTTAAAAGCCTTAGGAAGATATGTGAAGTCCCCAATCCGTATTAGGGGTGTTGTGGACTATACCTCGATTATAGTGACAGACATAACTCTATATGCTATAAATCGCTATAGTGTAAATTTTAGCAGAATTCAGTAATTTTGGTATTTCCGATTTTAATTCGATTCAAGATCATCGACTAGCATTTATTAGAAGCTTTTGTTTAATTTGCACTGGATGTAACTACGTTTTTCCTTTCCTCCTTGCCTTTGAAGATCTTGAAAATCCTTTGAAGATATGTGAAGTCCCCAATCCGCATTAGGCAAGCGTGATGGACTATGCCTATTCCCTTTTCAGAGGAGACCTGAGCTCAGCAGTGGGCAGTAATGGGTTGTTACAGTACAGTAACTACGTTAGTTCGGATAGAATCTTGCGAGTTGAATTTGACCAACTTCTCGAATACCAGTTGAGCTAAAATTCTGTATGCATATGTACATCACGTGAGAATTCAATAATATGGTACAAGGGAGCTGATCTGATGATGGAACTCTAACACTAAACCAGATAGACCCATCGTGTTTGGGGTCTTTTTACTTGCCTTGGCTAGTTTTTTACGTTTACTTAATTCCAGGATCTAAAATACTGTATGTACTTTTCAAATCAATAAGTTATTTTGATTTTTGCCTTTCCCAACAACTGCGCCGATTTTTGCTTGCTAAGTTTACGTTTACTACTTTTTCATTCTTTAATCAGGACCCTTCTTCGTCTATTATGAATATACGAGTCCAGCACTGAGCAATAATGAGTAAGTAAAAAACAATGGCCTACATAGCTGACATCCAATACAAAATGAAAACACATAAATTTACTTCTAGTATCTCTAGTTATTATTTTTTAGTGCGACATTCACGATCGATTGATTTACGTTGTTTTTAGAGAAGCGACGAATACTCGTATATCTCTGGCTCTCGGCTGGAGATTTTAATACTGGATTTTGTTTTTGACGTGACAACGTCTTATAAATTGGTTTGCCGGGTGACACTTCAAGACACTGCGTTACGCTCCGCTCACGTTATGCGCTCACAATGAGAGCGAGTGAGAGGCACGCGTGCCGCGTCACTTTTTATGTCTGTCTCTCTCGCTCTTAGGCGGGCTAACCATGCCCGAGTCGTTGTCACGTAAAACTTTCGCCCGTATACCGACTTTACAGGCAACCAATTTTTTTGTACAAATTAAATGGGACGGCACAGAATTAGAGTAAATAGAACAACACACAAATAGGAACGGATTGTGAGTTTTTGATCTAAGGTGAGTTTCCATCCCTACTGATACTATAAATGCGAAAGTAACTCAGTCTGTCTGTCTGTTTCGCTTTCTCGCTGTAATCTTTCAACCGATTTTGATAAAATCCGGCACAGACAATCTTTAGACCCTGAGAAAGAACATAGGCCTTTTTTTTGGAAATCGCCGGACTTCCACTCGCCCCGTGAGTGGGGTATGTGGGGGTTGAACCGCACTAAAACCTCCCGCCGCTCACGCTCGACGTCCGATCCCTGGCTGAGGCCAGAACCCAGCACGGAGTTATGAAGGACGACGCGACGCGTTACGCCATCGGCACTCTTTCCCGTCGCGCCAGAACATTTTAACTAAAAGTGACGCAGATGAAGTTGCGCGGGCCCGCTAGTTAGTTAATAAAACTAGTGTTCGTAATGAGAAGTAAAACTTAATAAGGTTTTGTTTGAGATTTTCGTTGGTAAATACTCTTTATATGCCATACTTTTGTCAACACGTATTCTTCTCTCTCGTATTCTCACATGTCTTTGAGTGATTGCATGATTTAGATAGGAATGGTTCGTAATAGTAGTAATGTATTAAAAGTTATGTAATTGTATTAATATTAATAATAAACACATGACAATGATTAATTGGTTAATCAGATTAATTAATTATAATGTAAAGGCGCGGAAAAAAAAAACAAAACTTAGTCTTCTACATTATTAGCAGATACATAATTTAAAGTCCGAAATCAAATGTAAAAAATCACAAAAAAATTATAACAAAGCCGAAAATATCAATCATCTTTTCAGATATCCACAATTTTTTATAAATACGTAAACCCCAGTCAGATCAGTATTAAAAAACATTTACACCATTCCAAATTAAAAATATTCTTCAAAAAAAACAAGATAAACATAAAAACTGAATAATTAAAATTATAACTTACCGTTAAAATCCGTATTTTTCTGTAATACTGGCTGAATACTCGGACCATAGAGCTGAGAAAACTGCAGATCTGATGCGGCTTGAACTCACATTTCAAACCTTCTGTGTCCACAGAGCTCTTGAGAAGCGACGGTAGACCCAATATGAAGTTGAATATTAAGTACCATTCATCCTAGGGCAAAATATATTCTTAAAGATAGAAATTTCACACCCATTTTCTGATTATCTACTACCCTTAACTTTTTTAAGAACTATTGTGGGTATTATGTGATATTAGGCCAAAAGGAGTTCTCCGACCAGGCGAGATAGTGTATGCCCGGTCAGACCGAAGACCACTGTAGTAGATTTCAGATGTTGTATATGTGCGCCGAACGTTGCATATGTCAACACCGCGATTCAGGATCTCGCGTGGTATTGGTCGCTACACTATTGTAGTATATTTATTATTGCAAATTGTTTTGCAAAAGTTTTAAAGGGATTCTTTCAGATTAAGCTTGCAGCGCCACCTTGAGTCGATTGAGAGAACTAATTTGGATATTTACTGGCCAAAAGTAGATCTAAAATTTAGTTTTCCTATGACCTTAAAATATTGAGATAGTGTCCATAATAATAAATACTATTTTAATGTATGTACAGGAACTCTATCAAAATATAACAATACTTATTTTTATAAATTCAACGAACCTCTTGTGTGAGTAAAGTAAAATCAGTCTTGTTGAAATCTGGTAATGCCGGGTATGTGCCTTCACTAACTTTTTCTTTATATGTCCTAATTATTGTTTCAAGCCTTGCACAATTGTAGAGGATAAATGATGCACCTAAAACAATATTAACAGATATTATTTATACAAAGCCTTCTGCTTTTGGAAGTTTGTTACTAATTAATAAAACAATTGAAAACTAGTGAAACTCATTTATATAAAATAACATACACTGCTTTGAAACTCTCTGCTTTTTTTAAACATGTTGGTTTTGATTAGTTAATCAGTGCAATCAAGTGATCCAAGTGCTTGTTTACCCATTAATGCAGAAAAAAACTACTCTTTGAAACTCTTTAAACCTACCTTTACTAGATGACACAGCTGAACAATCCATATTAACTTTAACGTCACTACTCGGTCTCGTTTGTAATAGTTCAAACACCACGGCCGACTCTCCGAGATGGTTTACAAACTCTTTCCATTTTGAATCGTGTGCCACTCTCACTCCGTACTTGTGTTGGGCTATTAGCAACATTTCATCTTGTCTGTTCCTGAAAAAGGAATGTTAAAATTAATAAAAATTTATTTATTTTTTCTTACAAAGACATTTAAGATTTATTAAAAAAAATACAGAAAATTCTTCAAAGATTTGATTTCTAATTTAAAAAAAATTGTCTCTGGTATCTCACCTAATCAATTCTTCAGAAGTAACTGATGTTTCTTTTACTAATGTTTTACTATTGACAACTGGACCACACAACATAGTTTTTGTCTTAACACTTTTATTTGAAGATCTGGCACTCACTACAACACTGCAAGACTCATCTAAAACTTTGCAAAGATTTTCTACAGCCATTTTTAAATATTGAACACGTAGGGAAGTTAGACATTTGGTATCACAAGAGTCAATTGAAACATTTGAGATCTTTTCATTTAGTTTCGATGATAAATAATTGATATTTCTTAATGCTACTGATAAACCACAATATATAGTTTTAGGTCGATCTAAAAATATATGCACTCGACTGTTTTCTTCTGCCATTTTTTTCACTTGCAATTTCCAATTTTGAGACGCATCGATAAAATCGGGAGATTTTAAATTTCGAACGTCAAGGAACGTTTTCGAACTATCTTCATTCACAAAACCGTGCCACGATTTCAGTGTGTTTGGAAAACTTATGTCCCCATGTGTTTGTAGGTTATCCGAATGTTTTTTCACAAGTAAACTCCTGGGTGGTTTCTTTACGCCCGATAAAAATGAAAATAGTTCGCTAATAAACTCTTCTATTAAATCTTCTAACATCTTTTTGTTATAATCTTCTGTGATTACGATACAAACTCTTCACAGTGGTTGTAATGAATGTTTTGTGATTTTCGTAAAAATTATATTTTACAAAACTAGTAAATTTTATTTGTAATAATCCTCATTATTTTATTTATTCGAAATCACGTATTGATACTCAACCAAAATATTAAATAAATTTTGTGCACAGCAAAAACAGTCATTTGACACATTTAACATTGTGACATTTTTTTTTCAATTTATTTACGGCATTGGATACAGCCGAGGTCCTTAAGCCTATTTGACATTAATTTTGTTTACCGCCACAGATTAAGTAGGGACTATTAAAGTAGTGATGCACTAATTGACTTTGAGTTCGAGTTTTCAAGAATAAAATAGCTGGTCTGAAATTACTCATTCATAATCAATACCTGTTCATGAAAAAAAAAATTGCAAGCTTATTTTGCATTTTACTAATGTAATTTTAAGCTTCTGTTCAAAAAAACAGTTATTTAAGCACAGCGGCCATAACCTGTGATCACCATTTTTCACATAATATACAATAGGTTGCAGAGTTTAAAGTAACTGCAGATTTCTAAAAAATATTTTGAAATACTGTTTTTTTTTTTTTTTTTTTCAGTTGGAGGAAATCACCGCGGGCGGGGTATGTGGGAGTTGAACCGCACTAAAACCTCCGACCGCTCACACTCAGCGTCCGAACCCCGGCTGAGGCCAGAACCCAGCACGGGGTTTGGAGGGACGGCGCGACGCGTTACGCCATCGGCATGCTTTCCCGTCGCTCCGTCCCCGGACGCCAAACCGGTAGCCACCGGCGAATACGGCCACCGGCTCTCTCGGTCGGCGGGCTCTCCGAAGCCCGCCAAGATCGGACCGCGTGTCACCCTCCCGCAGAATACCCCGCTGGGTCAGAACCAGCGTGGGTCGGGGAGCGCGGTCTACCATCCCCCGGATGCTCTTACGCTAAGGGCGTGCTGAGCGAGACACGGCACCTTCTTGGGTCCCCGCTCGCACTCACATGTGTTGGGGACCCGAAACTCTTAGGGGGCCAGAATCCGGGCGAGATCCCGGTTCCGGCCCCCTGCTCGACGGCGGCGGGTTGGCAAGTTGAGAGCGGCGTATAGCCTCTCTCTCGTCGCCCCCGCCACCTGCTTCTGCGAGATGGTGGACTCGCAGAAGTCGAGCATCGCCTTCCAGGACTCGTCGCTCCCGAGCATCGACGCCGCGACGCCCGGGAGCGACAAGTCTGGACCTATTTGTTGGACCAGGACACAGCGCTGCCTCTCCCATGCGGTTGAAATACTGTATCTAACCAATTTTATTAACGAGTCTTCTCAGTGCGATCACTGTCGTATATGAACGTTTGTAGTTCCTTACATTACGAAAACAGGCAGGCAGGCAATTTACTAAAATCGATTTTTTTTTCTGGCCAGAGTTCTTTCCTTGCGGATGACTCTGCCAAAGTCATAAAATCGATTTGCTTTCATATTTATTCCACCTACCTACATCACTTCGTACTTCATCTGATCCTTCTACGCTAATCCTACTCTGTTAAAATGGTCCATTCACTTAGGTCAACTAGGTACTTAATTACTTCAATTACTTGATAAATTTGAATCACAATTTACCTAAAAATAATGAAAACCTATCAAATAAACAATGGACATGAAGACTGATTCGATCCAATGCAATAGACAGAGTGGCCTATAAATTAATGTTAAGCCATAAGTCAGGGACACAGACCATACATACATATGTCAGGGATATCCCAAGTTATACCAGAAACATTTAGGACTAAAACCAATTTTTTTAAACTACCAAAATATATAATGAGAACATCAAATATACAAGCCAAACCCAAAAAACATAGAAAAGAGAATTAGTTGAAAAACTTCCAAATGTGTAGATTGGAACGTGTGAATGAAATGTAATAACTGTATAATCTGTGACAGTAGCTGAGTGGCAGATGACGAATGATGAGTGTTCATTGCTGTCAACAGTGTCAACCGTCATTAAAATTCAATGAAAATCTTGAACTTTTCATTTTTGAAGTTAGCGAGATTTCTGCATGAAGTTGAACGAGACCCTAGGCCCCAGAACTACTTCTTATTTCGTTTAAAGTTCTGTATCGTGTGGAAGACAAACAGGCAAACCGCAGTAAATGAGACGTCTTTATAAAAAATTGAATTGTGAACGTAGTTAAGATTGAGTTTTAGTCACAATACTTTAATACAGTTACGGTCGCCGAAGCGATTAACAGTGCCAAAAACCTGGCAGAACAATATTTCTCTGACCGGTAAATAAATTTAGAAAAAAATATAAAGGAAGAAAGAAGAAAGGATTCGTATAGAACGAGTATGAATTGAAGTATCAGTAACCAAAATGATCACTTTGAAAATATGTGTGTTAGTGGGTCTGGCGTGGCAGTTTTCCGAGGTACACGGCCACGATCATCTGCTCGAAGGTATTTACTGCGGTAAACAGAACTGTTACGAGGTACTCGGCGTAACTCGAGAGGCAACGAAAAATGAGATCGCCAAAAGCTACCGGCAACTCGCCAAGAAATTCCACCCGGACATGCACAGGAAAGCGGAGGATAAAAAAATCGCTGAAGAAAAATTCAAAGAGATCGCCACGGCCTACGAGATTTTACGAGACGATGAAGAGAGGACAGACTATGATTACATGCTGGACAATCCTCAGGAGTACTATGCACATTACTACAGGTACTATAGACGCCGCATGGCTCCCAAAGTCGACGTCCGAATAGTTTTAGCTGTCACCATCTCTCTGATATCCTTAATACAGTACTACAGTGCATGGTCCAAGTATGATACAGCCATCAAATACTTCATGTCGGTCCCCAAATACAGAAATAAAGCTTTAGATATTGCTAAAGATGAAATCAAAGAGGCACAAGGCGGCAAGAAGTGTAAGAAATCAAAAGCCGAACTTAAAACTGAACAAGACACAATTATAAGACGAGTTATAGAAGAAAATATGGACATTAAAGGTGCTTATGCTAAACCTCAAATAGTTGATATTTTATGGGTTCAAATAATTATACTACCTTATACTGTAGCTTATTATATTTATTGGTACTTAAGGTGGATATGGAAGTTCACAATATTGAAACAACCGTACGGCCAAGAGGAAAAGTTTTATTTAATTAGGAAATATTTAAAAATGGGTCCACATCAGTTTGATGCAATAGAAGATAGTGAAAAACAAGAGTATCTGGATGAAGAGCTGTGGGTCAAAGAAAACTTTAGGATATGGAAAGAAATCAAAGATGAAGAGGCTAAAAAAGCTTTAGCAGATAACAACAAATATAAACAGTATAGAAGGTATATCAAGCAACATGGGATCGGAAGAATGACTTTCGACGACTCATGATATTGTTCTTGTGATTTAATTTATATTGTTATACATCACTGATTTTTATATATTTTTGAGTGTTACAGAAATAAAACAACTTGTTTTTATTACAATTTTTATTGATATCCATTGTCACGTTTTCAACTAGTACATTTTTTTATACAAGATACTCAATACCAAGGCAGTGTACAATATTTTATCTTCATATTGCAATATGGATTTGACATTTACAATACAAACAGAACACATTTAAAAAGTAAATTAAGAAAAAAATTATATAAATAACATTTTGCAGATATAGATTTTTGTGAGATATCATGATACAATAACATACCAATCTTAAAAACAAATTGACCACAAATAACTGGTATTATTTTAGGTAATTTAACAAGTTTTGCCCATGATACAATAATAATACGTGTAATAATTCACAGAATATTGATAGCAAAAATTTAATAAGTACATAATCAAATAATTATTAAACAACGTAAGCAAGTACCAATTACGCTAGGTGTTTATTTACCGACGCTTCACCAGCTGAGTAAATACGCCGCTTTTTAACAAATCATTTGAATGTGGAATTAAAATATAAGTGTTGCTGTACTTTTTATTAGCAACGGATGCCACTTACGCTCACCCGTGCCGTATATTTATCTCGTCTTTAAAGTATAATAATTAATTATTTATTTTAACCATATATGTAATTATTTGAATTCCTAGCCCTCGTCAATTAGTTTTATCCATACTTTTCCTCAACAAGTAAGACGGTAAATTAAATCCACAGAAATTAATTACTTTAAGAATTTCCAGTTCAATAAATTTTCATTTCATTTCATTAGTATACTTTCAAAGATTCGAGTATTTGACAAAAAATACTGCCGCATTAGCTAACTTTATTATAAAAAGAAAATGATTTTATATCGAAATAGAAAGCGTACCTAACGGTTCTCGATATCTGGGTCAATCTAGCCCTCAGTGAGGCAACGAAAGCTGACGTTTCGTCTGATCAGTATTGTTGAATTAGAATGTCTATTTCCAAATTATTGGCTAATGGCTTCAATGGATGAACCAACTTGGTAATCGACGGTCTTTCAGGAGTGTAATGTACATTACAATTTCAAACTGTTTAATAAATATCTCATACTATAAGTAAAGATAATTAATTTTATTATCTCATCGGTTATCCTGCCTTTAAAACAGTATGCACGAAGGAATAAAGTTTAGAAAATAAAATGAAACAGTTTTCTACGAGTCTACAGGATAGGTCAATTGGTCGTCTACCATCAAAATTCAAATAACATCAGCCTATCCGTAAGCTGATCTAAATTCCGTGGCAATTGAAAAGAAAAATGCGATCGGTTCCACTTAATTGCATTTACATTTAATTGCACATAGCTATTGATAGTATTGTAGTAGAACAAAAATGTTTTTTTCTGTAGAAACTACAAGGATGTGATAAAGCCGCTTGTTATCGCCGTTTGTCGAAAGACTAGTTACTATTTGTTGGCTACTGATAAGAAGCAATCTTTTGCTTTTTTTCGGCTTAGAAGTTCATTGCCGCAAATCGCACACAATATCTCAAGATAACAGTATTGTGTTAGAGTTAAAATGATATATTCATGAAATCAGAACAAACATTTTCAGTAAGTGTGGTGACAGTGACCATTTACCATCAGACGGTCTGTAAGCCTCGGTCTCGCATTAATAAAGTTGTCTCTGTATATTAAGTCAGTAGCAGCTTTCAAAATTCCGTACTCCGATTTACAAAAAAAATGTGAGCCTGGCAGATGTAAAACATCGACATTATTTTGTAAAAATAATATGCAGAAATAAACATTTATTTTTATTAAATACAAAAATTTACGAATTTATTTCAGACCGTGAAAATGTGCTTGTAAAATAATACAAATTAACTGCCCTTTGTCTTCGTTCGCGCTCATCGTCGCGCCACGTCAGTAATTGGTTTTACGTGGTTCACATAAAAAAATGTTATAGCTTATCTTTACGTATAGCCTTAGAATATTATTTTTATCTAGTATTAAAGTAAGTTGATATCGTATGAAAAACCAGAGGTAAATTATCTATTTTTCATTACACTTAGAAGGATTTCAGCTACAATAGGTGGTTGTATGAAATAATATCTACCAAGTATGGAATCCAGTTTAATTAAAATCTATCATTAGGTATGAATTAAATAGTGCAGTAGTCACAGTTAATTTGAAGAGTATTTACAGATTTAGGGTCTCGATATTTAACTTGAAAATCATTCGTTAACTCATATTTTAAATCACAATGATTATCATGTGGAAGGAGGCAAACGAAACAGTTTTATTCCGAGCAAATAATCTTACAAAATTAAATGCGAAAAACTATACATAAGTACCTAAAGGAAAGGAAAAGATGAAACAAAAGAAAGATAATGGTTAGAGTTTATTTAATTTACAATTTAATGTCTTTAACTGCAAACACAGAATGAGCACAGAGTAGTGTAATAAAAAATGCAATAAATAAACTATATTTGTTAAGGTCAAAGGTTATCTCAACTTTACGTTCCATATCAGTCTAATTTATATGACAAAATTACCACAAATTACTACACAAAATACGGTATTAATGTACATAAATATCTTAATTCACTGTTTCTATATGATATTTAAATTCATTATCGGGCACTTTGATTCATGTGTCACATCTTTTAATAATTTTAATTGAAATTTTAGTATTTTGGTAACAGTGATCTTCATCACATCACTATCCAATGCAATTATAGCAAACTCGTGTTCTTTTTCCTGGTAACTTGCTGGTAACAAAATTTGATTACAACAAAAATGAAATAACCAATTGACAACGTTTAAAATCATAGACCATTCTAACTAGCCTGTAGAATTTCTTCAATAATGTTACGTTCCCGCCAAACACAAAAATCATAGACAATTTTTTTTCTACAAACATCAAGAAGCAAACATCTAATCACATAAGTCACAAAAATAAAACTAATACATTTACCTTAATCAGTCCAAAATATATTTTTGTACGCATCGATCAATTACCACAATCATTACTATTTATTTACATAATTTTCATGACTTATTTACCTTTATTAAAGGCATAAGAAACAACAGAAGAATATTATGACATTTAATAATCACGCGCCATTTTTAATAATACCACAACGATCACATTTATCAATAACAAAACGCATTTCGAAATAAATATCAAATATCTAAACAACACTCATTTCACATTTTTAATGATCTAACTATATTTTACTCTCATAAAGTTTTATTTTTTTGCACCTGTCTATAAAATTAAAAGTTATGTGTGTGTATTTTTGACATAATACTTAGGAAATTAAAGCTCATGGTGAAAGTAATGAATTTCCAAGGACTATTTACCTATCTTTAGACCTATCTAAGCCTATTAAATTATAAAAATATACAAACCTTAATCAGTAGATACCGATTCTAGAGTGACCATCATTATGTTCTATAAATAGACAGGTGAAAAAAACCACACATCGACATTTCAAATACTAATTATACTTTCACAATGCGCTATACAAAATAATAAAATAAATATTTTATTTACGTATGAGATTTCTAAAATAATAAAAGGGAGATCTTTAGAACATTGTAATTTAATTTTAGAACGTGACTATATTTTGTTTACCCTCATCTTTTTAATTGATACATCTGAAGACATTAAAAAAAATTATGGGATGAAAAGTACTGAAACATCTCTATTAAATTACGTGAAAAAGTCACCATAATATTATTATCTACTCTTCCTTGTTCCAAAATATTTTTTCTAGATGAAAATCAAACAAAAATGTGCATTTTTTAAATATTTCAATTATCATCAAAACAATACAAATGTTACCTCTTTAAACGATTTTAAAATGATAATATTTTAAACAACATTTTTTTGTATATTTACTAAGAACCTGATATGATAGCACCCTTTGTGACAATTTCATTCAACAATCAAGTGTTGTAGAGATATGTATCCGGAAAAATAACTGGTATCAGTAACAGGTATTTCTTGTAATATCACATAATATCTATGAAACAAAACGCTCGCAACTTATCGCCAATAAACTTAGTCTATGGTTCCAGAACATAGACTATAAAACTAAGTACAACATAACAAAATCTTTAAAAGCATTTTTCTTCTCACAAATTCGCGATAAGCTTGAAGCACACACATTTCACACATCACAATTGAGTACACAGTAAGGGTTCTGTAAGGGCGTGTTCACACTACCGCTCTGAAGGGCACACGTAGCGGTCGCACCGCCACGTGTAGCGCGCGACCTCACACCGGCGTCTCGTGATCCGCCTCCTCTATTCGACCTAGACGCCACGCGTTTGGATCTGTCGCTGATTACATACAAACGATAATTGGCTCCCGTGAGCAATTAAATATGATTTTTAGTGACATCGTAATATTAGCGAGTAAGTCCACTCGTGGCTCGAACATAATTGGGACTTTATCGCTAATATGATGAAATAATTCAAAAACAATTCACCAACTTGACAATTTGGAATTTAATTTCATCGATAGCTTATCACACTAGCTGACACACACACAAGCATACCACGTTCATGAAATTATAAAAAAAAACAACAAAACCGTGCCGTGCACGTGTCGTAGACGTGGAAACAATTGATCACGTGAACACCAAAACGGGACGGACTCACACATATAAAAAGCAACAACACTGTATGTTTATGAGTGTGTGAATGCAAACTAGTAGTGTTTTAAACTTCGTAATGTCAGTGAAAATATGTAATTTAAGTCAGTTCAAGATCATTTCTAATTATTAAAATTTTTCACTAACAAAACGAGAATATTCAACTAAAATAAAAAAAACTCAAAATTTACTCAAAATCATAAAATGAAGTCGACTGTTTTTTTGTTATTAATTAAAATAAAAGCATGCAAAAAATTAACGTAAAATTCTATAAAAAACAGGTTTAGTGAATTTGGTAGTGAAAAAAAAACAAATAAATGAAATGAAAAAAATAATTACCTTCATAAATGTCGATCTTCCAAACATGCTATCGGATCGGACTAAGGGATAGGACTACGGGATCATGTACTCGTAAGTGCGAAACTAGTATTTAAAACTATTATCTTATATCGTATGAAATACTTGTTATCGGTAACGAATATTAATTAAAGCAATTTATTTCGCCATCATGACTACTGTTTGCTAATGTTTACATATTATTATTTAATCTTTAAAAAACCTTATTCAGACACTCGTGGTTTCTTATAATACTTTCATGCATTTTCAACGGGTTCTTACCGCGATATTTAATTGAGTTGTCTCGATATTTCAACGTTGTTGCAAAAGTCATGATCACGAGAAGACTGGATACTGCGGGTCGATTTAAGAGCAAACAAATCTGTCTACCCTCTTTCTCGTTCGGTTTTGGTAAGAACCCGTTGAAAATGTATGAAAGTATTAAAAAAAACAATTTTAGGTATTATAGTCGTCAAAAAAACTTATGGCTAAGTTAACGAGTTAATATTTCACTAAAAAAACTAATCCTATAAGATATGGCGTGTATAATTAAGGACTAATCGCTTTAATTAACTATCATATTATTGCATAAATACTTATATTGAGTAAATTAATATAATAAATAAAATATATAAAAATGACAGTGTACACTAGAAATACTTCTAAATAATAAATGTATTTAAACTTGCAATATCTATATCAAATTTACTTTATATAATTAATTCAAAACTGGGCTGTTCAATATGAATAAATACTTTTAAAGTAATAGGTAGAGTTTCCAAATAATAGGTATCAGTGTAATGGAGATCAGTTGGTACTACTTTGTACTCGTATTTTAAATATTATTAAAAAGCTGCTACTGTGTTTTTTAATGATAAACTACTTATAAAATATAAATTGAAAATGTGTAATTATATGTAGTATATCGTATGCGATATGTAGGAATAAGAAAGGATATGTTTTGCATTTTACAATTCACCTCAATTTGAATTGTAACAATACAGGGTGTATAAAGACCACTCCCGAAAATGAAGGCTGGTGTTAGTACTAGTAATACCTAGGATGTTAAGCTTATCTCATTAAAAAAAAATCGTCAGAATGGACCGATTTCCTGGCTTATCATCACAGGTATCACTAGTACTACCACCAGTCTTCGTGTTCGGGAGTGCTCTTTATACACCCTGTAGTATGCATGAAGTACACGAATTTCAAAAATAACTTCACTTTTTCATTTGCATAAACTTAACATAAACATTGAGGATAAACAAAAAAAAAATACTTCAATTTCATGCCCATTGGTGAATTATAAAATGTCTAAGGATGGGACAATGCAGGACGGCTTCAGCATTCATGAGTCGTCGGCGCGGCCCGGAGTAATGGAGCGTGTTCGCCTGCACGACACGACACGACACCGACACGTCAACGACACGATAACGGACACGACAAATAAGCAAATTACGATACGACACGATCACGATTTTAACTTCGAATACGTTGATTAATGATAGGGTTTCGTCTAGTGTTGTTGTTGTAAAAATCGAAGTATACAGGGTGGATCTGTAACTTACACCAAAATTGATAAGTTAATACAAATATTTCATTTACTGATAACACCGGTAAAAGACAAACAGTGTATGTGTTTTCCAAAGTGTCGTGACTATTTCAATCGCGATCGTGTCGTCGCATTTAAAAGTTAGTAAACAAAATATTAAGTATGTCCGCTTAATCGAATAGCAAACAGAAAATACAATGTTGAAGCAGACATATTTAGGATTAACTTCAATATATATTTATTCTAACGAACAAACGTAACTTATGTTGGAATATTTAAGTATACTTGTTCGTTGAAATAAATAATTAATTATCAGTTCATTCAGTATAAATACAAGTTAGTCAGGAAAGATAATTATTATGTAACACATTTTTATTGCTATTATCTATACTAATATTATAAAGCTGAAGAGTTTGTTTGTTTGTTTGAACGCGCTAATCTCAGGATCTACTGGTCCGATTTCAAAAATTCTTTCACTGTTGGAAAGTCGAGGAAGGTTATAGGCTAAATTTTATTTTCAAAAAAAATTAGGGATCCGCATGAAAATATCGAATATGTAACAAAAGGTGAAAAATCGAAAACCTATTTATGCGTACGCTGCAAAAACTATTGACAATAGAACAAAATGATGTACTACGGGTTTTTAGGTCTTTTGAAGACAAACAAAAAAGTCCGCGAAAGCATATATCTAACTATCATAGTTTAGTCACAATAACCACTTTTATGTTTTTAAAATTTAATATTTCGTTCCGAGATTGAATTTAACGTTAAATGAGTATCGTTATATTAACCCTTATCCAAATTAAGTATTTTGTTATCAAGAGTATTAATGTAGAATTAAATTACTTTTTGTTTTATTCCAATCGGACTTTTCGTTTAGAAGTTATTACGAGTATAAAACGCAATGAATATGTGTGGCACTGCGGGCCGCGAAAATAATAACTCGACGGCATTGCGAGTAATGTTTGAACCCCTTTATGACGCAGACGAAGTTGCGAGGGTCATCTAGTAATTAACATAATGTTTCGGTTGTTAAAATCTTGATTACTCTGAAATATTCAAAAATAATTGTATACCGACATAAACTAGCAATAAATATGTGTTAGTATGCTGAAAACAAATGTCATGCATTTTTTTAAATATTTGAGCCTTTGTTCAGTTTATTTTTTGATAGCTTTTTTGTGATGTCTATGAGCTAATAAAAATGAATAATTAAAACTTGTTTAGACATGACAACAAAGACCCAAACATTATTCGACGTTACTCTTTTCCCAAAACGATAATTTTAAAACACAAGTAAGAATACTGCTTTTGACCACTGCTTTTTGTCACCGAGAAAAACAAAGTTAAAAAAAACCTTAATTTTTTGATGAAAAAAGTGTAACGTTTCGGCACATAATTACATGCACCATTAATAATTTATACAGCGAAACTTCTTTGAACTGCAATAAATAAGTTATTATACTCAATTTAGATATTCTTACGAAGCTTGAAGGTTCCACTTTACTATTTCGTTCAAAATGTAAGTAAATTTTTCATAAACCTTCAGCAGGTATTGAGAATGGCATGCTTAATTTGAAAATACATACTTTCATATAAATAATTTTATTAATTTACTTCATAAAATTATTTATCGTTAAACAAGTTATCGGACGACTTATCGTGTCGGATAATTTAAAAATTTATAACGACAGCTACATAAACATATACTTAGTGTTGATACCACTTTTAATTAAAATGTAATTATTTTTTTAAAGTGCTCAGCACCAAAGTCGCATCGTAAAATATTCTTTTGATTTGCAGTTTTTATTTAATTCACGTAGACTTAGATTGTAATTGGTAAAAGGAGGAAAATCAGCTTCTCATCAAAGAAGTTTCACTCGGTCATCAAGGATACGGTGCGTACACAATACACCAGTTTGAAATATCAAAAAAAAAACTAAATTATTCTCAAATATTTTTGGAAACATTGGTATCTGATAAAAGACTTGATGAATTAAGGGCCATATACTACCACTACATTGACAACAAGGGAAGTGTTTAATTACTTAGTAAATTTCTATTAATATAATAAAAAAAACTTGAGGAGGGACACCCGAATAGAACGAAGTTCTTTTCGATTAAAAGATATCTTATAATTTAAAAGGAACGTGTTTTAAAAGATTTTGATCACAGCGCCATCTAGCGATAATCATCTAAAACAAAAAAGTGTCGTGACAACTTTTTCGTAAGATTTTTTTCCGTCTAGCCCCCTTTCACAACGCACGATAAGGAACTTCGTTCCAATAAAAAATACTTTAATATATAATACTTGCGACCGACACGACCTTATCACAATACGTTTTCAGTCTGAAATTAAAAATCTCAAATATTTTAGGCATCATTACAATTTAAGTTATGTTTAACCGTGGTACGCACTATATCCTAATTTTACTAGTAAACTACACAAATAATAAGTGCGTCACCACTGTCGCAGAGCAGAGCAGACCGTAAATTGACCAATCATAGATCAGCTTTCATTGACGCAGAAAAACTTCTAACGATGTGATTGGACAACAAAGATGCAAAACCGAAACATGCTTTTAACTTGACATACAATTAATTACCATAGTTTTTTGTAATAAAATATGTCATGATATATCTTTTGTCCAATCCCATTGAGGTAGTGCAGTTTTCAAGCCCAATCATCACCCAATCCACAGTCAGCTTCATCTACCACAATGGAGACGCACCCTAAAACACCTCTAATGCACACTACTCCTTACCTTGCAGCTGCCTGTTTAAAATGGCCGTGATCCCAGGACCATCGCCAGCCTTCTTGACAACAAGCATGGGCTTATCTTCACCTTCTTCGTAGCTGTTCGGTAAATGACCATTGCTCACTGCCATTGTTTCGCTGACCTGAAGTCATAGGAAGCTAAGGCTTAAGGGAGTCTTGTTTAAAGGTCATAGGTAGCGGTTTTTCAGAATCTCCTGACATTGCAGAAGTCTATGAGCCATGGTAACGACTAACGATCAGATGACCCGTTCGCTTGTCTGCCAAAAAAATAGGCGTATTTTTTGGCATCAATTCTCGATTGCTTAACTCTGCAATGCTAGGGAAGCCGCATCTTATAGCTAGATTGTTAAGTTTTATGGGGTTAAGTAAATGGTTGACTGCTAGATATCCGATGTGGCTTTATTATGCTCAGACGTACTAAAGGTTCCTGAGTGACGATTACTACTTTCGATTCAGTTGATGTATCACCTGCTCATGCAAAGAATTAAGTAATGGACGTCATTGAAACTGGCCTTGACTGTGGTCAAGGTCAGATCCTCTAAGAGCAGTTCTGAAAAATAAACACTGATTTCTACTAACCAACCGTGATAATGTTATAATTTTGGGATAAGGCTGGGTATTAAGATATACCTATCTTACTGATCAGGCACAGTTGATTATTTAGGATGATGAGATGATGCCCAAGATATTTTAGCAATAACAGTGCCCAATGAACACCAAGCCTAATCTTATCAGTCTCATATTTCGAACCACCCCGTATAACTCACCTGCATTAATTTGTGAACGACATCCCTTCCGAGGATATGATCGAACACGGCTTGAAGGAAGCCGTCAGACATTATAGAAAGTTTCAGTTTGTCCCGGTGCCAGACTAACACTCTTGATTCTTCCATCGCCATTATTGATACCTGGAATGTGCGGTCGTCTAATGTAGAGATTGTAGAGTATTCTGGGTAGAAAGACATTGAAGAACTCTGAAACTAAGCACATGCCCCAGAAAATCACTCAAAAATAATAACTTTACCACAACTTACTACCACTCTAATATTTTTTCGTGTAGTCTGTGCTAGAAAGGGTACGTTCCACTAGTACCAAATTGGAAATTATGATTTAATAAGACAGCAATCTTGTTATATTATGGTGTTTTTTGTAACATCACCCAAAGACTTAGCTCCATTGTATTATTACTATATAAATATTATGTTCAAGACAAATCTTCTACTTCTAAACAGACAAGATCGGATTTAAGATACACAAATCCGTAAATGAACAATAAAAGTCCCACTTCATGTATTAAGCAACGTTTAAAAATCCCCAACAAATATTATTCCTCCAAATAAAGAACATTTCATACATTAAATATTATCAGCGATAGTAATACGTGAAACTCGCGTCTATTTACGCGTGTGTATTGTGAATCATGTAGAATCAATATCCGTTGGAGGAAATCGAAAATACGCTTCAGTCGTTCCATTTCAACATATTCTATATAAAACGATATTGAATATTGATGAATAACGGAGAAGTATATCAAAAGTAAACTTATTTGAAGGACGTGTTTGATATACAGGGTGAATCATCAATGATAAATATTGAATAAAATTTGTTTAAATTTTTTTCTATACTATTGCAACAGAGCATTGACTAATTACCTCGGGTGTACTCGTGAAAATTACACCCTCGCGAACGCCGTCAGTTGTCGAACGATGCTCTAGTATTGGATATTTTTAAGTGGTAGTCACTAAGGCGCTAGGTATACCTACTATATTCTTTGGTTATTATATTGGAACGAAGTTCCTTAGCGCGCGTTGTGAAAGGGTGCTAGACGGAAAAAAATACGAAAAAGTTGTCACGATACTTTTTTTGTTTTAGATGATTATCGCTAGATGGCGCTGCGATCTTTTTTTTTTAAGTCACTTCCTTATTTTGTTTTATATGATTAATGCTAGATGGCGCTGTGATCTTAATTAAATATTTTAAAACACGTTCCTTATCGCGCGTTACGAAAGGAAATAATTTTTATGAGATACGTTTTAATCGAAAGGAACTTCGTTCTATCCGGGTGTCCCTTGACACCTCTCAAGTTTTTTTTTATTGGTTGTATAATTCAACTATCATAACCATCAATGTTATGTACCATCACAAAAAAATCATCCTGTAGAAAGACACGTCTAAAGTCTCCAAAGACATTTCGTGTTGACCAACTTCGGATCGATTAAGATAAGGATGAAGATTGTGTTGGACTCTCTTAAATTGTCTTTCTTTGGTGTATTTTCGTTTTTAGATTACTATTTGTTGGAGGGTAGACGTAACCTAAAGTACAAATCAGATCCACATAAATAAATTGTTTTTTTAGAAGTTTAAAGTATAATAAAGTTAGTAAAAGTGTAGTGATAAGCTGCGAAAATATATTTCTAGTGTTGGATGAAAAAATCAACAAGATACACGGAGTTTAAAGTCAAAATAGAAAGAAGTGAACAAAGCCGTTGATCGAAAAAAAAAATCCGGATTACTTATGCTCAGTTTTAAAGAAAAACCAACTACAACTAAGGTAACACCTATTTTATCAACATATGCGTGGATAATTCTACTCTGAAATCCAAAATTACTTCAAATAGTTGAAGAAAAATCAATATACGTAACGCGCGACATCTGTGTTATAACTTGTGAACTAGAATTGCTAAACTTTGAATGATAAACTCCAATGAAGTCAATATACCACTAACGCCACCTATGAACAAACCATAGAACTACGTCCACAGCTGGAAATAATTTTATCAATAACTTCAATATTGGTTCAGCAAATATTATACAGAGGGCGCTAAGATGACTGAACTACATAAATTGCTACAAGAATTGAGAGCAGATATTAAAAACGACTCTGAAAAAGCATTGCAAAAATTAGAAGAACGTATAACGAATAATATAATAAAATCTATCGATAAAAAATTCGAAAGCATGAATAAGGATCTAAAGACGATGAAAGACATTAATGAAAAACAGGAGAAGCAAATATCATACATAGAAAAACAAGTTAGACAACGAAATATACTAATCTTTGGCATCAGCGAAGATTACAGAGGATACAAGGAATTGGAATCAAAAATTTTAAAAATACTTCAGGATGAATTAACTGTAAAATGTGATAATAATGAGTTAGAACTAGTTAAAAGGCTGGGTAAATATGTAAAAAATAAAATTAGACCTATACTTGTAACTTTTACAACATATGGTAAAAAAATAGAAGTACTGAAAAATAAAAAGAACCTAAAATCTGCACAAATATACATTAAAGAGGACTTTCCACGCGAAGTTCTTGAAAAAAGAAAAAGTCTAATGGCAGAAATGTATAAAGCAAAAGAGGAAGGGAAACAAGCATTTATAAAATATGACCGACTTATAGTCCGAGAAATAAACAAAAACAGCAGAGTACCAGGTGTAAAAGAAGTAGAAGGTCGATATAAAAAACGAGAACTAGAGATAACCCCTCCGAACGGTAAAGACAAGCATATCCAGTCCACACAGTCACAACAACAAGTTCATAAAAAGAAAAAAATACTATCCGATAAGACAGGAAACCATCAAAATACAATAGATAAATTTATCAACAAACCACTAATAAATGCGCCTAGCACATCCGAGGTAAGAAAGAATTCAATATCATCAGAAATTTCAGATGACTAACAATTAATAAAGCCACTCCAAAAACGCAAATACGTCAAACTCTCAGATAAAAATATTAAAGCAACTCAAATTATAGATCAACAACTAAAAGAACCACCCCCAGTCCGGCTCGTCACCGCGGGGGTTGTAGACGAAAACCCTCCAAAGCAAAGATTAAAAAAATATTATATTGCAACGTTCAACGTGAGATCACTTGCAAGCGAAAGTAGAATATTAGAGCTAGAATATGCAATATCTAAGATAAAATGGGATATCATAGGTTTATCAGAAGTAAGAAGAGAAGGATATAAGATAGAAAACAGAGGTGACTACATCCTATATTACTACGGAAAAACGAAAGGCGAAAAAGGAGTCGGATTTCTTGTTAGAAAACAAGAAGGAATCGAAGTACAAGACTTTCACGCTATTTGCGATCGAGTGGTCATACTAAAGGTAAAGATAAAAGGAACATTATTCAGCATAATTCAAGCCTATGCACCTACATCTTCAGCCCCAAAGGAAGACATTGAGAATATGTACATTGATCTACATAAAGCTTTATCTATCTGCACTCAAAAAATTATATTTATGGGAGATATGAACGCTAAAATAGGATATCCTAAAGAAGATGAAAAAACAATAATAGGTAATTATGGTTATGGAAAAAGAAACAACATGGGCGTGCTATTTATTAACTTCTGTTTACAGTATAGACTAAAGATAGCAAATACTATTTTCAAGAAGGCAAGTAAACTACGGTGGACGTGGAAATCACCAGATGGTAAAGTAAAAAACGAGATAGATTTTATAGCTACAAATATAACAGCACAAATTCAAAACATAGATGTCATAAGCCGATTATATCACCCAAGTGACCACAGAATGGTCAGAATGACTTTAACTATACAGAAAAATAATAAATCCAGAGCAAGTTACAACAAAGAAACTACATACGATAATAAAAGAGTACACAACATACACAATGAGGTAAATCCTATAACAGACTTTAATATTAAAAACATACAAGAACTTAACAGAAACATAACACTATTCTTGCATTACAATTTTCTTAAACAAAAAAAAGACACTTATAACAAAAAACAAGACGAAATTATTACGAAAGAAGTTAAAGATTTAAAAATTCAACAATATTTACTTAAAAATCAAAAATGTAAATCGAAGAAACAGAAAAAAGAATTAAGCAACTTATACAAATTAATAAATAAGAAAATTAAAAGGAACCTAAAGAATTATAGAATAAATAGAATAAGTGAGTTTTTGGAACAGACAGGAGGTATAAAAAAAGCATATAAACATATAAACAAGAACAAACAAATTATGCCACAATTAAAAAATACATCAGGAAATACAATTACAAATAGAAAAGACCTTAATTTAGTAGCAACGAACTTTTATAAAGAACTGTACAGAAACAAAAACGAGATTGAAAACAAGATAATAGTAAACAAAAATAAAAATCAAGTACCACCTTTTATGGAAAGTGAAATTAAAATGTCTATAAGAAAATTAAAACTAGGGAAGAGCCCCGGCCCTGATGGTGTGACAAATGAAATGATAAAAGCAGAAGAAGAAACTATAACAAACCCATTAACAAATCTGTTCAATAATATACTACACACTAAAGAATTCCCAGAACCATGGACATGTTCCGAAATAACTCTTTTGTACAAAAAAGGCGATCCAAAATTAATAAATAACTATAGACCAATAAATCTAGTATCGTGCCTATACAAAGTATTCTCACTAACTTTGCTTCATAGAATAACAAACATAATAAATGACAATCAGCCAGTCGAGCAGGCAGGCTTCCGAAAATCTTACTCCACCATTGACCATATACATACACTCAAATTGATCATTGAAAATTATATGGAGTACGATCTCCCGCTGTATGTGGCATTCATAGACTATACGAAAGCGTTTGACACTATAACACACAGTTCTATATGGCATGCACTATTCCAACAGGGTGTGGAGCTTGATTACATTGAGTTGATAAAAGAGTTATATAGAAAAAGTACAGCAAGAGTAAATACGGATACAAAAGGCCCTGAATTTAAAATAGAAAAAGGAGTAAAACAGGGAGACCCACTGTCACCACATTTATTTATTGCAGTCCTTGAGTCTGTATTCAGAAAACTTGATTGGGAGAATAAAGGAATTAAGATAAATGGCGTATATCTGTCACATCTAAGATTCGCTGACGATATCGTGCTTTTCGCAGAAACACCGGATGAACTACAACACATGATGGAAAGTCTTAGCAAAGAAAGTGAAGCGGTGGGTCTAAAAATAAATACAGAAAAAACCAAAATAATGACAAACAGAAAAAACACCACAATAACACTACACTCCACTCCTGTAGAATATGTTGAAGAATATGTGTATCTCGGACACTTGATATCATTCAGATCTTGTTCAGATAAAGAAATAGATAGAAGAATAAAATGCACATGGAATAAATATTGGTCGATGAAGGAAATATTTAAAAGTAATTTGCCTATAAAACTAAAAACAAAAGCCATGAACATATGCCTCATACCTTGCTTGACTTATGCATGTCAAACATGGTCAAATAAAAAAATACACATGAACAAAATAAAAAGCTGTCAAAGAGGGATAGAGAGAAGTATGTGTAACATAAAACTTAAAGACCGAATTAACAGCAAAATAATAAGAAAAAAGACCAATGCAAAAGATGTTGTCAAACAACTCCTGACACTTAAATGGAAGTGGGCTGGTCATGTACAAAGATTACCAGATAACCGTTGGTCGAAAATAATAACTAATTGGCACCCAATCTACAAGAGAAGGAGAAGAGGTAGACCATATAAGAGATGGAGAGACGAAATAGCAAATGTAGCAGGTACGTTATGGTCAAGGCTGGCGAAAGACAGAATTACCTGGAATAATTTGGAGGAGGCTTTCACCGCACAAGGCGGCCCTTATAGCTAGATGTTTAGTTTTAGTTTAGTATTAAGTGAAAAAAAAAAAAAAAAAAAAAAAAAAATGTTTTCTAAATAGGTATATATTTTGTAAATCATAAGTTAATGAAGTGTTTGCTAGACTGTAAGGGAAATAAAGCTTTTTTTATTTTTTTTTATTTTTTTATTTATTTTTATTTATTTTATTTGTTTTACTCTTTTATTCATTCATCATTATATTTTGACTGTATTAGTCGCTGGTTTGTATGAAATATGAATAGGCTTAAATCACATTATGTGGTCAATCACTAGATTGGATATGGATTGGTAGTCGTGTATCATATACATATATCACAATGGAGACGTATTACATCACGACTATAAATACAAGAGCTAAAGATGACGGTAATGAAGTAATGGGCATACTTGAGCATACCGAAAACCATTATTGAAAACTTTTATTGTTGTTTATTTTTATTACCATTTTAACGATAATGAGTTGTTAAATTTTAAGTTACCATCTGCACAATATTATTATTTAATCTAGCAATTTTAGTATAACTAATAGACTTATTTAGACACTCGCGGTTTTCTATAATACTTTCATGCATTTTCAACGTGTTCCTACCACGATATTTAATAGCATACACATAGCACTTTTAACAGGGGTGACGGCTTCAGATTGTCGAGTATGTGGAATCCAGTGCTAAACACAACAGTCACTAAGGGTTCATGCTCAGAGAGTCTTGTAGATACAGTGAGTGTGGTGTGTCGAGAAGTGAGTTCGAGTTCCAGTGGTACGACCCAAAAGCGAACGAGAAAGAGGGTAGACAGATTTGTTTGCTCTTAAATCGACCTGCAGTATCCAGTCTTCTCGTGATCATGACGTTTGCAACAACGTTGTAATATCGAGACAACTCAATTAATTAAATATCGTGGTAAGACATCGTTGAAAATGCATGAAAGTATTAACTAAATAGATATCATCTGTCGTGACGAGAACTTCCACAGTGTATTAGCTGATGTTGCTTAAGTCAAATTGGTATTTACTTGAATAGAGCAAATGGAAGTAGAGTTATAAAACACAGTTTATTTTTATTAGGGTCGGGTTTTTGAGCATCTCGGGGTCGAGATCGTTTAGTCGTAAACTTTGTGGTAAAGGACAAAAAAACATTAATTTTTAACATGAAAACTAGGCATTGGTCTATCATTTTCGTGGTTTTTTTATTGCAGATGAGCTAACGAACAAACTTATCGTAAGTGGTTACCGTCGCTCATGGACCTCTCCAAGGTCAGAGGACACTGAAGAGCCACTACCAACGACCTACCTTTCAGGAATTTCCTTAAACGTCATTTTGAGTTTTTAGAGATATTAAATTTTTCATTATTAATTTACAAACCTCATTTAAATTGCTGCAATTATAAAATGTGGGTTTTTTTTTTATTGCCATGTAGGCAGACGAGCCAACGGGCCACCTGATCGTAAGTGGTTACCGTCGCTCATGAACCTCTGCAATGTCAGGGGACATTGAGGGGTCGCTACCTACTAACTTTAAGAACCCTCCTCAAGCCTCAGTTTAATTAAACAAAAAATGCATCAAAATACATAATTACTGCATATTTGTTACCCTGCAAACAGAGCGATAACTAATAAAACTATTTTTCTTTGGTAAAATTTAGAAAGTAAATTAATCAATAACTGAATTTTAAACTCATAAAGTAGTCAACGCTGATGTACAGCGTCAATTCCTAACAATTCGCATCACACGCGATAGTTTATTTAGAAAGTTGAACCGAACACTACGACTATTTATAGACATATTTCTCAGTTGGTTCATAACGAGACAAGTAGCAAATAATTACTATACAGAAAGAAATCTTAGAGAAAAATCGAGGATTATGACTTACAAATCGGCTTCATATCCTTAGTCATACAAAGTTTATTAACTAATGTACCTATAAACTTATTCAGACACTCGCGGTTTTCTATAATACTTTCATGCATTTTCAACGGGTTCTTACCACGATATTTAATTAATTGAGTTGTCTCGATATTTCAACGTTGTTGCAAATGTCATGATCACGAGAAGACTAAGAGAGTCCTGTAGATACAGTGAGTGTGGTGTGTCGTGATGTGAGTTCGAGTTCCAGTGGTACTACCCAAAAGCGAACGAGAAAGAGGGTAGACAGATTTGTTTGCTCTTAAATCGACCCGCAGTATCCAGTCTTCTCGTGATCATGACGTTTGCAACAACGTTGCAATATCGAGACAACTCATTTAATTATATATCGTGGTAAGAACCCGTTGAAAATGCATGAAAGTATAATGTACCTATAATTTTACTACACTTCACCTGTTATTGTAGGGTACTTCTCTGATTATTGTAGTTAGGATATTTTACGAACAGAAAATTGTATTTCATTATTGATTACATAGATAGAGTCAACAAAATCAGAAAAAAAGCGTCCTGTAACTAACTATCCACCAGTCAAAAGACTTGTCAACATAGTATCTTAAATCCAAGAAACATCTTTTTTTTTTATTGCGTGATAGATAAACGAGCCTACGGCCCACCTGATGGTAAGCGGTCACCGTCGCTCATGAACCTCTGCAATGCCAGGGCAATGAGGGGATGTTATCTATCGCCTACCGATACAGGACCCTTCTTAAACCTCGTTTAAAGTTTTTTATGGATCTTCTTATTGTTCGTGTTTCGGACACCCTATATACATTTTACTTCTGTACTATTAATATTCTGTGGCATCAGTCGCAGTATGAGTTACGTTTATGTTAATACAGTTACGTACAATACTGTTAATATGAGAGTGAAACCATGACCTCATTTCTGTGATGTAATGAACAGCTGTTCATTTTTTTTCGGCGGAGAGAACGAAAATATGTATAGAACTTATATTATGTAGTTACTTACTAACCAATTTCGTCTGCGTCACAAAAATTTAGATGTTTTTTTTACGTTTTTGTTACCGAAAGTGCACAGAGGTGCCTGTCGATCGTTGGTAGTCGGGAGTTTTTTTTGCAATATTATGCATGTATTATACATAATTGGAACGAAGTTCCTAATCGCGCGTTATCGAAAGGGGGCTAGACGGAAATTTTTATGAAAAAGTTGTCACGACATTTTTTTTGTTT
This sequence comes from Trilocha varians, assembly GCA_030269945.2. Taxonomy (NCBI): domain Eukaryota; kingdom Metazoa; phylum Arthropoda; class Insecta; order Lepidoptera; family Bombycidae; genus Trilocha; species Trilocha varians. The sequence goes on from AP028280.1 coordinate 11,159,972, forward strand.
TAGATGATTATCGCTAGATGGCGCTATGATTAAAATATTTTAAAACAATTCCTTATTTTGTTTTATATGATTAATGCTAGATGGCGCTGTGATCAAAATATTTTATAAAACAATTCCTTATTTAATAAAATTTTATTACAATTCCCTCACTAATTAATCGAAAGAAACTTCGTTCCATCCGGGTGTCCCTTGACACCTCTCAAGTTTTTTTAAACTTCCTCTTGCTCTGTGTATTTTTCAATTACTTAAATACTTTGATTAGTAATTCACCAAAAGTCTTTTAAAATTCGAACTAAAATATTAAAATCAGAGCAGAATGAAACAACAAAATATTGTGTTAAAATTGTTGTTTTAAATGTCTAGTTTTCTTTATTATACGTCTGTGTACAATTCGTTATGCACATAGAAAGTACACTTAACGTGATGCTCAAAGATCACGCAAAAATATGAAAGCGTATTCAAATTTTGCGTGCGATTTTGTGATTTATAATCCATATTGTATTGAATATATTGGATCAAGAGCGAATGTAGCGAGCGAGAAATTGATACTGACTTGTAATTATATTGTGGTAAGGTAAGGTAAGGTAATCCTTTCAATTTTCTTTTTTTTTTTCTTTATTTAAGGAGCTTTTTCGCCACAGCGAATATGTCGCTCCTTGAGAACATCTTAATTAGTACAACTGTTTAATAATATAATAATAACTAACTATGAACTACTTAAAACTATAATGTGCCTACTCAATTACTCAGAGCGACCTTTACCATCCCAGGGACTGGTAGCAACGTATCCAACAAAATTTTCATTTAAAAAAGAAAATATATAAAATTTTTATTCTTTCAGAGTAAAAAAGTATACAGGGTGGATCTGTAACTTTGGACAAACTGACGTGGGTGAATGACCTGTCGAAATACAACTTAGCACCATTTTTATTTTTTGGATCGGTTAAACTTTTTTTTCTGACATTGTATGGAAAACGTACGACTATCGTTGCGAACTTCCATACTATGATTAACATTTTTTTTTATCAATTTCCTAAAATAAAAGTGGTTCTAAGTTTTATTTCGACAGGACACCCCACATCAGATTGTCCAAAGTTACAGATCCACCCTGTATATCGAAGACATGATAGTTGATGGCCATATAGGACAAGTAAAAATATAATATTATAGGTTGAGAATATGATTTCTAACGATTAGTAAATGAAATGTCTCAAAATTCCTGCAAAACATCGCTTTTTCTATTCCAGAATAATACCTAATTGAGTAGCAAAAAGTTTTACAATAAACAGTAAAGAAATAAAAGAATAACATTACCTGAAAGTATTCATCAGTCGAAACGCCGAACCACTCGGGCGAGTCCAGGAAATGATGAGGAAATACTATATGGAGTGCACGCTGGTTCTGCGAGACCACAAGCCTGGAAAAACAAATATTACATGATAAAACCTACAAAACAAGAAACTATATCTTCTCAAATGTACTGTGTGAACTGCTGGGCTCGAATCTCTTTAGTAGAATCAGGCATGGAATCCGTCACGCTTTCCTAAGCGTTACAGATTTCTCACATCAAAGTGTTTTAAAATCCTTCTCCTATATTCTGGCGTCCTGACAGTGTTCACTGTTTTCAACAATAGGTATTGTAAATTTCTTTAAACACTCGCGGTTATCTACATCACTTACACTATTACATATTATCCTGTAATCCAGTGAAATCCAGTGTTAGACGAAAATAAAGCCAAAAAATATAGTTATATATAGTAAATATAGTTTTGAGACGACAGCCGATAATGTCAGTGTGGTATATCTAAATGTGAGTTCGATTTCCTGTGGTACCGGCAAACGAACGAGAAAGAGGGTAGACAAATTTGTCTGCTCTTAAATGACCTGCCCGCAGTTCCTCAGTCTTCCCGTGATCATGGCGTTTGAAACAGTGCTGAAATATCGGGACCACTCAATTAAAAATAATCGTGGTAAGAACCCGTTGAGTGTAAGTGAAATAGGTGTTGTGATAAATTACAATTTGGATGTAAAGGGCCCGTTTGAAAATCACTCAATATAATCGTAGAAAATACTTGATATAAATATCTAAGTTTTAGGTTCTTTTCATTTCATAATACAGATGGTGATTGGTCCCCGTCGCTCATGGACATTTGCGACACTGTGGAGTCGCCTCCCACGGCCTTCCATTTAGGATTCTCTTCAAGACGACTTTGAAATAGAACCAGCTATAGGATGCCCACACACAATCACTATTAACAATACTAGGTACATGCGAGATACGGACAATATCGGAAATTGGATCTCATTCTCATTCTCATTTCTATTGAAAAAATCACTGTTACATTTTAAAAAAATGACAATACTTTCAACATCAACATTTATATTTTATACACAAAAAAACACTCCGCTATCTCTAGTAATCGATTTTGCTCTAACAATTTATCGAATATAAGCGTTTTATGGTTCAATTTCAATCGCCCCACGATCAGGATTTTATGTCCCCATTATTCTATTTCAATCAGAAAATTCAAAGGAACCGACCTACTTTGTTTAGTTCAATGGTGTAAACAAAGCCGTAGGGTAACCTTTAAATTTGTCATTTACCCGCCCCTATTACGATAAGGGGTAGAAGATTTGAATATCGGGTAAAATCTCGTCATATTTTGCTAGTGTACAAGGCTGCTTCCTTGTATCTGAAAAGTTTTCCATAATAACCACATCAGTGTGTTTTTTGTTACAGGAAAAACATATTTAATCAAAGAAGTTGTACCTCATAATAATAGTAATAGAGCTACTAGTTTCGCGACACAAAATACTAAAAGTAGTAAGCACAATTTCGACATCAAAAATTAACATCGCAAAATATATCGAAGACCAAGCTGATCTTCAACAAAGATAATTTATACCACCCATGTTAAACCACTTATGACCTGAATTTTTGGAGGTAACCTACCACCATTCCGAAATTAATCGATTCTAGAACATGTAACCGGTTCATGACCTCCGATTTGCATAGAGTCTCGTACAATGGAGGGGCTGTATCTCCGGTGACGTATTGAAACGAAACTGGGTTTCGAGGGAAGTTAGGTAATCCGTTACGAACGGCAATGAATGAAAGTGGGTAGGACAAAACTTCATTTGTGTGCGATACGGCTGTTAAATAATTGTCTGGTTATAGTACTCTGAACCTAATTCTCACGGTAAATAAGAATGAAGATAATTTATCTCTAAAAACACCACTTGGTGGTTTGAATTTTGCTGAATGACCACATGCTCCATCAATTCTATGAACCATTCATGTATTCAATTCTAATTATAATATGTTAAGGAAGTCTGTATTATCGTTAGGCACAAACTGGGCCTACATTATACATTGCTTAATGCCGCTGACGCATCTTTCGTCTAAGCCCACTCATCTAAATGAGAGCTTAATACGTTGCGTCATCCCGACGATTTCAAGGAATAGCTTGTTATGAACAATTTTGCGGGCATAATGGGTATTAATCAATCTTGGAACCACTTCTAAATTCGGATCATAAATTATTATTATGCTATTGAGTTTATACTTATATTTTACTGCTGAACAGATTGTCTAGTTAAACAAGATAGTCTTGGTAACTTGGAAATCTTGGACGATTTGTAAAAATTCTGCAATAGGTCTTCTATAGCGCATTCAGTTAAAGTTAAAGACTAATAGAAATGACACTGTTAAGAATGCAAAAAAAAATAAATAAGTTAATGAAATAAACAAGTCCAACAACATAAGCTTAAGCCTCTTCAAAGCTAAACAAGAGCATTCTCAGTTGATTACTTCGTGAAATCAGCTTGCCTTATTTATGATGCAATTCAGTGTCTTGGACTTCTTTATAACGATTAAAATCGATTTTATTACATCTCTACTGTATGCACTAAAGTACACAATAAAAACTTTAAGTGGTGAAGTGTGTCAGTATCGTAAAGTAGAGCATCGAGGTTACTGAGTTGAAACTTGTTAAATGAATCGATTATTTTGAAAGAGGGCGACCTATCTTTCGAAGTGAAGTTAAAGTGGATTAAACAGGAGTTGTGTGTTTGTCAAACCCAAATAGATTCTACCGTCTTTTACTTACCCAATCGTCTTTTAAGTCATAAAAGAGAAATGACTTTAGGAAAGATTCGACAAAGGACATAGATTTAGAGTGAAGATAAAATTTAGTTTAGTAATTTATAGAAGACTAGCTGCCCCGCGCAACGTCGTCTGCGTGGCATAGGAATTGTTCCCGGCCTAAACTCGATGAGGTTATTTTGCTTAATGACGGAGTTCCTGTAGCCACCTTCCAGCTCCATCATCAGACCTTCACATACGCTATCCTATCTCTCAAGTTGGACCAGACTGGTCACGGTGTGCCAATTTAATTTAAAATCGGTTAAGTAGTTTAGGAGTCCATCGCGGACAAACATCGTGACACGAGATTTATATATATTAGATATAGTTATCTTAATACTACAATAGTTTGTATGAGGAAGAAAAAGAAACCTACACTGCAATAACCCATCGAATATAAGTGAAAAATCTCTAAACTGCATAAAGCAATTGTATAGAATATGCTTGCTCGGTCTACTAATGACACTTGAGCTCAGCCAACAAGATAATGGGTCGATCACTAGACTCAACTTACAATGTCAACTAACGTATATATAAACTAGAGAGGCACAAACGAAACCTTTTCGAAGTAACCATATTGCCATTTTGCACTTGGGATATTACTTCCGACCTTGTTCCACGTGAACTGGTTTCAGTGCGCCCATTAATAACACTTACTTGGACAATCAATGCCAGTAATGAATTCATATTATCGAACATTCGAGAATAAATCTCGCAAGGTCGTTTTCCAGTTCAACTCATTCATTAACGTCGAGCTCATTGATTGATGGGGACTCGTTGCGATTCAGAGCGGTTTACGAGAGGAAATTATAAGTATCAGCTGCTGGGTGTCTAATTTGATTATTATGACGAATTGGCCATGATAAGAAGTTTATTTATTTCGTTATTTATTATACACGCAGAATAGCAACGAGTTGTACTAAAAATATGCACCAAATTCGTAAATATGGTTTTATAAATTAGTTTCGACGAATATAGATACAGGGTGGTCGTGGCAATGAAGGTCATAATAGTTAATAGTCATATACTGTACTGTACTGAACCAACCCATTACTGCCCACTGTTGGGCACAGGTCTCCTCAGAAGAGGGATTAGGCATAGTCCACCACGCTTGCCCAGTGCGGATTGGGGACTTCACATATCTTCAAAGGATTTTCAGAACCCTTTTCCGACATGCAGGTTTCCCCACGATGTTTTACTTCACCGTTTTTAGCCAGTGCTGTTGTGAAAAATTGCACATAAATCTTTTTCACATTTACATTTAGAGGTACAAGCCGGCCGGATTCGAACCCGCGACCTCCCGTTCCGAAGGAAGCGCTTCGACCACTCGGCCACCACGACTACATATATAGTCATATACGTAACCATAGAATATGGTATAACGCCTTAGTGAACACCATTCAAACAAAACCCAAAATTACTGCCAAAGAATTATCGCTCTACAGCTGACGCCAGTAGGAATGTAGGATGCGCGAGGTCACGCAAGATCTTAGTCAATACATATCCGTACTTAAAAATATTTGGGGATAATTTGCTTCAATTTGAAGCACCAATTTCTTTCATGCATTTTCAACGGGTTCTTACCACGATATTTAATTTATTGAGTTGTCTCGATATTTCAACGTTGTTGCAAACGTCATGATCACGAGAAGACTGGATACTGCGGGTCGATTTAAGAGCAAACAAATCTGTCTACCCTTTTTCTCGTTCGCTTTTGGGTGGTACCACCAATTTCTTATTTATATTCCTTATTAGAATAGATAACCTACTTATCAATATGTTTCATGATTAATAATAATCACGTTGTATTATGTAATTTATGTTGTTTGCCAGTTTCCATAACATTCTATTACTGTTTTAAGTACTTTGTGAGCTTGTGGGAGCAATAAAGAACTCGTCATGGACGTCGCTCAGTGACCGTAATTTTGTGTAATGTTGTTTTACAGAGTAAACTAAAGTTCTATGAGATGAAGGGAAGTAATGTAGGTAAAATTAGTTGAGATATTTTCATTTACAGTTTAAATTTTTTATATTTTTTATTTTTTCCCCCTGTTCCCCCCTTGTCCCCCTGTTCCCAGGCAGAAGTCCATGAGCGATCAGGTAAGGTTCGTGTGTATGTAACTGTATTGTTAGATTTTATTATCAAACAGCACTGCATAATTACTGAGTTATAATGTTTCTATCCTGTCACTAAGTAAAAGCATAATTATGTGATATCTTTGAGAGGAAACCTAGAGCAATGAATAAGTTACGTTAAGATATCCAAATTGGCTTTCGAACTACAAAGATCGAATGCTACTCACTAAAACGACCTTTCACAACAAACACGAGGGATCCACTCAACTTGAATAACATGTTTACCAAAAAGATTTTATGGATGGATCCTAAAAAACAAGAAATGACCTCCCGCCTTTAATCTTTTATTTGCTTTCGTTCTGAGAGGAAAACATTACTGCAAGACGAATAAGATAATATTTTACGATATATCATATTGTGGTATTTTGGGTTAAGGGCAAATATTGTAATGGTTTGTGTGCTTGAAAATATAGCGAAGCCAATGCACCCACAAAGAGTTACGGTTTGGTGTGGATGTTGGTCCGGCGGCATCATTCGAAAATGAGCAAGGAGCCGCCGTTACGGTCAATGGCGAGCGTTACCGTGCCATGCTCAACGAATTTTTGTTTCCAAAAGTTGAAGAGTATGACATGGACGACATTTGGTTCCAACAGGATAGCGCAACATGCCACACAGCCAACATGACAGTCGAAATTTTGGAAAATGCAAACTTTATATGGCCCGGCCCTTAAAAGATTCATGAGTAGTTCAAATTTATTTTGTATTGTACCTCTAAAAGCCTTAATTTGAAAAGGACTGCAATTTATTAAAACACCATTGGCAACAAAACGGTTAAGGTAAACATCGCGATAAAACATATACATTGGAAAAGGATTTTTAAAAAAACCTTCGAAGATATTTCAAGTCCCTAATCAGCATTGGGCAAGCGTAAGCTATGCCTGATCCCTCAACAGACGAGACCTGGGCTATACCCGATCTTTCAACTGAAGAGACCTGATAGTACAATACAGATCACAATGACCCAAGACCTGTAAAAACGGTATCTACAACTGATAAGTACGTAAATCTAGCTTTATCATCAATTACTTTGTTTTATTGTCCACCTGGGGTTTACGACCACTTCGAGTGGAGCTCGTAAACATGTAGACTTAGGTTGGCCGTAAACAAAATGCGTTTGCGTTTAAAGACGTCGTGATGGGGTCTGATTGATCTTGAATAGAGAACAACTGGTGTATTTTATTGCCTTATGTGTGCCCGCACACCTAAAAAAGTATTGACAATACTTTCGACCGAGGGATGGGAACAGATACTAAAAAATAACATGTTAAAGAAAGTGTTAATTAAAAGCACATTTTCAAAAATAGCACGTGCATGTTTTATGATAAATAAAACTTGAAAAACTTAATTATATTTTAGGTTCTAGTTCCAAAATCGTATAATGCTAAAATATTAATTTTAACATCGTAAGTCTACTATTCAGGTGGTCTTATAATTTATAATACATGCAATGAGGTAATTCAAATTTCTTTCATACTTTTACAGGCTTGTCGCTGCCTGAAATTACTTTTTTTCATATCTTTTAGTGCAATACATGGAACTAAACTCACTTGACGTAAGCACCAGGAGGTATATACAAATAACACAATTTCAATATCTAAAAGATTTTTAGTGCATGCTACTCAAACGCTATTATTACTATTTTTTTCTAACATTCTAATTAAATTGTTATGACTTTTAAATCCCATCTCTGCTTCTGACACAAGTATTGACAATACTTTTTTAGGTGTGCGGGCACGCTATAGGCAGACAAGCCAACGGGTCTGATCGTAAGTGGTTACCGTCACTCATGGACCTCGACAATGACAGTGGACACTACTAGGGGTGTGCCACTACTTTGATTTGACAGGATTGTTATGTCGTACTAAATGTAGGTAATTGTAGAATGTTGCCGATTTTTAGACATCTGAGGTTATCTCATTCAAAAGTACATACTTTTAATACCAGAATGACGTGTTTCGCATTTTAATTGGATTCACGTGACAACTGAAGATTATGTTTAAGTCTTTACAAACAAAGTGTATTCGGATGACGCTTTACTGACTGAATGTAACCTTCAAAAAGATGATGAGTTTTTTAATATCTAAATGTAAAACTGAAAGTAAATAATTGTTTTTTTTTCGCTAGTTTAGATCTTCCGTGGTGAATATTATTTGTTTTTTAATCACGCCGTGCGTAATTCAAAATGGATTAAGATTAAATGTACGTTATCGTCGAGAATAATTCACTGATTTATAAAATTAGGTTTCTCAATTGAGATTTCTTCATTTTGATTTTGGATAAAAATTGCGTACGAAAGTGCATTTTAGAATGTAAAATGTTGTAATTTTTTAAACCAAAATAATACTACAGAGAACCATCTTATTACTATAGACTTACTTGCCAGACAGCACTAAGGACAGAGAGTCAACCTTCGTGACCTTCTCGTGTGCATAGAGCTCGTGACACTTTAGGTGTCTCACGTTTCTCATACACATCAGCACGCGACGAAACTGCCTTCTTGAGACCCGTAGAGGTTTGAACAGGGCGATGTAGACCTGAAATCATTATAATTTTAAGGATGTTGTTTAAGGATGTGACGAATATTTGCGTGTATCAGTGGCGAAGGGTCTATAGAACTCCATTCCTATCGGCTTCCCTCGATATTTCGACTATCAAAAGATAGCATTAGAGCAGCTCATGATAACCTAAAAAAAACTAAATATCTAATACCGGTTCTTGTAGGAGTACCTTAAATCGGCTTCTTTATTTGTTAAACTTACCCTTCGCCACTGGTGTGTATTTGAATATTCGCAAGAAAAGTTATGCAAATATTTTGATAAAAGTTGTTAAAAGTTGTATAGAGGATATAGAAGGAAATGTTGTTACCACATTTTTTTAAAAGGTCAAACCAGACATTCACAATATGTCTAATGCGGAGTACAATTTTGTCATTCGTAGAAATATTGCATTATCCAATATAATGTGAAACGCCCTGGTCAAAATTGATATTTATAATGAAATTTTTGAGTTTATTGCATTTCATAGGTTTGGGTATTTAATTGACAAAATTTATCATTTTTTGAATAACTGCTGAGTGCAAATGATCACATAGCAGTTGAGGGGTAAAAACTGCTCAAATGCAAAGTAGATATAACTAAATTTCTCATCTGAACACACACCAAAACATTGTGAGGAAACCTGCATGTTGGAAAAGGGTTCTAAAAATCCTTTAATGATATGTGAAGTCCCCTCGAACTGGGCGAGCGTGGTGGACTAATCCCTCTTCTGAGAAGACCTGAGCCCAACAGTGGGCAGTAATGGGTTGGTACAGGAACACACACCACAAACCTTTCTCAATAAAGTCTATAGACTTATTGCTGAAGTACCAATAAAAATATCTTTAACAATAAGATAAAAGGCATGTTTTTTTTATTTACAGATATAATGATACAGTCCATTGGACGACCGATTATGAATAAATGAATTAAATTTATAAATTTTACACTGTAAAACTATTCCTCCTAGGTTTGTAAGCCTTTTAGCTTTATCAGCAAATGGTTTTTATTATCTTTGGTATTGATGTTGTCCATGTATACCTTAACTCAACCAAGATAACAATTTATGCCTATCAAGAAAAAACTTTAATACTTAAATTTATTATCTTGCTAATTATTAATTAGGTACAAATTTATTAAAATTATCTATAGACTGTATTTTGTGACTCTTTTTATTTTATCTAAAGAATGTGTAAATGAATATTTCTTTGAATGATATAATTTAACTGGGTGATTTTATGAAAATTATATTTCGTGAGCTACATGAATATAATTTATGATCAATTGGATTAAAAATATTAATGATTTCATATGCTGAAAATTGTTTTTACAATGCACTCAATTAAACCATATTTATGTAGCATTAAATACATATTTACTCACCTCCTCAATCTCCTTGTGAAATTTGATAGGTCTCATTAAATAAAACTGATAAGAGAAGTACACAAAGTTTATCAATATAAACACACAGTTCCACAGCACTGCGTCCAGGTAACACTCCACACTCCACGCCCACATCCCGGAGAATGCGGAGCCCATCATCAGACCAACCCTCAACCATATATGACCGACATCCGTATGTGGCACCAAGAAGGATAGAAGGAAAAACACATTCGCCACTTGGAAGAATATGTGGTTGACAGGCCTCCACTTCGAGCAGTGATGCAGATACAGGTCCCACATCGAAGGATGATCGTGTATACTGACGTTCACCATCTCGCTGCCCGGTAGAGACAGCTTTGTCGGCTCCACCAGCCCCATCTCGGGCTTCGGGCTCAGCGCTGTAACGTCACTGACCGTCGTCGGAGCCTCTGTCGTGTTCTGGAGACCAGTTACCATCCCCGTCAATAAGGCACTGATAATTAACATCATCCTTGCTAGTTCGGACACAAACGCCAAGAACGCTCATCGATAACACACTAACTATTATCATTTGAACTCTATACAGTCTCTACGAGCACTAATTTTATTTATTTTCTAAAGAGATCATAAATTTTTAAGAATTTACATTTAAATATTAACACATATCAACCGCACAGCTGTAGCAGCGCGTCAAGATAAAGTTTTTAAGTTAAAGATGAGATTTAAGTGAAAGTTGACTAAGCGCAGTAATAATCGCATAATTAAAGTAAGACTTCTAATCTAAAAACTATTTTATTGCGAAAAGATTTAAGCAAGGCAAACAATCGAAGCACACAAATCACAAAGTGAAAAAACAAACTGTCAATCGTACTTGACAGTTGGGTTTGACAGTTCAAGAATTAAGCAAAGGTATTTTTTGCCAAATTTGAACTTTTTTTGATAATAAAATGCTAATCTGTGTGTAAAATTAAATCTTTTAAAAACTTAATGTTAGTCACAGACCATACATATATATATGAGATAGATATGCAACTGGAGATAGGAATATGAGCTGAAGTTTATCACAGCCGAATCACAGGTGGAGCCACATGCTTGAGTGCATGCGCTGCGCGCTAGATTTAAATTTATTTTTTGTTTACTAGGGGAATTCAGTTTTTCTATTTGAAAAAAAAAATGTTTCATTACAATAGCTGATGCATCCACTCGTAATTTAAAACAACAAACTCATTATAATTTGAAATCTATTAACTTGCTCAGCTTTCTAACAAAACATTTTTTCTTTCAAATAGAACAGTTTTCAAAATAAAAAGCTGCTGTTTTCACATTCCATTTCAAATTTATATTATTTTTATCAATAACATTATAATACCAAGAAGAAGAAAATGTACAAAAATAGCAACAACAAAGGAATAACATTCAAAGAAAATGATTCAACAATATAATATTTTTACAAGCATTTTTTGTGAAAATATAGTATACCCAACCATCATTTTGAAAAAAAGTTTAAATCAATCAAAACAATATCTTATACAAATATGTACAAGCATAACAAAAATTGCGTATTCAGGAATATTTCGGAGCTGAATATAATCTTCATATATTTTTTATTCTTTAAATGTAAAATTTTATATAATAATAACCTAAAAACCCTTAGATGATTTAGATCCTTTTGATGCTATAGTAATTCTATAACTACACTTATTTATAAAAAATCACTGATTTATAAAATTGTACACAAAATAATTTCACATGTAGTTTCCTTCCAAATTTGTAAAAACGCAACAGGTTTACAAAAACTAGCTTTTTATAAAATAATTATTAAACAATGGTTGTGTTATTAAAGTATCAGTAACTTGTGTTATTATCGAGGATAATTTACAATTAGTAAGTTATAAACTTATTTAGACACTTGTGGTTTTCTATAATACTTTCATGCATTTTGAACGGCTCTGCAACAACGTTGAAATATCGAGACAACTCAATTAAATATCGTGGTATGAACCCGTTAAAAATGCATGAAAATTAGTAAGTTACTTAGCTTTACATAAAAACAAATTGCAAAAACTAAATATTCAATGTTATGGTATTTTCGTTCTACTTGTGTAGTTGTCTAATAGCCTAGTCAAATTTATACTATATATTCTAAAATATACTATTTCGAAGAATTCAACATTGGTTGAATGTTTGTAGCAGGTTTATAAGAATGCTTTAAAAACTGTTTTGACTTAACAATGTTCAGTCATAAAAGTATAAATGCTATGGTACAAATTGGTTATTTATAGCATTAATTGATAATAATTCTTCTAAACTTTATTCCAATGTTTAGTTCTTTGAAACAATTTTATAGCAGTATTGATGTCTTGACATTCAGGATAAACTCCTCCTTCATTTTTGTTGACACTGATGACTTTCTAGTCCTGCGAAGAAAAATAATAGTATTAGTAGTGTGACAGCATTAATTTATTAAGAAATTAAATGGCAGTAGTAGCAATTAATAGGTAGCCTATGTTATTTCTTAGAACCTAAAGATTGTCTGTGCCAAATATCATCAAAACCGGATCAGAGGTTTAAGCGGGAAAGTGCAACAGACAGACAGAGTTACTTTTGCAATTATAATATAAGAATATCTAACATATGACATGATTGTAAGTTTAGATCAATCAAAACAATTAATGTTATAAAAATAATAATAAACGTATTGCATATTTTGGTTGACTGGTAGAGAATGCCTTCGGCATTAAGTCCGCCATTGTACCTTTTGTGCATGAAGTTAAATAAATAAATAAATATTAAATAATATTTCGGATTTTAATATAATTTTGTGTTTATTTTATTCTATAAATGTAACATTCTATAAAATAACATTTTTATTACAAGTTACTCAATTCTATAAAAATGTTTTACAATATATCTCGTCTTTGTTTGGTGGAAGAACAAATACATCATTCAGATACTATTGAAAGTGTTATAAAAAACTAGAAAACCCGCGCAACTTCGTCTATGTCACAAAGGGGTTTAAACAGCACTCACAATGTCGTCGCGTTATTTTTGACGTGAAACGTCTTTATAATCGCGTCGAAACATACGGGTCTATATCATCGTAGCTTAATAACCAAAATACTATTGTTAGTCTTGCGATGTTTATATAACTCCTATGAAAGCTAAGTTGTTGGGGCGTTCACTTTACAAAGAGAAGCATAGGCAGTAATGGGTCATAGTACCTCGAGCAGGTCCATCTTGAAGTAGAGCGCGAACATGGTCGTGGTGGGTGGCTCTGGGTCGTCGGCGTGCGACGTGAGCAGCTCCTCGCAGTAGCCCCGGCACCGGTACAGCTCCGAGCGGACGTAGCGCCGCGCTCCAGTTACGAGCCTGATTAATTGTTTGCAATTGTTTTAATTGTTCACTATTTCTGAAATCATAAATTGGGAAGTTTCAAATTGGATCCATAGCTGGCGGTTTTGTATATTCCGTGACATAAGACATTGCAGGAGTCTATCTAGGTAGTCTAAGCAGCAGTAGTCATTAAACATCAGGTGTGCGGTACGCTCATCTAAATACCGATCATTCAAAAAATCCAAACAGGAGAAATTGTACAAACAGATAAAACCACAGTATTTACACTCTAATTCAAATTCGTTTTTGCCTAACACCACCTGAGAATGAGCTTTCCTTCTCGGGCGCTTTAATCTGTACTCTTTTGAACAAAGCTTAAAGATAGGTGTTACGTGACTAGGAATTTGGTAAGACTTGGTTTTATTCTCTACTAGCTTTTGCCCGTGACTTCGTTCGCGTGGACTTCAGGTTCGTCCCATATTATCAAAAATTGTAGCCTATGTGTTATTCTGATGTATAAGCTATATTGTGGTAAAGTTTCATTTAAATCCATTCAGTAGTTTTTACGTGAAAGAGTAACAAACATACATACAAACTTTCACCTTTATAATATTATATTATGATTTCGACAAAGAGTTAGAGTAAGTAAAATTCTGTGTTACCTTATTACTGGTGCAAGTGCCGTTACACTCGAAGAGTATGGGTTGTTGTGGGGCACGGGCTCAGCGCCGCACTGACAGCACGCAGCACAAGCATGTGTCAACCTTACACCTACAGCCCTGTTGAGTAAACATCACTAGAGTACAATTAACCCGCTACAATAGTGATGCTCGTAAGCAACGTAATATGTACAACATTCAGAGGAAATAGTACTTCAATAAATAATAAAATGATAGGAAAGTCAAAACTGCAAAAAACATTCGCCCAAGTCAAGCAACCGTTGAACATTATGGTGGTGCTAATTAGAATCTATACATTTAGTATGGTAAAATAGCCTTGTCCGGGATAAACTTGAAAACTACAAAGTTATTTACACCATAGAGTTATTTATTTAAAGCAGGCTGAAAAAAAACAATTTTTGCAGTTCGATTTTACTAAAGACAATCTCTCTCTATTACTGCACTTTCTGTAGATATGAAATTTAAAAAAGAAACGGGTAAATGAATGTCATTTTAAAAGGTCTAATTGTTGGTATTTTCAGTGTTGTATAGCATTGATGAAGATGACGTTGCGGGCAGCAGCTAGTACATAATAAATTTGGACTAATTTTTTACAAGCTTTATATTAACTTTCACTGGATGTAACAATGGAAGTTCAATAGTTATCATAAATAGTACTTGTGTTATTAAAGTAATATCACTGTTATTAAGATATACATTAGTAAGATTCTTAATCAAAAAAAAAAGTTTATAATAAAATAAAAAAGAGTTTTGTTGATTAGAATCAATAATAATTAAACTCACCTTATCATCTTTATTAATAATACATGTCATGTATTTTTGTTACTGAATGGTTACTGGTCACCCAAAATGTTCTTTCCAGTTTATGGTTATAAAAGTTAAAATACCTTTAGACACAACAAGCAGTGACTTTGCTCAAATATGTATAGGCTTAATGTCATCATCTCTTTCTCATTAGTATATCTGCATTGTCTCCGTTTATCTCACTCTTCAGTTGCATCACAGTATAGATGACTACTCAGATAATTTTTCTACATGGTCTAGGAGAGGTTTGGGACGAGCTAGCCTTTTGTCTAACTTGAGGTCATTCTTCTGTCTTTTACTCAACTGCACTATTTTGTAACCTACAATAATAGTTATTCTTTAGTTCCTAAAATAAAAAAGAATATTTTACAGCAAAAGATATATTGTAAAACTTTCATATCATAATATCCATTTTGATCCTCCCCTTTAAAATGTCGAAAAATTATGTATGTTTATATGTATTTTTAAAAATAAATAATCCAATTTTGATGCAGTTTCCAGTTGAGTAACTTAAGATCAAATAGTGCAACTCCTTTTTGATGTAGACGAAGTTGCGAGGATCTGTTAGGTATTTTCACAAACAAACTCTACATCTTTATATTAGAACAGATACAGGAGACTTACCATCATTGACAAAGACATGCGAGTGGCATATAAATAACATTTTGACTCAGTTTTTTCAGTTTCAGTCCGCAGTTAACATGCTTGGTTTTACACTTCATCTTCGCAGTTATCCCACACTTCACATGAGAAGTCATTCAAGGAATTGAGAAGTAGAGTTTCAGTACAGTTTCGAGTTTTGAAATTTATCCAAAATTATGAAGATACTCTTCTAAATAAACAATTACTACGTAGAATATTATTAAAATTGTGATTAAAATGGCGTCGGCGTCCACCAGTCACCAGGGAAAGCGTACTAGAGATGTTACATAATTTTTATTTGTCAATAACTCGATCGATAGCAATAAAAAATGGTTGTTTTATACAAACAAATTGTTGATTAATTAGTAAAAGTACCAAACTTATTAGTTACTAAATAATTAAATACTGGATGAACCACGCAACTTTGTCTGCGTCACAAAGGGGTTTAAACAGCACTCGCGATGTCGTCGCGATATTTTTTGTAGCGGACAACGTTTTATACTCGTGATAATTGCTCAACGAAATATCTGATTGGAATAAAACAATAAAAATAGGTAAAAAACTTTTTAAGTTAAACGGTTTTATGTTAAACATACATTGCAATGTTTAAGATAAATGTACTAAAAACCAAAAAATAATAAAATAGATACAGTCCTGGGAATTATAATACCGTTGGGCACGTCAATTGTCTACAATCGTTGATTAAAATGTTTGTTTTGTAATGTTACATTATAATTAAGACAACAACGATTGTAGAAAATTTATGTGCCCAACGGTTTTATAATTCCCACGACTGTATCTATTTTATTATTTTGGCGGGCTTTCCAACCGCGTGTTCCACGGCATATTCCGCTGGGTCAGAACCAGCGTGGGTCGGGGATCGCGGTTTACCATCCCCGTACTTTGTGTGTAAGATTATTTGTTTTAAAGTTGTTTTTAAAAAGCGTACAACATCAAATGAAACATAGTTTTAAGCCGAGCGCGTTGTAAAAAGTTATAAGTTATTGAAAATTGTCCCAATTTACTTGTTGTAGACAACAGTTTTTGTAATATTAATCAATTGGAATGCTGAATAGAAAATCGATTCCCAAAAATAAAGCTAATCGAGAAAAAACAATTACCGAAATTATAGGTTCTACCCTAACTTTGATCAAAGAATGAATGATACCAGATTACCGAAAAAAAAATAACGAAAAAAATCTTATAACAGCACATAACAATAAAATTAATTTACATTTTAAATTTAGGTTATAGCTGACTGAAAAGTGTACATTATCGTCAATAAGTAGCAGATCATAAAAATTTAGGAAAAATTGTTTTTTAAATTTAGCGCCATCTCGCGGGGAAACAATGAAATGGAAAAAGCGTGGACAAGAATTTCAAAATAGCGCCATCTCACGTAAAATCATAAAAAATCGTCAAATCGTGGCACAACCGTAGCGACACCTAAAAATCAGCTGGCTAACTAAGTAACCAGTGGCACCCCCCTGATGTTAGTGTCAGAATTGGATCGTTTCTAAGCCTTAAGCAATTTTGGGCAATGTCAGCTATACCGTGTACGCTCCTTACTTGACACTGGCGAATCGTCATTGCACGGGAGCCATAAATAAAAGAAGAAGAAGAAGCCTTAAGCAATAAAATTTAGAAATCAATTCAATATTAAATTAATTAAAAAATTAATTAATTAAAAATTATCAATAAAAACTTTTTTACATAGTCTATGATTTAAGCACAGAGTATGTAAATGTAATTTAGTGTTTTCAGTGTCATATGTCACTTCAAATTTATGTCAACTGTCAAATTTTATTATTGTTTTACGGGGATCTCTGAGTTTTTCTTTATTGTTTTTTTTTTGCCCTTTTGCATAACTGCACATGTTCAGAAGTATTTGCAAAATAACTGTAATGAATTGATAATATTTGCGACAATTCAAAGAAACATAAAGACTCCATTTAGCTATGTAACTTCCGTCTCTCAGTTATGTCGGTTCCTCATGAGATGCTTTTACATCCAGAATTACTAAGTAACGAGCAATTAATACACATAATAAAACAGGTAAGTTGAATTAAAATATGTCTACAAATTAACAGCATTTAAATTAAATAAACGGTTGTTACCATTTTAGCTTTGTTTTAGAGATATTTGAGAGTAACCGGCTTGGAAAGTATGCAAAGAGATGATTTACTAGAACTATTTCATCAATACTGCGTTCCTTACGGGCAGAGGAAGTACCGAGACTCGGGGAGAGGTAAAATACTGAACAGAACACGTCATATCAGCCCTGAACCAGACAGAACATTGAATAAAATGAAGGAGGTCCGACATACATCCTCAGAAAGGTTAAAACCACCACCGGATTTATTATCAGGACACATGAAGAGAATCAAATTAGAAAATAAGACAGTAAAATGCTCTCAAATTAGCAGTAATAATCTTAAACGGCAAATCAGTAATGATGTGAGTATAAAATCAATATTAATTTGGTGAGCCTAAAAAAATACTAAATTGAATTAATAATCAAATGGATGAGTTTTAATTTCAAATTTTACCATTTAACTATTTCAATGTTAATATCAATGTAATCAGGTTTTAGAAGAATATTAATAATTTGAGTAACATTTACACTGGTAATAGAATTTCTGAAAATGATTAATTTATTATAAGTAACAACATATTAGAGAAAATACTGTTGATTAATTCCTTGTTCCAACAATTGGTGTTTTCTTCAGTTTTACCACAAAAACCAAATAGTATTGTTAATTTACAATTTTTAAATTTTGTTTCAGCTCAACCCCACACCTGAGCCAGTGCCAGCGAAAAAGGAAAGAAAATTAATCACATGGCCCTAGGACCAAAAAATGTAAACTTAATGGCTTTTTGAATAAACAATTTGATACAAGTCACAATTTACATGATCATTCATGATCATTAATTAAGAGTTCAATAGTAGAAGTGTTAAAATCTTGTAAAAAGTACTGTAAAAATTTTTGATCATTTTAATACTTCATTGTACTAATTGAAATCGAAATGTTTTATTAAGTGTAACCTTTGAATGAATTGTAAGTAAATATTTGATGTAAAAGTTTGTTTTAATTTTTTTAAAATAGTGAATATTGTTCAAATTAGTAAGTTTGGAATACATAAGACACGAAATGAATTTTGTTTAAATGTTTGAAATAAGTTTTTAGCAAATTTCCATTTGCTAAAAATACACACCACCGTTACTGTCATGGCTGTCAAACGTCAATTCTACCTTGTCGAGCTGTCAAAAATGCCATTATTTGCGTGACGAATTTACGCATTGTTTATATTTATTTTAACCAATTATTTCTTGAAAATAAGTGAAAATTAGACAATCAAAACATAATAAGTAAATCAGTTATCAATCTTGCGACTGCATGAAGTAAAAAAACTAAAGAATGGCGACAACAAGTCGTGTTCCCATATCACAAATTCTACGTAACAAAGATGATACTGAGGAAGATGATGAGCCAAAGAAGAAGTCCAGGGAGGATTGGAGGAAAGCCAAAGAGCTAGAGGAAGCCAGGAAAGCTGGTACCGCACCAGCAGCCGTCGATGAAACGGGTACGCAAGTTGTACAAACATTGTTTGTTTTGCCGTCGTTTTAGCCATATTCTATCGAAAAAAAAACACTAAATAATAAATTTGACACGTTTTGATTGTTATTCCTAAGAGATTTAGCAATTATTACACTTTTATAGCTGAATTTCTTGCGAGTTCTTCTCAGGACAGTGGCTATAATCATGATTTTTTTGTGTCCTAGGTAGCTTTAAAATTTTGACGTCAACAAGAATGAGAACATCATCAATGTTGAAAATAAAAGTCTTTCAATTCATTTCTATGAATACTTAACAATAAAATGTATCACTTTACAGGCAAGGACATAAATCCTCATATACCACAGTACATTGCATCGGCACCCTGGTATTACGGGACTTCCGGCCCAACATTGAAACATCAACGTCCACAAGAAGACAAAGAGGGACAGTTTACTAAACTCGACAGATATTATAATAAGGGAGTTGATGCGGTTAGTTAGTATAAATAATTTATTTATTCATATTAATACCTTTTTTTTGCAAGACAAAAGAGCTTACCACCTAATGGTAAGCAGGTACCGTCACTGATGAACCTCTGCAATGTCAAGGCAATGATGGTCTGTTATCAATCATCAACTTATACAGGACTTTTCGTAGATGTGTGTTGATCATGATTTTTCAAAGAGGGACATGTCTTAAACCAACTGTTTGTATTAATTTCATTAACTGCCACTACATTACTACTATTTTTGTTTTGGGAAGGATTTTAACTGTTTAAAATGAAACTTTAAATTGAAAATTATTTCAGACAAAAGTAGCAACAAAATTCAGGAAGGGTGCTTGTGAAAACTGTGGTGCAATGACTCACAAGAAGAAAGATTGCCTGGAGAGACCTAGGAAAGTAAGTATTTAAAATTTGTTTACATATTTTTTTTACTTAGCTATTATATTGATTAATAGTAAAGTTTCATAAAATTCAATTTAATACTTTTTTTTTTTTTTTTCAGTTGGAGGAAATCTCCGGATCCGGTATGTGGGAGTTGAACCGCACTAAAACCTCCAACCGCTCACACTCAGTGTCCGAACCCCGGCTGAGGCCAGAACCTAACACGGGGTTTGAAGGGACGGCGCGACGCGTTACGCGTTCGGCACTCTTTCCCGTCGCTCCGTCCCCAAATTCATTTTTAAACAACTCTACTACTATTATTATATTCTTAGATATTTAAATAATTTCTAATTGTCATCAAAATCTTAGTTTTGAATTGTGTATCTTTTACATTTATATTAAGTGTGTGCCATAAAAAATAATTCAATAAACCCATTTCACCATTTATACTATTTACAGATCGGTGCAAAATTCACGAATGCTGGCATAGCAGCCGACGAGTTTGCCCAACCAGACTTGAACCTCAGTTATGATGGTAAAAGAGACAGGTGGAACGGATATGATCCTGAGCAGCACAAGGCTATCATCGAGGAGTATCAGAAAGTGGAGGAAGCTAAGCGGGAATTGAGAGCACAGAAATTGGAAGAAGGTATAAGAAGCTATTAATAATTAACAAGTATACTTATTTATTTATCTTGGATGCTACTTTAGTGTTGCTTTCTCCCTTTATAAAGTTAACTATAAATTTATTTTGTGGTTCACAATTTAAAAAAAAAACTTGAGAGGTGTCAAGGGACACGGATGGAACGAAGTTCCTTTCGATTCGAGTGAGGGAATTATAATAAAAAAATATTTTTTAAATAAAATAAAATATTTTTATCACAGCACTGTGTAGCGACAATCTTCATCTATCAATCTAAAACAAAAAAAAGTGTCGTGACAACTTTTTCATAAGAATTTCCGTCTAGCCCCCTTTCGATAACGCGCGATCAGGAACTTCGTTCCAATAAAAAAAAATTGTACCTCAACTTGAATTGAAATACATTCAATAAACCAAGCAACTATGTGTTAGACTTGAATGCAGATTTAAGCTGCAACATTGACTGACTTTTGAATGTGTTCCTTTATATTTTTATTTTTTAACTTTTCTTAATAATAGAATTATTTTAATCAGATCCTACGGCGAAGGATGAAGAAGATAGAGAAGAAGGAGATGAAGATAAATATGTAGATGAAGTGGACATGCCGGGTACTAAGGTAAAACTATTTTACTTCATTTACTCAGACAAACATTTTGCTAGGTTGCACCAATCCATATCGGTTCAGAGATATTTTTAGATTCCTATAAATTACTAAATCTTTTATTAATATCAGTTAAAAATATTTCATATTTTTTTCCTGGACATCTGCATTGTCAGGAGAAACTGCGCCACCTATGGCCTACCTTCATTTCTTTCACTCACTTTCTTCAAGCCTCGTTTGAAAAAGGACAAGTCGTAGCGTTTTGTACTAATAAATCATTTTCATTTTGTCAACAGGTGGACTCCAAACAACGTATCACAGTTCGTAACCTCCGTATCCGCGAGGACACCGCCAAGTACCTCCGTAACCTCGAACCCAACTCAGCTTACTACGACCCCAAGACTCGGTCTATGAGGGACAACCCTACGCCACATATACCGGAGTAAGATATTTTATTACTCAGTCTTTGATTTAATATAGGGTGCATATGTAATCACTAAGTTGAAATTGAGAGAAGCACTTTTGGTTTTGGAATCGAATGAGCCTGTTTTTTAATATCAGTAAGTGGCTCTCTTGGTGGGCGAGCTTTCCGAATCCCGCTAAAACGGTCCGCGAGTCACCTTTCCACATCGAACCCTAATAGGTCAGGGAGAACGGCTTTGCTTCTTCCGATTTCATTGACGCAAGGCGCGCTTTGAGCGAGACACCACATCTTGGGCCCAGCTAGCAGAGTAGCGTGGGGGACGAAATCCCGGTTCCTAGGAGAGAAAAGAACCGCTTACCATCAGGTGGGCCGTAGGCTCGTTTAACTATCACGCAATAAAAAAAAAAAAAAAAAAGAGCCATGTCTTACTCGATCTCTATAATGGAGATATACTCCTTTACGGGGAGCGAGATTTGGTGCTGCAGGAGGGAGCCACCGGACGAGTCTAGTACACCATCCCGTGTCCCAGTCCCCTCAGGGGAGACTACAGACCCTCAAAGGGACACGTCGCAGTTCCTTACAGTTAAATGTATTGTACAGTTCAGAGTACGGCGGCGAGAACAGCGTCCGCGTGTCGGGCGACACGGCGCAGCACGCCGCCGCGCAGCTGTTCGCGTGGGAGGCGCGCCAGCACGGCCTCGACCTGCACCTGCTCGCCGAGCCCACCAAGCTGCAGATGTTGCAGGCGCACTACAGGCGGGACCAGCAGCGGTACAAGACGCAGGTGTGCTAACTAAACAACCTTATACAGGGTGCTATTATAAAATTACAATCCGGGAAATGTAACTTTCATTTTGAAGGAATAATCCTTTGTTGTTGTAAACAAACACAACTGCAGTCTCATACCTTTTCAAAACACTAAAATTCGAAAATGTAACGTCCTATACTTTTATGACATCAATCGGTAAAGTGACTTATAAGGATCAAATCTCTCCAAGAAATATGGGAAATTAAATTTAAGAAAACCTCGAAATCTTGAAATAAATATTTTAATACAGTATACAGGATGTTCCAAAAAGAGTTTTGATAAATGACTATTAGTTTTAAAAGTACCTAAAGTTTAGAAAGAAACGGAAACATTAATCAAAATTCGGTTCATCAGTTATTTTGCAGAACCATTTCAATCTTATTTTCAGGTGAAACAATCAATACTAGAAAAGTATGGCGGTGAAGAACATTTACAAACTCTACCCAGAGAGTTGTTGTTGGCGCAGACTGAAGTGTTCACGAGGTACAATAGAGACGGGACGTTGGTCAGCGGAGCAGAGAAACAACTGGCCAAGTATGTTATCTTATCATTTTAGTACTAACACCCTTAACACGTTAACTGCCGCGGAAAAAAAGTATTGTCCTTTTGAAAGTCTTAATTTTAGCACTATTTAAGTTTTTTTTAGCAATTTCTAGAAATAAATAATTATATTCTATAACGTGAATTTTGATCATCTACTAACAAATTCCAAATTTAAACGTCCGGCTCGAAGGACCATGTTTTTGTAATACCAAGATGTTTTAAGGTTATGTAATTAAAAGTAAAATTTCTTGTCTTTCATGCAGAGTTTATATATATGAAGACTTACTAAGGGAACGACAATAACAAATTCATAGAGAATTGGATCGAAAATCTTGCATAAAAAACCATTTTTCACTTTTCAATAACAATAATACCAAACTTTATAATAACGTAACAATAAATACTAATTGTTTTGACAAATACTTTTTCAAACTGTAGTAATTTTCTTTTAACCACTCAACTGAGATCGGCAACCAAATTGGTTTGTTTACTTTTGCCAAGTCTGTGGCAGGAGCCAAAATTGAGCACTGTTCTAAAACTTGTTTTGTTTACATTTTTTAATCGTCTCATATTTTACGGAGATGATATATTTTCGATGAAAATGCAATACAGCGTCGTTTAGTAATAAAGATTTACAAAAATATAAGGTTTCATTAAAAATCTAAATTAAAAAATTATTGGAACAAAATGTTTTTAAAAAGGGGCTCAAACACGGTATTGATTTACGAAGTGCCCAGTTTCGCCATCTAGCGAATAGTGACGTTCCCAGTTGAGTGGTTAAGTGTACACAAAATAAATCCACAAGTTAGACCCACTTCAGCTGGTACAAAGTTACAGACCCTGAGAATAATTAATAATTGTTTTATTTTATTTCAGGAGTAAATACGAAGAGGATGTGTTAATAAACAATCACACTACTGTGTGGGGCTCGTACTGGCGAGACGGACAATGGGGATATAAGTGTTGTCACTCATTTATTAAGGTAAGACTACTTACTGTAGGCGACAGAATCAATTATTAAAACATTTAATTCTAGTAAAGAACAAAGTTGATTCGAAGATAGCGCCATCTATAAATAGTTGTTGTTTAAACCTCTTTTATGTAAATACTTTTTTTAAATTGTAATAGAGAATAGATGTTCGCGCGCTTATTTGAATTTGAATTTCGAACATTCCATTGCCGAATACAGACGTTTTGTACATTTTTTCACAACTTTTATTTTCTTAGTTTTATTTTATGATTCGTTCTTAACTTCTCTCTCACTAGCAGCATTAGGTTTTTTACAACTACGAACTTCTTGTCTTTTTACATGTTTGATGAGACTTTTCGACTAAATTAGATAATGTGGGTACCTACAGTGGAATTATGGCCAAAGGGAGATCTCGTTGCGGGCGAGGTAGTGTATGGTGGTCAGGCCGAAGCCCGCTGTAGTAGATTTCAGATGTCGTATATAAATTTCTGCAAATGTCGTAACCGCGATTCAGGATCTCGCGCATTATTATTGGTTACAATAATATGGGTATTTTGGTAGTTCAAGCCAAGATAGTAAACTTTATGTTAGTTAACATAAAAGTAACAAACCCCTTCCGGTTATTCTTTACTGTCTTGTAATGAATAATGTACTTTAATACTTTCATGTATTTTCAACCGGTTCGTACCACGATACGATACAGTCTTAACAGGGGTGACGGCTTCAGATTATCGAGTATGTGGAATCCAGTGCTAAACACAACAGTCACTAATGGTTCATGCTCAGAGAGTCTTGTAGATACAGTGAGTGTGGTGTGTCGTGATGTGAGTTCGAGTTCCAGTGGTACTACCCAGAAGCGAACGAGTGCGAGGGTAGACAGATTTGTTTGCTCTTAAATCGACCCGCAGTATCCAGTCTTCTCGTGATCATGACGTTTGCAACAACGTTGAAATATCAAGACAACTCAATTAATTAAATATCGTGGTAAGAACCCGTTCAAAATGGATGAAAGTATTATAGAAAACCGCGAGTGTCTGAATAAGTTTAGTAATTTACTTTATCTCATCTAATAGAATAAGGTGAGAAAGAAGAAAGACAAAATTGACTGACACTTCTTAACCTTTATTTTGAATATAAGGTGTTTTGTTAGATTCATCAATATTGGAACGAAGTTCCTTATCGCGCGTTATCGAAAGGGGCTAGATGGAAAAAAATCTTACGAAAAGTTGTCACGACACTTTTTTGTTTTAGATGATTATGACTAGATGGCGCTGTGATCAAAATCTTTTAAAACACGTTCCTTTTAAATTATAAGATATCTTTTAATTGATTTTTTAATACATGAGTCACCAGTATTGTCATCTCTGCAGGTAAACTTTTCACAGTCTATTTATCACTTGAATTGTAATTTTCAACAGATGTCCTATTGCGTGGGTGAAGCTGGTAAATCCGTAGTACTATCTGTTCCTGATGATAAAAAACCTTCCACAAGTACTGAAGATATTAAACCACAGAAAGAAAAGAAACATAAAGACAAAGGTTTGTATTATTTCATGCAGTTTTATTCTGTTTACAAAATATAAAAATAGTTTTAATTTTTTTTATGACATTTCAATTATAATGATTATAACTTTACTTTTATATTCTGTACTGTACTGTACTGTACCAACCCATTACTGCC
The DNA here is from genome assembly GCA_030269945.2 of Trilocha varians. Taxonomy (NCBI): domain Eukaryota; kingdom Metazoa; phylum Arthropoda; class Insecta; order Lepidoptera; family Bombycidae; genus Trilocha; species Trilocha varians. Next base: position 11,185,721 of record AP028280.1, read on the forward strand.
CACTGTTGGGCTCAGGTCTCCTCAGAAGAGGGATTAGGCATAGTCCACCACGCTTGCCCAGTGCGGATTGGGGACTTCACATATCTTTAAAGGATTTTTAGACCCTTTTCCGACATGCAGGTTTCCTCACGATGTTTACCTTCACCGTTTTTAGCCAGTGGTGTTGTGAAAAATTGTACATAAATCTTTTTCACATTTAGATTTAGATTTAGAGGTACAAGTCGGCCGGATTTGAACCCGCGACCTCCCGTTCGGAAGGAAGCGCTTCGACCACTACCCCACCACAACTTACTTTTATATTCAAATTAAGATTATGTTTCATAAAATTCATGTTCACAATTTACCCAACCAAAATTATTCCATTTTGTAAAAGATTTTGTTTATGATATGACTTATTGTCAAAATCGACTGTCGTATCTCGTACTATAAAGTTTGCACAAATTTCTTTAATTTTATTACAATTATTGGTATACAAAAGCATGGCTCACCTGATAATAAGTGGTTATAATCGCTCATGAACTTCTGTAATGTCAGTAATGTCAAGACATCACAAGAATTTATTAATCTACCCGCTATTACTTTATCTGTCAAATACAATTTTCAGAAGATAAAGACAGTTCATCATCATCATCGTCATCGAGTTCATCAGATTCCGAACCGGACACAAGATCTAAAACGGAGAAAACGAGCAAAAAGAAAAAAGATAAAAAGAAAGCTAAGAAAAAGAAGAAGAAGAACGTTAAGAAGGAAAAGAAAGTTGAAGATAAATTGAAAAAGGTATTTGTTATTCTTTAATTATTAAATTATTAATTCTTTAAGGGGTGTGCGAATAATTCGAACTCATGAATTATTCGTAGTCAAATTCGATTCTAACGATATTCGCACACCCCTAATTATTAATTAACAGTCTGATATTGTCATGTATAATTAACAAGTTCTGAGCAAGATTTTTCATTAATTTTGTAATCGAATATCACTCGAATATTCAATATTCGACATTGTTGCAAACGTTGTGATCGTGAGAATACTGCGAGCAAATTTAATTATGAAATTAAATACTTTTAAAGAGAACCATAAAAGAAAATGTGTTTAAAAAACAAAATCTTTTCTGTTAATCCACTATAGTGCATAGACAATAGAATTGATAATAGACAATAGATATTTATTTATTACAATAATAATTTACCTTGTCTATCTGATGATAATTTTAAAAAAACTTCTTATTATCAAAACAGGCTCTTGAAATGGAAGACAGACATCAGAAACACGCGGAATATCTATTATCGATTGACGAGCGGAAACGCGGCTACAACAGTATGGTGGAAGTCAAGGAGCCGACGGAAGAGGAAATGGAGGCTTACAGAATGAAGAAACGACGAGAAGAAGACCCTATGAGCCAGTTCTTATAAATATCTGTAACATAATCGATAAATAAAAAAATACATTTTATTAAAAGGGTGTTAAATTGTGTTTCTTTCAATTATTATTTTCTAGCTTTAAATTAATGGAACCATTGAGTTTAAAATCTGAAAGTTTTTTTTAGAAAAGATTAAGATTTTAAGAGTTTTTTTTTCTAAGTAGTAAGTAGTGATCGTGTTGATAAAATGCATGTTGTATTGTAAATAGACTTTAAGGTTTCATTCAGGAAATAACATACATGATAAAATATGGAAATAAAGAATATTTATTACCAATTTGTTTTGTTTATTTTACCTTTAATAAGTCATCGGCCTCGATATGAAGATCGTTGAACGTGGCCGTATACATTTTCCCCTTTGTGCATTGTTAAATTTTAAAACAATAAAAAGTGTTACCTTATTTATTTTTTTAGTATTTGGTAGAACTAAGATCTTCAACGAACTCTAACGTGAAGTATAATTTGAATACATTTTGTACTAAAATATTATTTTATGTAGCTCGAAGTGTCCGACATTTCGTTGCAAGGTTTCCGAATTGAAATCTCATAATTTCTAAATCATATAATCTGACTAGTTTGCGATTCCCGTTCACTATCTGAATGAGTTTAATGTCTTTCACAAGAATTGTTTTCTCTTTATTAAAAGTCACAAAAGGTGAGATTTGATTACATTTAATTAGTAGATTTTGTATCGTTCATCTGGGCACACCATACAAATGTCAAAAAATAGCTTCCTACTAGGGTTGTGCTGTATGTGGAAGTTTCGATGGCAGAATCGAGTTTTCATCGTATATTTATTTTTATTTTCTGACAGTATTTGGTTTAAAACTAGTGATTGAAAATGTAAACTATATACAAACAAAGTGAGAATAAGAATTTTGAAAAGTACTATGAAAACATTACTCATTAACTGCAGCTGCTGACATTATCAGGTTTCCAAAAAAATTGTCAAAAAGCAAAACCAATTCGATAGATTTTGCTACGATCGAAATATTTTAGATCAATTTATTTTGCTGCCTAGTATTAAATTATAGAAACATTTCGAAATTGCATTTACATTTCACAAAAAAGCTGATTTCGATGGAACTTCTCGATTAAACTCTCATCAATCGAAACTAGCATTCGGACGATTGATTTTTGACAACCACCCATCACTTTTTTCATTCATCCTGTTTGTCATTTTTTCGTTTCCTTGTATTAGTGGGCCGTTCTAAAGTGAAATTGTGTTTTAACTATAAATAATTCGAAATGATGGCTGAAGAAACAACAGCCGAGGCTACAAGGCGCCTAAATGTAAAGAAACAAACGCTAGATGATGCTTACGCGGCGCCGGCGAACTTCTTAGAAATCGACGTCGTAAATCCAGTGACCACTATGGGTGTCGGAAAAAAACGCTACACGGATTACGAAGTTCATATGAGGGTAAGCTGGCCATTATTTGTTAATTAAATTATTGGGGACGGCCGTGACTCGGTCTGAAGGTGGCCGATAGCAACGAAGGGACGATGAACTTTACCCTATCGTCTTTAAAAAAAAACTATCGAATTGTTTGTTATGACTAAACAATACATTCTCGATTGTGACTAGGAATTATTGTTATCTGTTTTTGTTGGTGCATTAGTGGGCGTCAACAACGTGTCAAGTCAATAAACTCAGAAACTGCATGTCTGATGTTATGATAAGAATATACGTAAATATGTACAAAAAACGACATTGTAAACATGTTTATTGTTGAAGTTAAAAGAAGTCTCTTCTAGAAGATTCATAACTGTACACAAAAGAAAATTGAATTTCAACTTGCAAAGAAACAAAATTTACCAAAGGTTTTAGCGTGCTTATTTAAACATAAATAACTTCACAATGTAGAAACAATAAAATATCATGCATGATAAAACCAGATTCTATATAAATAAGTATATTTTTACATGATAAGTAGAATCAATGAATCACTATAATATATCCAATAAGAAATAATATCTAATGATATGTACATAAAACAACATATTTGCAAACAACTAGAAAAATGAAAACAACAGAATAAATCTCTTAATAAAAATTATTATTATGTATTCATAGTTAATCATCTTGAGTCTTGTAAAACTTACTTTTTTCAAAGTTACAAAAGCAATTAAAATAATGTTTTCCTTCCAGCGTTATTTTGTCCAGTCCAAGATTACAAGTAGAAATATTGTAGCAACAAATTGTATTTTTTTTTCAGTAATATGTTATCATAGACAATAATTGTAATTTAGATTATGCTGAACACCTTCATAACATGTGTTATATTATGTTGAGTCATTCTAATTAAATACAATGTAAATTAACTGATTTGAATGATAATATTATATTACATTTACATTTAATAAGGACAAAGTGGATATAACAAACACTTCAACTGTTTAACCACTACAACTAAAATACATGAGTACTATTATACAGGGTGGATAAATACAACTTAGAACCACTTTTATTTTAGGAATTGGTAAAAAAAATGTTTCATCATAGTGTGGAAGTTTGCAACGATAGTCATATATTTTCCATACAATGTCAGAAAAAAGCTTAACCGATCCAAAAAGTGACAGTAACAAAATGGTAATAAGTTTTATTTCAATAGGTCATTCACCCCACTTCAGTTGGCACAAATTACAGATCCACAGATATTTAGCATCAACTACTGTACTGTACCAACCCATTACTGCCCATTGCTCAAGTCTCCTCAGAAGAGTGGTTAAGCATAGTGTCCCACGCTTGCCCATTACAAATTGGAGACTTCACATATCCTCAAATTTCTTAGAATCCTTTTCCTTTTTTTACATAAGGGTCATTCCATGTCAAATCGACAAATAGTTGGACGCGACCCCCACCGATTCGGATGATTTTTGGTGGAGAGTTTTGTCTCATTATAAAACGAAGTTCTGCCAAAGGAAAAAAATTTTAAAAATTTTTCCTAAGAGATATTCAATATCAAGAATTTCATTGTTTTTCCGATTTTATGAGTTTAGTTATTTAATATTTCAGAGACTACTGAGTATTAAAAAAAAAACTCTGGTATATTTTTAGAAGATACTTAGAGGTAATAGAAAAAATTTTTTTTGAAAAAAAATTTTGAAACTGATCAAAATTAAAAAATTTTGAATTTTTCAAAATCGTGAAAAGTACCCATCGCGGGAAAATTTTGGCCTGAAATTTTTTTATATTATACTTATAACATATCTAAAGATATTCTGAAATTTTTAGAGGGGTGTTATTTTTCGTTTCATAGATATGAATTTTTGAATTTTGACAAAAAAAAAATTTTTCTATTTTTATATTTTTTTTTTGTTAAATATCATTATTCTACTACATGATTACTAAAATTTGATGTCTAAAATATTTTTTTTATGTTAATGGGATGTGAAAACAAAAATATTTCAAAATTGTATGTAAGTATCTGTTTATTTAGAATACTATTTAACATTTAAGGCTTCTGTGATGAAATGAAAGGATTAAAAGCATAAAGGAAGTATTTAATTTTTAAAACTGTAATTCCTCTTGTCCTTTCAGAGTTTGCTGCAGTTTATTTCGTACGACGTTTTTTGGTCACTCCCTTTTCTGAGGTTGATGTCTCAGACCTTTTTCTCAATCTTGAAAGAAAGAAATGATATCAATTTTAAAATAAAAGATTAATTGCCATCAAGTAAAAAAACTCGAAATTCTGATTTTCCTACCTGGTTTTCATTGGTGATTCATCGATGATATCATAAACATCAGTGTTTTTTAGGCGGCAGAGTGTGACACTTTTAACATTATTTAAGTTTTGATTTAAAGTTGAATCTATAATATATAGTACATTTTGAAATATTTTTGTTTTCACATCCCATTAACATAAAAAAAAATTTTAGACATCAAATTTTAGTAATCATGTAGTAGAATAATGATATTTAACAAAAAAAAAATTATAAAAATAGAAAAAATTTTTTTTTGTCAAAATTAAAAAATTCATATCTATGAAACGAAAAATAACCCCCCTTCTAAAAATTTCAGAATATCTTTAGATATGTTATAAATATAATATAAAAAATTTTCAGGCCAAAATTTTCCCGCGATGGGTACTTTTCACGATTTTGAAAAATTCAAAATTTTTTAATTTTGATCAGTTTCAAAATTTTTTTTCAAAAACATTTTTTTCTAATACCTCTAAGTATCCTCTAAAAATATACCAGAGTTTTTTTTTTAATACTCAGTAGTCTCTGAAATATTAAATAACTAAACTCATAAAATCGGAAAAACAATGAAATTTTTGATATTGAATATCTCTTAGGAAAAATTTTTAAATTTTTTTTCCTTTGGCAGAACTTCGTTTTATAATGAGACAAAACTCTCCACCAAAAATCATCCAAATCGGTGGGGGTCGCGTCCAACTATTTGTCGATTTGACATGGAATGACCCATAACTGATAAACACTTATTTATTTATTTATTTATTTATTTATTTATTTATAAAGGGCACCAACATGTTATACATCCAAACATGCAATACAGGTATAATAAGACACTTTCAGTATAGACTTAATGCTAACACAATTATAGGTGCCGACTGCATGCCTATTTTAAATTAGCGGTCAAAGACCATACACTTGATAGTAAGTGGCTAATGAAAATGTTCATTATCAAAGTTTAAGTAGCAAACCCAAATCTAATTGTTATCCAATTGTTTCATTAACTGTGACGCCTCACAAAATCCTTTTTTTTGCAGTAACCTTGAACACTTCATTACCAATTTACTTTGTTTCATCAGATTTCTAAATGTATTGTTTGTGTATTTACATAATTCAAAACATAAGTATTTTTACAAAATATAAATTATTATGTAAATTATGCTTCAAGTTAATTAACACTTTATTTGACATTTAGACATTCTTTATTTGTGAAGAAAAAGAAACATACAAAGATACAAAAAATAATACACAAAAAATAAGAGACAATTGCGAGCAGTTTCTCCTTCACCACAAATCAGCTGTGACTCAGCATAAAGCTGAACATTGACACAAACCAGCAGGACAAATGCCAATATCCAGCGATGGTTTTCAGTCCCAGCTGGCAGTGACGTAACAAACGTAAATTAACAAAATAAAAAATAAAAAAAATAAAGTTAAGTAACACACATGTAAATATACCTTACATCCCAATAAAATACTTATCCGATAAGAAAATAATAACATAAGTAATCAGTAATAAAAAATAATAAAAAAACTAAATATAAAAATCGACTATTTGGAACTGAATATTTATGAAATTAAAAACCATCATCTGTATACTTGCTTGTTTATGGTTCAATGACGGTATTTTTACAATTTAGTAATAATACATTGGTTGGTTGAAGATAAGTGAATTTTTCAAATATTATTCATTCATTTACAAAGCACCAATTTCACAAGATAGTTTTTTTTTCAGTGTGAAGACTATGAGTGTAGTGTGAGATCCTTATGACCAATAATGTAAATTTTCTTTTTTTTTTTCAGACAAATCTTCCAGTATTCAAAGTGAAAGATTCAAGCGTAAGAAGGCGATATAGCGACTTCGAATGGCTCAGAAATGAATTAGAAAGAGACAGCAAGGTTAGTCTACAATTAGAATATCATTTAGCGACGAACATACATATTTAACGCGATTATTAACGTTAAACGTACTAATAGTTTGCACTTGGCGACTTTTTAAAAAGAGACAAATTTTGCTTTATTCTATTTAATGTTCAACACACATCACTGACATTGTATGTATTACTGTATTGTGACAAGCGACAGCTGGTCTCAGATCTCACTGGAATAGGGATCAGTGAAACATTTTCGAAAGCAATGGTATTCGATAATTCCAATAAAATAGTGTCATTATTATTTCATGTTGCATTTTGAGTTTTATGTCTAAAACATCAGTGAAAGCCGAAATAGTGTTTATTTTTATTGCAAGTTCAATAAACGTGGTTACTGCTCACCCGATGGCAAGCGGTTACCGTCGCTCATGACCTCGGCCATGCCAGGGCATTGGGGGGCCGTTACTATACAAGATTTTGTGGTCTGTATAGATAAGAGGTATCTTTTAGTGCACGTCAAATAAACGATTTTACTGCCCACTCGATGGCAAGCGGTTACCGTCGCTCTTGAACCTCTGCAATGTCTTTCGTTATCCAATACAGGACTGTGGTCCGTATAAACTAGACTTACCTCAAAGCTATACACGCCTATAAAATAGGTAAATAGATGAGAGAGATTCTCGTTGCATTCATGTGACATTGACCTCATAACTCGTCTTAGTTTGGTATGTAATTCCACAAATAATAAATGACACATCGGTCGATGCATGACGTCAGCTGATAAGACGAGCAGATGACGATACTATTGATTCATTGTTAACTTGTTAGAATGCATCCTAATTTCAAAGGCAATAGATGTAATGTCGTGTTTCTACATTGACTAACCAACGGCCAACACAGGTATGAAGCAAATGACGGTTATGACTGACGGCCGACCAATATGAAAAATGTGGAAACGCGACATAAGACAAACTTAGATTGCGATAATAGATATTTGGAAATGAATCGTTCCCTTATTTTACAAGCTTTATATTAATTTGCATTGGATGTAACTGTGTAACTATGTAAGTACGGGTGGTATCTTGCAAGCTGAATTTGACAAACATCCCGGTTTTCGATTGAGCTGACGTTTTGCACGTAGATGTAAATGGCGTGACAATGCAATACTATGACAAAATAGCGAAGTCTAATGATGGATTCTGAGGGTGGTCATAGGAACTCTTGTGCTAAACAAGGTAAACCCGTAGTGTTTGGGCTCACTTATACTTGTACTATCTGGCACTAATTCGACACGACATTCAGGATCTTAAAAGCTTGTGTTAACAAAAGTTTGCTTTAAATTAAATTATTTTATTTAACATCAGAAAATGTTTGAACTTCCAGATAGTGGTTCCACCTTTGCCCGGCAAAGCACTGAAGAGGCAGTTGCCGTTTAGAGGAGACGATGGTATATTTGAAGAAGAATTTATAGAAGACCGCAGGAAAGGTTCGTCATTATTATATTTACATATTCTAGTGAAATGTAGTGAATGGCAAAATTGTAACAAAGTATTATTTTTTTTTGTTTTTGGTAATTTCTTTTTTAGGCTTAAATGTTCTGTGGCTCTTCTGTCGTCATTTATTACAGTGTAGACAGACGAGCTAACGGGCCAACTGATCGTAAGTTATTGTCGCTCACAGACCTCTGCAATGTCATTTAGAACATTTTCATGAGGTGTAGCGCAATACGCGAAGAGTTTTTACCTCCGTCGAGGTTCAGCTGCTGAGTGTGAGCAGGAGATTTTGGTGCAGTTTGCAATGTCCAAAAAAAATCAAGCATTTCCTTCCTCTCCAGGTCTAGAAGTATTCATAAACAAGATAGCCGGCCATCCCCTCGCTCAGAACGAGCGCTGTCTCCACATGTTCCTGCAGGAGCCCACCATCGACCGCAGCTACGTGCCCGGCAAGATACGGAACACATAATACTAGCACTGAGCTGGTGGCTTGAAGCAGACCGTGATATGAACACTTGAGTTACATTATGAGGCCATGTATATTGATGGCACAACTAGATGCCAATATTGGTTAGTTCCCAGTTGAGTTGATATTTTACACGCATTTGGAAGGAGACTATTAACCGCTCTCTTTCTTAATGCCCATGTGCATTTCGGTATCGTGCTGTAGTTTCTAAATTGATATTGATTTAAAACATGTATTTTTGAGGAACTTATTTCTGATACTGTAACTCAGGTATAAACTCAAATAACTAACTTTGTGATGCTTAAAGAGATGTCATTTCACGGGCTGCTTTAAAGCTTAATTGGATGTTATTGCAAATTTTCATTAAATAAACATGGTTTTCAACACAAAATTTGCAATCAACATTCCTATAAATACATACAAGACAAAATATATAAAAAGAACAGCATTCCTCAGAGTATATTTTTAAATGGAACACAACCGGACATCTTGTTTACGAGCCGCCATCTTGTTACGGAGTTACCCACAAAATGGCGTCCGAAAAGGTTTGGGTAAAACACTTTTTTAAATAGAAATTATTAAATTATTAAAACGGAATTGTTTTAAGCAATAATTATTATTATTATCGGAATTTTAGTTTATAGCTTGATGCTTATTGTTTGAATCATCGATCTAATGGTACTAGATACATTTTACAGAACAAAATGGTGCCTAAAAAAAATCTGCTCTAAACATCAATTGTTTTACAAAACGTCTTAAAGGGTCTTCAATTGAAAACAAATTTAATATTAAGCGATAAAAATCGATTTTTGTCGTATACTAGTAAAATGTAAGGGTCCGTTTAGCCCTGTACTCAGCAGCCAGGTCTGCTCCGAGTTCTGGTATATTAGAAGAACTATAGACCGAGTTTTCAGCTTGCCTCAAATACTTACACAAAAATTGGCACTAGCTCTCGGGCTACCATTTGAATGTTAAAATTTTTTTTACCTACTCTCTCTAAAAAAAATCTTGAGAGGTGTGACACCCGAACAGAACGAAGTTCCTTTCGATTAAAAGATATCTTATGATTTTGTTTTGCGATAAGGAACGTGTTTTAAAAGATTTTGATCACAGCGCCATCTAGCTATCATATAAAACAAAAAAAGTGTCGTGACAACTTTTCGTAAGATTTTTTTCCGTCTAGCCCCCTTTCGATAACGCGCGATAAGGAACTTCGTTCTAATAATTGTTATTTAAGAATTAAGTTTTCAGGATATAAATATTAGACAACTTTATGATTATTTATGCAAAAAAACGGAACATATGACCTATCGAAATGACTACCAATTTTTGATTTAGTTAGTGTTAGGGTACCATTTTTATTCTGTAATCGTGTATCTAGTAACTATATTTAGGATTTGTATTAATTTGCCCCTTTTACATGCACGATTGTGGTGTATTTTTGTACGTAAAAATCGTGTATTAAAAGGTTTTAAGTTATTAGATTGAAAACATGTATATTAATTAATATTAAAATCTCATTATTGTAAAATTCGCTCATTTCTTATATCGTTAATCTGTGTAATTGTTTCTTTAATTCGAATGTTAATTTATTTTTAATTTCACCTCACTGTGCCAGAAATTAGAAATTCCTACATATCAATTTATTTTGTTAAAATATTGCAATACTTAAACAGACAATGTTGCCAGATGTATATTTTGGGTAAAAGAAAATGAATTATACAGATTAACTTTAATTTAACTTTGTTTTGTCTTTCATTTTAGTGTATACTTTTATAATCTGTGAAGGACAACATTTCGATTTAAAAGAAAAAAGTTTGTACGAAAATGTGTTAAATGAAGTTGAAATTTTAATGTAAAGAGTAAAGTTGTAGCCAGTATATCTTCAGGGTTGCCAACCATTATATTATTCATATTTTTTATAGAATATATCACCAAATAAAACAATACATGATAAAATTTGAAATAGCATAATTTGTAGCCAATAATTGCTATAAAAAATACTTTTAATTTATTTATGTGGCAACCCTAACCACGTGGGCGTTGAAAACGTTCGTTTTCGTTAAAATATTAGACAAATTTCATTAGATAGATAATATTGTACTAAGTTGTACTCGGCATTGCCATAGAATTAACTTATAATAAAATTATGTGTTGTCATTCACAAAAAATATTGGTGTTTGAATTCGTCTTATTCTTTTTGTAATCACGTTTTTTGCCTTTGAGTCTAATTTACTAACACGTCTGCTGCGTCGGAATATTATATTTATTTTAAGAGAACAACTCTAAAACTACAATAATAGATCTTATTTAGGGGTGTGCGAATAATTCGAACTCACGAATTATTCGATTCGAATAATTCGAAGATTCGAAATTCGCCGAATATTCGAAAAATTTCGAATAATTCGAAAAGTTTTGAATATTCGAAAAGTTTTGAATATTCGAAAAGTTTCGAATATTCGTCGAATTTCGAATAGTATCGAATTAAACTACGACTATTTTGTAGACATCTAGCCCATTAAAGATATTATCTACTAAATACAAATTCTTGTCCTATTTCCGATGCATCGTCGTAGTCAGATTCGATACTATTCGAATAATTCGAATCTTAATCTTCGAATAAGTAATCTTCGAATTTTAATATTCGATTCGATTCGAACGATATTAGCACACCCCTAAATTCTTATTATTATATACTTTTTTAAAGACTTAGGTTTCTTTATGGAACTAAACGTCTGGAATCAAAATGAATAACAGAGTGAAGCCAATTGAAAGTATGCCTACATGTTAGAGGGTGCCGCTCTCAATTCGTTTAGCAAACTAACATAATAATACACCCACATAAGTTCTTTGAAACTTCACTTTGTTTCTAGATGTTTAGTCTTGTGTTTAGAATAGTCTAAAGCAGCCGACGTGTTAAAATAAAATTTACACAAAAATGTACTATTATTTGTAAAGGTACGCAAGTATCTCTCGTTTTGTATCTCTTTGTGAAATGACTGTTGAAATTGATTAACCTCTAAAACATTCGGTTATTTGTATTGTCATAATAGGTTTTAATAAATTTGCTATCATGTGATGGAAGTTTTTATTTGTTGTTTAAAACCCTTACTTCGATGAAAGGAAGAATACAGCCATTTAAATAATACACCTAGATATACAGGGTGATTTTTTAAAGAAGGTACATATTGCAGGAGGGTGATGAGTACTCTGTTCTAATACGGAATATTACAAAAAATAGGTAAAATAACATTTTTTTAAATCTAAATTCGACAAAACTACCTCAAACAAACATTTCGGCTAAAAGAGTGTTGACTAACGACCTCTAGTGATCTCGCGCACTCCACACCTCCGCCACACCCATCAGCTGTCGAAAAACCATCATTTTGCAAGAATTTTAGATATTTTTAAGTTGCGATTACTAAGGCATTAAGCCATATTCTTTGGTAATAATTTTTTTACTGGTCGTATATAACCATCAGCTACCATATGACCTTCAATATGTACCCTCACTAAGAATTCACCCTGTATAACAGCAGGTTTAGTCCATTGATAGTAAATAAAAAAAAATATTTATCGAAACAATATATAATCTTATTAATCAATTTGATGAAATCTAAAAAAATCCAAATCTGAATGGTACCATATCAATCAGTATCAAATCAGTTCGCGTTTTCTCTCAAACGTTTTCTTTTAGTTTAAATCTAGATGTGCGATTTGTGAAAATTGCATAAAACTTCCAACATAAAAAGTTTAATTTAAATATTCGACTTTAGTTTATTGTTACGGGAACTGAGCGGTTGAAGTGGATCTCGCGAACGCTCTGTTCCGTTGTGAGGAAGGTACTGAGTCGTCCTGTCTCCACAATCGCTGTCCTCTTGTCTCTATTTCTTCGTGCCAAGCTTCTTGAGTTTTCCTTTAAATAAAACGTTTTTATTGGGAAATGATTTTGGGTTAATTTTTGAAAGAGTAAATGGACTATTTAATCGTAAATCGGTGTAATCGTATCTTTGTAACGTCGCTAAACATATCGATATTAAATATTCGGTACTTTTCAAGCTTTGTTTAAAAATAATAATTCGTAGTTTTATCCATAGCTGGACGGCGCTTGGCAAAACTTTGAACTTTGAAGAAAATAGATAGTTCTATCATTGACACTCTAGATAATATGATATGTCCCAGAGCGCTATGACTTGTCCTTCTTCAAACGAGGCTTGAGAAGGGTGCAAAGTCGTAGGTAGCGAGTGTCCTACGTGTGTATATTACCTCCCTGGCTGGGTAAAAAAATAAGTATTTTTTTTTGTTTATTGCCATATAGGCAGACGAGCTAACGGGCCACCTGATCCTAAGTGGTTACCGTCGTTCATAGACCTCTGCAATGTCAGGAGACACCGCGTTACCTACAGACCCACCATTAAGGACTTTCTACAAGCCATTGAAGAAAGACAATTCACAGCAATCAAGAAAACCTGTACCCGAGTAACATTACCTGCAGTTCTCCATAAGCGGTGCAGTATTGGGGAAGAAGTTCTGCAGCACCATGAGGCACGGCAGCACCACTACAGAGAGGAACTGTATCTGCTCGGCGGGCTGGTTGCCGCAGCGGCGCCGGTCCATCATGCTGAGCGGGGTGTAGCCCATCGACCGCTCTTTGTCGCCCTGGTATTTATTTACTGTACCAACCCATTACTGCTTCTGTGCTCAGGTCGCCTCCGAAGAGGGCTTATTTATTTACCTACTTCAAAATTACGAAATACGCATTGTTTTGTGTAATCTTTTTTTCCTTTTTACTGTTTCATGTACTGTTTCAACGCACACTTAACCTGTTTCTTCAGTCAGATTTTGATTGAGGTAGCAATCCGTTGCGACGAGGCCTAAATGTTATGCTCCTTGAGGTAACAGATTGAGACACCGATTCAAGCAACAGTTCATCATTTTTTTGATTCTTTTTATTTTTTTGTTTATTATTGGACTACAAAACTGGTCATAACCAACATTAGACACTAGGAGCTAACTTCATTTCTATTGTGCGATAAATGAATGACCTGCTAGATGTAGACACAACATGCAAATCAAAGATTATACACGTTAACTTTGATTCGTATAAGAAAATGGAATAAAAATTTCAAGCAAGTTTTTAAGAATTTTGTCTTTGGGTAAACTGTAGTAGATAGTACAAAAAAATAATATTATCAGTAAACCTACGAAGATCTTGAAATATAACTAAACTAATGTAAAATATTGTTTACTTGACTGTAAAACTCCTCGTAGACATTTTGAGCGTTGCTTTTGGCGACGTCAAACGGCTTGCAAGAACCAGACAGATCACTGGTCGTCATTAATATGCCCTGTTAGGTAATATGACAATGTATTCATAAAAATTGAACGCCTACATTAATAAAGGGTGACCGTTAGCAAACCTTTTAAAACAATACATAGCTGATCAAGATATTATACAGAGTGTCCCAGTACTGATAAATGGAGGTCCAGTGATAAAGCAGGCGAGCATACGGACTACCTGTCTCTGATAGGAGGCTACCGTCGCTCATGGACCTCTGCAATATCTAAGGACACTGCGGAGCCGCTACCTACGACCTACCTTTAAGGACTCTTCAAGCATCTTTTGAAGAACGTCATGTCAGATGGAGTGGTCGGGAACTAATTCCACAGTCGGATGTTGCGTACAAAAAAATTAAATGTTAATGTAGAAAATACTGCAATACGTAGTCAAATGATCGAAATTATTATATAATACAATTTCCAAAAATACATTTGCAGAACACTATCCAACTGCACCTTAAGCATCCTCCGATGTTGACTATCACTCCAGTCGAAGGTCTGGTCAGCCATGAGAGGCGCCAGCTGAGCCCTGAGCTGGAAGTACACCGCGAGGTCGGTGCACAGGATCGCGTACTTCATCTCCTCCAGGATACGATCTTGGTCGTATATCGATAGCTTGCTCAGTATTTGTTTATCCTGTAGCAGCATTAAGGAAGGGAAATGTGAGGAATCCTGTATATTTGAAGGATCGAAAATCTTCCAAAAGAGACTCCAATCTGCATTAAGGGGGGCTTGTTGTGGGCTATGTCTGATGCATCTAGCTGCAAGTACAGCAGTTGGTAGGTTGATAGGTAAATGGCAGTTAATATCGACATTGATTGAAAGGTTCTTTTTAGTTTAGACTTTGAGATGAAAATTTCTAATTCTTTAAGTATTGATTTTAACGAAAAACCCCATTCTAGTTTTACTTAATATACCGTAAATACGAATAGAATGAAAACGAACCCAAGATTTTGTAATTTGAAACTAAAATTCCATTCTTTTAACTACAACAAACGGCAAACCAAAAATCTGAGCCTAAATCTGTTAGGGGAGAAGTCAAGCCAAATAAATTAACTTCAAACAAATTTGGTCAAAGTGTAAAAGAATTACCTCAACAATCTTCTTGGCAAGGAAGTAATGGTGGTTCTCCAGTATTGACGACTTGTACATTAAAGCGAGGGGATGTTTGCACAGTATCAGGAAGTTGTTGTTATAACCGGGGTGGTCTAAGTCGTGACATAGACCGGCCAACATTAGCGCTGCTATCTGTCCGTCATTTTAATATTTTGAGTCATTCTTCAAGAGATTTTATGAGTTTGGTAAATGACAGTAGGTAAGGAAAGTAGAATTTTGACGAAGGCTTAAAAAATCTTGGAAAATATGTAAAGCCAATCGCTATGACATGTCCCTCTTTAAACGAGGTTTAAGAAAAGTCTTGTATGGGTAGGCGGTAGATAACAGCCCCTCTTTGCCCTGGCATTGCAGAGGTTCATGAGCGATGGTGACCGCTTACCATCAGGTGGGCCGTATGCTCGTTTATCTACCTTGCAATAAAAAAAAAAAATAATTAGAGGCTCGTGGTTCATTGTAAGTATTTAAGCTTGCTGGTGGTTTTGGATGAATACCTACGGTACAAAGTTAAGTAGACACTGTACTATCTACCTCCCTTTATTTATATAATATTATATCTAGATATTGCTCAGGTCCATGAGCGACTGTACGCTAGTAATCATACAATATCCGAGGACATCGAAGAGCTGCCATCTACGACCTACCTTAATTAAAGTTCTTCTCCAACCTCGTTTAAAAAGACAGGTTATAGCGTTCAGGGGAGCACCAAAAAGGAGCGCCCATTCCAAAGAGGGACAGTTTAAAAAGGCCTTCTTAAATAAACCACCGGTGACGCGTAACATAAATAGTTAACCACTCAACTGGGATCGGCAACCAAATTGGTTTGTTTACTTTTGCCAAGTCTGTGGCAGGAGCCAAAATTGAGCACAGTTCTAAAACTTGTTTTGTTTACATTTTTTAATTGTCTCATATTTTACGGAGATGATATATTTTCGCTGAAAATGCATTACAGCGTCGTTTAGTAATAAGATGATATAATTTCGCTGAAAATGCAATACAGCGTCGTTTAGTAATAAAAATTTAAGGTTTAATTAAAAATCAAAATTAAAAATTATTGGAAAAAAATGTTTTTAAAAAGGGGCTCAAACACGGTATTAATTCCGAACGAAGTCCCCAGTTTCGCCATCTAGCGAATAGTGACGTTCCCAGTTGAGTGGATAATACTTGCTTCAGAAAACTCAAAATATCCAGTATTATTGACTAATATCAGGAACATGGTGTGTGTGAATGTAAAAGCGTGTTCAGCGTTATGATACGGGTTGTCCCTGTAACAGCTGAGCACGGACAGAACAAAGTCCGCCAGCTGACGCTTCTCGAAGTTACGATCAGCGAAGGTCTCTTTGAACATGTAGCAGACGAGACCTGGCATGTCCTCTTTGTTACTTTCGATGTCGTAGTCGTAACTAAAAATAACCTTTTGTTTAGGGATGGAAAACTTTCTACATACACTACCTGATGGAAATACAACGATAGGTTAATTTTCCATAGGTTTAATTTTTAGCAGAATAGTGTTGTGAACGGGTCTATTCTAACTACTCGACTAGAATCGGACTACTCGTCGCCTCAGTGCTTGTTTGGCCAATCTGACATTTTTTACAAAAATTACTTTTTAATGCAGTATTATAAAGAATAAAATTTCCATCCGACTGGTAAAATATTTTTTTTAAATATTCAATTCTAAAACAATAAAAATCTCATTTCAATTTTTTTCTCAACACGGCACTTAACGAAAATTCCGTGCTTGTTTGTTGTCTCCTGTAAAATTTGCTCGAGTGCAGATTGGCCAAACAAGCACTGAGGCGACGTAGGGTTAGCACAACTGTTAACCGTCATATTTAACCGAGTATCCTATCCTGGGAAAACTTAAATATCTCATGAGCTACGACTGACAGCAGGATCTGCTATCTTGCCAAAAAATGATTGGTTTTTTTTTTATTGCCTTGTATTGAGAATTTATTGTATTGTATTGAGATTGTATTGTATTGTATCTTGGTATTGAGATTTCGCCTCTTTGCTTCAATATGATGTATCCAGAACAATTATTAGAACGTATCACGTTGTTACAGCTAAGAGGCGACATTATTTTGTGTAAATTGCCAATTTTATATGAAGAAGCTGTTGTTCACCTTCGAAAGTTGACAGGCGGTAGCACTACCCCGTTAGTCTCCATGAGTTCCTCGACATCATGGCGGCACGGCTTCAAATGCATTCGCAGCAAATCATTGTAAACTACATTCTTATTTTCCTGCAAGTCGAGTATTATCTAAATGCTTGAGTGAATTTCAAATTTACTAGGTGTAGGTATGATATGAAAATGAATACGCAGATTTTAGTAGGACTTTATTATTTTAAGTAGGTAAAATATCTTGGTATTTGATTGAACATGCTTATCTCTAAAGCTCAAACCAGAGCCTGTGGGATAGATGCAGGGAATCTCCGATCGAACACCAGAACAAACGTCGTAAATGGACATGGATTGGCCACACGCTTAGAAGAGACGCTAGTCACATACCAAAACAGGCCCTGGACTCAGGGCGGCGTTCTGTCGCGGCCGATCTTAAAACGACCGGGTTGTCATGGGCGGAGCTAAAGAACGTGGCTCAACACAGGTCAAAATGGAGAAGCACTGTGGAGGCCCTCTGCCCCACCTTGGGGACATAGGAAATGAAGAGAGAAGAGAAGAGATATCTCTAAAGCTACATTTTGAGTTGATAGGCCTTGTGCAGGTTACTTTAGAATAGGTTATTACAAATTTAAGAACGTGGCTCAACACAGGTCAAAATGGAGAAGCACTGTGGAGGCCCTCTGCCCCACCTTGGGGACATAGGAAATGAAGAGAGAAGAGAAGAGATATCTCTAAAGCTACATTTTGAGTTGATAGGCCTTGTGCAGGTTACTTTAGAATAGGTTATTACAAATTTGCATCGTTTATTTCTTACATGGTAGATTTTCTTTTGGTGCATGTTATGAAAGTGGACGATCAAAGAACAGTAATTGATGAACACTTCGAAGATAACTTCGTCTTCATTGTCGAACGGAAGTCCGTTCATTTTGTTTGTTAGTTGCACCACTCCTAAAGATAAATAAAAAATTGTATCTACTGTGAAAACTTCACGTTATCTATCTATTTTCGAATCGGATACCAAAAGAAATCATTACTGCCCTTTTCGAGTCGAAGAAATTACAACACGACTGTATCAGACGCAACTGCAATCTTTTGCGAAATGAATTGACGATTAAATTAGTTCGTTCTTATGTTACTCATAGAGATATAGACATACTTATTCAAGATACACAACAAGTAGGTACACTGCTGCACATAATTCTTCTTCAAATTTCGACTTACCGCGGTTTTGAACGTCGGGAGATCTTTGGTCTACTCAAATTACACCTACCAGAATAAAAAGTATTTAAAGTTACCTATACAGGGTGATTTTTTAAAGAAGGTACATATTGCAGGACGGTGATGAGTACTCTGTTCTAATACGGAATATTACAAAAAATAAGTAAAATTACAAATTATTATTATTATTTTTTTAAATCTAAATTCGACGAAACTACCTCAAACATAAACAATTTCGGCTAAAAGAGTGTTGACTAACGACCTCTAGTGATCTCGCGCACCCCACACATCCGCCACACCCATCAACTGTCGAAAAACCATCATTTTGCAAGAATTTTAGATATTTTTAAGTTGCGATTACTAAAGCATTAAGCCTTCTTATCTTAGGTAATAATATTTGTACTGGTCATATATAACCATCAGCTACCATGACCTTCAATATGTACCCTCACTAGGAAATCACCCTGTATATGTACAAAAAAATAGGTAGTAGAATAAAGGGCTTTTTTATTTTATTTTATTTTTATATAGACAGAGATAATCTTACCAATAACCCCATGCTTGTCAACAATAGGCGACACCAAACACGATCGGACCACGGTGCCAGTGATAGGATCTATTTCCTTCACAAACCTAGAGTCTTTGTATGCGTCCCGTATGTTTATTGGCTTTCCAGTTCTGGCCACCAACCCGGCTGGCGTCGACTCTTTGCTTAAACTGGAAGACTTGATTAGGTTCTTAAAACATAAATGAACCATCATATTTAATTAAGTTTTAAGTCCGGTGTATAAGAATGGGTAATGCCTTGGCCATTGCTGAGACTCTAATAGACGGTAACCGTGAGCAGTAGGCTCGTTTATCTGTATTGAAATTAAAAAAAAAAAATGTTGTATAAGATATTCCAAACTAATTTTGTTGTTTGGAAGAATTAATTTAAGTACTTTATTTTGATTCTTTTCCTTGGCATTTTCGTTTTCTCGTTGGACCAACCATCGTCCCACATTTCAGCGTATATATCTTCACCGAAATGTTCCTTGTCAATGATGTAGACACTGCTACGCATCGCTCTCATGAAGGATTTCACTATAGCCTGCATGACAATAGGAATTCTAAATGTGTATCAAATGACCAAGACCGTTCCTAATGAAAGTTTAAACCTATACACTATAGGTACCTAATACGGGGACGGCGCGACGGGAAAGAGTGGGGTTCGGACGCTGAGTGTGAGCGGTTGAAGGTTTTAGTGCGGTTCAACTTCCACATACCACATAAAAAAAGTAACCTATTATACCTATTACTTTTACCCGAAGTAGATTTTGTTCTAATAAAGTACCTACCTAATTGGTAACTAAAAGCCACCAAAGAATGACTCTCAATGGTGAACCCCCTTCACTCTTCGCCGTTATGGCTTCAATTTTGCCACAAATTCAGATAGGTAATTTTACCCCACTTTTTCATATTACGTAAGAGTACAAAAGAAAAACTACTAAACCAAATCATTTCTAACGCACCAGCATATCTGTAAGCATAGTATCAATAGATGCCAGATCACAGAAGTAATTCTGCAGAAGGGTTCGTAGTTCCGAAGTGAGATGGGCTGTTTTCTGAAGGGTTATCCGTTCTTGAGCTTGGTGGACCGCTGCCCCGGCCCAGCATGCTACGATCACCACTGTGTAGACTGTATCCTGGAAGATTTTATACAATTTTATGATACGAATTACGCACTGTAATTGTAAAATAGTTCGTAAGGCGTTGTGTTATTTCATATAAACTCGTGCTGGGTTTTATTTCTCATATTAATTGTATCTTCTATCAACTCTTATGTTCTGTTCTCAACCAGCTCACAGCTCATTCCTAGTAGATTTTGAAAAGTTCTTAAGCTCAATGTTTTAAAACTCAGCTATTGGCTGAGTTATACCGTGAGTTATGTAGTTTTGTATGATTCTTAGGTATGCTCTTTTGCATGGCACGTCTGATCAGTTTTATAACACACCTAAATTTAAATAAAATTCACGACATAATTGTGACTGCTCATCATACTTTATGTAAACCATTAAATTGAACAAGAACTGGGGGTCGCGACGGGAAAGTGAGCCGCAGTGCGTAACGCGTCGCGCCACCCCTAATAACCCCGTGCTGGGTTCTGGCCTCAGCCGGGGTTCGGACGCTGAGTGTGAGCGGTTGGAGGTTTTAGTAAGCTTCAACTCCCACGTACCCCACCCGCAGGGCGAGTGGGGATCCGGCGATTTCCTCCAACTTAAAAAAAAAACCTAATCAAATTAGGTAACTGAAAAAAACTAACATCATTGTAAGGTTCAGCATAAGTCCTGTATATCTCTAAAACAGCGTGACACTCTCCATCTGGCTTCACAATGGGCATACAGAGCGCCACCTTCGCTTCGATCCACTTCAGACCCTCGGCAAACCTTCTATCTCTCTGAACGTCGTCAAGGACAAGCATTTCCTTTGTGTGGGCAACGTGGGCCGCTAGTATTTTACCTTCACCTACAGATGAGTTTCGAGTAGATTATAATTTAGACGGTGGTTCACGATAGATGACCGCGAACCGGTAAACGTAGCGTAATAGTATGGCGTCTCTCAGCCAGGTGAAACAACGACTAAAGAAGTTGGCCGGAAAATAGTTGTTGTAAAAAGCCGAAGACCGCAAAGCCGGGCTTGGTAGAAGTTGCAAGAAGCCTACGTCCAGTAGTGGATGAACGTGGGTTGATAATGATGATGACGTATTAAAGACTACCCGAGACCTGATCTGGGTTTGAGATTACGTATACATAGTGGTGATAAAAGTTTATCTACTATAATTTAAAGGATTAAGCTGTAGGTTTAGGATCCAAAGTCTCATTTTGGTCCAGATTCAAACCTTGACAGTGCGATATCTTTGAAAGCCTGTGCAATTAACTGCTCTTACTAACCTATTGGTATATTAACTTCATGTCTCTCAGGATTCTTTGTGCTCTGAGACATCAAAACTATTTCATTCTTGAGTTTGTCGACCGTGTACACGAAGACGCCTTGAGGAATGAAATAACTTAGTTTTTGTTAAACATGACCTAAGTATCTACCTAGTACATTTCATTATTATTATTATTTTCTAGTAAGAGAAGAGCTTGGACATTGGAAACAAATGGTCATAGACACTGACATCACACAAAGTTCTCTGTTAAGTAAATACCTTGTCTTATTACTGATGTAGAAAATGCAGTACAGCACCGACAGAGGTAACGAATCGACAGCTGCATTGAAAACAATATTTCGGCTCGTGGATTGAACTACCTTTCTCGGCTTTCCCAAATGCTATTACTTGTTGTTCTTTACCATAGAATAATTACATCTGGAATCAACATCATGAACAGAATGAAGTCAATTTAAAGCGCACCGATCGCGCGTAACAACACGATATTTTAAATCAACATTATAAATAACAAAGTGAAATTTTAAAGAACTTATGTGTATGTAATAATTTACTAGTGTGTTATATCGTGTAGTTACGCGCGATCGGTGCACTTTAAATTGACTTCATTCTGTTGTTCATGATGTTGATTCCTCATGTAATAATTCTATGTTCTTTACAAAGCCTTTATTAAAGTCCTTAAGAGCAATCGTAGGTCCCCTCCTCGCAGTGTTCCCTGTAAAATGTTCTTGAGCGACGGTAACCATTTCAGGATTAGACGGCCCGTTAAATTGTCTCCGTGCATGGCAAGAAATGTAGGTATTCAAATTCAACAGCTTTTTAACTGTTATGCAACAAAAGTGTATTTTTTAATATTACTTCATGAAACGCGCCTTACCAGAGCTATTAGTAACATTCTTCAGAACCATAGCAGTTTCGTACAACAGTGAATCCAAATCGATTTCATCTTTGAGAAACACGTTGAATCTCCCAATATCTAGGTATTTTCTCTTTTGTTCAGCCTCTTTCAAACCTTTACGTTCTATCTGAGCGTACGGAGCTATCACCCTTCTGGTTACTTTGTCTAGTTTATCGGAAGGAACTAGGAAATGTGATTGGACCTTTGTCATGCTCTTCTTAGGCGAGATTGCTTCATTTTGTTTCATATCTTGTTTGCTTTTCGTTGATTTCACATTCTTAGGTGTGAGCTCTTGCATCATTTTGAATGTTTATTTTCGTTATTTTTTTATCGACGTTGGTAATTGTCAATAGTTTTGAGTTTTGGTATTCAATGTCAAATAAGACTTTATATTAATTCGTGGTTTATTTACACCTGTGTAAAAAGTTTTATCATGATTTTTGATTATTTTTTTGCTGTTCTTATAAAGTAGTTAAAACTTCTAGCATTTCGAGAGCCACAACTGATGAAGTCAAATCAAAAGACGATAGATATAAAACAGAAATACTATGACATTACAGAGATGGAGGGGGACCGACTTACCATCACGTGGACCGTAGGTTTTTGTTCTAATTAGGGAGATTTTCGTAAAATAAAACTAAAATATAAAATTAAGTCTTTATTACAAAATTTGTATTTTTTTTGTACATTGTCAATTTTTCAGTGTAAGTCACTATCTATACAATACTATATATTTACAAAATCCATAATTGTTATTTATGTTAATAATATAATTTTTAAATGTTTCCAGCACATAAATGTCAAGAAAACTAAGTAATTAAATTGTTTTTATATTCATTATTAACTAAAGCTTTTTTTTGATGATAACTCTCATCTCAGATTGTTAGTATATATTTTTTTAATTGTTAAAGAAACTTATTCAAACACAACTTGTTTACAAATAGTTAAATCGCTGCGGATGCGGCGTATACTAATAACTATTTATGATACAAGAAAATTAAAATGTTTGACTGCATTTGTTTTGTTTTGTCTGCATTATAAGTTCTTAAGTTTAGTCTGTATCTATTTTGTCTGTATTTGTTTTGTTTGTCTGTATTTATTTTGTTTTGTTAGTATTGTTCTGTTTTGTCTGTATTTGTTTTGTTTGTCTGTATTTATTTTGTTTTGTCAGTATTGTGTTGTTTGTCTACATAATAATATGTTTTGTTTATATGTATTGTTTTGTTTGTCAGTGCTGTTTTAGTGTTTACAACTTTCGCCTCGCCCTGGGCCTGTGGTAGGAAGGTCTCGGCACACAGACGCGCTCGGAGCTGTCTCCGGCGAGCCCGAGGGACTCCTCGAGGGGCTCCGCGCGGGGAGTGAACAGTTTACGACGACTGCGAGTTACGCTGGTACATAATTTAAAAATATTGTTTTAATATTGCTTTAAGGTTGCTTAATTATAATATTTGATTGTGTTCAAAGTCTTTGCTTTCTAACAAAAAAGAATCTCGGAAAACGGTTCATCCACAAAATAAATACAGGGTGGATCTGTAACTTTGGACATTCTGACTTGGGGTGAATGACCTGTCTAAATACAAAATTTTTTTTTGGAGTGGTTAAACTTTTTTTCTGACATTGTATGGAAAACATAAAACTATCGTTGCGAACTTCCATACTAATTTCTAAAAAAAAGTGGTTCTAAGCTTTATTTCAACAGGTCATTCATCCCACGTCAAATTGTTCAAAGTTACAGATACACCCTGTATAGGTAAGAACACGTACAGCACAAATCATAAAATCTCCTTCGATCTTTAAAAAAATTAAAGACATCCCAAATTGACCTTTCTTTTGGAACAAACATTAACTTGATAACCCTATCGGAGTCGGTTAATTAATATTACCTTTTAGAAGGGCAACTCTGTATTCCAAGCGGCGGTACATTTTCTTCAACTTCTTTCTCGGGAGACGGAATATCTTTATTATCTTTGACCGGCGCGGGAACATTTAACGTCACATCACTAAACTCACTTTGTAAATTAACTATATCTTTTAACTTTTCTGTATCTTTTGTAGTAACTTCATCGTCATTCTTTCTGCGTCTCAAACGTCTTTTAGTTTTAGTGTCCGATTTTTCTAAATCTTCAATATCTTTCGTTTTTTCGTTTATAAACTCGACGTTTTTCTCTTTTTTATCTTTCTTTCGTAGATTATATTTTACGTCTTCTGTATTTTTGTCTATTTCGCTTATGGTGGCGTTGCTTACGTTTTGTGATACTAATAGTTCAAATTCTGTTGCTCTCGACGCCGATATATCTTTGTATATGTTTTCGAATTCTTCTATAGTATTATCTGCTTTGATTGTATCTTCTTTAGTCACTGTTGTTGCTATTTTAGGAATTTCTTTATTCGATTTTGTTTCTTTTAGTTCTTCTTCAATTTTCGGTTCCAAATTTATGTTCTCTATAGATTTTTTTACAGTGTCTGTTTTGGTAATCGGTGAATCAAATTCGAATATATCAACGGAGTCATGTTTCTTTTTATGTGAAGATATTATAGAGTCTGTTGCTTTGTTTATGGTTTTGCCTAATAGCTTTTTTATAGTGCTCGGTCTGTTTAAATCTTCTGTAAAATCCTCTTTAACTATGGAGGGAGATCTTTCGTCTTGTCTCAGTAAATCATTGATTTTCTTATTCGTTAATTCAACTTTAACGTCAATGTTATCGAAATACGTCTTTTTCTCTTTATTTATTTTAATATCTGTTTCCGTATCCGGATTATTAGTTTCAAAATACGTTCTTTTTGGTTCCTCCAATACATCATTATTAGGTAAAGCATCTTTTTGATCATCAAAGTAATTTTTATCTGAATTTTGTTTTTCGTCTTCCTCCATTTTTTGATCGACATCATCGAAATACGTTCTTTTTTCTTTGAATATTTTTGGAGCAAATTCTTCAGCATCGTTATTAACTTCATCGCAATTTTTTGCTGCCATTTCTAAGCGTTCAAATTGCATCAGCGAATTATCACTTCCTTTTGATTTTAGCGATCTTATAATTTTAGTGACTAATGCTTCTTTTGGTACTTTGAATTCTATATCTTCTTTCTTTTCTGTTTCTAAAGTTTGATTTTCAACGATTGAAATATTACTTGTGTTATCATTTTCTTTTGTATTGGAATCTTTGTCACTCACAAAATATGTTCCTCTATCAAACTTTTTAGTTATTTTCACTTCATTATCACTTTTATCAATAGGCAATTTACTCTCATTGTTTTTTACTTTACTTGCGTCAATCACGACCGAATCCTTGCTCAAATCTTGCACAGACTTTATAGAATCTTCAAAATTTATTGTATCATTTTTATTTGTATCATTAGTTGTGTATAATGAATCTTCTTTTTCATTTCTTAGAGTTTCAGTTGAGTTCTCGTGATTTGATTCGTTGATTGATTCTTCGCGATTTGATTCATTGATTGATTCTTCGTGATTTGATTGACGATTTTCTTCATGAATTGATTGATCAATTGATTTTTCATGGATGATGTTTTCTTTCATAATTTGTGATCTACTAAGGTTATCTCTTTTGAAAACAGGTTCAAGACTTTCGTTAAATGGATCTGTTTCTTCCTCACTGTCTAATTCTCCTTCAATATTTGATAAATCTTCGTTGCTAACTGAAGCGCTGTCTTTGAATGCTTTTTCTGTAATTATATTTATTATAGATGTATGGATATTTATTTTTAGATTATAATAACTATAAATTACTATTTAGAGAACGATTCTGCTATAAACATATAATTTAAATTATTTAATGTAGTTAAGTATTTTTATATACTGATAAATCAAAGTTATAATTTCTAATAGTTACCATCTCTCTCGTCGATGCAAGTCCGTAAATGTTCTACTTCTTGTTCAGCCCGGGCGCGAGCTAATTGTTCAGCTGTTAACTTTTCCTAGATAAAATATTTTAACATTGTACTTAATTCATTAAAGTACTACAGATAGAAAACTTAATACATCTTAAAAATAATTCCTGTCAGTGTTTAATTTGACTTCAACTAACAGTATAAGGATTAATTAACTTAATATCTTACCTCCAAAACAGCTATCTCCGTCATTAGATCTGTAATCTGAAAATTGAAAATGTGAAATTAAAGCCAACTACTTTTAACCCTACAAAAGCAACATAACTCAGGTAGTATGGGTACTTGTTACACCAAAAATAATTTTCTATTTCCCAGGCCGGTTTTATTGGAATTTCCAGAGTTATAGGTCTTTCAAAGCTATTGGTACAGTACCTTATTCTGTAATATCCGTGAAGGAGTCCCAACGGTGGGAGGCGCGGCTAGTTTCTCTAAATTACTTTCGTACTCTTCAGCCATTTCGTTCATCTGTACAAATAAATAACATTACTTTCATGCATAACTAAATGTCATGGATAGCGTTAGTGTGATCCTTAGAAAAAAAGTCGTTAATTTCGTATGAATATACAGGATGGAATTTTTAAACGCCCCCCTTCAGGGGAATTACTCGAAAGAATAATTTTAGCTAATAATGCTGAAAGGAAACCTTTGTTTTTTTTGGAAAAGAAACACAACTGTATAAATAGATTTTTTAAAAATTCCTGGTACATCCGGAAATCGAACCTGGTAGAATTCTAAAAAATCACACCCTGTATTTATATTACACCAATCGATAGTGACTTTTAAGGATTAAATATCTCGAAGAAATATGAACTTTACTTAGAATTAGATTTCATGAAAATTGGTTTAGTGACGTATAGTTTAAAATTACGTAATGTATGATGTATTATACAGCTCGTTTAGTTTATTTTAGTTATTTTCATAGTGTAATGTCCTATGGTATTTTATTATGGGGTAATGCTGCCGACGTTCAAATGATTTTTGTTCTACAGAAAAGAGCCATTCGAGCAATCTATAATATGCACCCAAGAGAATCTTTGAGGGACAAGTTTAAAGAAATAAATATTGTAACGTTTGCATCCCAATACATTTTAGAGAACGTAATGTTTGTAAGGAAAAATATTGATGATTTCCCCAAAGTTTCAGACTTGCACAACTTTAATACCCGGAACAAACACAAGCTTGCTTTACCAGCAACTCGTTTACGCAAAATCAATAAATCATTTGTGAGTTTGTCGATATGCCTTTACAACAAGATTCCACTTAACGTTCAAAGTCTTAATACGCATACATTTAAAAAAGTTGTGAAAAATCGTTTGTGCAGTAAAGCTTATTATACAATTAGTGATTTTCTAGATGACTGCACTAAGTGGGAATGAAGCTTTCGTATTAGGTCAAATATGTAACAAAAAATTGTAATATTGAATTTAAAAGATAAAAAAAAAAACAGAAAAATAATACAAAAAAAGACATGCCCGCTGAGTTTCTTGCCAGTTCTTCTCAGGACAGTGGCTATATCTTTTTCCGAACTGGTGGTAGCCTTTTGACATCAACAAGCATGAAAATTTCATTAACGTTGAGAATAAATAATTTCATTTCATTTCATTGCTATAATGCCTGAGATTGATTCTTTTTTCTTAAGTTTCCACTCTAGGCTACGCATTATATATACGCGGTATGCATTAGTGATGTTGCAAAAGTTGAATTCTGGACATTATCCTTTATGAACGGATGTTGTGGACGCATTAAGTTTGGGCTTATGACTTACATTGGTTCCATCACATTCCATTTACATTTAAGAAAAAAATCCCATTGAGAATTGGCTTATGGCTATTATGCGAATATTAGTTACATTCCTGCACACACTGCTTATGTGCCTACACGTTGCACGCCACTAACCTGCGCGCGCAGGGTCCGGATCTGTTCCTCGTAGAACTGCCTGGTGAAGTCCTTGGCCTCCTCCACCAGCTCCTCATGGTCTGCACTGCTTATGTTCCTACACGCTATGCACGCCACTAACCTGCGCGCGCAGGGTCCGGATCTGTTCCTCGTAGAACTGCCTGGTGAAGTCCTTGGCCTCCTCCACCAGCTCCTCATGGTCTGCACTGCTTATGTTCCTACACGCTATGCACGCCACTAACCTGCGCGCGCAGGGTCCGGATCTGTTCCTCGTAGAACTGCCTGGTGAAGTCCTTGGCCTCCTCCACCAGCTCCTCATGGTCTGCACTGCTTATGTTCCTACACGCTATGCACGCCACTAACCTGCGCGCGCAGGGTCCGGATCTGTTCCTCGTAGAACTGCCTGGTGAAGTCCTTGGCCTCCTCCACCAGCTCCTCATGGTCTGCACTGCTTATGTTCCTACACGCTATGCACGCCACTAACCTGCGCGCGCAGGGTCCGGATCTGTTCCTCGTAGAACTGCCTGGTGAAGTCCTTGGCCTCCTCCACCAGCTCCTCATGGTCTGCACTGCTTATGTTCCTACACGCTATGCACGCCACTAACCTGCGCGCGCAGGGTCCGGATCTGTTCCTCGTAGAACTGCCTGGTGAAGTCCTTGGCCTCCTCCACCAGCTCCCGCATGGTCTGCACTGCTTATGTTCCTACACGCTATGCACGCCACTAACCTGCGCGCGCAGGGTCCGGATCTGTTCCTCGTAGAACTGCCTGGTGAAGTCCTTGGCCTCCTCCACCAGCTCCCGCATGGTCTGCACTGCTTATGTTCCTACACGCTATGCACGCCACTAACCTGCGCGCGCAGGGTCCGGATCTGTTCCTCGTAGAACTGCCTGGTGAAGTCCTTGGCCTCCTCCACCAGCTCCCTCATGGTCTGCGCGGTTTGCTGCTGGTGCGCCTCCATCGATGACATCAGCTCTTTGTTGCGGGCGTGCGCTCTGATGATGTGTAAATGTAATACTGCTGTATTATTAGTTGTCTAAAGTTCGGTTCTCTTAGATTTATTTTCGAAAATCGCACTCATTATTGAACCGTTATTTCGTCACTATCTTAACTTTGACTCTTACATTTAATTGAAGCTCCCTATAATAAAACATAGACATTTTTAGTTTTTGTCAAAATGATTATTCGGAGTACTTTCCCCAAAGCGGGTATATAAAATTTCACCCTGTGTATAATATAAACATGTCAATTTAACTTAAAGTTCAAAATTTGTTATCATGCGTATTGTCCCTACGCCTCGACCACTAAAATAGCCAATTTCGGTTGCGTACCATAGTGGCGTAGCTAGGGAACAACACGATTCCTAACGAGCTATTTTCGAAACAAAATCAGTGTCATATTTTGACTCTTTGCCTAAACTCTAAAGTGAAGATAAGTTCTTAGGCTAAGTTAGCTAAGTTCTTAATTTTTGAGCCTCCGTGAGAAGAATATCTGTGGACTAATGTATGGTAGTAGTATGTGACTTACTGTATAAGTTCAAAGTGCAGTCTTTCGTTCTCGGTCCGTAGTCTCATGACTTCAGCGCTGCTCTCTATGGTGGTGTCCTGGGAACTCGTCTCAAATGTAGTCGTCAACATCGTGTTGTTGATCTCTGCCATTTGTAAAAAAAAACATGTGTAAAAAGTTTGATATAAACCAAATGATAGAATAAACTAAGATTTAATGATAATTAATAAGATGTTTAATAAATTAAAAAGTTAAAATATTGCGATCCGCCATTTTGACTGAAATGCCAATCACACCTGATGACGTCATTATTAAGTAAACAAATGAAATTTACTTTATTTTCTAGTTGTACCAGACGACATCATGTTGAAAGATTTGATGTTTTTTTACGTAAGCGTAACATCAAACTCGACGCCATGACGCTATGGGCTGCTTTCATGTATACCTAGTTAAACTTTGCATTATTACGGAAATAAAGGTTTAGAACACATGCAAAAGTAAATCTATATCCTCACGTATATCCTGCGCGACGGCCGCCAGCCCCAGCACGTGTTTGGTCTCGTGCGCGTACTCCGGCGCCGGGTTCAGCGTCACCACCATGCTCACCGCCTCGCCGCGACACCCCGACAGCCCCGAGCCCAGCAGGCGGGTCAACTTTGACTCCCTGGTGGAGGACGGTAGGTTTGAGTGGTAGCGTAAGTTGTGGTAATGTTTGTTTACCTAAGCGTGACGTAACAAGACAAACGGCAGTGAAAATGAATGATTTTACGCGCACATTGTCACGATTAGAAGTAATTTTTAATTATATTAATTTAAATGTTTATTTCTGCATATTACTTTTACAAAATAATGTTTCACATCTGCCCGGCGTCCCGTGACGGCTCACATTTTTTTTTATTATGACAATGGATAACTTTAGGGGTGATAGTTTGGAGAAGGGGGAAGTGTTACCATTTTGAAGTTATTTAATTGCATGCACGCGACTCCTGCACGTGCTACATACAGTACCTGTAGTATAGTACCTGTAGGGCACCAGGGCGTCCTTCCTGCAGCGTTGTTTCCGTCGCAGCGTGTGCAGACATCGCTCGAGCACGTGCAGCGAGGCGTTGATAGCGCGCGACTCCTGCACGTGCTACACACAGTACCTGTAGTACAGTACCTGTAGGGCACCAGGGCGTCCTTCCTGCAGCGTTGTTTCCGTCGCAGCGTGTGCAGACATCGCTCGAGCACGTGCAGCGAGGCGTTGATAGCGCGCGACTCCTGCACGTGCTACACACAGTACCTGTAGTACAGTACCTGTAGGGCACCAGGGCGTCCTTCCTGCAGCGTTGTTTCCGTCGCAGCGTGTGCAGACATCGCTCGAGCACGTGCAGCGAGGCGTTGATAGCGCGCGACTCCTGCACGTGCTACACACAGTACCTGTAGTACAGTACCTGTAGGGCACCAGGGCGTCCTTCCTGCAGCGTTGTTTCCGTCGCAGCGTGTGCAGACATCGCTCGAGCACGTGCAGCGAGGCGTTGATAGCGCGCGACTCCTGCACGTGCTACACACAGTACCTGTAGTACAGTACCTGTAGGGCACCAGGGCGTCCTTCCTGCAGCGTTGTTTCCGTCGCAGCGTGTGCAGACATCGCTCGAGCACGTGCAGCGAGGCGTTGATAGCGCGCGACTCCTGCACGTGCTACACACAGTACCTGTAGTACAGTACCTGTAGGGCACCAGGGCGTCCTTCCTGCAGCGTTGTTTCCGTCGCAGCGTGTGCAGACATCGCTCGAGCACGTGCAGCGAGGCGTTGATAGCGCGCGACTCCTGCACGTGCTACACACAGTACCTGTAGTACAGTACCTGTAGGGCACCAGGGCGTCCTTCCTGCAGCGTTGTTTCCGTCGCAGCGTGTGCAGACATCGCTCGAGCACGTGCAGCGAGGCGTTGATAGCGCGCGACTCCTGCACGTGCTACACACAGTACCTGTAGTACAGTACCTGTAGGGCACCAGGGCGTCCTTCCTGCAGCGTTGTTTCCGTCGCAGCGTGTGCAGACATCGCTCGAGCACGTGCAGCGAGGCGTTGATAGCGCGCGACTCCTGCACGTGCTACACACAGTACCTGTAGTACAGTACCTGTAGGGCACCAGGGCGTCCTTCCTGCAGCGTTGTTTCCGTCGCAGCGTGTGCAGACATCGCTCGAGCACGTGCAGCGAGGCGTTGATAGCGCGCGACTCCTGCACGTGCTACACACAGTACCTGTAGTACAGTACCTGTAGGGCACCAGGGCGTCCTTCCTGCAGCGTTGTTTCCGTCGCAGCGTGTGCAGACATCGCTCGAGCACGTGCAGCGAGGCGTTGATAGCGCGCGACTCCTGCATGCGCGCGCCGGTGTTGCGCGTGGCTCGAGCTCGCTCGCTGCCGGCGAGGTCGCACAGGCGCACGCTGGCCCACCGACCCGTGCCCTCTGAAGCAATATAGTTCGTACAGCATGGTCCAGAAGGTGGATAATAGGCATGATGAAAGATTTTGAAACTATCTTGTGTCCCGGGATAAATGTTCCTCCCATGCGAGACAAAGAGCGAGCGTATGCTCTGTCGTGACCAGGTCACGCGTACAGTGACGTCAACTCGACAAAGGAAGAACGAGAAGAACTCGAAGCAAGAATCGAAAAGCCTCAAGAGTCGGCCCTTTCGGTGTTGGCACCGGACGGGGTGCAAGCTTTGCCTCCCGCTCGTTGATGTGGTCGCACTTTCTGGGCGGGATTTGATCCCCCAAGGTTCACGATAGCCTTGGTGCAGGTTATTTACCGCCGCCTGTTATTCGGCGTCCTCCTCCGGTGGCCACCCGAATTCACCCGATGCGGTCTTCTTGGTTCGCGGCACCCTCTTGCCAATAAATGCGAAGTGCGAGGGTACACGCTTAAGCCCCACCGCCGCGACAAGGCTTCACCACAAAGTGGAGGCTTATCGAGGGTTAGCGTTAGCTAGGTGACAATACATGGTGTCTTTCATGTGATGTACTCTATGTGTAGGCGCGACATCCACTCGGATCCTTAGGGGATCCAATATTGCTCCCAAACGACGAAATTCGGCAACCACAAGTGTGGATCCACATTCATGACCAAGACAAGGCTGTTTCCATGCGGGACAAACAGCAAACATATTTTATGTTCTGCCTTCCAGATCACACTCTGGGAAGTTTCTGAATCAATGAATACAGAAACTTCCCAAAGCAACCTATATTGGTACATAGTAGCTCACTATTACTCAACACGCATATTGCACACCATTTAAAGCTTAAGCTAAACACAGTAACAGTACCACAATATTTTAATCATCACTTGCATCAATAACATACACTCTTCATTCATTACACAGTATTGTCAATAAATTGTTGCTTATAAATTAACCCTTTCAGGACAATAAGATGGCTGAGACTAAATATGCAAACTACATAATATTTAAGTTATTCTGTAAAGTAAGAGATATCACTAGAAAAACACTGTAGGGTGTACAAATTTAATTTTCCTATTAATTTCATGGGAAACATTATAACACAACGTACCTACCGTACCAACGTTAGACATTCATTAAAAAAAATATCGATTCAATAATAATCAATAACGATTTTCATAGAAGGGAAGAATATTTCCTGTGAGCGTGAAAGGGTTAAGGGGTCACAAATCAAAGTTTCATCCGCAACACTTACAGTATTCTATTTTAACCTATTACTTACCAGTTTCAGTGACCATAGTGATAGTGAAGATGCAGTGTGATCTTGAAGAGTGTGCATGTACTCCGGTAGCGGCCACCACTAAGTTGTGTTTGCCGGCGACCATCACATCATAAGCTTCTTCACCAGACCTAACGAATGCTTGTGTTGCACCCTGAAAAATATAATTTTGATTTCTAGGGTAATTTTATAGGGTATAAAATTGGTGTAAATTTGCAATTTATATTAATATTTTGTGATAATTTATAAGATTTTAAAGTTTTTACAAAATACACTGTAAAGAAAATATCAATACTTACTTTAACATATACATTTCCAGAAGTATCTTCTCTGATACGTAGTTTTGTTCGTTTTTCAGGTGGAGAGAGAAGATCATAAATAGCTTCATTGTATATCTCTACGAATGATACCTGTCATACAAATAAGGACACAATTAATAGAATTGCTTGTTTATTTTAATATCATAAATAATCACAAAATTATGATTAACAACATGTCATTATAAACACAATTTCAATTAAATCACAATTAAGAAAACATTTGAAAAAAAGAGTAGATCTTAAAATTGAATAAATATTCCACTTAGTAGAGTTTAGTGATGTATTTATTCCTCTAAGAAGTATAAGAAGAATAAATTTATGAGTCTTTATTGAAGAGATAAGTAAATAAGAATTTCAAAACTCACCCAGACATAGTATTTAGTTTTATTAGTAAGATCAACAGTGCTGGTAGTCAGATCTCTCTGTAGTTGTGTACTCATGCGTCGATATTTGTCTCTAAGCGGGGCTGAGACGTGACGTAGCCTTTTAACCCACTGAAAAAAGAAGACTTATTTTTAAACAACATTATATAATTTTATTAATCAAAATTCTGTTTCTCTAGGATTTATAGAAGTTATATGACAAGACAATGTTTAAGTTTTTTATTGGTATTTTAAACAAATCAGAGATGAAGGATCTCTTTATAACCAAGATTTTTTTTTTGAATTCAAGCTACTTATTAAATTACCTGTAACTCATACTCCTGTTCAGCGTAACTAAGTTTCTCCGCACCACCTTCAGCTGGTCGGTACAACGGTTGCTGAGCTGCATCCACCAGCTTGAAGACATATTCCAAAGACCGTGGCACTAAACCTGGTGCTCCTACAGTGCCCATCAACGTGTATGTTTTACCGGAACCTGATGCTCCATATGTGAGGAGGGTAAAGTTGTGACCATCTGGTAACTTTTTAAGGTTTTCTTTGACAACCTCTTCGAAGATTTCCTGAAATGTATATTTTAAGTTTTAGAAATGATATTGTGATATGGGTTTTTACTACTTTTAGGTATCAAGAATTTGAAACAAACTACTTTAATTAATATGGTTTACTCACTTTCTGCGTACATTCCGGTCCGAATATACGTGAAAACGTATACATTTTAGAAACATTATGTTGGGTGCGCCTTCCGTGGCCCGCAGTTGTCGTATCCAGCGATGTCACTAAACTTCGATCTGATCTCACTTCGTAAATATTATTAGGTTCTTTACACGGTTTCATTCGTAAATACACTTGCACTAACTCAGGTTCCTCTATTTCAGAATCTTCTTCAAAAAGTTCCAGGAGATTTGTACCTTTTTGAGGTTTTGGTCTCATGAAAGGATTATGTATGAGAGGTGGCCTCGGCTCTATGAAAGACGGTACGTCCCGCCTGGACGTCTCGTTGTCTGAATAACGCTGCTCCATTATATTTCTATACATTTTTAATATTTTTAAATATAAGTTTTTAACAAAATAAACGGCTCCACTTTTGAATAGTTTTGAATTTTTTTTTTTCGAATGTCCGTTGGATGTATATAATCATAACTTGGCTTAGGGCTGTCAGGTTTTGAAATAAAAGTGGAGCTAAAATTAGTTTTAAAATTTTCATTCCTTCGTTTTGTCATAGAATTCGTCCCCAAAGTGTAATAATCATAGAGGTCAGTGGTAATAATGCTTTAAAAATGTGTAGCTTTGTTTGAGTTCTGTGGCACAATTAGAAATTACGAAAATTAAAATACTGGCACAAGCTAAATTTAGTCAGACACGCCTTATTATAACTGTTAACCGTAGAAAAATAATAGAATTGAAATTCTGTTGTCTATGATCCGATCCAATTCATTCATTCAAAGGATTCAAAATTGAATTAGACAAATTGTCAAAATTCGAATCAAATCAATCAGCAATCAGTCAAATTTTAACAAAATATGTCGGATGTTTGGTTTCTGTGTGGATTTGTTGTTTATTTTTACGGAACCAAAGGTTTTTATGACTGATACATAAAATGAAGAGTATTTGATTAGTTCATGGCTGCGGAAACATAAAAGTTACATCCAAACATATTCCAAGACGATAGAACTGAATTCATAAGAATTTGCTAAAATGTGAATTCCCTTCGCAATTGGCGTTGTGCCATAGTTTTAACTGCAGATTTATTAGAAATAGGCACAATGAAGTGGCTCAAGATTCTAATTGTGACGTTGCTAAGTGCAAATAAAGTGCTTTCGTATTGTCCCTCTTTATGTGTTTGTAAGAGTAACAAGGCTGGCGAAGGGTCATCAGGGGATCCTCTGCCGGGGGAACTGAAGCTCAAGTGTGGTGGAAGTCCAGCTCCGATCACGGAGTTAAAGGAAATAGATCTGAGCAAACTATATACTATTGTAGTAAGTCTGTAAGTATCAATGTTTACAATAACTTCTCATGGTACCTTCTAAATTATTAAATAAATCATCAGGTCACAGTATTTTTTTGTAGAGCTCTAACTGGGTTTTTTTTTAATTATGAAGGAAACAGTATTAAACAGTTATAATGAAAAGAACTATTTGTAGCAGCTGAGACTTTCCACCAAAAGTGCAAAACTTGAATTGACCTGGACCATTGATTGGAAGTTTTCTATACTTCTTGCCTTCAAGTTTGAATTAAATTTCATTATGGAAAAAGATTGTATGGATTAAAATATACTAATCTGTCCTAAATTTTACTTAAATTTATATTGATACGTGATTGTTCATCAAGAATACATCTCTCATTTATCACAAATCGCTAAAGTTTTATGTAAACACAAGACCACAATATGTAACTTTTGTTTCAGAAATTTATCAGGAAATGCTATTTCTACTTTATCAAGAGAACTTTATCTGCCCAATCTGCAGAAACTGTGAGTATCTATTTTATTACAAAATTAATCAATAACTGCAGGATCTCAAATGTTTAATTAAAAAAAAACAGTAATAAAAAAAATTTAGTTTAAGTAGAAAGAACAGATTGAGAAGAAAGATAAATTTTTAAAGTTATTATTAATGCTTGCCAGTTCTCTTTCTTGAACTCGGCTTGACTACTAACATGTCTAGATTAAAAACAATACTAATTTGCTAAACCTAACATTGTTTTGCTGTTTTACTACATCACTGGCATTGCAGGCATTCATAAGTAACAGTAACTGTTGACCATCATATAGGCTGTAAGCTTGTATATCTGTCAGTCAAAAAGAAATGCCATACCATTGAAAATTTAACTAACAGTCTTTGCCACTGTATCAGACTAAAACCAATTACATACATACTTGATCATAAAAATATTGCCCATTAAATCAATACCTCCCACGTAAGTTGTTGTATATCTAAAACTGCAGTTCTATTACATTTAAATACGAAATTTCAAAAAGATGTAACAATAAATGCAGATTTTGGTTCACTTTGAATCTTTGAAACGCTCTACTGTAAATTTGCAGTTTTGGAGATACAATTTACGTGGGAGGTATCTAAATAACTACTGCTATACCACCAGAGATTTAAGCTTAATAAAATTAATAAAAAATTGTTTTACTTTAAACACCTATTCTTTCAGAGATTTAAGCCGAAATCAAATATCTCTAATAGAGACTGATGCGTTCTACAAGATGACTGCATTGCAAAGATTAGATTTATCAGAGAACCATATCAATGTTGTTCATAAGGAGATGTTTAAGAGTCTGATAAATTTGGAGAGGCTGATCTTGTCCCAGAACAGGATATCTGTGATGGGTTCCGGCACTTTTGACTATCTTGTGGCATTAAAACAATTGTAAGTATAGCTTTTCTTTATAGCTTTTTTAATTTTTCTTTGAGAAGAGATTAATATTTTTTTAATTAATCTATTTATTTTATATTTTAGCAAAACTGGTAAAAAGATAACAGGCTCATTTAACCACTCAACTGGGATCGGCAACCAAATTGGTTTGTTTACTTTTGCCAAGTCTGTGGCAGGAGCCAAAATTTAACACAGTTCTAAAACTTGTTTTGTTTACATTTTTAATCGTCTCATATTTTACGGAGATGATATATTTTCGCTGAAAATACAATACAGCGTCCTTTAGTAATAAAGATTTACAAAAATATAAGGTTTAACTAAAAATCCTAATAAAAAATTATTGGAAAATAAAAAGTTTTTAAAAAGGCACTCAAACACGGTATTGATTCCGAACAAAGTCCCCAGTTTCGCCATCTAGCGAAAAGCGATGTTCCCAGTTGAGTGGTTATTGACGAAGAAATTGGCAGGCAGTGGGCACTAGGAATATTTTTGTGTGCTATGGTAAGATGGCTATTGAGAACATAATTTTTAACAAAACTTTTTATATTTCAGAGACATAACAGACAATCCACTTATATGCAACTGTGACTTGGTCTGGGTGAGCGACTGGGTACGAAGCACCAGAGTTAAGCTCGTAGGGAACCCTAAATGTGCCTTCCCTGAACACATGACCAACACAACATTACGAAAGCTAAAAATATCCTTAGACTTAAACGCTTGCAACTCTTTACCTGCTAGCTCGTTGATAGCTAAACCGAACCACGATCAAGTGGTCTTCGAAGGAGATTCTTTGGTTCTAACCTGCAATGCACCGTTTGCTTCATCATTGACTAAATTCACTGTCAAATGGGTGCATCCTATGCTTGAAATATGCGATGTGAATGTAACATATACCGATATCCAAGAGGAAGCAGTAGCAGAGACAACGATATACTTTTCTAACATAACCAATCACCACGCTGGCAACTGGACCTGCATGTACAGTGATCAGAACAACATCAGTCACAACTACACTGTCAATGTGTATGTTATATCTAATTCGACTCGGTTCTGTGAGATCAATGATACTGTGACCAACAAAGGTCTGTACTCCTGGCCTCAGCTGTTATTAAACCGGACTGCTGCGGTGCCCTGTCGTAGCGGAGAAGGCTTCGCATACAGATATTGTCACGGCAACGGAACTTGGAGTGAAGTGGACACTACAGAGTGTCCCTACATAAGTAATGTGACTAAATTACTTCAGCAGTTTGCGTTGTTGAATGTGAGTTTGGTTCAGTACTCCGCTGTGAACGCTACGGAGAGATTGGCAATGTTGATACAGGAGAAGACTTATCCGCTAGCTGAGATCAGCGATCCGGATGATGTAATGTTTATAGCACGAGCGATCAGGAATTACATGCAATATATTGCTGAAGAAAAAGATTTGGGTATGTATTCTATTAATTTGTCATATTTATAACACGAAATGGTATTGAAGTACGCCTGTAGCAAACGACATACATTTGTTTAAATGGTTGCACTTCTTTATTGTACGTGTTGTGTAATCGCTTATGATCGGGTGGGCCGTAATCTCGTGTCTGTTTTGCAATAAAAAAAATAAGGTTACTTAAGATAAAGACGCGAAAAAATATGTTTTCAATGATTATCATACATTGAAGAGCTAATAAGACGCCAAAAGTTAAGATGACATACAACATAACATTTTCAGTTTAAATTTAACGTTACCTTTTTAAAGTTCGCGTAAATCGTAATGCTTTTTATGTAGGTACGAGTTAGTTTATGAAAGTATAAATCAAATGAAAACTGTTTACAGAATCGTAAATTAGAAACTATTTTAGTTTGGTAGCTGGTCTAATATTAGTTCTCGAAATTATCAGTTTATGATAGTTTTTAGTAAAGAGATAAATCTATTTTATGTATTTTAATGCGAATGCTAAATATCCGTGATCTATCCTAAGGTTCGTTTAAGGAGGCGGCATGACGGGAAATAGTTCCGTAGTACGTAACGCGCCGTGCCATTACGAATAACGCCACTCGTAACTATTTAAAAAATCTATAGCGAATTTTCAAAGATTTCAGCAGAGGATACAGAGACAAACAAAGTGACTTTGTTTTATACTTGTAAATTTTGAGGTTATATTCTAACCTAAAAATCTCCCACTAAAGGTTCAGCGTTGCTCGACGTAATCAGCGCATCCATGAACATATCAATGCCGGTGTTAGTCAAAGCCGAGACCATGTATGAAGCCTGCTCCGACATGATGAGGGCTGCTGAAGATATCTCGGCGCACATCACCAATGTTCATGGACAGAAGGTAAATTATACCTTAGAAATCTATGTGTCGTATAGTAATTCTAACAATTTTGTAATAAATTTTATTGTATTTCCAGTATAACTTAGCTATAGAACGTTTCCGTGTCAGCGAAGGTTTCGGCGGCGCGACATGTGTGTGGTACAGCAGCGGCGCGGCGTCGGCGCGGGCTCTGCACTGCACGGCCACCAACCGCACCGTCGCGCCCGCCTCGTCGCGACCAGAGATGCTCATACATGCTACAGTACAGGTACATAGTTAGTGTTGACGCGACGTGCGTGCGGTACAGCAGCGGCGCGGCGTCGGCGCGGGCTCTGCACTGCACGGCCACCAACCGCACCGTCGCGCCCGCCTCGTCGCGACCAGAGATGCTCATACATGCTACAGTACAGGTACATAGTTAGTGTTGAGGCGACGTGCGTGCGGTACAGCAGCGGCGCGGCGTCGGCGCGGGCTCTGCACTGCACGGCTCTGTTCTGATTCTTTGAAAGTACTCAAGTTTATAAGATTTTAAAATACCACTGTATATATTTATTAGTATGAAATATGTTTTTAAAAAACTATTTAGATGTTTTTTCACATTTCCAGATACCCCAATCCCTAATATACATGACCACAGACCAGTCCAGACCCCTGGCCCACCTCCGCCCCTCGGACCTGGTGGTGTCGGTGTATGAGAGCGCGGCGCTGTTCCCGCTGCTGCCGGTGGTGGATGACGACGCGACGCTGACGGGACACCGCTCCAAGGATTACTACGGACGGAGCACTAAACGAGAGGACATGAATATTGAGATAACGTCGCCTGTTGTTGGATTTCAGCTCAGTGAGTTTAGTTATACTTTGTTTTGTGATTGTAGCGTTTTTTAGGTTGTAAATATACAGGGTGTTTTCATGATAATTTCCATTTTCACTAATTGTAATTTTCACTAATCTGTTATTTCATTAGTACGTAGTTTCTTTTAAATATTTTTACTCGAATTACTTATTTGTTAAATATATGTATTTGCATCTGTATTGCTCACAGCTACTAAATTTATGATAATTTACCACTAACCGTGAAAACCTATAATTAGCTTTTAGTTTTTAATTCAGCAATTATTGTATTGTATTATTACCAGCTGTTGGTTTTCCTTTTTATAAATAAATAAATAAATAAATAAATAAATAAATAATGGTCATATTCGATTAGTGACTATTGTAACTAAAGAAAATGGTATAACCTACATAGTATAACCTTTTTTGAAATGTCAGGTTTATATTATTTTTTCGTTGTTTTTCAGAGAGCGGGTCGGTACATGGCGAGGGTGGGGGCGAGTGGGACGGCGAGTGGGAGGGCGAGCTGCTGGAGCCGGTGCTGGCGGGCGTGCGCGCTCGGCCCGGCGCCGCCACGCACGCCGCCGTGTGGGACCCCAGCACGGGCCGGTGGGCGCTTAATAACACCGGTATGTTGGAAAAAAACAAGCAAAAAAATATTTCTGAAATAACATTTCACAAAAAGACAATCTCCCTCTGTTTCTTGCACTTTATGTAGATATGAAATGTAAACGAGAAACGGATAAAAAATTGTAATTTTTAAAAAATAAATGCGTTCGTATTTTTAATGTTGCATTAATAGCATTCCCGCAGACGACATACAACTGTATTCAAAGATTTTTGAAAATATTCGTAACTTATCCGAGACTCCTGCTAAACAACGAAATAATCACACCCAGTACTTTATTTTTTATTTATTTTGAAATGAAATGAAATGAAATACTTTATTTTCAACATTGATGACGTACTCATTCTTGTTGACGTCAAAAGTTACAAGCTACCACCAGTTCGGACACAAAAAATAATGATTGCAGCCACCGTCCTGAGAAGAACTGGCAAGAAACTCAGCGGGCATGTCTTTTTTCTTTATGATCATATATTTTTTTTAAAGTATTTTACAATTTTACACTAAATATTTAAAAAAAAAAAAATATCGATAATGTTAATGAGATGACCTTGGCGAGCAACTCATTCCCACTTTGTGCAATCGTCTAAGTAATCATTGACCTTATAGTAGGCTTTCTTGCACAGACGTTCTTTAATAGTTTTCTTAAACCTATGTATAGGTAGGTTTTGAACATCTTGTGGGATTTTGTTGTACAAGCATACAGACAAACACCTGAAGGAATTTCTTATTTTATGCAATCGACTCATCGGTAAATCAAGTTTATGTTTGTTCCTGGTGTTTCTACTATGTAGGTCAGACTTTTTAGGAAATTCCTCAATATACTTTCTAACATACATTAAATTTTCAAAAATGTATTGGGATGGTAAAGTGAGAACTTTAATTTCTTTAAATTTTTCCCTCAGGGATTCCCTTGAGTGCATATTATAAATAGCGCGTATAGCTCTTTTCTGCAAGATAAAGATCGTTTCTACATCGGCTGCATTGCCCCATAGCAAAATGCCATAGGACATAACACTATGAAAATAACTGAAATA
Organism: Trilocha varians; assembly: GCA_030269945.2. NCBI lineage: Eukaryota > Metazoa > Arthropoda > Insecta > Lepidoptera > Bombycidae > Trilocha > Trilocha varians. The sequence continues at coordinate 11,228,183 of AP028280.1, forward strand.
AACTAAACGAGCCGTGTCTACATTAGTGATTCTAATTTTTTTTACCGCGTATGCCGCAGAGCTGAGCTTACTCGCTAATTTATTTATGTGGGGTCCCCACTGCAGCTTGGAATCCATTGTTATACCAAGAAAAACAGTTGACTCAACAAGCTCCATTGACTCCCCACCAACAATTATATTACTATGTACCTGTTTTACATTTGGTAAACTGAACTTAATACATTTGGTTTTTTTTGCATTTAATAAGAGATTATTAACACGAAACCAATGGACCACACACGAAATCGCATCATTCACTTCGTCATAAATGATCATTCGTCGTTTAATTTTAAATAATAAAGATGTATCATCTGCGAATAAAACGACGTCGTGTCGGGTCTCAATAAAACTAGGTAGATCATTGATATATATTAGAAATAAAAAAGGACCCAAGATGGAACCCTGAGGTACACCCATACTCAATTCGGCGCCGGAAGATCGGTTTCCTTTAACATCGACTATTTGTGTCCTGCCCGATAAATAGGATTTAATAAGCGCTAACGTACCATCCCTAATACCATAGTGATGTAGTTTCCTCACCAATGTTTCGTGGTCAACACAGTCAAATGCTTTGGATAAATCACAGAATACTCCAAGAGCATCCTGAGACTCCTCCCAAGCTTGAAAAATATTTTTGACTAAATAAACACCTGCATCAGTAGTAGAGCGACCCCTCGTGAACCCGAATTGTTTGTTGTGTAGCAGGTTATTTGACTTAAAATGTTCTAAAAGTTGTTCTAGTATTATTTTTTCAAAGATTTTACTCAATGTTGGTAGTACTGATATAGGTCTGTAGTTAGAGGGGTCATCAGTACTACCAGATTTAAAAAGGGGAATCACTTTACTGTGTTTCATTAAGTCAGGAAACACACCACATCTAATACAATCGTTAAATATACTAGTAAGATGAGGAGATATAACATCTATAATAGATTTCACGACCTTTACTGATATTCCCCACAGATCAGCTGTATTCTTAACATTAATACTATGGAAACTCTTCATAATATCTTTTGAGTTAATATTCTTAAATTTAAAAACTACATTACATATATTAACATGTTTCCTTAGTAATTTTTCAGCTTCTATTGGGGATGAATTTAAAGTGGAAGTAGTTGAAACTGGAATGTCAGAAAAAAACTTTTCGAAAGCATTAGCCACACCTTCGTGACTAGTTATCAAGTTATCATTCATTCTCAATGAGAATTCTTGGTGGTTATTTCTGACTTTACCAGTTTCTTTATTTATTTATTTTTATTTATTTATTTATCTATTTAGCCCTTTATTCCAAAACCAGATATATAATAAAGCAGGATTATCTCCGTATCACTAATTCCCTATTAATACTGTTTTGTTTAGTTATGTTTAAGATAAAGTAGTGTGTTGATAATTCAAAGAATGTCTCTGACTTCGGTATGCCTTTTTGCATAGGCCTCCTCTAACCGTTTCCATTGTTGTCTGTCATGAGTGACCCTCCTCCAGTTTGGGCCCGCTGCCAGTTTTACTTCGTCTTCCCACCTGACTAGTGGCCTTCCCCGGCTACGTTTCCCATCCCTGGGGTACCATTCCACCACTGCCCTACTCCATTTTTCTTTAGTACCCTGTACTTACATAACTTCAATTAAAATTATGATCTTCCATTTGTGTTAATAAAACTGTTAATATAATTGTAATTGTTTCCAGACTGTCGCATATCGCACGAAATCGGCGAAATGGTGATCATAAGCTGCACGAAGCTGGCCTACGTGGGACTCATACAGAACGTGGAGACTGGCATCTACGGAGCCCGGACAGACGGAGCACGATTCAAGGTGTCACATCCAGCCATCTACGTGGGCAGTCTCATACTCATCGGCTGCCTCAGCTGTGCTTCACTGACCTACATCATGTGCTACGCAGACATACAGATGCCCAAGAAGACCAAACATGCATTAATCAACACATGGATAGCCATCGGACTACTTTGCTTCATGTACACCTTGGGAATATATCAGACGGAGAACGTGAAGCTGTGTCAGATATTAGGACTGTTGATACACTATCTGTCTCTCTCTTGCTTATTGTGGATGTGTGTGTCGGCCAGCAATATGTACAAATGGGTGACAAAGACAAATAACCCTGTAAGGACACCTGAAGATGAGTTACCACCGGACATTCCCGTTCAGAAACCAATACTCGGGCTGTATTTGGTCGGCTGGGGCATAGCTTTGATAGTCTGTGGTATTTCAGGAGCGGTCAATATCAAAGATTATGCGGGTTATTCACAGTGTTTTCTGAGTACTGCACCGGCTTTAAGCGCTTTATTTGTCCCGGGAGGGATTTTATTAATGTTTTTATTAGTGATATTTTTGTTGATACGGTGCACGATAAGAAATATGAACGTGCAGTTGTCTGAAGGGACGCAAGCTACAGAGAACGTTGATTTAGAGATGTGGGAGCCTCAGGGCAACGACAGGGCTGAGAGAAGAAGTCTCAAGTCGACTTTGGACTCTGAAATCGAAGATGTGGAACATTCTCCTATAATACAACTAAGAGCGCAAGTTATAGTGATGTGCCTGTATCTATCGGTGTGGGGTTGTGGCGGTATAGCAGTGTATAGACCTCTACCAGCTTATTTACCGTATCAAGAAGACATTTGCAGTATTATCTATGCAGTATGCGCGACAGTTTTAGGAACTTTTATATTATTTTTCTATGGAATAGCACGTAGTGACGTCAGAGCGCAATGGTCAATGATGCACTGCTACTTCCAAAAGAGCAAACAGTGTTGTAGAAATCGTAGCGTTTTTGATACAAACCAACAGAATTTACAATCGAATCCCATTAGTAACGCTCCCATACCTAACGACAATCGATCGAGATCCGGTAGTAGGAGCTCCAATAGAACCAACTCGAAGACGAATAACAGTGGTACTTACAAAGGAGGAGCAGAATTGAACGGACAGACCTTACAAAAAGACACATTAAAGAATACCAACGGAAAAACGCCAAACATAAACTTAGTTGTATTACACAGACAACAATACCGGTCGAATAACTCAATGATGACGTACCCAGATAATGCCACAGTGACACCAGAAATATTCTATAATCCAAATCAGATGAATGTTGCCAAGAAGTTCTTCAAGAAACAACGGCAACACATGAAGAGAAATTGTCTAGAGTTGCCAACAAGAAATGATTGTGACAACGATTCCCATTTCTCGTTGCCTCTGCCAACTAAAGAGGCCTACAGTGGCGTCGCTAATATCATCAATTCTGGATCGAAAGTTAACAACACGAATTTACACGTAGAGAAATCTAATAACGGCATCAAAGAGACAAGAAACGTCGCTAATCCGAACTTATTAGAAGACGAACAAAAAGACTACAAAAGCTACACCAATGATAAGAAAACATGGAAAAACGATGATCCTAAAACCAGTAGAAGTCAAGTTATGAATATTTATACAAACGTTCCCGAAACTCAAGTACCTCAACACCAAATAATCAAAGCGAATTCTAAGCCTTTCAACGGGCAAAGAAGTAGCGTGTCTGAGGAATGTCTTCAAAGTCACGCGGAACAACCAGAGATGAGGACCATCTCACAACAATGCAGCTTAGAATACAGCTCGGCTTCAGAAATAGCGATGCCACATACATGTTCCGACCAAACTTTGAACACGCACTCGGAAATGACGTCATTCCAAGAAAGTGCGTTATGTTCGACGAACGAAATCACCGATACGGAGAGTTTCGGCCAGTACATAGATTACTTACAGCCCAACAAAAGCCAGGAGAAAGAAAAAGATAAATCGCTTCAAGATATTTCTGAAGAATGTACCATGAACAGTGATGATGTTCGCTCAGGGAGTCCACATATGGACCCTGAAATGGAGAATCTGCTCCAAAATCCAGATTTAAAGAAATTAGAAGATGACAAAGACACGTTTTTCTTAGCGAAAACGACGTACGATTTCGAGACTTGCAGCACTAATGCCAGCGAACAAGGCTTCGAGAACGACAGTGACATCTACTGCCCCAACTATCAGATGTCTGAAGTCAGCATACGGAGCCACGGGCTCTACGCCCCGTCGCCTTCCTCCATGTGTCCCAACGAGATCTCCTTCAGCACCGAGGACGTCTCCAACATAGAGAACCAGTACGTCAACTACGACCCTGGATGGCGGAAAACGATAAAAAGCAATCCTAAATTAGGGAAGTACGTGCCGACGCCCGCATTAAGCTGTCCCGACGTTAACAGAGATAGTAGCCCGGTTTCGTTCGCGAGTGACATTGATGAGTTGTACACGCAGATCACAAGTAGGGATAAGGACAGGGCGCCGCGGAAGGAGACCGGTTTGGATGTTACGTTGACGAGTGACGTCACGCTTCGCCCTGACAGTGACAGTTGTGTGAGTGAGAACGAGCGAGGAGAGACTGCGCTGTGACGTCACACGATATAGTGAAACTGTGAACTAGTGATTGGTTGGAAGCGGTGACGTTTAGTGAAATTAACTATTTAGTGTTGGGCTGCGATCGATTAATGATTATCGAAATTTGTTAAGATGACGTCTTAAGTGAGAGTGTTGTCGACGGATAATGCGTAATTGTGGAATTGACTCGGATTCGAATTAGACTACAGGCCCATGAAGAAAAATTATGGGTCATTTGAACCACCAGGTGACCTATCTAAAACGAAATTCTAGCATAAAATAATAAGATTCAGTACTATGCCGTCACTTGTAAGCTGTCCAACTGAGTGCAGGTGAGCATTCAGGGGATTGCAACCATCGTTTTTTCCCCTTGTCGCATGATTTTTGTACGGCGTTGAGGAATAATGGATTAGAAGCAGTATTTAAATAGTATGATACAGATGCCGTACAAAAATGTTGGGCCACAAAGTCGGATTTTTTTTTTTAAATTTTCCGACAATTACCGGGGTATATTTAGTCATTTGCTTTTGTACTGAATCTTATTATTTTATGCTAGAATTTCGTTTTAGATAAGTCACCTGGTGGTTCAAATGACCCATAATATTTCTTCATGGGCCTGTAGTCTAAATACTTTTAGAACCGACCGATAGATGTTGTTCTCATTCACACCTTCTTGATATTGACAGTTCATATCGAAAAACTATCGAATTCAAGTCGATTTCTCGAAAGCAAAAGTTGATTGTAAATGTTTGAGCGTTGTGACGTCACAATTCGTAGTGAAATTTTGGACTATTTATTGATAACGACAAAATAAGTTGAATTGTTTTATCTAAACGCATGTAAGTGTTCAAACGGCCTTAGAAGCGGTCCATTCATTTTTCATTTCAATACTTTTATATGCAAACTGACTAACTCCATTTACGTAAAATTTTCTCGTAACATGTGATGTATACAATTTTGTATTTTTTTCAACGTTTTTTTTTGGACGAGAGGAAATCGCCGGACTTCCACTCGCCCCACGAGTGGGGTATGTGGGTGTCGAACCGCACCAAAACCTCCCGCCTCTCACGCTCGACATCCGATGTGGTAGGGGTGACAGGACGCGTTCGCGGTTGTCGCTCACGTATCGCCCCGTCACCCCCCCCCACGTCGAACCGGCAGTCGTCGGTGAAACGACCACCGGCTCACTCGGTAGAGATGGGGCCGCGTGATGAAAGGTCTCCCCCTCGACTCAGGCCGGGACAGGACCAGCCCGGGTCGGGGAGCGCGGCGCGACCATCCCCCGGTAGTTGGTACAAAGGGTACAAAAAAAATAAATGTAGACACTTTTAAAATTTTTCATACCGTTTTTTTTGTTGCATTGCGGAGGCTCATGAGCGACCACTTACTACCAGGTGGTCTATGGACGCACCTTTCTTAAAATATTTTGATGATGATAATTTTATGTACATTTGGAGTTATTCAATTTGTTAATAATAGTATCGTAATTATACCTAGAGGCCGTCACTGAATATAGTAAAACTTTCTAGTTGTAGTTTTTGTAAATTTTGTATATTTATTTTAAGGTAAACGAAGTCTGATGATTTTTTTAAATCCCCATATCGAGTATTATCTGTTTTAAGGAACGATGTGCCAAATTTTTATCGATACTTTATCGATTGACTGATGTAGAAGTGACCGCCTCATCTCTAGTCCTAATGGGAAATAAGATTAATAATAATAATTACACAATTTGGCTTTTTTTTTGCTAAATATGACGAAATTTTATTGGCATTTAGATCACCATTTAATATTTTAAATATGTTACTTCATAAAGTTTTGTAGTGTTTTATGTCATCTTTTACTTGAAATGAAAGTAATCAAAACTTCCAATGTTGCGTGATTTTTCGTTAGAAAATTTACGAAAACAATTTGAAAATTAAATCAAATTATTAGGATGTAACTTATAGCAATAATCAATCGTCATAATTTAACTGTTAAATTTCGTCTATTTTACCCAAAAAATACTTTTTTAATGCCTTTCCAAGCTAAAAAATATTATTTCAATTATGTATCGTGCGTCTGCTAAATTTGTTTTGGCCTATTGTTGATATAATTGTGGCTATTTGTTGTTTAAAATATTTAATGTTGTTTATATAAATGATTGAATGAATATTAAAATAAAGCATTTAAAAACATATTGACTGTACAAGATGATTGGTAAGATATTGAAATGAAATGAAATACCCATTCTTGTTGACGTCAAAAGCTAAAAGCTACCACCAGTTCGGACACAAAAAAAAAAAATTGTAGCCACCGTCCTGAGAAGAACTGGCAAGAAACTCAGAGGGCATGTATTTTTTTTTGTATAATGAGCATTTTTTTTTAATTTAAAAAAGTCCTGTATAGTAGGTAATAGGTAAAGGCCCCTCTTATTGCAGAGGCCCATAAGTGACTTACAATCATGTGGACCGTCGGCTCATCTATCTGCCAATTAATTGATTCTGATTATGAATAAGTGAAGTAATTAAGACTTTATGTAAGTAATATTTGTGTGGATACTACATTAATAAGAAAAGGGCAGTATTTTTTTAATTTTAAGCACAAAGAAAAGTAGTAACATAATACTCAATACTATAGTGACCATAATTTTTGAATAATAAAGATTTATAAACTTATTCAGACACCCGCGGTTTTCTATAATACTTTCCTGCATTTTCAGCGGGTTCTTACCACGATATTTAATTAATTGAGTTGTCTCGATATTTCGTTGTTGTTGCAAACGTCATGATCACGAGAAGACTGGATACTGCGGGTCGATTTAAGAGCAAACAAATCTGTCTACCCTCGCACTCGTTCGCTTCTGGGTAGTACCACTGGAACTCGAACTCACATCACGACACACCACACTCACTGTATCTACAAGACTCTCTGAGCATGAACCCGCGAGTGATTGTTGTGTTTAGCACTGGATTCTTCAGATTATCGAGTATGACGTTTGCAACAACGTTGAAATATCGAGACAACTCAATTAATTAAATATCGTAGTAAGAACTCATTGAAAATGCATGAAAGTAATAAAGACTTTCCTACTTGGAATATTTTAAGCATTTAATAAATATTTTATTTCCGTAATTGTACAATATTTTCCCAGTCATCTTGCGTTTTGGCAACTGTCTATAAAATAAATTGTAAAAATGTGCACAATTTTATAAAGTAAATGGTAGAAGAATCTAGAAAAATAAACTATTGTGATATATAAATCTTCCTTGACTGAAGTTGCATATGAAATACTTTTACACTGACATTTTTAATGGAATTTATATCTTATTTACATTGTTATAAAGGTGAAAGTATTCTGTCTGAATGAAATTTAATATAAATATGTAGCTTAAAATCTGCAGAAGAAACATTCTACCTCAATAATTATGTCCCTAAAACTGGTTATTTCTTTATTTTGTGACTGATGAGGAACCAACTAGTGTGCTATGAAAAAAATGGTTGCCTGTAAAGTCGGTATACGGGCGAAAGTTTTACGTGACAACGACTCGGGCATGGTTAGCCCGCCTGAGAGAGACAGACATAAAAAGTGAAAGGCCTCTCACTCGCTCTCATTGTGAGCGCATAACGTGAGCGGAGCGTAACGCAGTTTATTGAAGTGTCACCCGGCAAACCAATTTATAAGACGTAGTCACGTCAAAAAAAACTTCCATTTTATACTTTTCATACACAACACGAAACCAAAGATCATTTTAAATGCATTTTAAGTGAAGTATTTCATATGTGAATGTGCTAGCACATACGTAAATACATAACTCATTAAAAATTTCAGAAGGACTTTTTGGTTACTTGTAGTAAAAAAACATTGAAATAGTTGGCAAATTATATTTATGTTATTATGATAGTGAGTGGATGAATTCGTTTTTTAAACTTATTCAGACACTCGCGGTTTTCTATAATACTTTCATGCATTTTCAACGGGTTCTTACCACGATATTTAATTAATTGAGTTGTCTCGATATTTCAACGTTGTTGCAAACGTCAACCAAAAGCGAACGAGTGCGAGGGTAGACAGATTTGTTTGCTCTTAAATCGACCCGCAGTATCCAGTCTTCTCGTGATCATGACGTTTGCAATAACGTGCGTTCGAGACAACTCAATTAAATATCGTGGTAAGAACCCGTTGAAAATGTATGAAAGTATAATTAGTTTTTATTACTTAGAAGATAAAAAAAACATCTTTAAACACTCAATGTAATTAACATCCTTTTTAATACTTGTAATAATAGTAATAAAAAAAAATACAATTAGTCTTAATTGGGTAAATGAATTTACGTTTGTGTATAGTAGCATTTCTTCAGAATATTAGTTAAATGACTCGAAATCTTGTACTGTAGAAATTTGTAGATATTTTAAAGTTTATCACAATTTATGTAAATAATATTGTAATTAAATATATCGAAGTTAGGCTTTTTGTGAGCATTTTGCGTAATAAAAGAGGCATTTGGCACTGTGTTTTATATTTTTATTTACATGTTATAATATAAAATCATTTAAATTAAATTGATAAAATATAAAAACTTAAACCATTATAATTATTTCTTGTTAGTATTTTACTTTGGATTTAGATTACGTTAGAACAATAAAATATAAAAATTCAGTACTTAATAATTGAGTATACAGTATTTTGGGGGATGACTAGCTATTCAATAGAAAAATTAAATTCATTAAAAAACTTAGTAAAATCAAACGAGATTCAAGAATCTCCATTAAAAATTAAGACATGATTAACTTAAAAGTATAAAATCTTATTAATTACATTTACAACTAAAATAATAATGAGCTATTTACAAAACAAAGTTATTATGAATTGAATTTATATAGTTTGTTATGTATTCAATTCTAAAGCCGAAAAATGTTCCTTTAAAATTCGAAATAATCCCAATTTTTTTGTTTGTGTGGGCACCATAGCATTTATTAAAAATCATTTTTCCCAGTCGCAGAGTGACAATGGAATAATTTTTAATTAAATATGCCTTGATAAAATGAAATAATATCAGAACCTACAGAACAGACAAATCTAAATAGGTAAGTTTTTTTCAAAAGGGTGGAATGGTTCATAAAGTCGGCTCTATTTTCTCAGACCGATATGAATAAACAGAACGAACCAAGATAAAATTATTAAACATATTATAACTTCATAATTATAACAAATTCATCAAATGTCATCTCATAACATATCATACAATATCCCATGAGAGCCAAGTTTGAAATATCTATTATCATTCGTTCTTATTTACGCAAAAAGTTTAAAACTGTTGTTTAAATTCGTAGAAATTGTACAAGATTACCACAACACCGCTAAAACGGCGAAGGAAAACGTGATGATGCCGCAAAACTGCCTTTAAAGAGCCTGCATAACGCAAGTTTGGTGATTCCACCCATATTCCATTTATAATAATATTCACAGCTGATCCCCTACATTGAAGAGACCCCAGCTTAGCAGCAATTTGCTAAACGATTAGATCTGACCTAATCTCTTAGTTTAATCTGTGGCTTAATCTTACCATGTATTCAAGTTTCTTCAAATATTATATTCATTATAAGCATCTCATAATATTAATTTTACCGTACATACAATTTAAAGAAGTTTCATAAAGATTTCATGGGAAAGCGCTTTGGTATTGGCACTGATTTTTTTTCAAGCTATCCTCCTAGACTTCTTTATCTTCCGCAGTTATCTTCTTTTCAGTCTGTGAATTTAGAGAGTTGCGTGGCCTGCGGTGGTAACACAAGCCTGGCCCTTTCAGCCACGGCGCCCAACACACGACCCATCAGGCTTTTTGGGACTTCTTCGGAATTAAACTTGATAGTTTCCTTTCCTAAAACAGCCATAAATTACGTTATGTGGAATGTTTTGCTGTTAGTTCTACGTCACGACGTGGTATATAAGGAAATCTAGGTGAAATTCATTTTATATAACGATCATTCGTTATCTTTAACCTATTGAAAAAGTGTCAAGATTAGGTTTTTGTAAACAGCTCGCGTCCACATCATCAGTCCTTGTCGGAAGCATTGCCACGCAGTCTATCAGTGTGTAGTCGACGCTTCAGCCTAAAGACGTTCCAACCGAAATTTGAACAACAATATGCTCTGCCATTACCACTTCAACCCTTGATTGATTATATCGTTAACGTTGTTTCTTCTTCATACTAACCTATAAGGAACTCGTGCAACAAGCCGGGCAGGGCTCGGTGCGGGTGCGCCAACATTCGGAGCACAGGCCGAGTGCAGTACTGCGCGCTCTTCACCAACATGGCGGCCGAGTTCTGAGCTCCTACTAATAAGGCGGTCGCGTCCACACGAGCTTCTTGAGGAATACGCCACCACGCTGCACCTAAACCATAACATGTTTATTTTTAAAGTCCAGGCGATATTAAGTACTCGAGGCTTGTAAATTTGACCAATCACGTCCCTGCTTAGCCAAGAATGATAATCTAATTGGTGATCACTTCATTCTGCAGAGGTCAACAAGACGTCCAAATCCTCTCCCCCTTTTATATCACCATTGGATATAATTCTGTTGTTATTGCTGCACTTCAAGTCTGGTTCCATCAACTATGGAGACAAGGCACGAGTCAAAAGAAAACACCTAAGATGCTTTGCGATGAACAGACTGAATTTTGGGCAAAATTTCTGGTTTTGACTTATTTTTGTTCTCGGAGATTTGATCAACTTTGAATTGGGGCCAGTAAACTGCCCCTTTATCCAAGTACAGACCAAGGTTTATACATACCTCTAACATAGTTGAGAGGTCCCCTCCAGTCTCGAGCTCGTGAGTTTAGCCAGCGACCATCTTCACCGTCATGGAGTTCTCCCTCTGCTAACCAACGCTCCGGAAAATAAGGCCACTGAAAATGTTGGTTAATGATCACCAGATACATTCAGCAAAGTATTTTTAGCTTAAGACTTCTTTTGTTAATCCTTGACGAAAAGGCTTGTCTTGGCTGTCTGTTAATAGCATTGTAGCTCACAAATTGATGAAGAAATTGTGTTTGAAAGTATAGCCACGTGTTTGCCGTAGGATTTCTCAATTACCTATTTCATAGTCCTAAAGGAACCTAGAATCTGGTTTCATCGTATCCGTATATGTGTTTAAGGGTAGAAAACAAAAACAATGTCTTGACGTAAGTCTTGCCTACATGGCAATAAAAAAGGTGCCTCTTAAAAGTTATAAATACGCACGATTTGAATTTTGCACTAAGTGAATGTTTGTTCAGTAAAATAAGATTATAGTTACATTAAAATTATCTACATTATAATAAGGCGAAGTTGACTGCACTTTTAAATACTATTACGATAACATATATAGTAACTAACATGCTTATTTTTGTTAAGCATTCTACTGCCTATTTCAAATTGTAAGTTGCAAACTAAATAACTCTATAATAATATGTCAGAAATGAGATACTAAAATCCTCATTTATCATCATAATTATTATTTTTTCTCAAGTACAATTTATGAGAGTAATAATTATGTCAGTTCTTTGTCTCGATATTATCAATAAGTCAATTAAATCATTCTTAATGGGCCCTTGGAGGCTCGAGGACTTTGGACCCTCATTGAAATGATAGCCTTGTTATTGTAATTGTTATTTTTATTACCTTTCTCGTGTAATTTATGAGTTCATCAGCTAATATATTAAAGCAAGAAGCTGAATATATTGATTAATATTGTTATAAATTAGGCTTCACACTTTCAACTCTACCACTAGTGATGTTGCGAATGTTGTTTTAAAAGTTCAGGGTTTTTGATTGGATTGTAAAAAAAAATAATCAAGTTACATCTCTATATTTCACCTGACACTATTACTATAGGGAGGGAGGGATGCTTGTCTCACAAAATAATTTTAATTTACGCGTAAATTATTTCGAGAACGACCCTCCGGTCGTAGGCCCATCGAGTTTGGACTCATTTGAAAGAGCAGACGGTCTTTATTTCAATCGACATCATATCCAGAGTTATTTGCGCAATAGCAATTATTAAGGTAATTCCGTAGGTAAATTAATACAACTACCGGTATTCTTATAGTATTTGAGTTTACCTGTATAAAATGTAGGGCTTTCTGGCAAAACTTGGCTGGTGGGTATTCCCAGTACAGGTTCGGATGGGGCGCCTCAACTACAACAAACTTGCTCACCAATGGGCCGTAGCAGTGGGCTAAATACCTGTGTAAAGTAATAACTTTAAATGCTAAAATGAATTGCATCTTCGAAGTGGCAATGGGCAGGACACATTGTGCGAAGAACGGATGGCCGGTGGGGCCGAAATGCTCTGGAGTGGCGGCCACGAACCGGTGGGCGCAATGTTGGTAGACCCCCCACAAGATGGACCGACGATCTGGTCAAGATTGCGGGAGGTCACTGGATGCAGATGGCGCAGGACCGGTCGATGTGGCGAAGTTTGGGGGAGGCCTATGTCCAGCAGTGGACCTCTATAAGCTGATGATGATGATGATGCTAAAATGTACAATATTCATTGGTACCTAAACGAGAAAATCGCCCGCGTTTTCGCTCTCGGTTTTTCTGTTTAATGATTTAAAATTTTCATTATTCTAAGGAAATTTATAACGATTTGATAATATTATGTTATATCAAGCGGGTCGCGCCGCAATAATACAAAATCTGAGGGATGCTCTCGATGTATGATGCACTACCACAAGCCGCAGTCTAACAGATTAAGTAACTCGGTAACCTAGGGGAGACCGAGGGGTTTTGAAACAAAGGTGATTTGAAACAGTACTGATTTCTTAGAACTCAAAACCGTTAGCGAGTTGCAACTTCGCTTTTCAACTACTAGACACCCACCCGCGACCGTGTCAGTTCAGTCAGTCGCGTGAGTTGCGTGGTTGTGGAGTTATGTGTACCATGTGTCAAAAATCGAGAAAAGTAAGTTTTTAACGTTTTTTTACGATGCCTATATTTTGATAGGGGTTTTGTATTTTGGTTTAAGTTATATATGTTTCGAAAGGTCATAAAGTATAGATTTATTATATATATTTGGTACAATTGATTTCTGTATATTTGCTTTTTAATAATAGAATGAATATAAATAGGTACACTTTTTCATACTGAGGAGATTTAAAACAGGCTGTTTCAACTCTCCTCGTTTTCGATTTTTATGTATTTTAGTTGATCTAATTTGTTTATTTTGTTTAAGAATGCCTATTGATTATAAAAGAATGACTGACAGAGGTATGGCAATTCGAGAAATGTATGATCTCGCTGCAGAAGAGATAACTTTGCGACAAAAAAGGCTTCACCAAGGAAAGGCAATCAAACAAATAGACGCAAAGTAAAATAAGCTATATTAACCGACACTCCTGTAAAAGATGAACTGGCTGCAATCGAAGAAGTTCGAACAGCAAAGAAATAGGTGAAAAAACCTAACTTAGAAGAAACAAAAACAAGAAAAAGATTAAAATCTTTGGAATATTACGTAAATTATGTAATATTTCAATACATTTGTGAGATAATTGTAAGATATTTGTGTATAGACCTAGATAGAAAAACGTAAAACACTTTAAGTGTTGATGAATCGTACTATTATTGATTAGAAAAACTAGACCTGTAGTTAACTACTTAAATGAAAATTGTATCAGTGAAAAACCACACAACTAATACACACAAATGATAAATATGTTTGTTTCGTACTTCAAGAGTTTTATTTCATTAAATACCTTTAAATTATATCATCATTATCATTATACAGCCCTTATTACTTCTTAAAAATCATATGTTTCAACTCTCCTCGATCCCTGTTTCATCTTACCTCGGTATGAGGGGAGTTGAAACAAGTTGACTTGTTACGGTTAAGTCGATTTTTCACCACAAAATTTAACGTTTACAAATACTTTATGTTAACCATTCACAACTCTAAAGAATAATCTATGGATTGATATCAATCTCATATGATTCCTGTCTATAATTTTTGGTATATGAAACAAAATGTCAAAATTGTTTCAACTCCCCTCGGTCTCCCCTACTATTTAAAGTTGGACGCGATCCGCCCCGTATGCTTTTAATCCCAAACACAATTAAATAATCACGAGACCATGCATGAATCACGGATACATTTATACAAGAAACATTATCTTCAAAAACATGTAGATTACTAATTTATTTCGTCTTACGCAAGTTTATCGCTTTATTAATCACAACTAGGGTTGCCAGGTCCTCAGACGCAAAAGCCGGATTTGTGAGTTTGTCCTGACATTTGGGTAAAAAATCCGGACATCTTGTTTTATTGTCCATTTTTTTATAAAAAGTGTAAAACTATTTTTTTTTGTCCTAACATTCTGTCGAAAAATCCGGAAGCCTCACATGTTTGAAAAATTTTGGTGTTACTTAAAAAAATGAAAATTCGGGATTTTCTGATTGCATTTTAATAAAACAAAAGCAAAATCAAGCTAATATTTCTTTATTATAAATCAGTCTAACTCTCTTAATCATCAGTCGTTATATTCAATATCGATCCGCGCGCGAATTTCGAAATTCAAAAATCCTACCTAAATCCTAACAGGCCGGATGCTGCTTATTTTGGCCGAACAAGCAATCAAAAATCCTACGTATGTCCTGCTTTATCCTAACACCTGGCAACCCTAATCACAACACAAATATCTGGGGACTTAGCGTTTATCTATACTTTCTCGATGAGTTGTTTTCTTTGTAAATTATTCACTTTCTTATTGATAGGCTTGTGAGGATATTATGATAATTGGGTTTTAAAAATGTATGATTTATGTTCCTGGTATCTTCAGAATATATCTTTTTTTATTGCCTGTCGCAGACGAATTAACAGCCCACTTTATCGTAAGCGGTTACCGTTGTTCATGGACCTCTGCATTGTCAGGGGACACAGCGACCTACGGCCTACCCTTAAGGACTCTCTTCAGGCCTCGTTTCAAGATCTATCGATGATTTGGCTACTATTATTAATGTCTAATTTATTTAGCTAACAAAAAATAGCCTACATAAGTGCGTTAAGACCCAGTAGGCCTTCGTAGGTACATTGTCCATTGGAAATCCCGTCCAAATTAATACTGTGATTTTAGTTATCTATTTGTGTCGCCAAGATATTATTATTATGTTACAGAAAAAAACTAACTTAAGTTCAGATTGTACCTGGCTGCAAGTATTCTTAAAATTTAGATAAAATACTTAAAAAAACTAACCAAGTCAACATTCCTCCGATTCCGAAGCCAATGACAACAGCAGGCGCCTTTGAAGAGGCTCCCAAAGCCTCCATCAAGGTGGACAACTCTTCCACCACCCTCGGAGGAGACAGCTCTCGTCTGCTTCCCCCTTCACTGCCCCCTGTTCCTCGCAGGTATAAGGTTATGACGTGGTAGCCGTGGTCAGCTAATGTCTGGACTGTTGTAGACCATTGGGTACTCCAGGAAGTCTCAGGAGCATCGCAGAGGATTAGGATCATCTGACCGGATTTTGGACCGGTTTCCACGTAGTGATATTTTACACCCTGTGAAGGAATGCCTTTCTTAGTTTTTAGTGTAAATTTAGAATAATATTTCGAATTTAGGAGTGAGTAGTACGTTTTATGTTATAGTATTACAGGCTCGGCCTAGTTTGGATACTAATGTTCATTAATACGTGTTATTTTAAGCTGATTTACTGTAAGTCTGGGAAATCGTGGTGGCCGAGTGGTCGAAGCGCTTTCTTCCGAACGGGAGGTCGCGGGTTCAAATTCGGCCGGCTTGTACCTCTAAATCTAAATGTGAACAAGATTTATGAAAATTTTTTCAGAACATCACTGGCTAAAAACGGTGAAGGAAAACATCGTGAGGAAACCTGCATGTCGGAAAAGGATTCTAAAAATCCTTTGAAGATATGTGAAGTCCCCAATTCGCACTGGGCAAGCGTGGTGGACTATGCATAATCCCTCTTCTGAGGAGACCTGAGCCCAGCAGTGGGCAGTAATGGGTTGTTACAGTACAGTTACAGTACTGTAAGTGTACCTACATCTATTGTATGTGTTTTGTGAAATGAATAAATAAATAAATAGTTCTAAATAAATAGTATCAGACGAGATTAGGATTAAATATTTAGATCAATTTTAAAAAGTGAATAGATGAAGAATTGTGGATACAAATTAGAGTAGGTACTTTCGATAGACAGAGAGTGGACGTTATAAACATAGAAATAGGAACTATTTTTATCTAATACGAATTCCAAATATAATGTTATCTTATTACCTAATCTCTAAAATTATCGTAGAACTTAATGATGTTAGATATTAGTCACACAATTCAAAAATATTTCATCATTAAATTTTCTTAATTTTTAGCAGTACCTACCCCAGACTTTCTAGACATCCATGAGTGACGATACCCATTACCCACTTAGGTAACAATAAATTATTTTTATGCATATTGACAATCTCTGTTTTTATTATTTCTTTGATAAAAAATATGCAGAAATTATTGTAATATTATTTGCGATATTAATTAACGACAGATATTAGGGGGGGGGGGGGAAACTTTTCGAATAATTCGAAATTTTTCGAATATTCGTCGAACTTCGAATAATTCGAAGATTCGAATTATTCGATTCGATTTTCGAGTCGAATTTTAATATTCGAACGATATTCGCACACCCCTAACAGATATTGTTATTTATTGCTTTTAAAGGTAAATGAACCATCCGCCCACTTGATAGCGTTGAGAAGTTGTCTTGGGAATCTGTACTGTTGCTACTGTGATAACCCATTACGGCCCACTGCTGGGTTCAGGTCTCCTCCGAAGAGGGGTTAGGCTTTCTACCACGGTTGCCTAATGTGGATTAGGGACTTCACATATCTTCGAAGGAATTTTAGAACCCTTTTCCGATATGCAGGTTTCCTCACGATGTTTTACTTCACAGTTTTTAGCCAATGGTATTGTAAAAAATTGCACATAAATCTTTTGGGGATCATCATTCACTAAAGAATAGACTATCTCAGACGTTCTGACGTTTTCAACCTGAAGGTAATCCAATGGATTTTATAGCTTTCCGAAATGATGATATAATTATTTAATTTGGTCCGTACGCGTACAGACTACGGAGGTTATTAGTTAGGAAGATATAGTCTTCCTAACTAATAACTGTGTAATCTGAAAAATATTTTACTGGAATTGATCTAGTCTGAACTCATATGAGGTGTTATTAGTAAGTTACCGTTTATTATTTAACTGAGATGAGATCTGAGTAGTTTATTTAAAAAGCATTTGAACGGTAAAAGGATATTCCTAGACATTTTTCATTAAAGAAGAACCACCAAAAGTGATTTTACAGCTTCGATAATTTCGAAACTTAAATAATAATAAATCAATAAAACAAACATTTAAGAAAATGTATAACATGCTTAATCTATTTAAGGAAATAAGATACCAATAAACAGTTTTATTTACCATTATTTTGATATAACAGTGCGTCCCAACACTGCCATCCACGGACATCTCGACAGAATAGTTCTTCGACAGTTTTCTACGATGGCCCTTCCACAATCTCTTGATTAATATGTTTAATATCTGCCACACACCCAAACACAGGCACTTGATCACTAATTCTACCGCGTCCCAGCCACTGATTACTTGTAACTTGTTTTTAGCACTCATCTTGTCGACCGACGGGCTCAAAGTTCTGGGGTATAGTGTAAACGAGTCGTACGATGCACTTATCTGTGTTTTTTATCGTTTAAAATGTTTATCGTATGTGGGTAGACGTGACGTGTGTCTATGAATGTGTAGTAACGAATGATAATTGTTTTATAATATAATCCTGGTGCTGTGGTGGTCCCTATTGTAAGCTATTTGAAAAGATGGTTATTTGATTTATTACGCAAAATTATTGTTTTTTTGATAGATTGCGATGCGTTGAGATCCTGTTAAAGTGTGTGTAAAGCTAATTCAAGTTAACTGCAAAGAACTATTTTTCAGTACAAATTCATTTTCATGGTGTTCCGATGGAGTAGGTAAATACCCATAACATGGAGTCAATATTCCCTCCATTATTAAAGTGGGAGAATACTGAATAGGTATATTTTTGTAATCTTTATTAGGTACTGCCCAACAACAAAATCAGTCTTTAAAATAAAACCAAAGTTTAAGTGAAAAATATCTTTTGAAAAAAATCAAATTAAGAACGGGGCGATTCTCGAGTATCGTCTAAAAGCATAATGACTGTCGCGACATCAGAAACAGCCAGTCATCGGATATAACGACGGGCAAAAGGTATTGAAACATAATGCCTGAATCAGCTTATGCACTTGCAGAATCATTTACATTGATATAAAGAGGTAATTTGTGTTGTAGGAGGTAATCTTTGGATCCTAGGGTCTACACTTATTTTGTAAAGAGGTAGTGTGTGAGGTAATGTTTGGATCAACTGAACCTAGGGTAACCCGACCTAATTAAGAGCTTGGTCTAATTAATGATAAGTAAAAAAAACAAAAGACAAAACGTCAACTCAGTGCTTGTTTGGCCAATCTGACATTTTTTACGAAAATTACTTTTTAATGCAGTATTATAAAGAATAAAATTTCCATCCGACTGGTAAAATATATTTTTTTAAATATTCAATTCTAAAACAATAAAAATCTAATTTCAATTTTTTTCTCAACACGGTACTTAACGAAAATTCCGTGGTTGTTTGCTGTCTCCTGTAAAATTTGCTCGAGTGCAGATTGGCCAAACAAGCACTGAGGCGACGAAAAGTTACTAGTATCCTATATCCAAGTAAATTAATAAAGAAAATGTTGAAAATGGTAAATTCAGTTTAGGTCGCAGGTACATGGGTATATCACCCTATATTGTGCGTGTCATATGCTACACATCAGTTCTAAATGAAAATTAGTTATATCCTCATTTTGTAGCACAGACAAAGTTGCTCGGTTCAGCTAGTTGAGAATAAAAGGATTACTAGCGTATGACGCCTTTTCAATTAATATGAGCAATGATGACGGTATGAGTCAATTTGAAAACTGAGTCAAGTTGTGGATTCAACTAAAAATGTCGTATCTACGCTTACATACTTTATTAACGTCAATAACATCAAACTATAACTTCCAATCTGCAGTATTTTCTCAATATTACTGCAATATTTTTTCAAATATGTTGATACCTGTACAACCTGACATTGGCAAGCCGTGCTTAGTAAAAGATGCGAAGTCCAAATAGTAGAGGAGCCCAAGCGGGGATTCCGGGATTTACTACAGCGCGGCAGATTAATATACAGGGGGTACCTTGTACCCGGTTAAGTACCTCCACAAAATATGAGGCCCATATCTAAGGCCGCCCGTGAAGGATACAGGATCAGATTAGTAAAAAAAAATTGATGATCAGAAATTCTCGAGCGCGTCAGATTAAGGTAGGGTGAGTTAATTACATCCTAAAAAGTGTATATTCCAATAATCTGACAATTTGAGAGTGACGTAAAAAAAGGAGACGGTAACAAAGTTGTAAAAAAAAAAGTCATCTCGACATTCTCGAGCGTAGCTAAATTTTTTTTTATTTTGAAGGAAATAATTCAAGAATAATAAAAAATATATAATCTGACGATTTCCGCAAGCCGAAATAACAAAAATCTTATATATATAAAAATGAATTGCTGTTCGTTAGTTTCGCTAAAACTCGAGAACGACTGAACCGATTTGGCTTATTTTAATCTTGAAATATTCGTATAAGTCCAGGGAAGGTTCGTTCGAGAGATATCGTGAACGATAGAAACCCGAAAAGTGTTTTTCGGGATTCCGAAATTTATCTCCGAAATTTGTGAGTCGATCAAAATTACTTATGAGGATGATAAAACTACGTCGAATGGTGCCAACCGCATTAAAATTGGTTGATCCATTCGAAAGTTATTGCAGTTTGAAAATTCCAAAAATAGTGTTCTATGAAACTTCTATCAGACTTTCGAGCTGGGAGAGCTCAAATGCATAGAAATATTATTTCTTTGAACTCAGGAATGGAATTAGCGGGAAGTTGCAGGGATGGCTTTAAAGTGAACCATTAACCTATTTTTTTTTTTGTCAGATCAGGCGAATCCCTCTAGATAATCGTCAGATTATGAGACAGTACGTTTAGAACATAAAGATAAACCATATATATCTTAATCTGACGCGCTTGAGTATTTCAAAATGGCGATTTTTTTTTGCACATTACGAAAATGGCTGCGAGTTTGCGTCCCATCGAAATCGTCAGATTAGTGAATGAGAGCTTTTTTTTGGTGTACTTAACACTCCCTTAGAAAATCTGACGCGCTCGATATTTTTTTTTTTTTTTTTTCATTTTCAACCTTTAAATACAACCACCCGCATCACGCAAACGATCAGATTAACATACGTACGTTATTAAAAATACGTAGGGCATTGATGCTATCAATATCTGACGCGCTCGAGGATGTCCATGCAACAGTTTTTTTTTACATCTTTAAAAATCTATAGCCCCTTTCCCCACCGATGTAAAGGTATATGTCATATAACATTTTTTTCTTCTTATCATCTAAGCTTTGCATCCCAATAGGTCTCTTCAACGCTCGAGTAAATCCCCATTTAGCATCGTCGCCTCCTCTATTAAAAAAAGAAGAAAAAAAAAGAAAGTTGTGGATTGTTATAAGATAAAATTGTGTAAGAAAATTTTACGTTGAAATTGCTGCCGAATTATATCAAGTAGTTTAGTTTATCTAGTTCTCTTCTTCTAATATATAAAATTCTCGTGTCACGGTGTTCGAACTTGAACTCCTCCGAAACGGCTTGACCGATTTTGTTGAAATTTTTTGTGCTTATCCGGTATCTATGAGAATCGGCCAACATCTATTTTTCATCCCCCTAAATGTTAGGGGTAGTCCACGCGTAATTTTTTTTTTCGACGCAGACGAAGTTGCGTGGGGCAGCTAGTTTACTTATATTTAACACTAATTCCATACAAAACGGAAATTTTATAGGCCTATTATTATAATTTAAAATTGCTTTCAAAAATCAATCATCAATGAGTTTTTGTTCTCTCACGTATGCTTCTTATAATTCGACTGATAATACATATATTATGACGCACAATGCGAGCTGGAATACGTGACCCGACAATATGTAACGAGACATCCAAATGATCAGCGATCGTAGATAACTTTCACACTCTCAGGATTCGAGTGGAGACTACTGGGGACACATTGAGAGCAAAAATTTAGTTGCCTGTAAAGTCGGTATACGGGCGAAAGTTTTACGTGACAACGACTCGGGCATGGTTAGCCCGCCTAAGAGCGAGAGAGACAGACATAAAAAGTGAAAGGCACGCGTGCCTCTCACTCACTCTCATTGCGAGCGCATAACGTGAGCGGAGCGTAACGCAGTTTCTTGAAGTGTCACCCGGCAAACCAATTTATAAGACGTTGTCACGTCAAAATAGGTTTTTGAAATAAAATGTCTTTTCAATTCAGTTGGTTATTTGAATCAGCTTAAAGATCGTTGTGTCTGGGAAGGCCTATTTGTTTGTTTGTTGCTTATGGCATACTTGTTCTAGTAGGTAGATATATCTAGCAGTGATTGTGTATGTGCTAAAACTAAATAAAGGTATCTAGGTACGCAAATACGCACAGCGAATCGTGATATCTAGACACGAGGCAGCGTGTCAAGCTAAGTTCAAGAAAGAGAACTGGCGAGCAGCACCGTGTGTAATATTACACGAACCATTTGGAGCGACTTTTGACCCCCTCATAAATCAAAAACTATTTCACATAAATCTTCTTTATTTGAAAGCAAATAGCTCCAACAATACTTGTACCTTTCATATTGAACGAGAATCATTTGAATAGGTAACCCAAACCAACAATGACAGCAACCACATTTTCATTATACAGTCTGTACCAACCCATTACTGCCCACTGTTGGGCTCAGGTCTTCTCAGAAGAGGGATTAGGCATAGTCTACCACGCTTGCCCAGTGCGGATTGGGGACTTCACATATCTTCAAAGGATTTTTAGAACCCTTTTCCGATATGCAGGTTTCCTCACGATGTTTTCCTTAACCGTTTTTAGCCAGTGGTGTTGTGAAAAATTGCACATAAATCTTTTTCCACATTTAGATTTAGAGGTACAAGCCAGCCGGATTTGAACCCGCGACCTCCCGAACGAAAGAAAGCGCTTCGACCACTCGGCCATCTTCTACAGTCAACTTGATACAATTTGAGAAGTTGGTAAATAAATCGAAAATAAACCTATATTTTTAATACTCTAGTTGTACAATCATCTTTACCCTCCCTCGTAGTAAGTATGCGGCGGCACGTCCCACCGGCCCTCCGATGACACTCGTCACTCCGATCAAGAGGGAACAGATTCAATTCACTCTATGTACAGATGCTTCATACATAGTCTGCCCCACCGAGAGGACATCATTATGATCTACTGATATATAAAGCTGAAGAGTTTGAATACGCTAATCTCAAGAACTACAGGTCTGCGTCTGATTTGCAAAAGTGTATGTTTTAGATACTGTATTTTTTTAAATTATTTATTTATAGGGGTGTGCGAATAATTCGAACTTCGAAATTTTTCGAATATTCGTCGAATTTCGAATAATTCAAATCTTCGAATTATTCGATTCGATTCGAACGATATTCGCACACCCCTATTTATTTATTCTCAACGTTAATTAAATTATCATGCTTGTTGATGTCAAAAGGCCATTTATCGAGGAAGGCTATATGATAAATTCTATTTTCAAAAGAAAAGCTCTGTACAAAAAGATCTCTGTAAAAAATAATTTATTTATTAATGCAAAGTGTAATAAAGAGACTAAAAATATAAAATAAATCCTTATTTCCCTTGTTCACGGCATTTGCATTTTACTCTATTATTGTATTTATTGTAATTTGGAGAAGGTTCTTAGCGGTCTAACGTGAAGACGTAATTGTGTGACCATTAGCTCATTTATATTGGGTTGGCAGTAAGTGGAGATTGTGTGAAATTGTGTCTTATAGGTAACTAGCTGACTCGCGGAACTTCGTCTGCGTCACATAAGGAAATTTTCTCACCGTTTAAACCTTCCCTGGACTTCTACGAATATTTCTAGATTAAAATAAGCCAAATCGGTTCAGTCGTTCTCGAGTTTTAGCGAGACTAACGAACAGCAATTCATTTTTATATATAAGAAGATAAGAAGTTGGTAATCATGAATAATAAATATTGTTTTTATGGCTTCACCATTTTTGTACTCCTTACCGGTCTCATTTTGTGAATAGATCGATTTACGCGCGAGCGATTCCATCCGGCGTAACTACAGTGAGCTTCACCACAATACACTTTCTTAAAGATTAATATCAGAACGCCCTTTTAACACCACAACCAGTATATTTATTATAACATGGTATTTCGTTCAAAAGCCGGCTCCTGTTACCGCGCCGTAACCTGAGGTCCTATTGTGGTCCAATTTTAACATTTTATGAACATAATAACTGATTTTTTTGTGACTAAATGAAATTGACGTATGATGTTATCATGAATTTGGGTTTCGTGAGGTTTTTTATACAATAATTGTATTTTATTCTGTTTCGTTTCGTTCGGACCATCTGGAACCTTTGGGTCTGCGAAGAGACTTCGGGTCTCTTTGCATCTTATACCGGTTGTTCTACGGGGAGTGCTCTGAGGAATTATTTGAGATGATTCCTACATCTCCCTTCTATTACCGTACCACCCGGCGTCGAGGTGGAGTTCATCCTTACTATATGGAACCACCGCGGTCATTCACACACACTTTTTTGCCACGCACCATCCGGCTATGGAATGAGCTCCCCTCTTCGGTATTCCCAGAGCGCTATGACTTGTCCTTTTTCAAACAAGGCTTGAAGAGGGTCCTTCAAGTTAGGTCGTAGGTAGCGACCCCTCAATGTCCCCTGACATTACAGAGGTTCATGAGCGACGGTAACCACTTACGATCAGGTGGCCCGTTGGCTCGTCTGCCTACATGAAATAAAAAAAAAAAAAAGTTATCGAGAGGTTATCTTTCGACTGTTGTAATTTCCTATCTGCGTAATGGCTACGTGATTAAACGAACCCAAAACGAATATTTAGCTTAGTAAGTCTATCTGATCCTCAATCTTGTATAAATAATAGGACGATAAATATCGTGTAGCGAAATAATTAATTTCTAAAATTATATATATTAACTAGCTGCCCCACGCAACTTCGTCTGCAACGAAAAAATAAAAAAAAAATTAGGGGTGGACTACCCCTAACATTTAGGGGGATGAAAAATAGATGTTGGCCGATTCTCATAGGTACCGGATAAGCACAAAAAATTTCATCAAAATCGGTGGAGCCGTTTCGGAGGAGTTCAAGTTCGAACACCGTGACACGACAATTTTATATATTAGATTTAATTTCTATAAGCTTAGCAAATAATATCTTAAAATAAACTTCATAGTTCATTTTGAAGGTTCACGATATCCAAATTAAAAACATCAAAAAATTCAGAAGTATTCCCGCTTTCAGCCATTACACATTCAGATTGTTTCAGCTGAAAAAGAATAATTGAATTTCGCATGGTGAGTGCAATGGCGGGCTCGGTCAGTTCGATGTTTTTTTTTTATTTTTGTAGATGGAACATTAATATGCAGCGCGGGAGCCGGTAACGTAGTTACGCCAGTTACAATCCATGTATGAGGTACAGTCGTGGTTGAAATTATATGAAATGTGTGGAACTTTTTGGCTTCAAAAATTCAGGAAGAGAGACTCCATTTTTTTTTATTGCCATGTAGTCAAATGAGAAAAGGGCCAGCAGATCTGTTTTGTATTAATTTGATAAATAACGTAATTTTTGGAAGCATTGAAAAATGTAAACCTAGGAGTGGTAAATGTGTAGGTATGGAAACGGTCGTTGTTTTTTAAAAATTGCTTATTATTCACTTTTGGGTATGCGGGAGTTGAACCTCACTAAAACCTCCAACCGCTCATACTCAGCGTCCGAACCCCGGCTGAGGCCAGAACGCAGCACGGGGTTATGCGGGGTGGCGCGACGCGTTACGCACTGCGGCACACTTTCCCGTCACGACACCCCCTCACTTTTGGGTTGCAACTTGCAAGTTGATGGTGTCGACGACGCCTATTGGTTTTTACACTCCGTTAGTGCATTGTTCATAAAAGTAGTCGTTTTGGAACGTAGTTCCTTATTTTAAGATTTCCTCTCTAAAAAACTCATGGTTCTTGATGAATGTTTTATCACATAATAGTGATTCTTAATTACAGAAATCTAAATATATCCTTAACAAGGTTTATAAACCATCGTTAACCTCCAGATAGACTTTAACAGCGAATATAATCAGTTTTCTCATCGTCAGTACGTGTGCACGGTTAGTGAGAGCCGGGTAGAATGCGCCGGGGCCACTCGTTACCTACTTGACTGTGTAACTTCGTTTGTGAGAGCTCGCCTGCCACGCGGGACTTGCACAGCTCGCTTAAGAGGACATTTTCATTAATCAAAAAGAATCAAAATCATCAAAAGAACTCATGCAATTTTTTTTTTTAAATGACTTTTCGATATAAGAACAAGGACTTATCCACTCAACTGGGATCGGTAATCAAATTGGTTTGTTTACTTTTGCCAAGTCTGTGGCAGGAGCCAAAATTGAGCACAGTTCTAAAACTTGTTTTGTTTACATTTTTTAATCGTCTCATATTTTACGGAGATGATATATTTTCGCTGAAAATTTAATACAGCGTCGTTTAGTAATAAAGAATTATAAAAATATAAGGTTTAATTAAAAATTATTGGAAAAAAATGTTTTTAAAAAGGGGCTCAAACACGGTATTGATTCCGAACGAAGTCCCCAGTTTCGCCATCTAGCGAATAGTGACGTTCCCAGTTGAGTGGTTATTTGGCCTATCTGAGTGTACATACAAAGATATTAATTTTAAGATGAGGTTATTTTTCAATGGAAACTTACTCTGGTGCAAAAAAATATTCTGTTTAGGTAGGCATTACTTAAACATATTTTTTTTCGTTACAACAACCATATAAAGTAAAAATATTCGCAGTTAACACTAATAGTTGTTTTATACCTATTTTAATGGTTTTACAGATAACTTATCTAGAAAATTAGTAAAAACTGGCTAAATTATTACTAATATTCTAGGATCTGATTTGATAGGAGCTGGTGTACGTGATAATAAATTTTATTTCTCCTTTGATAAAAATATAATCTAACGTCCGACCAGCTGCAGTGTCAAACGTTTCATAAAATTTTGATTTCCTACTAAGGGTGCGTCATGGCGCGAATATTCCAATAGTCTATTATTGTCCCCCATCGAACGATACAGTCTAAATGTTATTTTACACCCTATGTACTCACGGCTATTGTGTTCAATGCTCTTCCATGTAATCAAATTGCGTACTCATTGTGATTCAAACTGACTTCAGTTACGAGATTCGAAAATTATTTTAGCGACGCCATTTTGTTGAAGCGAACATTTTGGCGGGAACGCGTTATTGAGTTAGGTGGAGTAGTTAATGGATTTTTTTTGTTTAATGTTGTCATGTAGTGGTATAAAATGCAGTGATATAGTAGAATATAGATAGAATTTGCGTGTGTAGTAATTTTTCTGAGTCTGAACAGATGCTAATGCCGTTTATTATGCTTACAACACGAATGTTATTGCTAATAAAGTTGTAAGAATTATCAAATATCAATAGAAACATTAAGAAATATTGTCAATATTTATGCTACAAGTTCCTTTTTATCGGACTGGTGGAAGTCCGGCGATTCCTTCCTGTCATAAAAAAAAGGTACGTAAAAAATATTTTATTGAACCAAGACACCAATTACAAAACACACATTAACATTGATCCCCGCACTAGGTCGAACCTGTGTTGCAGGCAATCAGTGATAAGTGAATTGACAACAAAAAATAAACATTTTCTAAATGAATAGGTACCTACTTTGATTGATAAAGCTATTAAAATAAATATTCAGTTTGTTCACTTCTGCTTACTTTGATATTAGGGTAGAATAGAATAGAAACTCTTTATTGAACACCACAAAAACATGCAAAAGAAACACATAAAAAAACAGTACAGTAAAGTGTTACAATGGGCGGCCTTATCGTTTAAAGCGATCTCTTCCAGGCAACCAATTATACATGAGTAAAAAAGTAAGTTTGCTAGGAAGGAAAAGTAAGATTCCTAGTGGAATATCCTTTCGCATTTGCTGCAATAATCGTTCCTCCATTTCTCTGTTGTCTTCGAGAGTTCAGATAATTCATTGTGCGAAGTACCTACTTACTGTAGATAACGAAGCTACTTCGCAGACGGGCGTCTGTCTGTCACGACTTGAGATCACTTCACTGTTTTATAATTGTTGCTAATTTATACAGGGTGATTTTTTAAAGAAGTTACATATTGCAGGAGGGTGATGAGTACTCTGTTCTAATACGGAATATTACAAAAAGTAGGTAAAATTAAATTTTTTTTAAATCTACATTCGACAAAACTACCTCAAATATAAACAATTTCGGCTAAAAGAGTGTTGACTAACGACCTCTAGTGATCTCGCGCACCCCACACCTCCGCCACACCCATCAGCTGTCGAAAAACCATCATTTTGCAAGAATTTTAGATATTTTTAAGTTGCGATTACTAAGGCATTTAGCCATATTCTTTGGTAATAATATTTTTACTGGTCGTATATAACTATCAGCTACCATGATCTTCAATATGTACCCTCACTAAAAAATCACCCTGTATAATCTGAGAAATGTTACCTTGCTATATTGTTATTAGATTTTTGTGTTCAATGTTTTTATTATTATTGCAAGTTGCGTCCATCTTTGATTTAATATTTTTATTTATCCTTTCAATTGCATAAATAGGTGAATTCAAAGACATTCAACATCATGTTTAATCTCTTTGGGTGAATTCTAAAACACATTTATTTATTGATTTATTTATAAATGGAGTATCAACAGCTTACATATTCACTACTCTTGTACTTATATTAGGTACAAAACGACCTATCTATTATTTTACAGTATTTTATTTTCCCATAAAACAAACAATTGAATATTTAAAATTAAATTCAAATCACCAAAATTTCCATCTGAACTGCAGTATTTTTTTGTCGTTAGTTCCGAGATTTTAGACTAGATGGCGTTAGTTGTATCGCACTATGCAGAAAGCTTAGACTCTATTACTGTACCACCCGGCGTCGAGGTGGAGTTCATCCTTGCTATATGGAACCACCGCGGTCATCCACGGTCCGTTTCAGGAACACTTTTTTGCCACGAACCATCCGATTATGGAATGAGCTCCTCTCTTCGGTATTCCCAGAGCGCTATGACTTGCCTTTTTCAAACGAGGCTTGAGGAGTCCTTAAAGTTAGGTCGTAGGTAGCGACCCCTCAATGTCATGGGACATTGAGGGGTCGCTACCGACGGAGAGGTTCATGAGCGACGGTAACCACTTACGATCAGGAGGCCCGTTGGCTCGTCTGCCTACATGGCAATAAAAAAAAATTCTGATACATTTTTAGACGCTTGTTATTTTAGAAACTTTGTTAATTATTTCAAATAATTTCTGACATTTTACCTAGATATTTAGGATCAATATAATTTCCTTTCTTGGTAGTTTTTTATAGAATTACATTTTGAAATTTAAATTCTATAGAAGAACTTACATACTAAATAGACGAGTCACAATAACCGCTTTTATGTTTATGAAAGATATTTTATCGTCCAAAGAATGACTTTAACGTTAAATGAGTATCGTTATATTAACCCTTATCCAAATTAAGTATTATGTTATCAAGAGTATTAATGTAGAAGTAAATTGCTTTTTGTTTTATTCCAATCGGACTTTTATTTTAGAAGTTATCACGAGTATAAAACGCAATTTTATTAATACATCCACAGCGGGCGGCGAAAATAATATCGCGACGGCATAGCGAGTACTGTTTGAACCCCTTTGTAACGCAGACGAAGTTGCGCGGGTCAGCTAGTATTAAATAGACGTGTTTTGTATTTATTCATATTTGATATGAATAAAATAAATTCCCCTGAACAACTTATGAATAAACTTTTACTTACAAATTCAAATGAGCCAGCTGATCAAACTATCACAGCTTGTTTTCAAGTGGATGACCATTTGACCAGATAAAAAACTATTTATTGTCTATGGTTGTGTGTGCATGAGGTGTTATGGCGGACGGTGATTCTATCATTGTCTGTGGTCACGTACTGATAATGAGACAAGTACCATATTGGTTTTGTGAAGCTGGGACTAATATTTGGATTGTATTTTAAGATTATTTGTATTTATCGATAGGTGTAAATATTTTTTAAGTTTAAGGTCACGATGACGTGGTTAAGGCTACGGGAAGTCTGGATGCAGATAGTGCAGGATCGATCGTTGTGGCGAGGTTTGGGGGAGGCCTATGTCCAGCAGTGGATGTTAACTGACTGATGATGATGATGCATGATGATGATGATGAAGCTTTAGATATATTAAGTAGTTTGGTATAAATGTGCGGATCGACATGACTTATGTTTTTTTTTTAGTTGGAGTCCTGCGGGCGGGGTATGTGGGAGTTGAACCGCACTAAAACCTCCAACCGTTCACACTCAGCGTCCGAATCCCGGCTGAGGCCAGAACCCAGCACGGGGTTATGAGGGACGGCGCGACGCGTTACGCCCACGGCACTCTTACTCGTCGCGCCGCCCCCGACATGACTTATGTAGTCAATCGTTATAGTACCAAGCAGTTTTGCGTGGTAATTACAATATGCGAGATAGATTTTTCTAAAATGTTTTAAGAGTGCTGTTTCTAGTAATATTTAGCATCTCTAGTTTCTATTCTTACCAAACACATTTGATAATATTTTATGTGTAATTTATTCTAACACTATCTGGCTAAAAGTCCTGTATGGGTAGGCGGTAGATAACGGCCTCTCTTTGCCCTGGCATTGCAGAGGTTCATGAGCGACGGTAACCGCTTACCATCAGGTGGGCCGTATGCTCGTTTATCTACCTTGCAATAAAAAAAAAAAAAAAAAAAAAAAAAAAAAAACGATGAAGAAACACGTCTAAAATCTTTTGAAACATGTGTAGTTCTCTAAACCGTTTTGGTCAATCGTGGAGCCTAATCCCACTACTTAGAAGACATACTCCCATCAGTGGGCAGTAATGAGTTACAATACAGTACAGATGGTAGGAATAAAAATAAGTGTTTTGTCATTTTATATTCATGGCGTGTATAGTCTGTGCTCAAACGAGTTCTTTCACAATAGAGGTTTGTTATGCCAAGGTGCGTGCCCGCGAGATAATCGGATGCTGTGTTGTTCCAACTGGACCAGACGTGACGAGACGAATCAATGATTAGGCTCCTTCAAAATATTACTCTAAATATTGTCGCTTTCGAGTGCTAATGCATTGTGAAATTTGTTTTTCGAAAGGGTAACACTGGCTGGTTGGAGTTGGTCAGTTTATTTTTTTTGTGCAATGGCTACCCGTTGTTTGTGTGATCTGTGGTATTTTTTTTGATAATTTTGGCGGGAATGGTAGCGAAAATGAAAGTGAGACTCTGTGAGAATTAAATTTTGATCTTTTTGAGACGTACCTATGTAAAGTTACGCATCCATTTTTTTATTTATGTTGGGAATATGAACGAAATGGTAAAGGCTAATAATATTTTTTATTGAACATTTATTCTCTTTAAAAACTATGTAAATAAATTCAATAATGCATTTAAAATGGAAAGCTAGTCCAACTTATTCCTTGCAATTAAAACTAAGTTGTTATTCGCTTTCCAACTACGAATAACTTTACCCTATCCAATAGCTAGGTTAAATAAATTTGTAGCTTCAGAAGGTAGAATTGAACAATTTAAAGATAAAAATCCTGAAACGTATGCAAATGAATTTTGCCGCCATTTTACATAAAAACTTTTTAAGTGTCTCATTGAGTTCGATGTTCAAACGTTGCGTGTCGCCATATATCAATTACACATATTTATGTGTTAGCTCAGTGGGAGGGAATTTATATCTTTAGGTGTCCTTGTAATGGATACTGCCTACTGGGCGGGCGCGACCCAGCCAATCCTCCAATACTACTTTTATTTCCTACTAAAATCAAACGCAACAACTCTTATTACCAAACCAGTTGAGTCTAAAATCGTTTGTGCGTAACATCTTTGCTGTAACCGATATCCCTATTTGTGAAGTTCTTGTGACCTATTATGAGTCTTGTGCTGTGTAGTTAGATGTTATAATGGCGTGTGTGGATTTGAAATTGATAGCTTCGTTCTAGAATGTTGTGTGGGGGAATTTGTACATAGGTGCTTTGAACGACGTTAGATGTTTATGAGATGAATAAATTATGGCTTTTACGTCTTAGTAGAGCTGTTAGGTGATTTCGATAGTTACTTTTACATAAATAAAGATAAACTTGTTGACAAAACGCAAATGTATCTAATTGGTAAGTGTCAAACAAAAATGTAATTTGTGACTAATTGTCCATCTGCTATTTCTGCTATTGCTACTTAGTGCAATATACCACCACGGGTTTAAAAGAATTCTACAAAAAAGTATTGTTTATGCTACCAACCTTGTAGCCAATGACATCAATAAAAAAAAAACAATAATCACTTTATTTTTAAATACAAAATTCAAAGACCCCACGACATTTCTTGCCTACAGCCAGACATAAAAAACTCACCGTCACCTGTCGGAAGTTATTATATAAAATAGATTATTATGATAAACTACGCCCCTTTCTGCTTCTACAATTTGTCAGGTAAAAGATAAGGATTATTAATTGTTTTAAACATTAAAATATAAAGTGAATAGGGTATCTATTCACTTTATATTTAGGGTAAAAATCGTGGTGGCCGAAGCGCTTCCTTCCGAACGGGAAGTCGTGGGTTCAAATCCGGCTTGTACCTCTAAATCTAAATGTGAAAAGATTTATGTGCAATTTTTCACAACACCACTGGCTAAAAACGGTGAAGGAAAACATCGTGAGCAAACCTGCATGTCGGAAAAGGGTTCTAAAAATCCTTTGAAGATATATGAAGTCCCCAATCCGCATTAGGCAAGCGTGGACTATGCCTAATCCCTCTTCTGAGGAGACCTGAGTCCAACAGTGGGCAGTAATGGGTTGGTACAGGGTATCTAAGTAGGTACGTGTGTTTCTAGATAAGTAGGGACCTAGTTTTTGTACCAGACTCGTTTGAGGTACGTAATTAGGCATGTGGATGGTCTGTGCTAACTTTTATAGGTAGGGTGCCTAATCCAGATGCCATACCTATAGTGTCATTTCCATTTTCAACTTAGTTTTTCTTTATTACTGACGCTGTATAATCAAGTATCTGATTCCATCTATCTATACTAATATTAATATAATATTATAAAGCTGAAGAGTTTGTTTGTTTGAACGTGCTAATCTCAGGAACTACTGGTCCAATTTCAAAAATTCCTTCACTGTTGGAAAGTCGATTTATCAATATTTACAAAAAAATTAGGGATCCGTATGAAAATATCGAATACGTAACACAAGGTGAATCATCGAAAACCTATTTATGCGTACGCTGCAAAAACTATGAACAATAGAACAAAATGATGTACTACGGGTTTTTAGGTCTTTGCAAGACCAACAAAAAAGTCCGCAACAGCATATATCTAACTATCAAAGTTTAGTTACAATAACCGTTTTTATGTGCACGAAAAAATAATAATCGCCCGAAGATTGAATTAAACGTTAAATGAGTATCGTTTTTTTTTTGTTTGAACTCCTTTGTAACGCAGACGAAGTTGCGCGGGTCAGCTAGTATTTTATAAATTTTACCATTGTTAAAGAGAAATTAATGTTTACTTGAAAAGTGACCCCAGGCCTAGTTCTCGACAACTTCCGTATATTTATTTTGTATGTAGAAATTCAACTTCCAAACTATTTAAGATTAATGTTTTTTGAATCAATGTTTCATAATTTTATTTAGTAATATATTATAAAAAGAAGATAAATTCCTACATTTAAAGACATAGACATAGACATTGCTTTATTTGCGGTGGAAACACACACACACACACACACATTGTAATACATTTAAGAAAATTAAGTAAAAAACAAAATACAAATTGAACACGTGATAAATAAGGTCTGTATAAAATAAACGTCTGTATATAAAAGTCTTCTTAATAAACGATTTCTTGATAAGAACGCAATTCGTGAAAGCTCATGAATATTACAAATGTTTCGAGAGTTGGTCCGTCAAACAGCGCTTCCCGACCAGTTATTAACTTAACAAAACCAACAATAGTGATTAAATCGCGCGTGAACTAATAAAATAATAACTCGCTCCTCCTAACGCTTCTCAATTGTATAACGGAAGGGTTACATGGTGTATCAACAATATTATTACAAAAATAAAAAGATAAACTTCCATTGAAATCTTGTTGGAACGAAGTTTCTTATCGCGCGTTATCGAAAGGGAGCTAGACGGAAATTCTTATGAAAAAGTTGTCACGACATTTTTTTTTGTTTTAGATGATTATCGCTAGATGGCGCTGTGATTAAAATCTTTTAAAACAATTCCTTATTTTGTTTTATATGATTAATGCT
Organism: Trilocha varians; assembly: GCA_030269945.2. Taxonomy (NCBI): domain Eukaryota; kingdom Metazoa; phylum Arthropoda; class Insecta; order Lepidoptera; family Bombycidae; genus Trilocha; species Trilocha varians. The sequence goes on from AP028280.1 coordinate 11,262,262, forward strand.
AGATGGCGCTGTAATATATATATTTTAAGTTATAATAATTAGTTAGTTTAAAACGCCTGTCTCTCTCTCTCTCTCTTTCTATAAGAAGAAATTTTATTACAATTCCCTCACTAATTAATCGAAAGGAACTTCGTTCCATCCGTGTGTCCCTTGACACCTCTCAAGTTTTTTTTATTAAAATATACAGATCTAAAATACTTGTTCGATCTTAAAAAAAAATGGGACCCAATGACGACCATCACTTATCATCTGACACCAAAATCATTCAAATATTTCAACACAAACTAAAGCTATGAAAGTGTTAAATCTATTTTAATATGATCTTTAGTACTTAATAACTTTCAAATCATTAAATAATTGTACTCTAGGTACCTCAACGCTATGAAGTTTTGCTCTTACGAAAATTAGAGATAATTTTACATGAAAAAAGAAAACAATAAGAAAAGTTCTGTATAAGTAGGTGATAGATAACGGCCCCTCACTGCTCTGGCATTGCAGAGGGTCATGAGCGACAGTAACCGCTTACCATCAGGTGGACCGTAAGCTCGTTTATCTATCTTGCAATAAAAAAAGCTAATAATTATAAAAAATAAAATAAGGCAAGGTAAATCCTAATCTATAAACCGAAAAAATACAACAACACGTCTACCCAAAATCACATGTAATCCAAGCACCAATCGTCAGAGGGAGCAAATTTCATTACAATTAGCCGGGACAGAACATGAATAATTCATTACCACCGCAAACAGCAAGGGTTGATTGTCAGTTGACCGTCGGCGCTGTTTGCACTCATTACCGTGCACGATTGTTACCGTTCATTACTGTTTCATTTCACCGTTCGTTGCTAGGATTTTAGATGTAATTGAATCGTAATTAATGGCGGTTATTTGGGTAAAAATTTCACTTGTGTTGAAAAGGAATGACCAATATAACCCGCGCGAGTTAACTCTGTACTGTACTGTACTGTAACAACCCATTACTGCCCACTGCTGAGCTCAGGTCTCCTCCGAAGAGGGGTTAGGCATAGTCCACCACGCTTGCCCAGTGCGGATTGGGGACTTCACATATCTTTTAAGGATTTTTAGAACCCTTTTCCGATATGCAGGTTTCCTCACAATGATTTCCTTCACCGTTTTTAGCCAGTGGTGTTGTGAAAAATTGCACATAAATCTTTTTGATATTAGTATTTAGAGGTACAAGCCGGCCGGTTTTGAACCCGCGACCTCCCGTACGGAAGGCAAGCGCTTCAACCACTCGGCCACCACGACTATATGGTGAGTTAACTCTGCACCTAGCTAATAGGAATGCGATCACCTACCGTCTTCCTCGCGCGGTGCCTCGCATTCGCCTCAAGCACTCCTAGCATATTTGTTGATTTTGCAGTCTTATAATTATAGTTGGGTTTAAGAGAGTAATTATTCTAATTTGTAGTTCATAGACCATATGTATTAGTTTAATTGGAAAACGTCATGAGTGATCTAGCATTATGACGCCTTTTCATCGCAATTACCTTGGTTATTATATAATATTTAAAAAAAATCAATTTTTACTATTTTAACATAACTGAAAAATTATTTCAGTTTTGGATAATATTTTTCTCAAGAAAGCAAAAATATGGCATCCATATTAAAACCCTTTTTTTATTGCAAGACAGATAAACGAGTCTACGACCTATCTGTTGGTAAGCGGTTACCGTCGCTCATGAACATTTTTTTTTTATTGCCATGTAGGCAGACTAGCCAACGGGCCACCTGATCGTAAGTGGTTACCGTCGCTCATGAACCTCTGCAATGTCAGGGGACATTGAGGGGTCGCTACCTACGACCTAAATTTAAGGACCCTCCTCAAGACTCGTTTGAAGAAGGACAAGTCATAGCGCTCTGGGAATACCGAAGAGGGGAGCTCATTCCATAGCCGGATGGTGCGTGGCAAAAAAGTGTTCCTGAAACGGACCGTGGATGACCGCGGTGGTTCCATATAGTAAGGATGAACTCCACCTCGACGCCGGGTGGTACGGTGATAGAAGGGAGATGTAGGAATCAACTCAAATAATTCCTCAGAGCACTCCCCGTGGAACAACCGGTATAGGATGCAAAGAGACCCGAAGTCTCTCCGCAAACCATACAGACATTTACAATATCAGAACTTAGGTTAGGTTAGATAAACCTAAATTCGTCATCAATCCGAACAGCCTCTTGAAGAAACCTACACATTTCAAACTCCATTAAATGCACCGAATATTTGGACAAGTATAAATATAAATATGAATTTGACACCGGTAAGATGTGTGTTGAGATGCGTCGACACTGCATTTAGCAGTTCATTACGTTCTGTCAGTGTGACAGCTGACAGGCGATCACCTACGACCCGGGACTTGAGGTGAGGTTTGGTTTCAGAATAAATGTACGGAGCGAGGAATGAGATATAGCGATTATTAAAAGTTAAATTATTGGAACGAAGTTCCTTATCGCGCGTTATCGAAAGGGGGCTAGACGGAAAAAAATCTTACGAAAAGTTGTCACGACACTTTTTTAGTTGTCACGAAACTTTTTTTGTTTTAGATGATTATCGCTAGATGGCGCTGTGACCAAAATCTTTTAAAACACGTTCCTTATTTTTGTTTTAGATGATTATCGCTAGATGGCGCTGTGATCAAAATCTTTTAAAACACGTTCTTTATCGCGCGTTACGTTAGGAGAAAAAATATAAGATATCTTTTAATCGGAAGGAACTTCGTTCTAATCGGGTGTCCCATGACACCTCACAAGTTTTTTTTTCCTGTTCCTTTAGATTAAATTTGTTGCGGGTCCAAGACAAGTTACCTTTCCTACGGTCTCCTGGGCTTCTTTGATCCTGACTATGTGTAGCCACACTATTTAGGTGGGAGTGAGACTTGGGCAAATTCTATTTCTTTCGTTCGTTAGCGGAGTTAGTAATTGTAGCAACTTTAAACTAGAAGGTATCAGCGTAATAATGATTATCTTCTTACAAACCTACTAAGAGAATCGAATAAACAAATTTGTCTCTAAATAAACCCAGACAGGTTCACAGAAACGGTGAAGGAAAACATCGTGAGGAAACCTGCATATCGGAAAAGGATTCTAAAAATCCTTTGAAGATATGTGAAGTCCCCAATCCGCACTGGGCAAGCGTGGTGGACTATGCCTAATCCCTCTTCTGAGGAGACCTGAGCCCAACAGTGGGCAGTAATGGGTTGGTACAGCAGGTTCACAGACTCTTTAAACGAGGCTTAAAAGTTAGGTGATAGGTAATAACTGACGGCATAAGAACACCAGCGATCGTATCTAACCGTGCACAGGTGGGCCGTAGATTTGAACAAAGCTAAATGCAATTTGGGGTCGCCTATGTCCAACAGTGGACGTCTGTGGGCTGGTGATGATGATGAATGCAATGTCGCTCATCGCTCATGTCTTATAGATTATGTTTTCAGGCTGGTTTGAGAGACAACACCCGGTGTCAGCGGCGGCGCCTACCCAGCCGATTCCTGCTCACAGATACAATTACTTTTATTACGAACCACTTTAACATTTGTTGAGTTGTTGGTGAGACAAAGGTATCTAGAGTATTTGCACTTCTTCGTTAGTATCTGATGGAGGACAACGCAACTACTTACCGCAAAATAGTTTTGAAGGACATATTGTTATCTACACAAAAAATTAATTAATGTATAATATGATTGGCAGAAGAAAACATTATTTTTGGCTGTCTGTTTCTTTGTTTTAATATGTTTGTGTTGTGATCACATAAATCTTTTTACAAATATTAAGACAAACCGGTGATTCCACGGACAAAAAGTGCTTCTACCACCACGATTCCAATCAAACTATGCTTATAATTAACATATAAGCATTTTTGAATTTTTATAATTTTAACGCAAACCTTCTTACTAAAATCATAACCACAAGCCGCAAAAAAAAGAAAACTAAGCGAAAAAAAAGATGGCGCCACGACATGGTATAAAACCGAGTAATTTAATACTTATATGTTTTTGTAAATGTTTTTGCAAAGTTTAATGTCGTATAGGAAGTGGTGCGTGTTTGTTTAGGACCACTCACTGACTTTGTACGATAATATTTGTAATGGCGGACATCTATAATGCCTTCTCCGTGTTTTCTGTGAAAACATTTTGGCAAACCTTCGTTCAAATACTTTATTGTTATTTAATACTGTTGTTTTTGATCTTTTGTTGAGAATTCTATTTATAAACTAAAAGGACGTCTGATCCTCTTTCCTGCTTAAAACGTTCTGACTCCGATTTTTACACTTCGCAATGAATGACTTTTTTGAAAAGCGAAAAATTTACCCCTGAAGGAAATATCGTGTGGAAACCTGTATACCTATTCAAGAAAAAAACTCCTCATTACCAATGCAATGATCTCTTTTAAATTCATCTGCAAAACATCACAGATAGGAACTAACCTATAAAAAAATAAAACCAACAAACCTCATTCATTAAATTACTTATTAAACAGAACTTTTACTCTAAAACAAAAGTCCAAAATTTCATCATTTCCAAAACATAACCTCATTTGAAAATCCTCAAATATATACTCCAATTTAGGTTTGTTTAAAAACTTCAATTGATCGACATCCTCTCAAATGATTATCGGCACTTCAGAATTACCACCGACTCGACTACGAGGTAATAAGAGGAGATGACTTCATTACGGGCGGCGGATTAATTAAAAACGAAAAAAACTTGCGATTGCGAGGTCACGGGAGAGACGTGATTAATGAGGGATTTGTGTATTTATGAACTTTCTTTTAACTGGGAAACAAATCAAAATTGGCTTGTGGTAGTAGCCAAAATTGAACATGAAGTTCACTTGAGATTGGATTCACGACGTAACGTTTGTATTTTAACTGGGAAACAAAGAAAATAGTTCAAAATACGTTTGAAAATTTATATGTGACAAAAACAACAATATATGCATATTTACTGACAGTTCACTAGGAGGTTCTTACTAGGCCTTACAAAGCTTAAATATAACTAAAAAGCCTCATCAAACTTTTTAAAGGAAACAGCAGCAGTTTTTACCAATCAAAAACCCATAAAACAGTGTAATGAATACCACATTCTTTCACCACAAAAGGTACATATTTTCGGCATCACAAACGACTAATTGAAGCGTGGAGCGGAAGGCGCGAATGTCATCGAGTGCTCCTGAATGCGATGCTAAATGAGCATTATAATAGCTCAGATCTCGATTAAATGAGCTATTGTGTGTGTGTGTGCGTGTGTGGGGAAATGTGGCAAGGAAACATCGCTCGACGTCAAAGCTCACCGATTTGTATGACTGTTTTTTTGTTCGCGATTTTATGTAGGGTGTGTGCGTTTTGACCTGTGATTAAATCTCTTTGCTTTAATTAAAGTCATGTCGAGAATGATTATTGCAGGACTTATGACATTGTTGAGTCAAACAAGCGAAGTATAACTAACTTTGTGTGTGTGGAACAAAGCGTTTGAAAAAATAGTGTCACGCACTAAAGACATCAATAGAGACATTACAAACTTCGAATTAAAATAATAGGTAGGTATCGTACTGGGATCAAAAGTCGGTATTTTTTATTTTGGTTGTGTTTAGTTGGTGGAATTTAAATCCTTGCGGTAATAAAATTAGAGGTACAGTCAGATTCGGTCGGATCTTCCCCTTAATCTACAAGTTTTCCAGATCCAGGTAGGCACGCTTAGTGATTTTGGAAGCACTCTCTCGTTAGGAAGATTTTAAATATAAGTAGATATTCCTAAAATTGTATAATAGCTAAAATTCCACTTCAAAATTTCCTAAAAAATCTTTTACAGTGCAAGATGCATGGAACAAAAGATGTCTTTTAAAGTGAATTTTGATAAAAAGACATCTTGAATTAGGACATAATATCCTTCGTCTCTCCATACTAATATCGTGGTTCCCCTACTCGCAAATTGAAAGGTGAAATAAGTAGGAGAGCGCCGCTTTGTTCCTGATGCGATCGAGTTTCGAGCTCCGATGTGCATTCAATGTGCATATGACTTGATTGTGTTGACAGAAACAAAAACGTAAAGACTCCTTTTTGTCTTTACTGTTTTTGACCGACTTTCCTAAAAAGAGGTTATTAAGTTTACTGTATATTGTATGTTTCTTTGGTTCGGATTATTTTTCCTTACGAAAAATGATGGTTTTCGCGTAAAACCGAACTATATCTTTCTGCATTCTTGAAGTAGGCTCCATATTTTGAATGATGTGAATTGATGTCACTGGTGTTTTGGTAGTCGGGGTCACCACTGTTGGATTCCGTGCAGGTAGGTAAATAAGGTTACAACGAGATTCAGTGTGTAAATGATTTTATTTTATACAGGCGCCGTATTTATACAGTTTTGGTTCGTAACAATTTATTGCTGTGTGTATATAAAAATTAATATACAAAAATAAAAGGTATAACATAAGTGCTGCCACAAGTGCAAGTAGGACCTTCAGAAAATTTCGCTAAAATCACTAGTAGTTATTACCTAAGTGATCCGTCGCTCATGGACATCTGTAATGTCAGGGGACACTGCGGAGCCGCTACCTACGGCCTGCGTTTAAGGACTTTCTTAAAGCCTCTATTACCTACTACCCTGACTATTACCTCCTTACGCGACATAGACGAGACGAAGACGGAGATTTGAAGGGAAGGGATCGATAAGGAAAAACCGAAAATTGTCTCATATTTTCTATTTTATTAGGTATTTTATATTATCCATTTCTCGACTAACGGCATACTATTGAATGGCTACCGACGACCGCACTCGTTCGCCTGAGGGGGCGTCGCGACGGGAAAGTGTGCCGAGAGCGTAACGCGTCGCGTCGTCCCTCAAAACCCCGTGCTGGGTTCTGGCCTCAGCCGCCGCTGAGTGTGAGATTCTGTGATTTCCTTCAACTGAAAAAAAAACAACCCGTTCACCTTTAAATTCCAAAACAACAATTTAAAAATAACTTCAATCGCCTATTAATTTATCAAAAACATATCGAGCTGACATCACAATCGATTGTAAACCATAAATCTAGTTGAAATTAACTCAACAGGAGTCGAGAGTCGGTGTTACATCCCTTTGATCACCAAAGTCATTTCGCGACTCACAAAGGATTTTTTCTTTTGTCATTTTTGGTATCGCGCCATGATTGACAGGTTGAGAAAGGCGCGATTTCTGACACCTAACTGCGACAAAATACATGCAAAGGATAATCAACTTTAGTGTTAAAGTTTTAAGGACGAAAACTCAGTGTTTTAGCTGTAAAAACCGCGTATTTTGAACACTTTTAACAATGATGTTCGTATAAGAGATGTTTTCGAAAAATCGACCTTATTTTCTTTTCATTAAGGGTTATATGTTTCAGATTGTATGTCAATAACTTTGTGTGAATCTAATAAGTGCGCAGGCTGTGTTGGAAAATGAGTTTCCTTGGCGGTTGGTAATTGTGTTGGATCAAAGCGGTGCCTCTGATCGAGCGGCGTCTTGTTTTTCCGCAGATCTCGAACGTTTTTGCGAGAATCAGCTGTCCTTGTAATGATGCAATCACGGATAGAGTAACACGAATTATTGTGTCATCTTGCAATGTTTTTATTTAGAAAAAAAATGCAAGACTGAGGGTTTTATGACTAGAATTAAGTGTAAAATGGCTTGACCGCCTTCTTTAAAAAAATGATTGAATTTTCTGTGTTTAAGAATAAGGGGCTTTAATGGCTGAATAAGGATTTAGTTTTCAATAAATATCTTATATCTTTATCAAGTTGATTGGGCTGTATTTTTTTATCCCCGTATAACATTACTTTGGGTGGACCTAATCGAATTCATGTTACAAGTAAGATTACGGTTATTTCTAAAACTTCTTTTTAAAAATAAAGGAATAATTTCCTTCAGCAAAAATCGCTAAAATCACTAGTTAAAAGACTGCTTCTATTGTATCGCGTTAGTTTAAGCTACAAGCAAAAAAGTAATTTTGAAAATTCCTTCATTAGGTATCGAACATTTGATCCAATATTTGCATTACACATTGGGCCAATACCCGTCATATTGTCCTGTTGGTTTTGTCGAGTACCAATGTTTGCCGGTAGGCGCCGCGACACTCAAGGGTAAGGCGTATTGTTTTAAAATCGATCCTGTAACTCGAGAATTGTTTGCGTAGTTTTAAAGACGTCAGCGGACATCAAATGGTAGGGCTGTGCCATCAGTTTTTAAAATGAGAAGTTTTTTTTCAGAAGCTTTTATTTAAATTGCTCTGGATGTAACTGTGTCGGTGCATACCTACGTATGTTAATACGGGTGGAAACTTGATATGCGTTCTTGGAATTTAGCTTAGAAAACAATAATCAACAATTAAACAGCAAAGTTAAACGTACAATTTTTTGCCATGCACCAACCGGCTATGGAATGAGCTCCCCTCTTCGGTATTCCCAGAGCGCTATGACTTGTCCTTTTTCAAACGAGGCTTGAGGAGGGTCCTTAAAGTTAGGTCGTAGGTAGCGACCCCTCAATGTCCCCTGACATTGCAGAGGTTCATGAGCGACGGTAACCACTTACGATCAGGTGGCCCGTTGGCTCGTCTGCCTACATGGCAATAAAAAAAAAGCAATTTCCTGTAACTCCTGTACCAACCCATTACTGCCTACTGTTGGGCTCAGGTCTCAGAAGAGGGATTAGGCATAGTCCACCATAGTTGCCCAGAGTGGATTGGGGACTTCACAATCTAACGTACAATTTAATTAAATAAAAATAAGCGTGAAAAAGAAAAAACTATTCTCGATGTTCAGAATCATCTATGCATCTTAAGGTTTTTTTCCGATTGCCTCATAGACAGAGTTAACAAGTCATCTGATCGTAGGCAGTTATCACAAATATCAAAAAAGACTATACTCTTACACTATTACAAAACGGGTTCTTTCCACGTTTATTTTCAAACTAGCTGACCCGCGCAACTTCGTCTGCGTTACAAAGGGGTTCAAACAGTATTCGCAATGCCGTCGCGTTATTATTTGCGCGGCCCGCTGTTGCACTCACATATTCATTGCGTTTTATACTCGCGATAACTTCTAAATGAAAAACGTTTAGAAGATATTACGGCCCTGCGGGCCGCGAAAATAATCACTCAACGGCATTGCGAGTAGGTACTGTTTGAACCCCTTTGTAACGCAGACGAAGTTGCGCGGGTCAGCTAGTCTTTGGATATATCTAAGAAGAGTGCAGTGAACTAAAATTTTTAAGTAAACGACAATGACGAAGTCTCACTAAACTGTTAGACTCACTTTTATAATTTGTAGACTTTACAATTCATTTATTATAAGCTCTGCATGGACATTGCACGACAATAACGACTTACCATCTTATGAGTAGTAAGCTCGTCTACTTACAGAAAATTAAGAAAACATGTAACTACTATCACAATGAAATAAAATTCTAACAGTACTAAAGATAATTTAAATACTGCAAATTCTCGAAATTACTTCAAGAAATCAAAGGCTTCTAATCTTATTTAATTTACTAGCTGCCCCGCGCAACTTCGTCTGCGCCAATCTCAATTAAATGTCAACTATTCGATTTTTTTCTCGTTGTAAATACCATCCTTCATCGAGAATTAAAAAAAAACAACAATTTCTAAAATAAATATAGCCTAAGTTACTCCTTATAACATAAATTATCAGTCATTGAAAGTCAGCCCGTCCGAATCGGTCTAACCATTCCAGAGATTAGCCAGAAAGACAGTGGCCACCTTCCAGCTCCATCATCAGACCTTGACATTCATCCTCTACGCAAAGAACTCATAAAGACGCTTCATTAGAGTCTAAACGCGATGAGGTTATCTTGCTTATTGACAGAGTTCCCATAGCCATCTTCCAGCTCCATCATCAGACCTTGACATTCATCCTCTACGCAAAGATCTAATCAGGACGCTTCATTAGAGCCTGAACACGATGAGGTTATCTTGCTTAATGACGGAGTTCTCATAGCCACCTACCAGCTCCATCATCAGACCTTGACATTCATCCTCTACGCAAAGATCTCATCAGGACGCTTCATTAGAGCCTGAACACGATGAGGTTATCTTGCTTAATGACGGAGTTCCCATAGCCACCTACCAGCTCCATCATCAGACCTTGAAATTCATCTTCTACGCAAAGATCTCATCAAGACGCTTCATTAGAGCCTGAACACGATGAGGTTATCTTGTTTAATGACGGAGTTCCCATAGCCACCTTCCAGCTCCATCATCAGACCTTGACATCCATGCTCTACGCAAAGAACTCATCAAGACGCTTCATTAGAGCCTAAACACGATGAGGTTATCTTTCTTAATGACGGAGTTCCCATAGCCACCTTCCAGCTCCATCATCAGACCTTGACATTCATCCTCTACACAAAGATCTCATCAGGACGCTTCAATAGAGCCTAAACACGATGAGGTTATCTTGCTTAATGACGGAGTTCCCATAGCCACCTTCCAGCTCCATCATCAGACCTTGAAATTCATCTTCTACGCAAAGATCTCATCAGGACGCTTCATTAGAGCCTGAACACGATGAGGTTATCTTGCTTAATGACGGAGTTCCCATAGCCACCTTCCAGCTCCATCATCAGACCTTGACATCCATGCTCTACGCAAAGAACTCATCAAGACGCTTCAATAGAGCCTAAACACGATGAGGTTATCTTGCTTAATGACGGAGTTCCCATAGCCACCTTCCAGCTCCATCATCAGACCTTGACATCCATGCTCTACGCAAAGAACTCATCAAGACGCTTCAATAGAGCCTAAACACGATGAGGTTATCTTGCTTAATGACGGAGTTCCCATAGCCACCTTCCAGCTCCATCATCAGACCTTGACATCCATGCTCTACGCAAAGAACTCATCAAGACGCTTCATTAGAGCCTAAACACGATGAGGTTATCTTTCTTAATGACGGAGTTCCCATAGCCACCTTACAGCTCCATCATCAGACCTTGACATTCATCCTCTACACAAAGATCTCATCAGGACGCTTCAGTAGAGCCTAAACATGATTGGCTGGGTCGATTTGGATGGGACTTTCAATGGCCGAGCTTATGTAATAAAGACTAACTTTTTTTTTTTCAGTTATAGGAAATCACCGGATATGTGGGAGTTGAACCGCACTAAAACCTCCAACCGCTCACACTCATCGTCCAAACCCCGGCTGAGGCCAGAACCCAGCACGGGGTTTGTAGGGACGGCGCGACGCTTTACGCGCTCGGCACTCTTTCCAGTCGAAATACGAATTACTCAATATCACTGGTTCCGCCGGCCACTTTAGTCAGAGCTCCAGTTGCGACGATTGACCATATAAATTGGAGATCTCTTTATGTTGGCCAAGAAAACGTAATACCCATCGACGTTATTTCGCTTATAACTTTAATAATACTGAACCGATTTTGATAAAACAACGACTAAATGTTAAGTGAGACTTGCCATAATACATTACAAAAAACCCCAACTAAATTGGTACAGCCGGTTCGGAGATTAGCGTGCACAAAGATACAGACAAACAGACAAACAGACAAACAGACAAACAGATAAACAGACAAACAGACAAAAAAAAATCTAATTGCATTTTTGGCATCAGAGTCGATAACCAAACACCCCCTGCTAGTTTTTTTTTTGATATTTTCAATGTACAGAATTGACCTCTCTACGATTTTATTATAAGTATAGATAATCGTGGAAAGAACCAAAGAAGAAGAAGAAGAATAGTTGTAATAGTGTAAGTGATGTAGATAACCGCGAGTGTTTAAAGAGACTATACTCTACCAACCCTACTGTGGGAATGACTCGACGTGTCCCGGAGTGGTTGACCGATGTTTTAAAACACGTCTTGAGCCGAGCACCAAACCAGGGACCTCTCCTTGCAAACAAACTGATATTTCATCTCACATGTCTTGTTGTTATTTTACCGTTAAATATGGTGTCAGTTCCTAACTAAATTTAGATATTTATACACACACTCTATCGATTATTATATTGTTCTTTATAACCTACTTCCCAAAAGAAGAATTTGTCAATTTGGCAAATGAAAGAAGGTTGTCAATTTGTCTGTATTTTTTGTCTGACTTTCAAAAAGAGGAAGTACACAATTCGTCTGTAATTCTGTGTTTGTTCCCGAATAACTTTGGACCTGTTTGGATGATTCTTGTGTTAGGTGAAAGGTTATGGTCGCCGTGGGGTTCTATTTAAATAGTATAATAAAAAAGTATAAAAATCTTTATTATCAAAAACACAATACACACTTAAAGAAATCACAGTGGACCCCGCACTAGGTAATCCTAGGTAACCTGTATCACGGGATGATTATTTTTTATTAGAAAGAAGACTTTGGACATAATCACATATAATTTGATTTGAGACTATGTCCAAAGATGGTAGTTTCTTTTTCGATTTTTGAAATATGGAACTCAGTTTTTTTCAATTTCGCTAGGAAATATCATCATCATCATCATCAGCCTATAGATGTCCACTGCTGGACATAGGCCACCTCCAAACTTCGCCACATCGACCGGTCCTGCGCCATCTGCATCCAGTGACCTCCCGCAATCTTGACCAGATCGTCGGTCCATCTTGTGGGGGGTCTACCAACATTGCGCCTACCGGTTCGTGGCCGCCACTTCAGAACTTTTCGGCCCCACCGGCCATCCGTTCTTCGCACAATGTGTAGGAAATATACTTTATCACTTTTATCCACAATAATTTGTCGATATTAAAAATATTTTAAAGTTTCTTTCTGCCCATTATTATGGAATCATTTACAAATTACCGGCACGTGACCCTCCAATCAGCAGCCATTGTTATCTCGGAGTCACGTGGAAAGTGTCTTCACGGTTCAGTAGACGGGGGCATGCAAAACTATGTTCGGAAGACTTGTGTGGGGAAACTCAAAGCATTTATTTTATACTAGATTATCTGGATTGCGAAACTTCGGGGCCTGAAAGCGTGGCTAAGGCAAACATGGCGGTTTGTCGCGGAGGATCTTAAAACAATCAAGCTGTTGTGGCGACCAATAATAGCGCGTGAGATCCTGAATCGCGGTTACGACATTTGCAAGAATCTTCGCATATACATATGTATACGACATGTGAAATGTGAAAGTACATTGGGCTTCGGCCTGACCGGGCATACACTACCTCGCCCGGTCGGAGATCTCCCTTGGGCAATTAGTCCACTGATCCCACACTGTCATGGGTGGAGATAAAGAACGTAGCTCAACTCAGGTCAAAGTGGAAAAGCACTTTTGTGGCCCTCTGCCCACCTTGGGGACGTAGGACACGAAGAAGATGACCAGTGCAACTTCATCTGCGTTACATAAGGTAAATGAGATTGTTCCCGTAAATTTTCTTACCCATAAATAAACCATTTCAAGACTAAAATCTTCGGACAATTTTATCTTTATTGCATGACAGATAACCCTACCCACCTGATGGTAAGTGGTCACCATCAACCTCTGCAATACCATTACAATAATTTAATTAATATTCAAATCTTTCATTTTAAACGTTTAAATCAATTTTCTTTGCTACCGTTTTCCACCCCACATTTCAAAGTTCGACACAACCCTAACAGATATTTGTAACCGAACCCCGCACCTCGGCTCCGATGTACTGTAATTGTCAAATTAGCGAGTCGCGAGATCAAAGGATTCGGCGTTTTGCCGCTTTTTCATAATGTGATAAGTTTCGCGAGCGATTAGCTTGGGGCGTGGTGTTAGTGTGAGCGATGATATTAATGTTAGCGGATTTGAAAATGAGGTGTTTAAAAAATGATTGCTTTTCAAAACACTTGTAATACTTCAAATCAGGCACGTTGACTCGTCAGCTGTTTTTTCATTGCCATGTAACGCACGACCTAACAGGCCACCTGATCGTAAGCGGTTACAATCGCTCATGAACCTCTGCATTGTCATAAGACATGTTGTAAAAATTGTACCCAGAGACAAAGATAAATAGGTATAGTTTCAGATACGATAACAGAACAATTAAGATGAAACGTGAATCCGAATAATATACAAGAAACTGGAGGCCTAAAGATGGCTTTCTATTACTAAACAAAATTAAAATTTGATTTCATTAATTAACCAAATTAAATCACTAATTTTGTTTACACTTACATAAAATGAACAACGGTAGTAAGAAGCAGAGCTTTTTCAATTATTTATCTCGCTGCAAAAATTGCAATAATAATAATAGTAAAAAATATAATTAAACGCTGTTAGAAAGACCCCGCAGCATCCGTGGTGTTGACTTTCAACCCCTCGCGTGGGGTAGCGTTACGGAAAGTATTACAAATGGGGTAATTTGCTTCCTGATGGGTTAACGGATTACTAGCTCCACTACAATTACGCGTATTCAATATTTATTTAAATTAATTATTTTATATAAAAAATATTTGGTGTCTTGCAAACTGTTTTTTTATGTAGGTAACCGAGCAAACCGCCCATCTGATGGGAAGCGGTTAACGCAGCCTATAGTTCTCTGCAATGCACTACTGTATAGGAATTCTCTTAAACCTAGTTTGAAGAACATGTCATAGCTCACTTACGATCAGGTGACCCGTTTGCCTGTCTACGGGGCAATATTTTTTCCATTTTGCTTATTTATTTATTTAATGTTACATCAACAGAATATACACTTTAAAATCTAAATTTTGACTTTTACAATATCATACAGAGTGTTATTCCACTTACTGGTATAAACTGCATGCTAGTTAAACAATCACGAAAAATACTATACTAATCAATTAAATATATAAATTAAATTAAATTAAGAAGGAACATTGCAAAACAACAATTATAAACTAAGTAAGGTTTATTATAGTTAACAGAGTTCAGATGTTTCCAAAGCCAAAAGTTTGAGAAGCGGTTTTAATTAAAAAAATATACTGCCACTGACCGTTTCATACGTCACACACATTATAAATGTTTATTTGATCATGGCACCAACAATAGTAAGTTTTTACCACGCCACCGAGCCTTTCCACAACAATGAATCCAAATTACATAACTGCCGGCTCAAAAAAAGTTTTATAATGCTACCAAAATAACGGAAGCCAACTTAAATTGTTTTCTAAAAATATTTTTCGTAGTTTACTTTTTTAATTTGGATGATTGACGCATAAAGAGTGTTGCTACTAACTTATTGTGTTTCATTTGAAGTTGTTTAACGATGACAGGTGATAGCGGCCATCTTGGATTTTTGATATTGATAATTGTGTTGAACTTTTAAGAGAGATGGTTTGTTTTGTTAATTGGTTGTTTATTAGGCGTGGTAAGTTATTTAGGTACTTTTCTACAGTTATAGGTCTCAAAGCTTCATAGAAAAATTCCATGAGCGACGGTAAGACTATTGGCTCGTCTACCAACAAGAGAATGAAAATTGTCACCCGTAACGTTTGATAGGTACTTAAAACTGATTTAAAAAGTATCCACCAGTACCAAAGTACCAAATCAATCAATGAATTATTATTGATTTTCCTTACATCAGATGAAATGAAATGAAATGAAATGAAATAGTTTATTATTCAAAAATACACTTTTACACATTACAACAAATACAATGATCCCCGCACTAGGTCAGACCTGTAACTTTTCTGACAGATAACTTTTCTGTCTGCAAAAGCCTGTCTGGAATACCATTGAATTCTCCAGTAGTAATTGGTACTGGACCCTCGGTGGTCAATTGACGCATCCTGCCACGGAATGAGGATGAGACGATCATCCTGATTGGCGGATGTGTTCAACCATTGCTGACCATGTTG
The DNA here is from genome assembly GCA_030269945.2 of Trilocha varians. Lineage (NCBI taxonomy): Eukaryota > Metazoa > Arthropoda > Insecta > Lepidoptera > Bombycidae > Trilocha > Trilocha varians. The sequence continues at coordinate 11,278,056 of AP028280.1, forward strand.
GTGACCATTTATACTCTTGTTCTACGTCATTTGGACAATGTAAACTATTTTGGTTTGAACGATTTTACAAAAGGAGGATTTTTTGCAGTTCTTGAGAAACAAAAATCGTTTTTCTTTATAAACTAAAGTAAAATAGAGATTAAAATTAAAATAATTCTGTAAAAAAATTATCTATAAAATAATTTCTATGAGTTAATTTAAAGCAAAGGGAAAATCCCAACTGACTTGAAATGCAATTCACACTAATGAACGAACAATTCAAAAGATACACTTGAAAAAGACAATAAAATTAAAAAGAGTAAACACTTTGATGAGGCACGAACCGTTTGCCTAAAAGAAAAAAAAAAACAATTTATATCTCACAGAAGCTCATTGAGATACAAAACGTATTCAAATATAGAAAATTGTTGACAAATTAAGTTCCCTACCCGGACTTGAACTCCCTTACCACTTGAAGAACGCGACGAAATTTTACATTAAAATCCAAATTAAATTTTACAAACTTAAACTTAAAGATGAACCTTAACGTCATAGCAATAGAGTCTGGTATAAATTTTAAATATGCACATTTATTTTGGTAGGATTTTAGGAAGGGACGGGACAGCGACGTTCGTTTTACTAGTTACTCAATTAGGCCCTTTGTATTTGTTTATCTGAGTTTGCATAGCGTGAGAAAGAGACGGCGACATACGATTGTCTTGTGTGTGAGCGGGATGGCGATAGTGAAGTAATTTGAGACAGTTCTTTTCAGCGGGTCGAGTAATACGTTCCTATTTTGAATAGCAACACGAAACTGGCGGGAAATGGAATCAGTGTTTTTTTTTTCTAATTTCTGTAATGGCTGTCGTTTTGGACTTTTAAATAAAGAAACATTTCGTTTTATTTATAGAAACATCGATTTTATTTTAAAGATTTGTCTAATAGTCTATGAGCTATTTTTGTAAATTGAAGTTTTGTAAAAAATATTACTGTCAGACAAAGAAAGAACATTTTAAAATGTGAAAATGTATTCGTTAACAATTCTAAATTCATACATCAGAGGACAAGGGTAGAAGGGTGATGATTTTACAATCAATTGATCCCTTATCGAGGGGGAGTGTTGTGAGGTCGTGTTGACATTTCATCTGTCAACTGTCATGCACTAGTGATGTGTTTTTGATTTTTTTTTAAATAAGAAGTTTAAATGCACTTTTCTATTTTAAATTAGGGGACTGTGTAACTTCGTCTGTGTTACATTCGATGGGATTAATTAAAGTGGTATCTAATTTACACCTTCGATGTTAATGAATGTACCTTGTATGAATATTTATATTATTGCATTGTCACACGATATACATAATAATATGTGTACAAAATTTAATCTCAATCTGGAAGTTAGTTAAATTGTTACATCGGGTATATACAAGATAATTAAAAGCTTTCCTAAAAAGAAAAAAACAATTATCGGACACACACTTAAAACGAAATAAATAACATTATTAAATTGTCATACTTTGTGTCTCCGAAAAGCTCGATAAACCTGCCTCATCATATTATGATATATATCTTTTAAAAATGAATATCAATAGAATCTTTTGAAATCAGTGAGCGTATCCGAAGATGATTCCGTAGTATTGAACAAATATCGTAATGTTGGCAAAACGACGTGACGCGACTTGAGGCCGATCGTGCATAAACATAGACTCAAACACAGCCGGGATGCTTCATACTGGAGGGAAGCAAGAACCATAATAAACGTTTCATGCATCTTCAACGGGTTCTTACCAAAAGCGAACGAGAAAGAGGGTAGACAGATTTGTTTGCTCTTAAATCGACCCGCAGTATCCAGTCTTCTCGTGATCATGACGTTTGCAACAACGTTGAAATATCGAGACAACTCAATTAATTAAATATCGTGGTAAGAACCCGTTGAAAATGCATGAAAGTATTATAGAAAACCGCGAGTGTCTGAATAAGTTCATAATAAACGTCTTTAAACACTCGCGGTTATCTATATCACGAACGAGAAAAACGTTAGACAAATTTGTCTGAGGCTCTTAAGTAATCTACCTTTTGCAACACTCAGCCTTCACGTGTAAGGCTTAAGGACTTGTATCCAATGCTGTAAATAAATTGAAAAAAAAAAAAAGCCTTCACGTGATCATGGCGCTTGCAACAACGAAATATCCCCGATCGCTCATTTAATAAAAATCGTGGTAAGAACCCGTTACTACGTAGTCTAAAAGTCTAAAAAACAAAACTAAGAGAAAATTATAAAACCATCGAGTATTTCCTCACTTCTCACCTGTAACTGCTCAGAGATATTAAGACCACCGTAATGACTCTGAGCAGTGAAGTCCAGGAATCCGAGGGAACAATAACCCCACGACAACCATTACCTTTCATTTGACACAGAAATCATCTGAATCGGTCCAGCCAAACCAAAGGTATACTGGAACAAAAAGGGAACAATACAGACGAATTGAATAAGCCTTTTTTGTCAGTAAAAGATGAAAATGAAAATGAAAAAATATTTATTAACTAACAAAAATATAGAAAGAACTTAACTGGTGGTTACCTCACTAGGCAAGCCTGTATCGAGGCAACCTAACAACCAAGTTAAACATATTGATAACAATCGTTTTGCACAATATTATTTTTAATCATCCGCGGTGTTCCCGGAGCGCTATGACATGTCCCTCTTTAAACGAGGCTTAAGAAAAGTCCTGTATCGGTAGGCGATAGATAACAGCCCCTCATTGCCCTGGCATTGCAGAGGTTCATGAGCGGCGGTGATCGCTTAGCATCAGGTGGGCCGTAGGCTCGTTTATCTATCAGGCAATAAAAAAAAAATCAAAATACATGAAATATACACTAATCTGTAGGTAAAAAAGAAAAAAACAACAAAACATAAGTATTAAAAGTGAAACAAGCAATGATTAGGCACTAATTATACAGGGTGTTGGTGCCCGGTGAAACAATACTTTCAGGGCTTAATCTATATCACATTTCAAATCATATACACATACTTTTGAAACGGAGATAGTTACTTTATTTTCCCATACAAAGTTGAAAAATTATTATTTTGTATTATTTTTGACAACCCTACCCTGATCTACATCTAGCGTGCTAAATCTATTATCAAGCACACAGACGCATGTATCCTGTTTAGAATGTGATTTTTGTCCTGTGTATTATTACAATGTTCTATGATACAGGAGGTGACTAGCCGGCTTAAGTCTTTAGCTGTTGGTGTAGGTCAGTACAGTAGGGTTGATCACGCACAAATGAAGACGTAGTTTTGATTAGTTATAACTTATGATTTATTATGCCTAGAAAACCCAGATTTGGTGGATGGCTTCTACATCAAGTATACTATTTGCTGTGAAAGTATTGTTTCATCGGATTTTAACACCCTGTATAAAAATATGTAAAAACTAAACAAAAATATAATAATAAAAAGGAGAGATGATGCGTGTCTAGGTTCAAATAGAATCTTCCATTAAGGTCTAGGTTTGGGTGTATGTCAATGATTTCAGCCATTTTTGAACGATATGTTTTGCTTCGATCAGTGATTTATTTTTTAAATCGCAGTTTTTAATAATTTTGTTGTAGATAAAAGCTTTAATGTAATGTAAAATGTAAGATGGTGATACAGTTTGGTTATTATTGCATAATTTCGTCCAGGATGCGACCCCTCGTGATTGAAGCGACTTTCCGATCCGGGGTCTATAACGAACTCTATAAAACGTTCAAGGGTAACGTAAAAATCTTTTATATCAAATCTTGTTACTTTTGTTTATTTAACTTTTTAAATTCTCGTGTTTTGGATATGTTATCGAAATGTCTACTCTATTTTATATATAACGATCTTTTGGTTTTAAGTATGCAGTTCTTCATACAGTGCAGATTTCCCGCAGTTGGGGTGTGTGGGAGTCACACCGCACTACTTTTCACACTTTGAACTCCGACTAAACTCATGCCGGACGGCACAACGCGTTACGCACTACGACAATCTTTACTGTCACATCGCCCCCACTTACATACAATCTCTAATTTATTACATTTATTTTTGTTACAAAAAAGTTTTCATACTCCTTGCAACGTGTTTGTGCCAAAAAACCACTAAATTTTCTACTATTTAAATGTACAATTTACATCAAGAAGTCAAACAATTAATAAGAACTTAAACTTAAGTTAAAAACCCATTAGATTCCCACGAGAAAAGTTAATATTTCAATTTGAATAAAATGTTTCATTCACAAGTTCCAATACTTGCAGTCAAGTGCTGTTTGCAAAATACAGTTAAACTCCTTTCAAAAACCAACCCTTTGTCTTTAAGGGCCGTTCATAATGTCTAGCACCATTGATTAGTCAAGGGCTATTTCCTTTAAGGGCTAAAAGTTAATTGCTCTTATGAATTTTGATATAAAATTTATTAATTGTTAACATTTTGAACATGGCAATACAATTTCTGTGGGCTGGCAATTAGTTTGCGGTTTCAATTGTTTTGTTGCGTTCTTTATTCAAAATCTTGACTTTGTGATTTTCTTTTTCAAAATGGCCGCTTTGTGTTGTTATGAAATGAGTTTTTAACGTGGGAAGTTTTTAATGTGTTAAAAATAGAATTATAATAGGCTCACTAAACTTGCACACGTTATTATCAACATAACACTAAATATAGTGTTAAAATCGTCATCTAGGGTTTTTAGTGCTTTTTAGTTTTTAAATGTGACTATCATATTTCAACATGTTTACGTTGTACTCGTAGTTTTTGCTTGTGATATTTGGTAACGCTGCTTTCGTTTTTTTGGAAGATGAAGGTGCCATCCAAAATGACGGCAAAATGGATTAATCAGAGAGTTACACGTGATATTGTGGTTTCCAAAATTTGAAGTACAACTAGACTTCAAATTTAACGAACAGAGATAAAAGTGAGTTTTTAACTACTGGACTAATTGAGGCCCCGACTTGGCTTCAACACTTCGTTAAATGTTGGAGTGGTCTCGTGGGCTCCTCTCGTTAACGCCAGCTGGCTCTAAAAGGGAGGACTCGTTTTACAAGAGGGCAAGTTGAGTTTTTTGGCACTATAGTTATGAATTTCTTCAAACACTCGCGGTTGTAGATCGCGTTCTTACCGCGAGAGAAAATCGCGGTAAGAACCCGTTTAGTAATTGTGTAAGTGACTATAATTATGCTATACCTAACTATACAGATGTGAAAAGAAAAAAAGTAAAATCTTGTGTGTGCCAGTATTTTTGACTGCCTAAGGAGAATTTTATCAAGTTGGTTTTTTGATTTTTGTGCTCGCGAAATTGAAGATTGGTCGGACCGATTCCGATAGTTGCTATTTTATATGAATGGTGGTTGTGGTATTCCATTTAAATTTTAAGATCTGACAAGATAAGAAATTATTTAGTCTCTTGCTAGTTCACTTACCACAAGCATAAAACATTCTTTTATATAAAGTATTAAATCAACAAACCTACTATACGTTTACACTAATAAGAAATACCATAATCCCAGCACTTCAACAAGTTCCCGCCAAAATTTGACACTTGACATAACGCTTTTTTCTTAAATGTCACTAGTGATTTCAGTAGCCAAGAGTTGTTGAATAGACTATTCATTGAACATATCTCGACGATAATTACATAACGTTTATTAATTGTCGAAACTTAACAAAAAGAGCGATCGTTAGAGCGTCGACATTCCCATACTAACATCGTTATAGTGATGTGGCTACGATTGTGACGACATTTAAATCGATTACGAATAAATTATATTTTACTTTTCATTTCTATAGATAGGTATTTGTATTATCGGAATAATAAAGATCCTAGAAATTAATGTTAAAATGTTTGAGAATCCGATTTCGATGTTTAGAGATTGCTTCAAAGATGGCTGAGCTTATGGCTTACTAATATTCACAACTAGGATACCTACCTAATCTAATCTATGTCTATCGGTGCAATGACGTAATATCACACACGATCACTACCAAAAGGATTTAATTTTTGAAAAGCATTTTTAATTTTACAATTTAAAAAGTATTTTTTACATTTACAAATAACTTTCTTTGCCCTGGCATTGCAGAGGTTCATGAGCGACGGTAACCGCTTACCATCAGGTGGGCCGTATGCTCGTTTATCTACCTTGCAATAAAAAAAAAAAAAAAAACGTAGTGTTCTATTAGTAACATCGAAATGAAATTATGAAATGAAATTATTTATTCTCAACGTTAATGAAATTCTCATGCTTGTTGATGTCAAATAGCTACCACCAGTTCGGAAAAAGAAATAGCCACTGTCCTGAGAAGAACTGGCAAGAAACTCAGCGGGCATGTCTTTTTTTGTATTATTTTTATTTTTCAGAAATGGAGTACATCCGAAAATTACCCCGTACAATGTCTCAAAAATCACAACATTAAATCTTTATAATATTACTTTACTCTTTCGATGATCGCATTCGATATCGAAATAAACTTCGCTATATCCCATCACTAGTCATATGCACAGCCAAGCGGTTCCCACACCAGTGAAATCAACTTGACATTTGAACCTCTACTATAACATAAACACTTTGATAATCAAATTACTGAGACGTAGAGACTAGACTTTGAATTTGTGGATGACCTTTCTTCTTTTGGTTTAAGTAAAAATTTAGAGAATACTTTCTACAGGGTGATTTCCTAGTGAGGGTACATATTGAAGGTCATGGTAGCTGATGGTTATATACGACCAGTAAAAATATTATTACCAAAGAATATGGCTTAATGCCTTAGTAATCGCAACTTAAAAATATCTAAAATTCTTGCAAAATGATGGTTTTTCGACAGCTGATGGGTGTGGCGGAGGTCACTAAAGGTCATTAGTTAACACTCTTTTAGCCGAAATTGTTTATGTTTGAGGTAGTTTTGTCGAATTTAGATTTAAAAAAAAAATTAATTTTACCTATTTTTTGTAATATTCCGTATTAGAACAGAGTACTCATCACCCTCCTGCAATATGTACCTTCTTTAAAAAATCACCCTGTATATAGAAGCTTTTACGATTGATAGGTCATTTTAAAATTTCACCCTATGGTATAGTCACTGTAGTACGTAACGCGTCGTGCTGCACAACATAACACTGTGCTGAGCGGTTGGAGGTTTAGTGCTGTTCAACTCCTACATATCCTTCCGTCGGGTTGGTAATCCCGATTGCATTGTCACGTCTGCATACATCTGCGTGCAAAATGTCAGCTCATTCGGAAACTGGGAAGTTTGTCACGTATAGCTTGCAAGATTCCACCCGAACTTACATAGTTACCAGTGCAAGTTAATTTATGAAGCTTGTAAAAGTTATTAATTATTATGTCACTTTTCAACTAATAAAACGTCAAAATATTTGCAAACAAAGCTAAGAAAAAGAAAATTAACTAAATAAGAACTCAATTTGTCTAAAAAATACGTTGTAATTTTAATTGTGAATGCTGATGGGACAGTATTATCGTATTAATTACGGTTCCTGCCCACCCCGGGGTACAGCGACGATGGACTCCGCTATTTTTAATGCTGCTATGATTTTTGACATATTTTTTCTTGTTGTCCTTGTGGAATGATGCTGGGCGATGCGCTAGAAAGAAACAATTGAAAACTTTTTAAATCTTGTATTTAAGTATAGCGTTTAAGATTTCGGATATCAAAATACGCGTAATATAGCAGTACTACAAGTAAAACGAGTCCAAACTCGACAGGTTTATCCTGTTTAGCATAAGAGTTCCTATGCCCGCCTTCTGGGGACGGCGCGACGGGGATGAGTGCCGAGCGCGTAACGTGTCGCGCCGTCCTTCCAAACCCCGTGCTGGGTTCTGGCCTCAGCCGGGGTTCGGACGCTGAGTGTGAGCGGTTGGAGGTTTTAGTGAGGTTCAACTCCCACATACCGGAAATTCCCTCCAACTGAAAAAAAAAATGCCCGCCTTCTGAATCCACCATCAGATTAGCACCATTTTGTCATATTATTGCATTGTCACGCGTATACATCTGCAAAATGTAAGCTCGATCAGAAACCGGGAAGTTTGTCAAATTTAGCTTGCAAGATTCTATCTGAACTTACATAGTTACTGGCTACATAGTTACGTCAAGCGCAAGTTATTATAAAGCTTGTAAAACTACATTACAACAAGATTATTGAAGATACCAAGGGCGGCGCGACGGGAAAGAGTGCCGTGGGCGTAACGCGTCGCGCCGTTCCTCATAACCCCGTGCTGGGTTCTGGCCTCAGCCGGGGTTCGGACGCTGAGTGTGAGCGGTAGGAAGTTTTAGTGCGGTTCAACTACACACACATACCCCGGGATCCGGTGATTTCCTCCAACTAAAAAAAAAAAAAAACAAAACTGACGATACCAAATATTTTACTGATTACGTTCAGCAACTATTTTCTTAATCGTTCTCTCTTACTGGAGTGGTCGTGGTTGCAGTGACAGCAGAATACTATCAGCACTTACATTGCGTTTAATAGCCAATAAAACATCTATCATGTCTTCATGCATAATTAATCACTACTCAATTAATTTTAAAAAAACTTGAGAGGTCACGGGACATCCGAATAGAACGAAGTTCCTTTCGATTAAAACGTATCTCATAAAAATTATTTCCTTTCGTAACGCGCGATAAGGAACGTGTTTTAAAATATTTTGATCACAGCGCCATCTAGCATTAATCATATAAAACAAAATAAGGAATTGTTTTAAAAGATTTTGATCACAGCACCATTTAGCGATAATCGTCTAAAACAAAAAAAGTGTCGTGACAACTTTTCGTAAGATTTTTTTCCGTCTAGCCCCCTTTCACAACGCGCGATTAGGAACTTCGTTCCAATAGTGGTAAGTACCCGTTAATTATTCACGAAATAAGACTTGTAACAATAAGTTTATCTATCATGTTTCTCAATGTAGATGTTCTTCCCAGTCACCTAGTATAACAAGAGGAAATATAGCAAAAGGTAGTATAGCAAGAGATTGTATAGCAAGGTACCAGAAGAGCAATAATATTATTACGTACAAATGCAGAAGTCGTGTTTAGAACAGCGTGTAATCCTTTGCCTTTTAAATTAAAAGTATTTCTGTTTTGAACTCGTTACGTAAACCTTCTGTCTTAAAATTATAAGAGAAATGATTCTTAAATGTTGTTTTCACTGTATTTCGTTTTAAGTGACTCTTTAGTAATAATAATCCACTAAAAGTAAAGTATCAAAAATTGTTACAAGAGAAAGAAATAACAGTTACAGCAGCATCAGTTTGAGAAAAACAGCAGTTTCTTGTGTGTGTGCTAGTTGAGCGAAAAAATTTGAGCGGTGTCAAGGGACACCCGGATGGAACGAAGTTCCTTTCGATTAATTAGTGAGGGAATTGTAATAAAATTTTATTTTTTAAGTTATAACAATTAGTTAGTTTAAAACATCTATCTCTCTCTCTCTTTCTAAGAGCTAAGAACTTAAATAAAAGATTTTGATCACAGCGCCATCTAGCGATAATCATCTAAAACAAAAAAAGTGTCGTGACAACTTTTTCATAAGAATTTCCGTCTAGCCCCCTTTCGATAACGCGCGATAAGGAACTTTGTTCCAATAACATAGACTAACATTGTAGAAGTCCATGAGAGATGGTACTTACCTTCTGGTGACTTGTAGGCTCGTCTGCCTATTCTCAAAGTAATGTAATATCAAGAGATCAATTTTTCATATAATATTGCTAATAATATCTACAGTAATAACTATACGGTTTATTCGAGAACGACATTGCATATTGTATCGATTCCCTCCGAAATAAATGAGATCAAATGTAATCCCGTGCTCAGACATGCCGCGGGTAACTTACAATTAGATTTGACCCGAGATCGTCTGCAATTTCGTTTATTTGTTAATCTATTATAGTTATCTGTAGTATGTTTAGTAATCTATGAAAGGGTAAGACGACCAGATACCAGGTTGTGGTAGTCATTAAGGTTGCAGGAACTCACTAGTTTTAAGTCGCTACCATTCGCGAGCAATGGAAATTTTTTGATTTGAGATGATGATTTGATTGAGATTTTTCTCTGCAACTAGCCTACTTTTGCTCCCCGTACCAACCCATTTCTGCCCACTGTTGGGCTCAGGTCTCCTCAGAAGAGGGATTAGGCATAGTCTACCGCGCTTGCCTAATCCACGCTTGCCCAGAGCGGATTGGGGACTTCACATATTATTATCTTTAAAGGATTTTTAGAACCCTTTTCCGACATGCAGGTTTCCTCACGATGTTTTCCTTCACCGTTTTTAGCCAGTGGTGTTACTTTTTGGTGGTAGAGGTACTATTGCTCATATATTCACTATTCCTGCCATTACAGCTCTCTTAGGAAGTCCACCAGTCCCCCAATGTTCCTGGTTATCTCTTGGACAGACCCCGTGAAGGAGGTCTATGTCTAGTATGTAAATATAATGCGGGCGCTTCCGTGCTAGATGATGTAAAAGTGATCGAAAGTAACTAGATGAGAGGAAGACAGTAACTAGAGAGATGTACTTTGGGAGAGCCCTATGTCTAGCAATCGCAGAGTGTGGGCTGAAATGATAATATGATAGAATCAAGGGATTGATTGAGTTATATAGGGTGAATTTGTAACTGGACAATCTGACGTGGGGTGAATGACCTGTTGTAATAAAACTTAGAGCCACCTTCATTTTAGGAATTTGATAAATAAAATTTTCATCATAGCATCCGCGACGATAGTCGTACGTTTTCCATACAATGTCAGAAAAAAAGTTCAACCGATTCAAAAAAATATAAATAGTGCTATGTTGTATTTCGACAGGTCGTTCACCCCACGTCAGATTGTCCAAAGTTACAGATCCACCCTGTATGTATAAAAAATAAAATATTCTGAAATATCCGCGTACAAAATTCACTTAAATTGATTTTTAAGAAAATCCATCACCACATTAGCACGGTGAATAAACAAAGACGCATAACTTTCAACTATAATAATTAATTCATATTGTTATTCCTTGCATCGAGCCCCGCATCGGTAATGTAATACTATAATCCCAACACAATTAGGGGTACGTATCATCTAAATGAGAACTTAACTGAATCTTTTACGCTCCAAACTAAGGGCGAGAATAAGTTATTAATGAGAGTTTTCATGATAATGTATGCTATGACTTACCATTGAATCTATGGGTGTGGAAAATCACTTTAAAACGTCGTGTTAGAATCTAGAAGAAGTACAATACTGCATAGCGGTGATGAGCAACCTATTTCGATTACTATTTTTTGTTATAAAGCAGACTCTTTGGACATTATCTATTATATTTCAGCTAACCATCCTATACTCGAGATAATGATCTCTGGAACAGCTGAGCTGACATTTTGCACGCAGATGTATGTCGCGTGACAAATGACAATGCAATAATATGACAAAATGGCGCTGATCTGATGATGGATTCGGAAGGTGGTCACAAGAACTCCTGTACTAAACAAGATAGATCCGTCGTGTTTGGGCTCGTTTTACTTGCATTAGCTAGCACTTTACTGCTACATAATATCCAGGATCTTAAAAGCTTGTATTGAAAGTTTTTTTAAATACATTATCTAATATTAGTATCTACTACTCTCAACAGATCTAAAAGAATACTATTCTAACTTCTCCTCAGTTTTATCAATTTTAGCACTGGTTTCCCTCCACAAAGCGTGAGTGTATCCGCATCGCATTGCCCCAGGGCACGTTTTCAATATAGCGAACCATCCGGCCGCGTCCTGACATCATTATAGTCCACCCAGGGACTCTATTACCCAGTTTATTACGTTAACTAGCTTTTGTGAACCTTTGTCGTTAGCTAGTCAAATCTGGTATGACTATAAACTACAAGATGACCCGCACAACTTCGGCTGCGTCACAAAGGTTTAAACAGCATTTGACGCCGTCGCGATACTTTTTGTAGCGGACAGCGTTTTATACTCGTGATAATTTTTCAACGTGATGTCCGATTGGAATAAAACAAAAAGTATTTTCCAATAAAAACTGCTGAAAAAATTACAGCTTTTTGACCGAGATCGAAAAAAGACAAGGCATTTTTTTTTATTGCCATGTAGGCAGACGAGCCAACGGGTCACCTGATCGTAAGTGGTTACCGTCGCTCATGAACCTCTGCAATGTCAGAGGACATTATCTACTTAATTCGTTTGTCTGATGAAAGGTGATGGTTTTTCATTTAATTTTTTTAGATCAAACAAGTACTTTTGGATCTGTGTTTATAAATGTTAATTTTAACAGATTTCACGATTTGCTGTAAATTTTTGTCTTTTCCATATAAACCGATTTTGATGATTCTTATTTTGTCAGAAAGCAGATACTTTTGACATTATCTTTAACAACCCCTGCCTACTACTGGGTTCAAGTGTCTTCAGAAGAGGAATCAGACGTAGTCAAACACGCTTGCATAATGCGGATTGAGGACTTCACATTTCTTCGAAGGATTTTTAGAGTCCTTTCTTTCTTCAATATACAGGTTTCCTCACGGTGTTTTCCTTCACCGTCCATGTTCATTTGTCCATACAGCGTAGCCGATTTAGATTTTATAGTTTATAATATTTAACCTAACCTAATTTATAATATTTGAAACTTTCCTCACTTTAAAGTTTCATCATCGTCATCATCAGCCTATAGACGTCCACTGCTGAACATAGGCCTTCCCCAAACTTCGCTACAACGGCAGATCCAGAGCTATCTGCATCCAGTGACCTCCCGCGATCTTGACCAGGTCGTTGGTCCACCTTGTGGGAGGTCTACTCACGTTACGCTTACCGGTCCGTGGCCGCCACTCCAGAACTTTTCGGCCCCATCAACCATCCGCTTTTCGCACAATGTGTTCTGCTCATTGCTTGCCCTACTTCAAGACTTTACACTTTAAAGTATGCTGGAAGCAAACATTAATCTCTTATTAATCTTAATAACAACATCTTACCAGAGATAATGATTCATTAGCAAAGTGATTAAAATGTATAAAATAATCCGGTTTCAGTTTATTAGGGGTTGGTAGCGAGCTTCACCCCGGAATAGAATTAGTGACGTCACAGGAAAGAGCCGACATAGACCACCTTTGTGCACTTAATAGTGCCCTAAAGCTAGTCTGGGTGGGGTTGCCAGATCGATGATGAAAAGTCCGTGGATTTTTTTTTTTGGTGCATGTTGGGAGTTAGATATATGAGAGTAGATGAGTGTGGTTTGACAATTTTGATTATTGTTTAGTTATTTATTCAACTTCAAGCATAAATTGGTACAATGCGATCTTAAAGCCATAAGTATTTTCTACCAGTCAACTAAAAGTGGTGCAGAGAAAACTATGGTAGGTACTTTGATGACATGCCTTAAATTAGATGCAATATGGTTCATATTTTCGCTATTAACAGAGGTTAAAACTGAGATTGATGCTTCGTAATACCTACGTTAAACGTTTCTATTCAACCTTGTAATAATTGGTATTTTTTTCAAGGTGGCTTTTCTCAAAGTTGTTATAAAAATCATGGTGACGTGTAGGTAACTTTAAAGCAACTAAAGCTTTTTAAAAATTAAAGCCATATACTTGATTTTTAAAAACATTCTAACTTAAAACAATAATATGATTCTAATTTAAATTACACTACCGCAGTTTTCCGACAAGTTTATTATTTTTGTTTGCGCTGGCAACCGGAAAGTTGTCAATTTCATATCCCAGCTAATTGTCATTTAAACGTTTCGAGGTTATTTTGTAAACAAAGGGATGCTTGTTAATTTGATATCTTAATTTAAGCTCTTCGGAGATGATTGTTGTCTTTAAACGAAGTTTGAGAAGAGTACGATAGGTCGTAGTTAACCCTGCGGTGTTCCTTGACATTGCAGGAGTCAACAAAAACACTCGTGCTTTGTTTCGAGCTGCTGTGTCAAAAGTACAGATCGCCTTAATGATCACCGACCTTCGATAGAAGATGGTACAGGAAGAACAAGAAGATGAGTGATGGTAACCAGTCTGGTACTATCAGGTGAGTCGTAAGCTATGAGGCAGATTCTTCAGTAGACTAGAGGTACACTTATACTACTTTTAGCTATTGGAGGATTGTCTAGCTGTAATATTCGAAAATAAAAATAAAAATCTTGAGAGGTGTCAAGGGACCCCCAGATGGAACGAAGTTACTTTCGATTAATTAGTGAGAGAATTGTAATAAAATTTTATTTTTTTAATAATTAGTTAATTATTATAACTTAAATATAATATTTTGATCACAGCGCCATCTAGCATTCATCATATAAAACAAATAAGGAATTGTTTTTAAAAGATTTTAATCACAGCGCCATCTAGCGATAATCATTTAAAACAAAAAAAAGTGTCGTGACAACTTTTTCATAAGAATTTCCGTCTAGCCCTCTTTCGATAACGCGCGATAAGGAACTTCGTTCCAATAACTAAACATAATAATGTATGTGACTATGCCTCATAACAACGCCGTGCTTCTCTCAACAGGACAGGCACCGGCGGATGTTTCTACCGTCTTCAAGACGGGGGAAGTATGTTTTTTTTTTATGTAACAATAAAAAAAAAAGAAACCGGGGGCGGCGCGACGGGAAAGAGTGCCGAGCGCGTGACGCGTCGCGTCGTCCATCAAAGCCCCATGCTAGGTTCTGGCCTCAGCCGGGGTTCGGACGCTGAGTGTGAGCGGGCGGAGGCGGGTGGGCATCCGGTGATTTCCTACAACTGAAAAAAAAACAACAAAAAACCCTATTGTGGACACCTGAGTCCAGCAGTGAGCAAAAATCAGTTATTACAGCACAGTAGCTACTTAAAGCGTTTTTATATAACAATAATGTTTATAGGCATTCTTTAGTCGCCCATTTCATTTTATTGTCATCACATAACCATCGTCATTAAATAATCATTGACATCAGTAATTAGTAGTTAAATACCAATTAATTGTAATCTAAGATTGTAGTGTAAATTGCAATGTTTTTGAGTCACGCGAGAAATGATCAACTTTGAACCGATAAATGGAATATTTGTATGTAACATATATGTAATTATTTTCTTTCTTAATTACAGTTTTGAGTAGTGTTATTTGCGACGTTTTTTTCAATCCGCGACAAATATTTTTTACAAAACGTTGCCTTCGCGTTGACATTGGCTGGGCCGCACACAAAAACGGTGGCAATAAAGCCATAAAAAAAATTGGAATAATTGACGTCTATACCAATGTTAAAAAGGTAATGTCGATGTTTGTGGTAGTGTAAGGTGGTAATTACTAAACTGATTCCAAAATCATGTTATTAATGGAGGCGGCGCGATGGGAGAGTGTGCCGAGAGCGTAACGTGTCGCGTCTTCCCTCAAAACCCCGTGCTGAGTTCTGGCCTCAGCTGGGGTTCGGACGCTGACTGTGTGCGGTTGGAGGTTTTAGTGGGGTTCAACTCCCACATAAGTTCATATAACCCGCGGGGTAGGCGGGGATCCTGTGATTTTATCAACTGAAAAAAAAAAACACTTTTTTAATATTTTAGCTAAAGGAAATTCTCCGACCGGGCGAGCTAGTGTATGCCCGGTCAGGCGAAAGCCCACTGTAGTAGATTTCAGATGTTGTATGTATGTCGCCGTATGTTGCAAATATCGATAGCGCAATTCAGAATTTGGCACGCTTTGGGTCACTACAAATGTTATTACCGGGAGGTGCAACGTGGGCAGAACTCTCTATGGACCGTCGACCTGGTCCGGGTCGCGGGAGATCACTGGATACAGATTGCGCAGGACCGGTCGTTGTGGCGAGTTTTGTTGTAGGCCTATGTCCAGCAGTGGACGTCTACGGATTGATGATGATCATTTTATATTATTTTTGTGTAGTTTGATCTAAATTAACTATTTTTCGGAAAACTACACATTTGTTTAAAACAATCATGTTAAACAAAATGCCTTAAAACTAGGAGTAACTCAGGCAATTAGTAGCCATAAATTAATTAAGTTTTTTTAATCTCATGTCTGTGAACATTCGCAATAATTACACTGACATATGCCACTTTGATAGCTTCACCTTAATGTCATTCAGGAACATAATTTTGACATTTGTGACAGTTAATGTCATTAGTCATTTTGACAGAACGAAGGAAAGTGAATTGCTTTGAATAGCAATTTTATACAGCCTTTGCATCTGCCCCATTAGTAAGTAAATAAAAAGTCGCTAAGTCTTTCCATAATCTATATTTTTATGTCGGATATCAACCGGAACTTAATGTATGTTTTACTACATAACTTCTTTACTAACAAGTTTCTTGTGTTATAAAAAAGTTTTCTAAGTTATTTTACTATTTGTATGTAATAATGTAATGATTAATTAAACCCTTCATCTAAATCTTTAGTTTTTGTCTAGCTTTCTGTCTGTCTTTTTATCCCGGGTAACCTCTAAAACGGTTAAACCTATTTTGGCAGATAGCTTATAGGCTTACCCCCTATAATAGAAGGGGAAGGCCGAAGAAAAGATGGTCTGACTGTGTGAAGGATGATATGATGGTTTGTGGTGTGACGTATGTAATGCTAAAAAAGAGTGGAGAGAGAAGACATATTGCGCCGACCCCATCCAAATGGGGGCTAAAGTGAAGCGAAAGAAAGAGCTTCTAGGGGGTACAGACTCGGCGCGACGGGAAAGAGTGCCGAGCGCGTAAGGCGTCGCGCCGTCCCTCCAAACCCCGTGCTGGGTTCTGGCCTCAGCTGAGGTTCGCGGTTGGAGGTTTTAGTGCGGTTCGACTCCTACAGATCCGGTGATTTCCTCCAACTGAAAAAAAGGGGGTACAAACTATTGTTTTTTCCTAAATATTTTCACTGGTAACTTTTCTACTCACGCGAACGGGTTAGTTAGTTTATTAATAAAGAAACCACACCTGTAAACACTATCTTAGCGTGTCCGCCATCTTGTTAATAAGCGATTGGTATTGATATTTCATTAAGATCTGCGTTAACTAATTGCTTGAGTTAAAGGTGTTGCAATGACAGCTGAGTATAACCTCGTTTGACCACGAGATATTAAATGTTCTTATTTTAAACTATAATTAAGTTTAAAAACTAACTTAATTGACAATTTTTTATGAACTTTCTTAGAAATTGTATTTTATAGATTGCTCTATTTTTAAAGTTATATAAACTGCTGTTATTTTCGTATCTTTTTTGTGTTTCAATAAAGAGTTTTTGTAAGTTCAATAAAGTGTAATTATGCGAAATGATAAATGAGAATTCTGCTAAAGTTTTTTAGACTTATGAATTAACAATGACTTGTCCTTCTCCAAACGAGTCTTGAAGAGTCTTTAAAGTTAGGTCCTAGGCAGCCCCGTAGTGTCCACGATATTGCAGAGTTCTATAGCTAAGGAAACCACCTATGATCAGGTGAGAAAAAAATATAAATAATTATTTTATTGCTGAATACATCTTTAAATGACATGTGTCCAAAAGGACATGAAAGATCGTGGTCTGACACTGGACGATGCACAGCAGCGGAGCTAGTGGCGCCTCAAAATAAAGAAAGCCGACCCCGCATAATGGGAAAAGGCGAGGAGAAAGAAGATTGCTGAATACATCTTAGTTAGGTAAATTTTAAATCATACTATAGCTGAGTCACTCGCGATACTAATCTGGCCTAGTGCATTGATAATTGCATTATGTACAGATAACTCATCAAAACTCAGTGACGATACAACTATAAGAACACGACGAAACGCTAAATTAACACATAATCACTCAACTGGGATCGGCAACAAAATTGGTTTGTTTACTTTTGCCAAGTCTGTGGCAGGAGCCAAAATTGAGCACAGTTCTAAAACTTGTTTTGTTTACATTTTTTAATCGTCTCATATTTTACGGTGATAATATATTTTCGTGAAAATGCAACACAGTGTCATTTAATAATAAAGATTAACAAAAATATAAGGTTTAACTCAAAATCTAAATGAAATTTTATTGAAAAAAAATGTTTTTAAAAAGGGGCGGTAGTGATTCCGAACAAAGTCCCCAGTTTCGTCATCTAGCGAAAAATGACGTTCCCAGTTGAGTGGATAAAGAAACAACGAATATTTTTATACCAACCGTTTAATAAACCATCGTAAAGTATCTCATTATCGTGTTGTAAATGATTACCGGGGAAGGAATCTGGCGCGATTGCGACTGCGATATGCGACCGGTCGCAGTCGCGCGCGAAATCATGCGTTATTTCGGCAATGCGATCGCGCCTGTTTTGTGGTGTAGTGATGGGATGTTATTGACTGAGCCCGAAAATTGATTTAATAGTGTATTTTTTGATCCATTTATTAGATGTTGCGTGACGGTCGCCCAGGCCAATATGGCGATTAAAAAGTTTAATTTTTGCCGTGGATACTACAATTGGAACGAAGTTCCTTATCACGCGTTGTGAAAGGGGGCGAGACGGAAAAAATCTTACGAAAAGTTGTCACGACACTTTTTTTGTTTTAGATGATTATCACTAGTGATCGTCTTTTAAAACACGTTCCTTATCGCGCGTTACGAAAGGAAATATTTTTATAAGATATCTTTTAATCGAAAGGAACTTCGTTCTATTCGCGTGTCCCATGACACCTCTCAAGTTTTTTTTTTGTAATTGGTTTTGAAAAATAGTAGTAGTTTTGTAAATGCAATACGTTTGCGTTGAAAGATCAGGAAGAGCTAAAAGGAATAATTACTGAATCATGTAACTAGGTTTCATAATGGAAGCTTGTTCATTAGATGGTGAGGAATGGAACGAAGTTCCGCTGTGGGTTTTCATTGAAGTTCTACTTAGAGTGTTTGTTTTTATGTGTTGAAGTTGAAACAAAAATCAAAGACATAAGATTCACTTTACTTTATAAAAGTTGCGAATGCTGTATTAAACTTTACTAATCATGTGCATTCGGACTAGTTTCGGCTTCCGAACCGAACCCGAATTCCTAAGTTATAACCACCCTTATTTGTTTTTACTTCAAACACTTAATTGCACTGTATCATCGCATACTAAAATGCCCTTTAATTTTTTACTGAAACCCTTTGTAATGACATAATCGGGTCCTCTCGGAAGTTTCTTCGTCTTTTTGCAGACACTGTCAGCTGCCGACGAAATTCTGTATGAAAAATTAATTTAAAATTGCTATATTTAATAAGCTTTTCAAGCGTTGAATATAAGTGACAGTTATTATAATTTCGAGAACGTAATAAGAACACTGTAAGTTTAATGTTAAAGTGAACTACTATTACAGGTTGTAAAAAAACATTTTATTCAAAGATTTTCAGAAAATATAAATAACTAGCTGACCCGCGCAACTTCGTCTGCGTTACAAAGGGGTTCAAATAGTACTCGCAATGCCGTCGCGTTGTTATTTGCGCGGCCCGAAGTGCACCCACATAGAGGTTTTCTTAATACTTGTTTCCGTAAGAACCTTGTACAGAGTATCAAAAAACTAAAAAAAAAAAATAAGCCAAATCGGTCAAGCCGTTTTCATGTTATGTCGTGACAACGGAAACGGGTTTCATTTATATATATATAGATAGCACCGGCCAATTTGGTGGTGTTTTTTTTTTTTTTTTTTTTTTCATTTGGAGGAAATCACCGGATCCAGGGTATGTGGGAGTTGAACCGCACTAAAACCTCCAACCGCTCACACTCAGCGTCCGAACCCCGACTGAGGCCAGAACCCAGCACGGGGTTTGGAGGGACGGCGCGACGTTTGGTGGTGTAGGCGTGATATCACAGTTTTACTGCAAATATGTTTCTAATTTTTAAAAATATCAAATGTAAGAGAATATTGACGTATATTTTTTAATATGGAAATATTCTCATTAAACACTCACTACACTTGAGTGTACTGTACAATATATTTTAATAACTCATCCTTCTTTACATAAAACAATATCATAAATCTATGCATCAACTTGTGAACATTACACACGCCAACCGTAAATTTTATAATGAACATAAATCACATAATTTCCACCAAATAACGATAAAAATGTAAAGTGGGAGGAACAGAATACATTAACAATCATTAAAGCGTTCACTTTCAATTAAAACATTACATTTACCGCGCAAAAAAAACTGCAAACGAGACGCCATATTGCAACGCCATTTTGTTTATAATAATTACAAAATGGCGGCGAGTGATTGGTGAAAGAAAAAACATGGTAAAGTGTTAATAAGTCCAGATTCGCTAACGATAATTGCTTATAATTGCTTGTACAGTGAATATAAATAATTGGAAAATTAAACTTGAATACCGTGGGATAGTTGAAACATAATTTATTTGTAATTTAGAATTGAAAATGTGTTTTGATTGATAGTCTGACTGTTATTAAACACTCAACTGGGAACGTCACTTTTCGCTAGATGGCGAAACTGAGGACTTCGTTCGGGATCATTACCGTGTTTGAGCCTCATTTTAAAAACATTTTTTTCCAATAATTTTTAATTTTGATTTTTAATTAAACCTTATATTTTGTAAATCTTTATTATTAAACTAGCTGACCCGCGCAACTTCGTCTGCGTTACAAAGGGGTTCAAACAGTACTCGTTATGTCGTCGCGATATTATTTTAGCCGCCCGCTGTGGGTGTATCAATAAAATGTGGGTGTATCAATAAAATTGCGTTTTATACTCGTGATAACTTCTAAACGAAAAGTCCGATTGGAATAAAACAAAAAGTAATTTACTTCTACATTAATACTCTTAATAATATAATACTTAATTTGGATAAGGGTTAATATAACGATACTCATTTAACGTTAAATTAATTTTTCGGACATGTTTTTTATTTTTATAAACATAAAAGCGGTTATTGTGACTAAACTATGATAGTTAGATATATGCTGTCGCGGACTTTTTTGTTTGTCTTCAAAAGACCTAAAAACCCGTAGTACATCATTTTGTTCCATTGTCAATATTTTTTGCAGCGTACGCATAAATAGGTTTTGATTTTTCACATTTTGTTACATATTCGATATTTTCATGCGGATCCCTAATTTTTTTGAAAATAAAATATAGCCTATAACCTTCCTCGATAAATGGACTTTCCAACAGTGAAAGAATTTTTGAAATCGGACCGGTAGTTTCTGAGATTAGCGCGTTCAAACAAACAAACAAACAAACAAACTCTTCAGCTTTATAATATTAGTATAGATGAAGCTGTATTGCATTTTCAGCGAAAATATATTTTCTCTGTAAAATATGAGACAGTTAAAAAATGTAAACAAAATAAGTTTTTGAACTGTCCTCAATTTTGGCTCCTGCCACAGACTAGGTGGGTGACTAGGACAAAAGTAAAAAAAGTAAACAAACCAATTTTGTTGCCAATCCAAGTTGAGTGGTTAGTATAATTATAAATTAGATAAATTTGTACAGTGTGCTAATTTGTAAAATGTGTACACTGAAAGAGTAGAAAATATTTAGAGAAGATTGAGTAAAAGTTTTTGTCCTTTTCCATTACAAAAACTTAGGTGATCTGAAATAGTCTCGTTAATTCGATTTAAAATCGATATTCGAAAGTATCGTAAGTTTCAATTTCTGTAAATAGATCAATGTCAAAACTAGTCAAGATCATAACAGTCTCATTTCCACCTAAAATAATAACCTGAAGCAATCCTAACAAGATATCCTCAAAAAACTAGTAATGTCTCCATCATTTATTTCACAAATTACATTATAAATCACACGATTCGCCATATAAGTTCACAAATACGCCGCGTTCGGCAAAAAGTTTGAAAAGTTGCGGCAAAAACGTCGGCATGTACCGAGAGAGACGGCTCGGTTTCACCAAGCGCTGCCTTTTGCGGTGTTTATATTTATTTATGGACATCACTAGCTGTGCCTGTGACTTTAGGAAAGTAGAATGAGTTTTTGGAACGAAGTTCCTTATTGCGCGTTATCGCAAGGGGGCTAGATGGAAATTCTTATGAAAAAGTTGTCACGACATTTTTTTTCTTTTAGATGATTATCGCTAGATGGCACAGTGTATCAAAATTAGTGTTGCCCAAATTCAGTCTTGGTCTTGTTCTTGCGTTTTTGCAAGACCAAGACCAAGAACAAGACCGCGTATTTTTTGCAAGACGCAAGACCAAGACTGACCGTGCAAGACTTGAGCAAGAACAAGACTAAGCCTGCAAGACTCTTGCGTCTTGCAGCTAGGACTTATTAGAGGATTATAGAGGCGCTATTTCACGGAGTAGTTAGGTGTAACAGTTCGGTGTATAGGTACGCTTAGGAATTCTATGAGACGCAAAAAACTGTATCAAAGAATTTGAAAAACTGGACCTATACGCATTACGACTAATACCATAAACATACCTACATAGCGAATAAAAAAATACCCATTAAAATCAAACTGAGTGCATACATAGTTATGTTTTAACCATCGGCACTTTGATAATGCGGCATCAAAGGTTTGTCCTTACTTCTCAAAGAAATTTGCCGCATTTCGGAAGTACATGGTTATGATACACGCGCCGGCGGCTTCTTTTGAAATCTCTTTTATTAAATTTCATATAAGTTGAGGGTTCAATCTCTTTCTAGACAGATATTGTTCTTTAAAAACAGTCAAGTTATTGTAATTAATTTGTTTTTTACATGTTTTAGCAAATGTACGCTTATAAATCATAAATGTTTAGAAACAGTTACTTCCATGGAAAACGACATATACCTAGGTCAGTTGATTTTTCGAATTTCTTATCAAATCCTTAGTTATTTATTAATCTGCTTAATCTTTACTATAGCTATGTTAATTAAAGCTCACAATGTTTCAATTGTAATACGTTTTTCTAAGATTTAAAGTAAACTTTAATAAATAGTAATAGACTAATAGGTAATTGCAAGACTTGCAAGACTCTTGCTGCAAGACCAAGACCAAGACCAAGACTGGGAGCGCAAGACCAAGACCAAGACCAAGACCAGGTGTATTGGCGCAAGACCAAGACCAAGACTGGCTAAGTCTCGTCTTGTTCTTGCATTTGGGCAACACTAATCAAAATATTTTATTTAAGTTAAAACGTCTGACTCTCTCTTTCTATAAGAGAGAGAGAGACAGACGTTTTAAACTTACTAATTATTATAACTTAAAAAAATAAAATTTTATTACAATTCCCTCACTAATTAATCAAAAGGAATTTCGTTCCATCCGGGTGTCCCTTGACACCTCTCAAGTTTTTTTACCTTGTAGGCAGACAACTAACAGGCCACCTGATCGTAAGCGAACCTCTGCACCGTCAGGGGACACTGCGGGACCGCTACCTACGGCCTTCCTTGGAGTTTTACCTCTTCTTTCCTCGTTTGAAGAAGGACAAGTTGTAGAGTTAAATAACTAAGAATTCTTATGAACTTCTCAAAGTGGCCAAAATGGCAAGAGTTCGATGTCTTAAAGTGTTTTTGACAGAGGTTTTTGAGAAATTGTGACAATTTAACATCAGGCAACAAAATATACAAGTCGTACTTTTTACAAAAAATGAAAACGACTGACTTCCATCTTATATCAATAGCAGATCCTTATCAAATTAATATGATCACTTTTTGGGCTCTGATCTGGCAATGTATCTACGTTGTGACTACAAATATTTGCGGAGTTTTTGACTTAAATCAATATATTGGAACGAAGTTCCTTATCGCGCGTTATCGAAAGGGGGCTAGACGGAAATTCTTATGAAAAAGTTGTCACGACACTTTTTTTGTTTTAGATGATTATCGCTAGATGGCGCTGTGATTAAAATATTTTAAACTAACTAATTATTATAACTTAAAAAAATAAAATTGTATTACAAAATTTATTCATCGAGAGGAACTTCGTTCCATCCGGGTGTCCCTTGACACCTCTCAAGTTTTTTTTTACTTTCTGATGTTATTTCTCATCTTTCTAAACTAGTGGTGTTGTTAAATACTACACATGAATCTTATCAAATTATTTTAATGTATTAGAGATAAGTAGTGTCATTCTTCAGTCGTCACAACTTGTACAAACAGACACTACAATTTTATGTGTATGTATGGATGTTAAGGGCCCGTTCACATGCTGTGTTGATTGGTTTTTTGTTTGTAACAAGTTTACCTTTAATACCTATAGGAATTACTGTTTTATTTTCTACAAGAAGTGGTAGTACCTTCCTTACAATATTTTAACACGTTTGCTGCTTGACGAGGCCTAAATGATCCCTTCTGCAACTTTCTTGTAGTGCGGTACTATATTAAAGCAGGTGGGGTCTAATTGACCGCGTGTCGCTTTAACGCATTGATGCGGGCCGATAGCACCTTATGTCGCAGCCAACGGCAAGTCTACAAAAATTGGTTTCGCAGTGAACGTGTTAACGTCTGGTTGATGGTAATTTTCAATCGTTGGCCAAGTTCATGGAAATTGGATATTTAATTTATTTAAGCCTGCTGTAACTCATATTTCGATTCACGTTACTTTTTATTAATAGTAATTGCAAAAAATTGGCAAATTTTCACTCTAAGATATAGGTACCCACTATAGGTCGTCGGTCTTGACATGTTTTCTGACATTGCAGCAGTCCATGGGTGATGATAACTACTTACCGCCAGATCGGTCGTAAGCTACCTACTTGGGGACAGCGCGACGGGAAACAGTGCCGAGAGCGTAATGCGTCGCGCCGTCCCTCATAACCCCGTGCTGGGTTCTGGCCTCAGCCGGGGTTCGGGCGCTGAGTGTGAGCGGTTGGAGTATTTAGTGCGGTTCAACTCCCACATCCCCACCATTCCTACAATTGGAAAAAAAGCTACTTACTTTAATATTTCCGTTTTACTAAAATATAAAGATTATTTTTTCTTTCTGTTGTTACTTAAATCCAGTTTCGAAGCAATTTATTATTATTTTTACGATTAAAACTGATGTTATCACAAGTCTGGGGGTGTGCGGAGGCATCGATCCGTGGTACGGAGCCCGAGGGCGAAGCGCTGCCGGCGGGGGCGGAGTCCCGATATTTATTGACAAACAGATAGCGCCGAATATTTTCATTAGCGAAGTCTGATCAGTTAGGTTATTGTGGATAGGAATATTTTGAGTTACAGAAATGAGAGTGAAAAACACAATTTGCTGTCAAAATTTCAACCATTTTGAGCTGTTTAAATATCAAAAATACAGTAAAGTTATTTGTAGTTGTAAAATTGTAGTACTGTACTGTAGGTAACAACCCATTACTGGCCACTGCTGAGCTCAGTTCTCCCCCGAAGAGAGGTTAGGCATAGTCCACCGTGCTTGCTTAATGCAGATTGGGGACTTCACATATCTTCAAAGAATTTTTAGAATCCTTTTCCGACATGCAGGTTTCCTCACGATGTTTTCCTTCACCGTTTTTAGCCAGTGGTGTTGTGAAAAATTGAGATGACACACAAATATTGATAATTGATAAGACATATCCATGTTCACCTTTCAGGAGGAGTTTCGTCAGTGTCCGAGTGACCCGTTAACCCAGGGGTCTGTATTGGTAACGGAAGACACAAGGGTGATTAACATGAGTTTAATTGTCGACAATTGCTGGATCCGATCGTAGGTGTCCATTATGATGTACCAAATATAACGGTGGTTTTGAAAAAATACAGACTAAAAGCTTTTGAGATTATTTTAGTTGGTTTATTTCTTTGTGAATATGTGTAAAAAGAAACCACTCACACTCCGCGAGCTCCGGCTGAAGAAGAACCTAGCACGGGGTTACGTGGGACGGCACGACACGTTACGTATGGCATTCTTTACTCTACCGCCGCTCCAAGTTTTTGTGATCCTGGATATAATGGAGAGTGCTAGCTAAAAAAACTAAAACGATCTTGTTTAGTACAGGAGTTCATATGGATTCACCTTTCGTTCGTCAGATCAGCTTCGGTGTACCGTATTATTGCATTGTAGGTAATATAATACAGGGTGTTGGTGCCCGGTGAAACAATACTTTAAGGGCTTAATCTATATCATATTTCAAATTGTATACACATACTTTTGAAACGGAGATAGTTACTTTATTTTCCCATACAAAGTTAAAAAAAAAATATTTTGTATTATTTTTGACAACCCTACCCTGACCATTTAGCGTGCTATATCTATTTTCACGAACACAGGCGCATGTATCCTGTTTAGAATGTGATTTTTGTCCCGTGTATTATTACAATGTTCTATGATACAGAAGGTGACTAGCCGGCTTAAGTCTTTAGCTGTTGGTGTAGGTCAGTACAGTAGGGTTGATCCTGCACAAATTAACACGTAGTTTTGATTAGTTATAACTTATGATATTGTTATGCCTACAAAACCCAGACTTGGTGGATGGCTTCTACATCAAGTATACTATTTGATGTGAAAGTATTGTTTCATCGGATTTTAACACCCTGTATATTACGTGCAAAATTTCAGCTCAATCTGGAATCTTACATGATTGAATAAAACCAAAAGTTGGTCAGACCCGAAACTTTCAACAAACGTATAGCTGATCGAGCAGAATGTAGTTTTACCTATACATACATTTCTAAACAATACCTACTTTCTCTCCAATTTTTATTCTCAATCTGTTTTTAAATAACTTAATCATTTTTATCATCGCTATCATCGACGCACACACCCTGAAGGTAGAAACGTTGAAATGGATCTGAAACCGACAATTAAACACTTGGATTCGACATATCGGTGTACTGTATCTACGTCAAATCACAAATAACTTAATAATATATGAAAAACATTCAAGAAATATATTATGAGTTGTGAAGAGAGGATGTCTGTTTGTAGATTTTTACAAGCTTTATATTAACTTGCGCTTGTAACTATGGAACTATGCAAGCTTTTGACAAACTTCCCGGTTTCCGATTGAGTTGACGCTGATTTTGTACGCAGATGTTATCGCGTGAAATGTAATAATTTCAAAATGGCGGTGATCCGATGATGGATTCGGAATGTGGTCATAGGAACTCTTGTGCTAAACAAGGTAGAACCGTCGTGTTTGAGCTTGTTTTACTCGTATTAGCTAGCACTCTATTGTTACATGATATCCAGGATCTTAAAAGCATGTGTTTTAAAGAAAACTTTTTAAATACGCTAAATTAGTTGAAGCACGGGATTATGCGGCATGATGCGTTACGAAAAACGGCACTGTTTCCTGACGCGTTCCCGTGCGCTGTAATGCGTATTAAAGTTGTATATATTACAGTTTAATTAGTTGTAGAAGTTTCAAAGCAAATCCACAAACAAGGTATAGTGCATTTGATGTATTATAAATCAGTTTTCAGCGCCCGAAGCGGTCTGCTCGATTCGGCCACATAATTACAGAGGATTTGAGTCATTTCAGATTAATTATGTAACTGTTGTTGTGGCCAAACAGACGGTTCAAGATGAAACTAAATAATTAAGTAGGTTGAAGTGAAATCATTGGATTTAATTGTGGACTAATGCGCGTCTTTGCTACATAGTTTAAAGCAAAGTCGCTTCACGCTATCCTAACTAGGCTTAAATCTTTAAAATTATGATAATTTTGGATAGAGTGATTCAAAATACATGCGTAATATAGTACGTGTCACGAACAGCACTGGCCGCTTATCGAATACATGTTTTTATAAAGGTTTTTGAAATATATTAGATCAAGTAGCTGCCCCGCGCAACTTCGTCTGCGTCGCATAGAATACGTCGCACAGATGGAGCTGGAAGGTGGCCACAGGAACTCTGTCAATAAGCAAGATAACCTCATCGTGTTTGGGCTCTAATGAAGCGTCCTGATGAGTACTTTTAGAAAATTTCCGGGAACATTTCCTATGCGACGCAGACGAAGTTGGTCAGCTAGTTTTTTTATAAAAAGTGTAAAACTATTTTTTTTTTGTACTAACATACGGTCGGATGCCGCTTATTTTGGCCGGACAAGCAATCAAAAATCCTACGTATGTCCTGCTTTATCCAACACCTGTCAACCCTACCTTCAAATAAGCACATTTTGCTCAGCTGACATGTTGTTTGACGCAGCAAACCTTCTTTTGTGACGCAGACCAAGTTCAGATAGCTCTGTATATAATATAATTGGAAACAAACCTTCACAAAAAGTTCTTTATTAGCTTCCCGTTTCTTCGGTATTTTAACGATGTAAGGACGTGCGTAAATGAAAAGTGTGTATCAGGCTCATTGCGGTGGCTTTGTTAAACATTGTATTAATTGGTAGTCTCTGTGCATGTTTTAATTTAATTTATTAAGGAACAGTACAAGTTGTTGCATTGTAGTTATATCAAATTTTACGTGTAATTATTAAAAAACTCTTTTTACTTGAAAAAATAGAAATCCGTACACACACTTCAATATTGTAAGCCAAGGTGTGAAAAAAATACCCAAAAACTTTCTTCGCTTCGCTTTCTTCATCGCGTGCGCTGTTAAAACTAACGATTATAGAACAAAATGATGTACCACGGGTTTGTAGGTGTTATTGAAATCTAACAGTGTAACAGTGCTGGCTGCAAAACTCGTGGTGGCCGAGTGGTCGAAGCGCTTCCTTCCGAACGAGAGGTCGCGGGTCCAAAACCGGCCGGCTTGTATCTCTAAATCTAAATGTGATAAAGATTTATGTGCAATTTTTCACAACACCACTGGTTAAAAACGGTGAAGGAAAACATCGTGAGGAAACATACATGTCGGAAAAGGATTCTAAAAATCCTTTGAAGATATGTGATGTCCCCAATCCGCACTGGGCAAGCGTGGTGGACTATGCCTAATCCCTCTTCTGAGGAGACTTGAGCCCAACAGTGGGTAGTAATGGGTTGGTACAGTGCTGCCTGAATTCCTTTTTGACGCAGACGAAGTATACGTGTAAATGCGCCAATAACAATAACGTAATAAAATAAAAAAATAAAAAATACTAAAAAAAAACCAAACTACAGAAGTATCGTGATCAAAATGAACAACATTGTTTTTGTTCAGTTTTATTGGATCATAAAGTGTTGAAAATGTTGTTTAATATTAAACTTTATCGAGCATATTGTTTGGTATCGATACGGTCGCTGTGCTAGCGGATAATGAATGAAACACATTTACTTTGCAATTAATATGCTATAAAGTTAGTTTGAGGTGTGGTGCGTGTTCTGGCGGCAATGTAGAATTATTTTTATTGAAACTATAATAGGGAGTTATCATGCTCCACAATGAACAATACTTTTGGACTTCTCCGAGCGGTGGTCTCCGAAAAATTTGAGAGGTGTCAAGGGACACCCGGATGGAACGAAGTTCCTTTCGATTAATTAGTGAGGGAATTGTAATAAAATATTATTTTTTTAAGTTATAATAATTAGTTAGTTTAAAACGACTGTCTCTCTCTCTATAAGATTCTAATTATTATAACTTAAATAAAATATTTTGATCACAGCGCCATCTAGCGATAATCATCTAAAACAAAAAAGTGCCGTGACAACTTTTTCATAAGAATTTCCGTTTAGCCCCCTTTCGATAACGCGCGATAAGGAACTTCGTTCCAATAATTCCGTTATTCCTTATACACTAATCAAACAAGTCTAGTAGGTACTAAAAAAATGGATTCTGTGTTTTTTATTTGTTAGCACTTTTTGTGATGAACTAAAATCTCTCTACTTGTGATTTTTTTATCACAATCACTAAATTATTGTTAAATTAAACAAAATGCGCGACAGGAAAGCCGAGCGCGTAACGCGTCGCGCCGCCCCTCAAAACCCCGTGCTGGGTTCTGGCCTCAGCCGAGGTTCGGACGCTGAGTGTGAGCGGTTGGAGGTTTTAGTGCGGTTCAACTCCCACATAACCCGCCCGCGAGGCGGACAGGGATCCGGTGATTTCCTCCATCTGTAAAAAAAATAAATTAAACAAAATAAATACTTATAATTGACAAAATCACGTGTTCCATTTTCACCAAAAACCAGCGGAGACTGCATATTGCTTATCGGCACAGACAGGATCAGTCCAGCGCTGGTTTTAAGCCTATCTACTGATAGCTAGTCAAACTAAAACGCAAATACAGTTGCTGTAATTACAAGGGATGCAGACTAGCTACCAATAAGCTGTTGACGGTTAGAGACTAATGGCTGGATGGATTGCAAATAGTGTATCATTAGATCATTTAAATGAGACTATATATCCATTGTTGTAAATTGTTTGGATTGTAATCAGTGTCAATTTATATAATAATAGCCAATTTATTAGAGAAGGAACAAACTGCAAACAAAATACATTACAAATTTTGTAAAATGTCTCTTAACTATACATGTCTTCTCGCATAGGCCTCCTCCAACTGCTTCCGCGTTCTGTCTGCAGCCACCCTAGTCCAGTACGGTCCCAAAGTCAGGCGTAATTCGTCTTCCTAGTGTCAATTTATACTAATTTATAAAGATGAAGATTTTGTATGTTTGAACGCGCTCACTTCAGGGACCGCTTGTACGATTTGAAATTCTTTCAGAGTTGGATAGTTGACTTATTGAAGAAGGCTGCAGGCTAAATTATATAACCAACATAAATAAAATCACCAACAAAATAACCAACAAGAAACATGAAAAAAAAACTTGAGAGGTGTCATGGGACACCCGAATAAAACGAAGTTCCTTTCGATTAAAAGGTGAGGAACGTGCTTTAAAAGATTTTGATCACAGCGCCATCTAGCGATCATCATCTAAAACAAAAAAAGTGTCGTGACAACTTTTTCATTAGAATTTCCGTCTAGCCCCCTTTCGATAACGCGCGATAAGGAATTTCGTTCCAAAATACTTAGAGTCTTTGAGAGTAGTAATAAACAAAAATATATTATTAAAAAAACATTAACCAGAAGGTTATAAATATCGTTAATGTCACAGTTAACAAATGAATGCGTGAATTTTATAATAACGAACACGTTTATAAGTAAGTAATAACAGAGTTCGGCGAGCAGACGGTAATTGTGACACAGAACATGGCATGTACAGACGTCAAAATACGTTTGAAAATCTTGATCAAGTTTAAAAAGAGGTTAATCGTAGCTATAAGCATATAATCACATCATTTATTTCAAACTAGATGCGAACAAACATACATTTTGAATGTCAAGACCAAAAAAGTTATTTTAAAGAAACTGGATCTCAAGTCATAAGTAGAATGTTAGTGAAAACAAGTAAAAGAGTACAAACACCATTCCGATCTGGAATGGACTCCCATCCACAGTGTTTCCGGAGCGCTACGACATGTCCCTCTTTAAACGAGGTTTAAGAAAAGTCCTGTATGGGTAGGTGACAGATAAAGAGGGGCCCCTCTTTGCCCTGGCCTTGCAGAAGTAGGCCATAGATACACCAGTGTATCTATTAAGCAATAAAAAAAACATGATGATTTTATTTTGTTCAGTACAAAAGTTTCCATGGCTACCTTCTGAATCCATCATCAATTCCATTGCACTATATTATTGCATTGTCACGCGATATCCATCTGCGTACAAAATGTCAACTCAATCGGAAACCGAGAAGTTTCTTAAATTTAGCTTGCAAAGTTCCACCCGAACGTAAATAGTAACACATTCATGCATTTTCATCGGGTTCTTACCACGATATTTAATTAATTGAGTTGTCTCGATATCTCAACGTTGTTGCAAACGTCATGATCACGAGAAGACTGGATACTGCGGGTCGATTTAAGAGCAAACAAATCTATCTACCCTCTTTCTCGCTCGCTTTTGTGTAGTACCACTGGAACTCGAACTCACATCACGACACACCACACTCACTGTATCTACAAGACTCTCTGAGCATGAACCCTTATTGACTGTTGTGTTTAGCACTGGATTCAACATACTCAATAATCTGAAACCGTCACCCCTGTTAAAAGTGCTGTCTTAAAATCTCGATAGCTTCTTTAACTATCCTTGGTACGTAGCGACGTTCAGAAGATAGAAAACCGCGAGTGTCTGAATAAGTTTCAATAGAACAGGTTAATAGAAAGCTTGTAAAAAGAATATTACCATCAGTTCACTAAAGTTACGCCTTCGTCCTGTAAACTCAGTGGGCAGTACCTAAATTTTCGTCACTTTTTAAACTCAACGCTTTGTATATAAGTTAACTTCTGTCAGTTACCATTCTGTGTTTGCGTTGACGATCGCTCAGTAAGAATTAAACGCTAGTAGCCGTTAAGCGATTACAGCGAGTGTACAATGCACCTTATTTATGTACTACTCATAACATTACTAATTAAAAACATATTAATACTAGCAATGTATTTAATATTTGTACTGACTTCTTTTGATATCCTGGAATAAGTAAACCTAGTAGTAATAGTGTAGTATATGGAGTTATTTTCTAATACTTTATTGTACAGATGAAATATAGGATGAACGCATAAAAGTGGTGCGGGGACCATTGTTGAAGTTGTATCAGTTTGTACAAAATTTCGGATAATAAACTATTTTGTATTTGTATTTATTTGGTAACATATAAAAGTGGTAACATATATGTGGTAACATATATTTATTGGTAACATATTAAGAGGGTGAAATATTTCCGATTTTAATAACGAAAATAAACAAAAATGGTAGTCAAATTAGCGCAAAATTGGTTAAATTATTTTATGTAGGCACCTACGGTAAACAGAGCAACCCATACTCCTGCCAGCGAAATTAGCTGTCGAATATTTTGTTGCAAGACTGCAAAGGTATTATGTATATCTTTAATCCTGTACCAACCCATTACTGCCCACTGTTGGGCTCAGGTCTCCTCAGAAGAGGGATTAGGGATAGTCCACTACGCTTGCCCAGTGCGGATTGGGGACATCACATTTCTTCAAAGGATTTATAGAACCCTTTTCCGATATGCAGGTTTCCTCACGATGTTTTCCTTCACCGTTTTTAGCCAGAGGTGTTGTGAAAAATTGCACATAAATCTTTTTCACATTTAGATTTAGAGGTGCAAGCCGGCCGGAGTTGAACCCACGACCTCCCGCTCGGAAGGACGCGCTTCGACCACTCGGCCACCACGACTACATCTTTAATCGACATTTACAAATACATAATCAATTGGATAACCTCTTCTTTTTGAAAAGTCGGATAAAATTACGATATCCATATTAATTTTTCGTTTGAAAACTGTAGTTCCAAGACAACTTGATAATGTTGATATCATGAATAGTAATTTCAATGAATAGTTTTAAAATGCAATTAACGTGGCGGTGTATGTTCAACGATGTCGGTTTCTGATGTAATTGCTAATTAACTATCATAATTAATTAATACAGTAATTAATAAGCAAACAGCGACTCCGGCCCTTATTTTATTAATTGCAAATCATTTTATTAATACTTTTCTATTTAGTTTTTATTAATGTACTTATACGGAGCTGTTATTATTCTTTAAAATCACTTCAATAAATTTTAAATGATGATTTTTTTCATACCTAATTAATAGTCTTAAAGTTCATGACTATAAAAGTGCATAGCCCCG
Organism: Trilocha varians; assembly: GCA_030269945.2. Lineage (NCBI taxonomy): Eukaryota > Metazoa > Arthropoda > Insecta > Lepidoptera > Bombycidae > Trilocha > Trilocha varians. Next base: position 11,311,443 of record AP028280.1, read on the forward strand.
TGCTGAATTTTGGGCTTAGCCGGGGTTCGGTTGCTGAGTGTGAGCACTCAACTCCCACATATCCGGTGATTTACTCCAACTCAAAAAAAATAGATAATCTCACTTTGTTCAAGAACGTATTGTTTTTGTAGGTGAATGTGTGGTGTGCTTCCTCCAGTGTCACCCGTTTCTCTCGAAATTTGCACTCAGTTGGGTCCTGTCAAAATTGACAAAAATTTTACGTGGTTAGTCCATCTTGTGTAGGTACTTACCTACTTATTAAATGAACACATGGTATTTTTGATTTCCTTTAATGTGAATACACCAAATTACTTTTGAGTAGCTATACCAACATAACAAAAAAAAACTCCAAACATACAGTCTTACCAACATAAAAAATTTAAGTTGTTGAATTGTAAGTACGTTACAATTTCAAATTCTAATATCGCGTGCTTGTGTTATTAATAGGTGCAAAATATGAATAAGAATGACACTGGGTTGTGTTATTCATACGTTTTTTGCTGTTCAATGTATGTTTAGACTTCTATAATTGGAAACAGTAGTGTTTGTATGTATGTATCGATGTGTTAAGTGCAAAATAAATATGAATAAAAACTTGAGAGATGTCATGGTTTTAAAAGATTTTGATCACACCGCCATCTAGTGATAATCATCTAAAACAAAAAAAAGTGTCGTGACAACTAAAAAAGTGTCGTGACTACTTTTCGTAAGATTTATTTCCCTCTAGCCCCCTTTCGATAACGCGCGATAAGGAACTTCGTTCCAGTAGTGATTTTAATGTTACTAAATCTGGTGTATTACACATCGGCACAGTTAATGTACAAAGTTTTCATTATTTATTCTACTAACTAAATTTTTGAGATTTTTGTCAGAAACCTCTTTTGAAAAAAGATGAATGTAAATTATAATGTAAATAATGATTTTACTATAATGATTAGAGATTTAAGTGTCAAAAAATGATAACAATTTGTAGTATTCTAAAATTGTATGTGTTTGATGTTTTCATTGGTGTACAATAAAGCTCTTCTCTCTTTACAGCAGAAACAGACTTGTAATAGTCCTTTTCTCAATTCTATCATATATTTTGTCACGTTGCATCATCTCTATAGATATCCAACATGGTCGCGGGACGTTACTCAGCCGTTGCTTGTGTTTTTGTCATGTGTTATAGCGGCGCCAACGGGCTCCATCCTAGGAATACCACGGTCTAATGCGAGAAAACGATGCATTTCTACAAACGCAAATTATAACGTACTGAATGAAAATGTAGCTATTGATGTCTTTTATGCTTTGTAAGATCTGTATCTTTTATTGGCTCTCTAGATGGTAAGTTGTTACCGTCGCTCATGGACTCCTTAAGTTAACAGGGAGCCTGTATACACTTTGCACTAAGGCGCACTGGACATTTTGGCCAAATTTTAGTACAAACTTTAGTACAAACTTTAGTACAAACTTTAGTACAAACTTTAGTACAAACTTTAGTACAAACTTTAGTACAAACTTAAGTACAAACTTTAGTACAAACTTTAGTACAAACTTTAGTACAAATTTTAGTACAAACTTTAGTACAAACTTTAGTACAAACTTTAGTACAAACTTTAGTACAAACTTTAGTACAAACTTTAGTACAAACTTTAGTACAAACTTTAGTACAAACTTTAGTACAAACTTTAGTACAAACTTTAGTACAAACTTTAGTACAAACTTTAGTACAAACTTTAGTACAAACTTTAGTACAAACTTTAGTACAAACTTAAGTACAAACTTTAGTACAAACTTTAGTACAAACTTTTGGACAAACTATTGGACAAACTGTTGGACAAACTTTTGGACAAACTTTTGGACAAACTATTGGACAAACTATTGGGCAAACTATTGGACAAACTATTGGACAAACTATTGGACAAACTATTGGACAAACTATTGGACAAACTATTGGACAAACTCTTGGACAAACTCTTGGACAAACTCTTGGACAAACTCTTGGACAAACTCTTGGACAAACTCTTGGACAAACTTTTGGACAAACTTTTCCATGTACGACATTTTTCGCCGGTTAATTTTTTTTTCGGAAAATTCCACTCTTTTTTGAGAGTATTGCTTCTTTTTATAATAATTAAAATCGAATTATGCCTCGATAATAATTATACAGGGTGTTGTTGCTCGGTGAAACAATACTTTAAGGGCTTAATCTATATCACATTTCAAATCATATACACATACTTTTGAAACGGAGATAATGATTTTATTTTCCCATACAAAGTTGAAAAAATATTATTTTGTATTATTTTTGACAACCCTACCCTGACCTATATGTAGCGTGCTATATGTATATGCTATTTTCACGCACACAGGCGCATCCGATCGCAATTTCAGAGTTCCGTACTATAATAAACTCCTACTAATAGAAAATTAACACGTAGTTTTGATTAGTTATAACTTATGATATATTATGCCTAGAAAACCCAGACTTGGTGGATAGCTTCTACATCAAGTATACTATTTGCTGTGAAAGTATTGTTTCATCGGATTTTAACACCCTGTATATTGCTTCAATCATATTTTTTTGCAAACTAAAGCAAATAAAAATGCAATTAAAGCGTAAAAAAACAAATACGTAGCACCCAATTAAAAAAAAAGCTTGAGAAAGCTTCTCTATCTTATAAAAAAATATTTCCTTTCGTAACGCGCGATAAGGAACGTGTTTTAAAAGATTTTGATCACAGCGCCATCTAGCGATAATCATCTAAAACAAAAAAAAGTGTCGTGACAACTTTTCGCAAGATTGATTTCCGTTTAGCCACCTTTCGACAACGCGCGATTGAACTTCGTTCCAATAGTGATTTTAATGTTACTAAATCTGGTGTATTACACATCGGCACAGTTTAAAGTACAAAGTTTTTATTATCTATTCTACTGACTTAATTTTTGAGATTTTTATCAGAAACCTCTTTTGAAAAAAGATGTATATAAATTATATAAAATAATGATTTTACTATAAAGATTAGAGATTTAAGTGTCAAAAAATGATAACTTGCCCTTTTTTAAAACAACTTTAATGTTCTTACGTAGGCCTTTTAATAAACTACAATTAACCATTTGTAGTATTCTAAAATTGTTTGTGTTTGATTGTGTTGCCTTTGGGCCAACTTTTGGGCTAACTTTTGGCCCAACTTTCGGACCAACCTTTGGGCCAACCTTTGGGCCAACCTTTGGGCCAATCTTTGGGCCAACTTTTGTGCCAATCTTTGGGCCAACCTTTGGGCCAACTTTTGGGCCAACCTATGGTCCAACTTTTAGGAAAACTTTTGGGCCAACTTTTGTGCCAACCTTTGGGCCCACCTTTGGGCCAATCTTTGGGCCAACGTTTGGGCCAACGTTTGGGCCAACGTTTGGACCAACGTTTGGGCCAACGTTTGGGAATTTGGGATATCGTTGATCGACGTTTACAAATACATGATCAATTGGATAACCTCTTCGTTTTGGGAAGTCGGATAAAAATTACGATATCCATATAATTTTTCGTTTGAAAACTGTAATTCGAAGATAATGTTGACATCATATAGATGATAGAGTATAGTAACTATAGAGTTACTTAATGAAATAGTTTTAAAAGGCAAACACAAACAAACTTTTAGACAAACTTTTGGACAAACTTTTGGACAAACTTTTGGACAAACTTTTGGACAAACTTTTGGACAAACTTTTGGACAAACTTTTGGACAAACTTTTGGACAAACTTTTGGATAAACTTTTGGACAAACTTTTGGACAAACTTTTGTCAAACTTTTGGACAAACTTTTGGACAAACTTTTGGACAAACTTTTGGACAAACTTTTGGACAAACTTTTGGACAAACTTTTGGACAAACTTTTGGACAAACTTTTGGACAAACTTTTGGACAAACTTTTGGACAAACTTTTGGACAAACTTTTGGACAAACTTTTGGACAAACTTTTGGACAAACTTTTGGACCTACTTTTGGACCTACTTTTGGACCTACTTTTGGACCTACTTTTGGACAAACTTTTGGACCTACTTTAGGACAAACTTTTGAACCTACTTTAGGACAAACTTTTGGACCTACTTTAGGACAAACTTTTGGACCTACTTTAGGACAAACTATTAGACAAACCATTGGATGAACCCTTCGCCAAACCACCCAAACTCTTAGCCCAACTATTAGACAAACCCTTGAAGTGACATTTGGAGACAAAACATTTAAAAGAACAACTGCTCCATTACGATAGCTAACAGTTAAAACAATACTGAAGAGCTCTCAACGCCCCATTTCAGCTACCATTTCTACACCAAAACTGTTCATACAACTTACAACTCTACCACTTTGAAATAGAGCATAGAGTCTTTTGTTTTTTATCGTCGAGGTAATGAATTTAATTTGATGGAAAGTGGCTTTTATTTAGGTTGCGTTAAGGGTTATTTTGGCTTGATTTTTTGTGTTGTTCTTGAATGCTATTTGTGCAAGTTAAACGTTCGCTTACAAGTTTGTGTTGTTGAGTGCTTGACGTGGAGATGTCAGTTTTGAGTTGAGGAATGTTGGTTGTTAGGGTTCTTGCTTGTACGGGCAATAAGTTCGAATTTGGTTTGTAGATTTTAATAAATTTCTTTAAACACTCGCGGTTATCTACATCACTTACACTATAACTAAACGGGTTCTTACCACGATTATTCTTAATTGAGCGGTCCCGAGCACTGTTTCAAGCGCCATGATCACGGGAAAACTGAGGAACTGCGGGTAGTTCATTTAAGAGCAGACAAATCTGTCTTCCGTCTTTCTCGTTCGTTTGCCGGTACCACTGGAACTCGAACTCACATTTCGACATACCACACTGACAGTATCGGCTGCCGTCTAAAAACTAGATTTTTTGGCTTTATTTTCGTCTAACACTGGATTCCACATACAGGATAGTTATCGTTCAATTAAGAATAATCGTGGTAAGAACCCGTTTAGTAATAGTGTAAGTGTTGTAGATTTTAATAATTTATGTTAAAAAAAAGCACTTTTATTACAAGATTTTAATATCCTGGATGTGATGTCAACAGTAAAGTGCTAGCTAAAACAAATAAAATGAGCTAAAACACGACGGGTCTATCTTGTTTAGTACAAGAGTTTCTTCATCCACCTTCCGAATCCATCATCAGATCAGCGCCATTTTGTCAAATTATTGCATTGTCGCGCGCTATACATCTACGTGCAAAATGTTATGTCGGAAAACGGGATTTTTTTATTTGGTGTATGTATTTGTTGTTTTAAGCTCTAATTGCATATCTACTTTAGTTTGCATAAGATCGAAGCATTTAGAATTCGATTTAAATTATTTTGTAAAGAAACAATACTCTCAAATAAAAATTAAAAAAAAATTCAGAAAAGATGAGTCATCGAACATCGATTTTCATTTAATAATTCACCAACTTTCAACGCACATAAATGACAACTGGTACACCAACTGTCAAACGGTGAAACATAGTTTCGATGCCGGCCAATGCATACAAAACCCCCGTTTACATATCGGCCATCACCGTCATTTGTTTTACGTGTGTTGGACGTTTGTTAGCCAATTTGAAAATATAGCATTTTGAATTGCCCAAAAAGCAATCTGTCAAGCATCACAACATTATCTTTTCAACTAAATCCTAATATCAAAGGGAAACAGTAACCAAAGCGGTCATAGCTAGAAAGGATTTACTTTGTAGTCCCTTCCTCGTTCTGTCTCACTCGCACTCTTCTCAAACTCTATATGTTAGACAAGGATAGATATAAGGCTTGACATGAAAATTGTATGCAAAGATCTAAATAAAATAGAATATTCAGTGAGGTGTACTAAAATCAGTGTTATCCAAGTTGTGATGGACTTGGTAGAGGTGCTGTTACGTTAGCTGATAGAAATTGATTGCTATTGAGATTAGTAGACATAGACATAGCTTTATTTATGGCGGAAACACACTCATACATTGTAATAAATTCAAGAAAAATTACATAAAAAAAATACAAAGTAATTGAAAACGTATTAAAAAAAAAAATTGCTTGCCTGTAAAGTCGGTATACGGGTGAAAGTTTTACGTGACAACGACTCGGGCATGGTTAGCCCGCCTAAGAGCGAGAGAGACAGACATAAAAAGTGAAAGGCACGTGCCTCTCACTCGCTCTCATTGTGAGCGCATAACGTGAGCGGAGCGTAACGCAGTTTCTTGAAGTGTCACCCGGCAAACCAATTTATAAGACGTTGTCACGTCAAATTGTAGTTTCCACCACAAACCAGTCGAGACTCAGCTAAATGCTATTTGTTAGTATGGATGTGTATGAAAATAAAAGTAGGTTTTGATAGTTTGTTATTTGTAAAGGGTTGTAAATTAATTTTAAAACTTAAACGGTTAATTAATTACTTAAAACGTAAAGTATGTGGTGGTTTTAATTTTAGATTTTGTTCATAGATGTTTGCCTACTGGTCAAAGATATAATTAAATAAAAAAACTTGAGAGGTGTCAAGGGACACCCGGATGGAACAAAGTTTCTTTCGACTAATTAGTGAGGGAATTGTAATAAAATTTTATTTTTTAAGTTTTATTAATTAAAACAAAACTAAATAATTAATATAACTTAAATAAAATATTTGATCACAGCGCCATCTAGCATTAATCATATAAAACAAAATAAGGAATTGTTTTAAAAGATTTAATCACAGCGCCATCTAGCGATAATCATCTAAAACAAAAAAAGTGTCGTGACAACTATTTCATAAGAATTTCCGTCAAGCCCCCTTTCGATAACGCGCGATATACAATTATTTCGTCTAGGAACGTATTACGTGCCCAATAGTATCTTATTTTTATTTTTACAAATATTCCTTTCCCCAACACTCGTATCATTTACTATTTACATTAAAAATGTGTTCAAAATTTCCCTAAAACAAATTAAATACTAAATAAATTCAATTACTAATATCATAATAATCTAATAGTAATAGCCTTCACGACACGTCATACATCCCCAAACCGGACTTAAGCCAAGTATCCCTCTTGTCAGTTGTAGTAAATTAAATTTCAGGTGCCATGGAGGTGGCAGATTCATTTTACCATCGTCCCTACTCAACTGGGATACGAAAATGATTTAAATTGTCACAGAAAATAGTTTACGTAGGTATCTGTATGTTTTATTGACTGACTTTAGAAAAAGGTATGTAGTTGCTTTTTTTGTATTGTCTAGGTAGATTCGGATTCGGACACTTCGGATTTTTTTAAAATTTTGATTGTTGTTTATTTACTTGAAATAAAAGAGAGGGATATAATAAAAAAAACATTGCTGTAAATCTTATCGGTACCTAATCAATGACAAAAATAAATAAAACAAAAGTAGTGTACAATAAAGTAATAAATAAATTAAAAAAATATGCCAACCTTATTCTTATAGTTGCCAAAACTAATATTCAGAAAAAAAAACTATCTGTCAAAATTTCCCGCCAAAGATTCAAGACGGATTCGAAATTGAAAATACAGTCCAGCAAATTAAACCTATTCTAAACGTTTTTACCCTCCGATTCCAGTAATGGCTTTCTTGTCCAGTTGTCGAAATGTCACTTGACTAAATAAAATTATTGAAACGACAGGGGTCGTAAGTGAGAGGTCAAACATCCATTTAGTTTTTTATTGCGATTTGGTAAGAAAGGTAAGGTGTTTAAGTAGTGTTAGTGAAAAGAGACAAGTTAAATGCTTTATTAGAACGAAGTTCCTTATCGCGCGTTGTGAAAGGGGACTAGACGGAAAAAATTGTTACGAAAAGTTGTCACGACACTATTTTTGTTTTAGATGATTATCGCTAGATGGCACTGTGATCAAAATCTTTTAAAACACGTTCCTTATCGCGCGTTTCGTTAGGAAAAAAAATATAAGATATCTTTTAATCGAAAGGAACTTCGTTCTATTCGGGTGTCCCATGACACCTCTCAAGTTTTTTTGTATAGGAATTAGGTTCATTAAAAATTATTGTTAATATAAAGTAAGTTAGACATAGACATGTTTTTGGATTTAGCTAGGTAAATAAACTACTATTTTAAACCTCTTTCTAAGAAGAATAGCTAGTCGAAAAATTATAAAATCATTCACAGATTTTACAAGCATTTTCTAGGAAATTACGTATAATATTTTTTAACCTCTTTCAAAATTCAAAGCACGAAAGAGTAGAAATTCGGTGATTTCCTACTACAAAAAAGTACATAAATACAACATATAACCTACGCGATTTTAATTAAATCATGACACAAAACCAGAGAGAAATCTAAGACCATCTCAGTTCCAAGATGGCGGTGTCCTATCGTGCTGTGTTTATGGGCAGAGCCCTTTGCTAGGTGCTAGCCGACGAGATGAATCAGATATTGCAGTGTGCTGTGTAAAGAGCGCTCCCTGACATCACCTTTTGAACACATGGACAGGATGTTTGGAGAACATTGTCTTGTTTTTTATAGTAGGATGGTATGTGTGAAAGGTATGTCGTGGTTGAACCGCAAAACCCTATTGCTCACATTCAGCTTCGGAACCCCAGCAGTGAGCGATGACGATGACGATGACGATGACGATGACGATGACGATGACGATGACGATGACGATGACGATGACGATGACGATGACGATGACGATGACGATGACGATGACGATGACGATGACGATGACGATGACGATGACGATGACGATGACGATGACGATGACGATGACGATGACGATGACGATGACGATGACGATGACGATGACGATGACGATGACGATGACGATGACGATGACGATGACGATGACGATGACGATGACGATGACGATGACGATGACGATGACGATGACGATGACGATGACTGAATGAAATAAGTAAAATTACGATATTTTTGTTCCATAATCTTTAGACCAGTGTATCACACAGTTATCTGCAAAGCACGTAGAAACAAAACAATTAACATTTTGCCGTCTCCCGATCATCAGTAGAGATGCGACTACTATGGCGGCACCACTTAACAACAGCGGCTCCTTTGCCGGCCTGATTTATACGAGATCCTGTAAGGTGATGATAGACTAAGGAATTTTATTTAATTAACCGTTAAGTGTGTTTTCTGTGTTAGGAGTTATATTTTTGACTGACTTCCAAAAGGAAGAGGTACTCGATTTGACTGTATGTTTTTTTTTGTTTGTTGGTGTAGGTATATTGGTTTGGCTGGACCTATTTGGATGGTTCTTGTGTCATATGAAAGGTGTTTGTCGACAACCTGTGTTTAAAAATAAATTATGAACAAGATTGCTGAGCGTGTATTTCTTTTCTAGATGAACCGGTTTCGATGCTTTTTTGTTGGAAAGCAGACACTTTGGACATTATAATTGTTCCGAGATCGTTGTATCTGTGCACGGTCTAATAGGGAAACGCTTCGACCGTCATCTAAAGAAGCTTTCAGTCCCCAGTAAATAAATGAATATGGATATACACTTTTTCAGACACTCGCGGTTTTCTATAATACTTTCATGCATTTTCAACGGGTTCTTACCACGATATTTAATTAATTGAGTTGTCTCGATATTTCAACGTTGTTGCAAACGTCATGATCACGAGAAGACTGGATACTGCGGGTCGATTTAAGAGCAAACCAATCTGCCCACCCTTTCTCGTTCGCTTTTGGGTAGTACCACTGGAACTCGAACTCACTTCTCGACACACCACACTCACTGTATCTACAAGACTCTCTGAGCATGAACCCTTAGTGACTGTTGTGTTAAATATCGAGACAACTCAATTAATTAAATATCGTGGTAAGAACCCGTTGAAAATGCATGAAAGTATGGATATACACATTTAAAATCTTCAAGACAAACAAACTCGCAAAGAAAACCACGAGTTACCTCATAAATCTTGCTATAATCATAGCTATTACAAAAAGTCGATAATTAGGTAGATAATCTCGTATGTTAGCGGATTGCAAAACAATGGAATTCTGTCTCACGGATAAACACATCCATCTTACATGTTATGAGGCTTGTGAACATAAGTGGGTACTATGTGTGATGTCCGTGATATGGTTGAAACCTTTAGGTAGTAAAGGCCACTTCGTCGTATAGTGCACACGTACAATATTTAATTTGTTTTTTTTTGTTTTGTTTGATGTATTTTTCTTTTAAAGTTTTTGTTTATCACATTTTTTTTTTTTTTGTTTGTTTTTTGTGGCAACCCTTGGTGACGTCACTGCCAGTTGAGGCAGAAAACTAGCGCTCGGTGTTGGATGTTGTTAATCCTCATTTAACACCTAGCATTTAGCTGAGTCTCGACTGGTTTGTGGTGGAAACTATATTTTATTTTTTATTTTTAACACGTGTTCAATTACTTTGTATTTTGTTTTTATGTAATTTTTCTTAAATTTATTACAATGCATGTGTGTGTTTCCGCCATAAATAAAGATATGTCTATGTCTTCGTCACAAGCGTACGTCTTGTTTTGAATAAGTACTTTTAGCAAAAATGAAAATTGAATGAATGACTCTGAGCAGTGAAGCTCAGGAACCCGAGGGAAAGTTACTTTGGCCCGCAATGAATTTAATCAGAAAATGATAGAAACATGAGAAAATTAAAATTAATTGAACAAGAATCATCGAAATTGGTTTACCCAGGGTTGTATTTAGGGGATGTCGCGACGGGAAAGTGTGCCGCAGTGCGTAACGCGTCGCGCCATCCCGCATAACTCCGTGCTGGGTTCTGGCCTCAGCCGAGGTTCGGACGCTGAGTGTGTGCGGTTGGAGGTTCCGGAGGGTCCGGCGATTTCCTCCAACTAAAACAAATGGGTTGTATCTAATGCTACATTTGTAATTTACAAATTTTGAGAACCAAGCGAGTGTGATTCATTTTCAGAACCTTGTTTATCATACTGCATATTTTATATCACAACAATATAGTAGGCACTACTATCTTTAAACTCTTTATTATCACGGAAAAGGTCACATTACCTTCAACATTCATGTTCATTTATTTCCAAGTAGTAAACCGGTTACCACATATCCGTTTAGCAAAACATAAACAAACACATAAGAAAGTCACCGCCAATTACTTCCAGCAACAAAATAAACAAAGAACACGACACACTATCTCTACATCTATAAGATAATTAATCAAACTAATTAGCCATCCGTTAAATTTTTAATACAAAAGTCACGTAATTCCTAGCAAATAATTACAGTTAAAGAATAATTATAAAATGAAACTAGCTTTGTGCAAAAACTTAGAGAACATAGTCGGCGGTGTTGCTTTCAAACCATTTGCATATAATGCTCGGTAAAAACTGGGCAGTCGTACGAGCGGAGCGAAACAGACGTGAGGCGCCAGTGTCAGCGAATACGAGGTATCACACGCTTCTTTGAGCAACTGTGGGGTCGAAGTAAAAGCGGGTTGATTTGAAAATATTGTATTATACCTAGTACGTTTGAACAGTAAGCAAGGTTAAAGAGTGATGTATCAATAGAAATAATTAAATATAATATTTGATTTTCATTATAATAAAGCAAGAAAAGTACTCCTAGGAAGAATTGCCATACCAATTTATACCCAGTAATGGGTTGGTATAGTATACGTGAGCGAAACAAATGAGGCTCCAGTGTCAGCGATAAAACAGTATGACGCGCTTATTTTAATTCCCGTGTGGTTCTACTGAGAGCGGATTATGAGCAATCACTGTTTAAGAATCAATGTGGAATAGACACTAGGCTTACAAGCTTAGTCGCTTGCTACTAACACAAGAGTGCTTTATTTCTTGAAAATTGACATGGTAGCAGATGGGTTATTTGTACCTAACCATTTACATTGTTTTCCATTTTCGATACCAATTTATAAAGCTAAGCAGTTTGTTAGTTTCAACGCGCTCTTCGCAAGTCAATCAGTCTATGCATTTGAAAAATTCTTTCCGTGTTCGATAGTTCATTTATCAAGGAAGGTTAAAAGCGCAGTTATATAAAAAAAATAGCGTAATGATCCGAAAAAAAATTAGTAAAAACTGTCAGATTTTATGCCACAGGCAAAGTTGCATGGGTCAGCAGCTATGACTGTGTTCTCGTCTGTAGCTATCAAATGTCACTAGACAAAGGCCAATTTTGGTCAGTTCCCAGTTGAGTAGATATTATGCCACCCGCTGTAATTAGCACCCCAAGACATACAAGTGTATGTTAAAAATTCTGCATATAATTTAATTTATTTATGTTTTTGTATCGAGCGTGGCGTCAGACGCTAACTACTTACGAGAATCAGAAGTATATCATTGATATCATTTTACAAGATTTCTACTAATAGACCGCGAGTTGGTAACAGGTTTGCATGAACAATATTCTCGGAAACATGTGGGGTTAGGTTAGGTTAAGTTAGGTTATGTTAGGTTAGGTTAGGTTAGGTTTAGACTTTAGAGTATTTTATTTTTCAGTGTTGGTCAGCTGCCTCTCAAAATAGTTGAAAAAACTTCTAGTAACTGTTCTTTTGTCAATAAAACTTTATTATAAAACTAGCAGTCCCGCGCAACTTCGTCTGCGTCTCTTTCAATTAAAACGACCTATCCTTCTCAGGGTCTAAAGATTATCTATACCAAATTTCTTCAAAATCGGTTGAGAAGTTTAAGCGGGAAAGTGTAAAAGAGAGATTGATAGACAAACAGAGTTATAGATTTATAATATTAGTAGGGATACTTAAATTACGTATGAAATTCAACAACTAAAATAATTATATTCATCGAAGCCATAGACTAAACATATCGTTAAAAACAAAACCAAATCGCGAACCTCCTTTCATTATCTCAGCGAAAAAGGTTATTAAATTAAAGAGTATTGTACAAACGATCGGAAGTTATAAATTGTTGATATTAAATACGAGATCAGTACCATATTACAATCCGGTGTAGCTGCTATGGATATATAGATATGATGTGATCATTTTGTAACATGCCCGGTGCAAAAGTGTACACAGGGGAGCTACCATGATATCAAACAATTTATTCAAAGAATACTTTTAAGTACAAGCTTTTAAAATCCTGGATATTATGTAGCAAGTGCTGGTTGATACATGTAAACCGATGATCTTGTTTAGCACAAGAGTTCCTATGACCACTTTCTGAATCCATCATCAGACCAGCGCCATTGATGGGTGGGCCAATCTAACGTTTGCATTTTGAACTACTGTTTATTTAGAGAATGACAGCTCAAATGTCATTCAATTTGTGTTCATAATTTAGTTAAAGGTTTGACATTTACGAAATGGGACGTTTTCGGTTCGCCCAATGGGCAGAAGATCGTTTGACCGAAGATGAGCATTTTTACCGACAAATCGTCTTTTCAGATGAAGCCCATTTTCACCTCGGAGGCTATGTCAATAAGCAAAATTGTCGCATCTGGGGGTCGGAAAATCCACACGTCACCATTGAGAAGCCAATGCACCCACAAAGAGTTACGGTTTGGTGTGGGTTTTGGTCCGGCGGCATCATTCGAAGATGAGCAAGGAGCCGCCGTTACGGTCAATGGCGAGCGTTACCGTGCCATGCTCAACGAATTTTTGTTTCCAAAAGTTGAAGAGTATGACATGGACGACATTTGGTTTCAACAGGATGGCGCAACATGCCACACAGCCAACATGACAGTCGAACTTTTGGAAAATGCAAACTTTATATGGCCCACCCCTTATCATATTATTCCATTGTCACGCGATATACATCTGCGTACAAAATGTCAGTTCAATCGGAAACCGGGTTTGAGTTAAGAAAGTTTGTCAAATTTAGCTTGCCAGGTTCCACTCGCACTTACATATTTACATCCAGTACAGTTTAATATAAAGCTTGTAATAATCGTAAGTCCACTAGTATCCCTCCCACCGTCGATACTGCACCGCCATATTTCATCTGCGGCGCGTAACTACCGATTGCACCTCTCGATTTATAGATCCATTCAACTTAATACAGACATAACTCCAAACCAACACGACGCGATCAAATTTAATTATTATACGAAAGGAGTTCTCTAAAATATCACTGGTTTTCTTTAAATGAGAGATAAAACCTGAAAGAAAGAAAGAAAGAAAATAACTTTATTCAGAACTACAACAATAATAAAGATAGAAAGTCTAAAATTAAGCTAAAAAAAAAATTAACAAATAAAAATTAAAAGAATTGCTGTAGTGGTGAAAAGGTCACGACTCAGCATGATTACCCCAAGTGCGGTACTTACACTTGAGGCGCTGATTTTCTGTCGCTCCTACGATTTTTACAATTAATAATAGGAGATCACGAACACGACAAAAACTCTCCAAACACGCATAAACATAGTTAAAATACGAAATTGCAATAATTTAGAACAGTATAAAAATTAATACTAATTAAAAGAAGAAGAAAAACACAACTATATAAAAAGCATAAAATATAAAAAATGAAAACTGTAATCAAAAGTCCCACATTTATTATTTGAAAAAAGCAAAGAGGTCCTTTCCTAAAAGTATACTAAACAAGTAAGTACCTAATGTAAAAAAGGACCATTCTGATTTTTGAGAATAGCACAAAAAGTACCTACTAGTCCGATTTTTATCAAATTTAAATGAATATAGGTCTAAAGTAATTTCATTTCATTTTTTATTAAGGTTAAGATCAAGATGAAGATGAAGCGATCTGGTCAGGATCGCGGGAAGTCACTGGATGAAGATAGCGCAGGACCGGTTATTATGGCGAGGTTTGGGGGAAGACTATATCCAACAGTGGATGTCTACAGGCTGATGATGATGATGATTTACTTACACAAATTGGTATTACCGTCTGTTGAGGAGTATTGACCATCTGAACATTATGGCCAATGAAGGCTAAATGAAAATCATTGCACATAAGTGTCCAAGATCAGATTATTAATACAAATTAGTGGGTATAAAGAGCGCGGTGCGAGGCGACTGAGTTATGTCGCTATTACTGCGCGCCGCCGGCTACCGACCTGTTTGACTGTAACTGTGCTATCATTGATAGTATTGGGACAAATCTATGTAACATTTGGCCTGGAGGATATCGGCGAACTTCCGCCCCGCAAGTGGGGTATGTGGGAATCGCACTCAAACATACTGCTACTCACGTTTAGCGTCCGAACCCTGGCTGAGGACAGAATTCAGCACGAGATTGTGTGACGCGACGCGTTGCATGCCAATGCCTCATCACCCTCGTCGTATAATCTGGCATTGCTAATAACAAATGAAAAATATATTCCGACTTAAACTCCTGTGCTTGGCGCGGTAGCTATGACATATTATGTTGGCTTCTTTGGCCTTTCTCGATCTCCTGATTTCAGAGCCAAATAAATTACCTACGCGAAACAAATGGCGACAAACGGTTCATGAACAATAACATCAAAAGATTACCAAATTTGAATGCCAATGTTTGTACTGTACTGTAACAACCCATTACTGGCCACTGCTGAGCTCAGGTCTCCTCCGAAGAGGGGTTAAGCATAGTCCACCACGCTTGCCTAATGCGGATTGGGGATTTCACATATCTTCAAAGGATTTTAAGAATCCTTCTCCGATATGCAGGTTTCCTCACGATGTTTTCCTTCACCGTTTTTAGTCAGTGGTGTTGTGAAAAATTGCACATAAATCTTTTTCATATTAAGATTTAGAGGTACAAGCCGGACGGTTATGCCAATGTTTAGTTAGTGTCTTTTATAACTCAAATCGTGTACCCAGCATATTATTTGATCGCACTTAGCAACCCTAAACTCCCCGATCGTTTGCCAGAAATCCCTGCGCGACTGTAACTGGATTTGGCGCGTACTCGATAACCGTACGTTTTCGATGCCAATAATTATTTACCAGTAAATTGCTCCTACAATTATTGATGACTTTATTCAGTTGTGAATGTTGCCAGATCAGGTCTTGCGTATAAATACCGAAAGTCCGGCAGCTGTGCGCTGAATAAATATGTTATTTTAATTGTAATTGGGGAGCGGACATCTTTTAATTAGAGAATCTATTTTGTATTGGTCACCTGGAGTTATTCTGAGTTAGTTTTTTATTGTATTGTAGACGAGCTAACGAACCATCTAAATGTGAAAAAAATTATGTGCAATTTTTCACAACACCACTGGCTAAAAGGTGAAGGAAAACATCGTGAGGAAACCTGCATGTCGGAAAAGGATTCTAAAAATCCTTATACACATATCTTATGTGAAGTCCCCAATCCGCACTGGGCAAGCGTGGTGGACTATGCCTAATCCCTCTTCTGAGGAGACCTGAGCCCAACAGTGGGCAGTAATGGGTTGGTACAGTACAGTACAGTAACGAGCCACCTGATCGTAGTTCTCACCTCTGCAATATCAAGGGACACTGACCCGCTACCAACGACGTACCTTAAAGAACTTTCTTCAAACCTCCTTTGAAGAAGGACAAGTCATAGCGTTCGAGAAATACCGAAGATGGGAGCGTTTCAGGTATGGAAAAAGTTATTATTTGCCCAACTGTTTCAAAGATGAGAGCAGAATGTTCCGCATACAATAATATCATAGTAAGGTAAAGCACACAAGGTTGGTGGTGGACTATAGCTTGAGATAAACGCATTATAAATATGTTATGTAGTATGTATAGTATGATTATGTTTCTCTACCATAAAGTTAGGTCGTAGGAAGCGACCCCTCAGTGTCCCCTGACATTGCAGAGGTTTATGAGCGACGGTAACCACTTTCTATCAGGTGGGCCGTTGGCTCGTCTGCCTACATGGCAATAAAAATAAAATCTTCTTGGATCACTCTGATAATAAAACTTTTTAAGCATACATAGAGACAGACAGAGCAACTTTGTTTTATACTATGGTCATAACTACCCAAACAATGCCTTCAGTTAGTAAAAATTCTACCCACGTCCCGTTCTGGTGGACGAGCACCCTCTTTATTATAACTTAACCTGATAATCCACTTATGAACCATTATCATTGACGGCCCGGAATAGTTATCTAAATAATAATGAAATTGCTATTAAATAATTATGGAAAAGTACCGAAATGTCTGTAGCAGGATCGTAAAATTCATTTTCTCGAGGCTCAAGAAAATCCCTTAAAGGTAGAAAGAAAGAAAGAAAATACGTTTATTCAGACAAACAACTTACACATAACAGGAACAATATATTACTAAAAATAGATTAAAACTAAGATTAAACAATAATATAAAAGTAATAAAAAATAATTTAAAACAAAGAATGAAATAAAAAAGGTTATGTTCAAGGGCGTGGCTCAAAGGGCGACCAGCTCAGCACGAAGCTACAGCCTGGACAGCTGCAGCGCTGATTTTCAGCTGGACCCTACCGATTCCACGCGAGAACCACATCAGGAGGTCAAAAGGTCGTAGCTTGTGGCGAAAATAGGAAATGTAATATTACTGAATGAAATTTTTAAACATTTTAAGTATATTGTCTATGTTTTATTTGTTTACTGCTATTTCATAGTCAAAGTCAAATCATTTATTTCAAAGTAGATGTGGACACACATACATTTTGAATGTCAAAAATAAAATCAAAAGTTCTACCACCAGTTCGCTAAAATTACGCCTCCGTCCTGAGAAGAACCGGCGCAAGAAACTCAGCGGGCATGTCTTTTTTAATTTAATATGTTTTTTTTCTTTTTTTTTATATTGTTTTACAATATTTTTGTTTTTAACAAATCTATCAATTGAAAATAATCTAGTAAATGTCCCTCTAGCGCTAGTGAAGACACTGAATTAAATCATCACAAGAATGAACAATATTTTGAGACAATATTTGAGAAAATAATACAAAAAAAGACATGCCCGCTGAGTTTCTTGCCAGTTCTTCTCAGGACAGTGGCTTTTTCTTATTCCGAACTGGTGGTAGCCTTTTGACATCAACAAGCATGATAATTTCATTAACGTTGAGAATAAATAATTTCATTTCACACTAAAATCCGAATACACAAAGTATTAATTAAGAGGTCAATTTACTTCGTTATCTTTCGTCCTGCTCGCTAACACCGGTCGTTCTTATCTTTGGAGATCGCAAAAAGCATCTCCAAGCCGACAAAAGGCTCTCCAGCATAGTTGCAATGGAATTCAGGCGAGCTCATTAACGCGTATACACCACGGCTCCCTATCTTCACAATCAACCTATCTGACGATAATTGTAAGCGAAAAACGGTCTTAAAACTTTAACGCTAAGTGACAAAATTGCATGGTAGATATAGTGTGCTTATCAGCGAGAAAAGACTGCGGAAATAGAATGAAAATCAACTAACAATAAAGTATAGTTTTCATCAAATTTATTGATGATCTTGTACAATTAAAAACAACAAAACATTCGTTATAAAACGTTACAAACACCAAAATAGTGCAATCTAAATTAACTTTTACAGCTAAACAATAAAGTTGACTATCCCTTGCAGTTTTGAAGTGAGATATCTTCGAATATGGTTGTAATTTCGTTCCACGCGATTAGTTTTTGCATGGTCGCGGTAATTAGGGGCTATCGGCGCGGAATATGGCGACATAAATAAGAAAAGCCGGAATTAGGCTCCGGTAACCGGCGACTCTTGAGATACTTATATAGATCTTGCAGCAAAGATTGGGATAATTTTCGCAGCTTCTTCAAATCAGGGGCGGCGCAACGGGAAAGAGTGCCTAGAGCGTAACGCGTCGCGCCGTCCCTCATAATGGGTTCTGGCCTCAGCCGAGGTTCGGACGCTGATTGTGAGCGATTGGAGGTTTTAATGCGGTTCAACTCCCACATACGGTGATTTCAATATTTTTAATGAAATTTTGTGTTTTTGTATGTAAATTTTACTTTCTTGTTTTAGTTTGTTGAACTGAATTAATTAATATTGAATAATGCAACAAAAATGGATGAAATATTTGAATTTTATTTATATTTATTTTAATAATGTAGTTTTAATATGTGTGCATCTGTAGTGGTGTATTATCATTATTATTTAGTTTTAATTAATTATCTTATGAATACGCGGATAATGCAGTTGGCTGCAACATTGTACTTCAACTTTTGGAATTATCTTATGTTAAACAAAATGTTGTAGCTGTTTATTATCCTTAAATAAATAAATACATTTCCTCCAAGTGAAGAAAAAAAAAGCTTCTTCAAATAGTAACTGTGTTATGATTATTTTGATAACAAAGCGTTCGGACATTTTGGCATTCAGTTTCGGATGGATTTCATCTGATGATGAGTTTTTTTTGCATCGTACCATTCTGTTTTGGATTGTACCTCCATTTGTTTTCACCTTGAGTTATATAATACCTTATTGGACTTTTTTTTATTGCGTGATAGATAAACGAGCCTACGGCCCACCTGATGGTAAGCGGTCACCGTCGCTCATGAACCTCTACAATGCCAGGGCAATGAGGGGCTGTTATCTATCGCCTACCGATACAGGACTTTTCCGCTCCCGGAACACCGCGGATGGGAGTCCATTCCAAATCGGAATGGTACGGGGCAAAATTTACTTTTAGTAAAGACTTTTGGTAAATATTCTTAATTTATTCGAAAATATAATAAATAGCCAATAAATTCACTATTCAACACTGAAATAAATTTTTAAATCGGACCAATGATATCTGGGATTAGCGTGTCAAACAAACCGATACCTCCTACGTAAGTTGTTGTATCTCCAAAACTGCAAATTTACAGTAGAGCGTTTCATAGTAATGTCATAGTACCTAATATTATTACTTAAAATATCTTTTGACGACGTTAAGACGACTATTATATTACATTTAAATACGAAATTTCAAAAAGATGTAACAATTAATGCAGATTTTGGTTCACTTTGAATCTTTGAAACGCTCTACTGTAAATTAGCAGTTTTGAAGATAGAATAACTTACGTGGGAGGTATCAAAAGACTTTTCAGCTTGAAATAATAGTGTTGATAAATCAGTTTGGAATTACATTTTTCTTTTAATTTGGCAACCCTAATACAACACAAAAACTGACTAAAAGCCGTCCATAAACATTGAGATTTATCGACATATAGCTGTGTAAAGAAATGTAGGTTCATGAATTACATTGCTTTGCAGTCTATTTTTTGCTTCGATACTCGTATCATGTCAGTTACATTAGGTAAGCGTAGTGTATGACACGCTATGTCACAGAAAACATAGTATTCAGAAGTTATTTCTTAAAGATATACTATTTCTAGTTGTGTTTAAATTTTTAACAAAAACTTTAAGGTTTTTGAGTGTATTATAAAGAGAACATGTAATTAAAAAGCCCTTATAATCCTCTCGATAATAATAGGAAGTAATTAAATATGTTGAGGAAGGATAGTCATATCAAGTATGAGCTCAATTAAAAGGTCAATCAGATTTTTTTACATTGCCCAAAGTATGGGATAAAAATTCTTAAAATTAATATATGCACAGACTTTTTTTAGATGGAGGCAATCTCTGGACTTCTACCCGCGGTATGCGGGAGTCAAACACCACTTAAACCCCCTGCCGCTCACGCTCAACGTCCGCACCTACGGACGGAACCCAGCACGAGATTGTGCCCCTGCACAATTTAAAAATTGCCACTATCTCCCTAGATAGTGGCAATTTTTGGGTAGGTATTTGAGGCAAGCTGAATTCTTGGTTCATAGTTCTATGTATATGTACCCCAACTCGGTACTGCAGACTTGGCTGCTGAGGAACGGGGCTAAACGAATCCCTACATTTTAAACCTACTAAAAGTACTACCTAGGGGTACGGGACGTAGGCTCGTTTATCTATAACGCAAATAAAAAAAAAAATTGCCACTAGATCCCGGGCTACCCCCGCCCCCATAGATTTAACTTCACACTATCGCCCAAAGTATTATTTTCATCACGTCGAGCCACTGACGAAGTACGTCGATGATGATTTGCGAACAGATTGCCTTCTGTCGTTTTTCTGTGCTGTATGAACATTTGACGGTCGACTGATTTCTGTTTCCTACTGATTCGATTGTTAAATTACTTAGTTTATGGTTTTGAAGATGAATGTATTCTTTAAATTACTTTAAAATTGTTGTTTATACATGGTATCTACTGGAACGGTGCAAAATAAATAATTAAGATTCGTTTAGCTCTCTGAAAAACGTCAGGAGTTCTTAGAAACTGTTGTTCGTGATTTTGTTTCTAGATATTTTATTTGGGTACGTAATGATTTTTCTCAGCATTGAACATTTAAAAGTTGGGGCTGAAAACCAGCGCTCAGTGTTCGCTGTGGTCAATCCTGAACATCCAGCATTAGGCTTATCTCGACTGGTTTGTAGTGAAAACCAGTATTGTTGTTGTCTCAAAATATGTGTATTATTATATTGTTTTCGTTACAAATAAAGAATGTCTGTCTAAAAGATAAATAACTCTTCTATAACCTTGCACAGTAGGCAATAGGTACTGTAGGAAATCAAATGCTGCCAGTACAAAGAAAACTTCAGAACAACAAATTTAAAATAATAAAACAAAAACTTAAAGCATAAAATATGACGCAATCTGTGTTTGCAATGTTCACACCAAATTCGAAATTTAAAAAGCGCGCCAACATTACATCTTATATTTAAAAAGTATATTTACAATGAGGTTTTAATTAATTTTAATAAAAACTATTTATAGATGGCGCTTTACTTATATTCAGTCGCCTACAGGTACCTTACGGTGTTCTGACATTGCAGGGGTGAACAACCATTTACCTTAAAGTGGATTGTACTGCCATTGTTCACCTTTCATAGCTATAAAACTAACATTGGTGGTTTTATTAAGGTTTTAATATACAATTTACAAGGGCATTTTCAGAACCTAGGCCGAATTTCGAGAAGTTATAAATATTGAGAAACTACCAATATATTATTTGTTCTAGACGAATTACAACATTTTTATAGGTACCTTTTAACTAAAATTACGGCTCACCTGATGGGTAGTGTTTACTGTCGCTCATGAACCTGTGTAATATCTAAGCAGTTACCTTTTTTTTTTTTTTTCAGTTGGAGGAAATCACCGGATCCCCGCACTGATTGAACCGCACTAAAACCTCCAACCGCTCACACTCAGCGTCCGAACCCCGGCTGAGGCCAGAACCCAGCACGAGGTTTGGAGAGACGGAGCGACGCGTTACGCCCAAGGCACTCTTTCCCGTCGCTCCGTCCCCTAAGCAGTTACCTTAGAATACATACCTATTACCTACGCATAATTTAATCAAAGATTTATTACTATTCATTCGCGTTGTTTTAATCAGATAATTAAAGTGTAAACAAATGTAATTACCTACCATCCACATTTAGAATGACCACAAAAACGGCAGCTAGCGGTAATAACTCAATCATAATCGGTATTTCAGTACAAAAAGAAGTAAATTAACGTACTATGTCTGTGTTATATTTCATCTATGACGTATGCAAATGGATTGTTAGCAGCGAGCCGTTGCAAGTGTTGCCACATTGTACTACAGTTGTATCGTTTCTATTAGTAGTTGAAATAGGTACGCACATAGCACGTAGAACTGATGGGGCACGAAGGTTCAGGAGTGGCGGCGACGTCAAGGCAAGCGCAGTGTGGGACGACCAGCTACAAGATAGACGAATGATGTTGTTGTCAAAGAACGGCTATGCAGTAAAACATATATGTATAATGATTATATAAATTACTGCACAAAATGGGAATGAGGTGCTCGTCTCGGGCCTTTTCAATTGGTACATTTGTTAAAAACAAAAATATTGTAAAACAATATAAAAAAAAAAAACAAAATATTACATTTAAAAAAAGACATGCCCGCTGAGTCTCTGGTGCCGGTTCTTCTCAAGACGGAGGCGTGATTTTAGCGAACTGGTGGTAGAACTTTTGATTTTATTTTTGACATTCAAAATGTATGTGTGTCCACATCTACTTTGAAATAAATTATTTGACTTTGACTGTTAAGATCGCAGGAACACGCTTGATGCAGGCCGATACCAACCGGTCGCAGTTAATTAAGGATTCACTCAATGTAAAGAGTTCTACTTAAACCATGACGTGGTTCAAAGGTTTCTTCTTGCTTTTACTCATCGTATCCTATTCGTTTCTCTACTTATTCCTATTGTACATAAATTTTCTGTCACGCCGCAAATTTTCAATCTTCTTTCACACAATCATCTCTTCTTAGGTCTTTTTGTATCAAAAAAAACCTCGTTAAAAGAAGGAACATCTATAGTTATAGGTCAGGATTACCAGTCGAAATGCAATAATGTTCAGAACTGGAAATTACGCAGCACATACCATTGAAAGGGAAGAGTTGATTTATCAATGCGAATTCAAATCAAAGGTTCATATCAGACGCAGCGTTAAGGAGAGTTTAGGTTGATGAGCGGAAGCGACTTGATGTTTTCCTTACCCAGTTACCGTTGAAAGCGTGCACTGAAGTCAAGAAGTATTATAAAATCAATCATATGGTTTTACCTAGCTCTATAACAATGAAATCTAAAAAATAAGGTAATTTTTAAAGTATCATTTACACTATTACTAAACGGGTTCTTACCACGATTATTTTGAAATGAACAGTCCCGATATTGATAACCGTGTAAGTGATGTGAACCGCGAGTGGTTAAAGAAATCTTTTAAGTTATTTATTAGCTGCCTTTAATTTCGGATATCCTTAGCTTTATATGTTAATTCTTTTAAAAACTGTTAAATACTACTGATGTTTTAATAAACAATTGAAAATCAGATAGTCTGTTGGCAAAAGAAAATTCAAAATTTCACAATATAGTAATTTGGAGGAGAGGAGTCCTTTTTATCGAACGATGCGTGGCAAAAACAAATTCCTGAACCGACCCCAAATTTTCAAAAAAAATGAACTAAATTCTTCAACACTTACACTATTACTAGACGGGTACTTTCCACGATTATTTTCAATTGAGCGATCCCGATATTTCGGCACTGTTTCAAGCGCCATGATCACGGGAAGACTGAAGAACTGCGGGTAGGTCATTTAAGAGCAGACAAATCTGTCTACTCTCTTTCTCGTTCGTTTGTCGGTACCACTGGGACTCGAACTCACATTTCGACATACCACACTGACAGTATCGGCTGCCGTTCCAAAACTAGATATTTTGGCTTTATTTTCGTCTAACACTGGATTCCACATACAGGATAGTTTGAAGCCGTCACAGCTCGAAATTTCAATAGCTTCCTTAACCAGTCTTGGTATGTAACGGCGTTCAGATGACAAAACCCTGGCTTTGTGAAACTGCATCCAGTGATTAATCCCTAAGTCCAGCACATGCTCAGCGATTGCTGACTTATGGGGTTCGTTGTTTTTGATAGCCCTAATGTGTTCTTTAATCCTTGTTGAAAATTAAAATTCTTCAACCCGCTTCATCTCCCAATATATCCACAGCACGAATCACATACAGCAGTATTAACTGTCATCACAAGTCCGCATTGATTAATGAAGACATCAGGTGCGATTCATCCCAACTGATCTCATAATTGCGATTCATACTGTCACAGAGTAGTTTACTATGCAGATGTAAAGTTTGGATATGTAACACCACTTCTAAGAAGACCAGCAGTAGGCAGTAATGGGTTGTTACAGTTCAGTAAAAGTGTTTGACAGGCCTTTGAATACTACAGACACGAGATTTTTACAAGCTTTATTTTAACTTGCACTAGATGTAACTATGTACTAATCTAACTTCGGATTGAATTTTGCAAGCTAAATTTGACTCGTTTTACTTGTCCTGGTTAACATTTTACTGTTAGGTACATGATATCTTAAAAGCTCGCATTTAATTTTTAGATTTTAATTTTCGAAGCGTATTTGATACTGGCAATAAAATTAACAAATCTGACTGTTATTTTTCTTTTTAAATCCTGTTTGACAATCACTCCCGTACTCCTTTGAAACCACTCTTTTTCTTGAGTATGTAATCGCCAGACTTCCAAATGCACCCTAGGTGGAGTATGTGGGAGTTCCTAACCATCGTTTGAAACCACTTGGTATGTCGTATCTGTGTCAGGTTCACAAGTCCGTAGCGTGATTTGTTTGTAGTTTTACTTCTGTATACTAATAGTGTTGTGGTGTTCCTGTAACTGCGGGGACCTATTGAGACTCTCATTTATCAAAATGAGTACAATATGTGTTGATTGTTGGTTTTTGTTTATATTAGTTTTTGTTTTTATGAACACAATGAAGTTATTTCGTTGTGCTATATGATTTTGTAGATGCCGGTATTTGGCACCTTGTTTGTTTTAAAGGAGATTTTCGAAAGCTTTTGATACCATTTTGTAACTAATTACAGCTATGACAGCTACTTATGTTCGTAATACAAGAGGTCTAATAGTAGGTAAGTAGGTACTGGCGCTTTTAAACCGACTTCCTAAAAGGAGGAGGTAATTAATTTGACTTTATTTTTTGTTTGTCCATTAAAAAGCTCCATTTTGAATTATAGCCCCAAAACTTTTTCGATCTTGAAAAAACGTGAGATTTCACGACTACCATCACTTCTCATATGACACAAGAGCAATCTAAATTGATCCACCCAAACTAAAGTAACACAGAGACAATCATTAAAAATCATACAACTCACTCACGACACATCCACTCACACACCCACACAACACCAACATTCACACCTACACAACACATACACTCATACACCACACACACATATAACTCTATCACACGTTATTTATTTATTTATTCATTTATTTATTTATTCATTTGGATGATCTACAAAATTACATGTTTACAATTAGGAACATTATTATAAATAGGTATTACGCTTTCATGCAATCTTACTTAAAGATGAACACATCATGCATAAGGTATAAACAACACAAACAACACAATCCATCAAAATCCATTATAATCCGTTAAAACCAATAAGTTACTTTTATCTTTAATATTATTTTCTTTTATTTAAATTGTGCTTAGTTTGTGTAAGTATGTTGTGGTTCAATAGGAAAGAAGCGAGACATTCCCACCACAAGTAATATTATTACTACTTACTGGGAGGACTCATTAATAATTTGTATCAAAGATTCTGAAAATAAAGCACTTTTTACTTTACTTTTACTTACTTTTATTCACCTTTAACTCGCTATCAACAGAAAGTTACTTCCCAAATCCAAGCAACAAAATTAATCATCAATTTCTAAAACACAGCATTCATCATTCTTAATCATTTAACTATTTTAGCCAGTATCTTCACATATTAAAACAGAATAATCTTTTATGCAGCTAATGGCAGGAAAGAATTAAAGGTTTTATATCGTGGTGTAAGGCTGAACGATATTTGATAGGTAGCTTGTTAGTGACGTGGCTCGTATTCAAATCTTGTGAGATCATGTGTGGCGTGAGTTAGAGACGGTTTTTTATTTGATTTTTCTTATAGCCATGTTGGCAGGCAAGTCAAAACCTGATTTTAATTGGTTGCCGTTGCTCATGGACCTCTGCCATGTCCTGTGATCTGGGTTTCGTTGATCCAAATAACTTAAAAATACTTACTTAAGAACTCCCTTAAAAGGCTTCGTTTATTTTATTTTCATTTGGGAAACAACAATACAAGTTATTAGGTGCATCAATAGAGGAACAAAAAAAAATACTTAAACCAAATAAGTATTCTTTTAAGGACTCTCTCTATATGGACTCCCTTCAGGGGTCTCCTTTTAAGGTCTTATTTTAGGGACTCCTGCTAAGAAGCGAGAGTTCGTCCTCACTGTCAATACGCTTGAATCCCCTAACTTGCACCAAACTAAACCAAAAATAAATCTCATTCATCCACCATCTTTGTTGATCGCTAAATACATCGACACTCATACTAATTATTTTATTTATACGCATTGTTTTCTGTTAACCCGTACAATGCGTCGTCGTTTTCCATTCAACCCGTAAATGCGTCTACACGATATGGGCAGTAAGTGCGCGTATTGTAAGTGTAATACGAAACCGCGGTAAGTAATAGGAATATTGTTCTTTAGTGTTGTTTTAAATACGTTTTGATTGGTGTTCTTTTGGCTGTCGAGTTTTTTGATGCTATAAAAGCAGTGAAGTATATTTTTTTTTAGGTTATTTTATTTTGCGCTATCACATGTCCTTCTGTAAATGAGGTTTAAGAAAAGTCTGTATGCTTTCCAATGCCCTGGCGTTGCAAAAACTCGTGAATGATGATTACCACTTACCATCACGTGGGTCGGCTTATTTATCTGTCTTGCCTTTCAACATAGCTGTCGGGTGCATAATAATTACATTGTTTAGCTCTAGGCGAAGGAGTAGGTAAGCTTTGTAGGATAAAAAAGTCATGAAAACCTAACAGCTAAGAAAGATACGTTTTTAAGAAACATTAATATTTACTGAGACCAGGATCTCAGACATACTTACTAGCATTGATCACCAAAAATGGGTATGGACTGGTCACATGTTACGGTGTAGTTTGAACAAGTGGAGTAAACAAGTATCTCTTTGGTACCCAAGAAACGGTATCGGTTTGATAGAAGGCAGGGTCGTCCAGCAAGAAGATGGAAAGATGATCTTCGCTAAACTTGGGACCGCTTTGGACACGGGTTGCTTTGGACAGACAACAGTGGAGACAGTTGGAGGAGGCCTATGCTACAAGGCATTACGAATTGAGGGACATACTGTAGGTAATTGTAAATATTGTTAATTACTACTATTTTAATTTTTTTGTATAACTTATAATCTTTAACTTTAACCCTTAATTTTGTATTTTTAGGCTAAATAAATAAATAATATTTACTTCCAAAATTCATCATCAAATCCGAAAATGAGTTTTCTCTCTTCAAGAAAATAATAGAATCCGAACAATAATCGTTCACGATAACTAATTTCACGTCAAAACACAACAATACGTCACGGCATGTCTCCATCGGTCAACACCGCAGCGCCGCAGTGGTCAATAATGTCCAGCTTTGTCATACGCACTCGGACGGTTCACATGCACTTGCAGGGTTGATATACAATTATTTTGTAAAATAAAAATTAATTTTAACGCGTTAGGTTGTTTTCGAATATGGCTGTAGCTAATATGTCGACGAAATTTTTTATGAATAAGATATTATGTTTATATTATTTTTTTCTTTCAATTCAATTGTTGATTGCTTCTACGCAACAATGTGTAAGAGGTGTGCATCCCTGGTGCGCAGGGTGCGGGCTCCAACAGTGTCCTGAATATGATCGCCACCAGACTCGATTGTGTGTATGTGAATCGCTGCTGTTCTGTTTCGCATGGAGCAGTACAGTAGCGATTTACAAAAACTTTTATTTTAATTACTAACATAGCTTGTAAGTTATTTGTAATACTAACATTTTTTGGGCCATTGGTAGCCTTTAAATAAAGATTATTAATATATTTTCATCTTATAATATCTCATAATAGCAAATAAAATGACTAGTAAGAATGGAGATAAGTACTACCTAAATGAATGTTTATTACAAAAATGTCCAAAAATTTTGCGTAGATTTCCAATTTTTGCATTTAATCCTTCGCTCATGCTTCTCACTCTCATTGTAAAAGTGCGAGTTTTTTTAGACTTCAAAGTTTAGATTTTATTAAATGAAGTTTTCGATAGACAACCCTACACTATTCGCACACTGTAATAAGCCTCCTTCATCTCAAAATAACAATAAACGACATATATCTAACAAAACATTCAAGCCAAATTAGTCTCTATTGAACTTCTATAAAGATGTAAATAGCGTGCACAGTTTTCGGGGTTGTCAGATCAGAATAATGTTTCAATGTCCAATATTGTTTAGTTGATAATCGGCTACTGTTTTTCTTGTTAATTGGACAAGAAATCAATGTGTGAAGGGAGGTGCTTTTGTTCAGTATTTTTCACGGATTGTATGAGAAAATGTGCCTCATTATTTTGTGATAGAAAATATCTTGTAGGTTTGAAATTTGGTTGTGGAGCAGCTATGTTTATACAGTTCGGATCTGTAACTTTGGATAAGCTGAAGTGAGGGAATTAACTGTCGATATACAAAATATTAGAACTACTTTTATTTTTCGAAACGGTTAAACGGCTCATGAATATCTGCAATGAGACCGGCAGGAAGTTTCAGTGCGGTTCGACTCCCACATACCTTACTTATACCATTACTAAACGGGTTCTTACCACGATTATTTTTAATTGAGAGATCCCGATATTTCGGCACTGTTTCAAGCGCCATGATCACGGTATACTGTCAGTGTGGTATGTCGAAATGTGAGTTCGAGTTCCAGTGGTACCGACAAACGAACGAGAAATAGGGTAGACAGATTTGTCTGCCTTTAAATGACCTACCCGCGGTTCCTCAGTCTTCCCGTGATCATGGCGCTTGAAACAGTGCCGAAATATCGGGATTGCTCAATTAAAAATAATCGTGGTAAGAACCCGTTTAGTAATAGTGTAAGTGATGTAGATAACCGCAAGTATTCAAAGAAATTTCCCACATACCTTATTTGCAGGACAGGAAGTTCAACGAGTTCCTCCTAACCAAAAATAAAAATCATTTGTGTAGTTTTTTTCTTTACTTTAAGAATTTACTTCTACTACTTTTCGTTAAAATTTCGATATTTAAAGCAGCAAGTTTCTAGTCAAAATGTGAGGTTTGACACCTGCATGATACCTATTTTATTTCGCCTCACACTGACTAATGTGGTCGACATCAATTATTATACTTAGAGCAGAATT
Organism: Trilocha varians; assembly: GCA_030269945.2. Classification (NCBI taxonomy): domain Eukaryota; kingdom Metazoa; phylum Arthropoda; class Insecta; order Lepidoptera; family Bombycidae; genus Trilocha; species Trilocha varians. Next base: position 11,341,113 of record AP028280.1, read on the forward strand.
CATAGGTGAGTGTTTTATTAGTTTGTTAGATTTTTAATACGATTGTATGCGTTATTATTGAGATTAAATCTGTCTCGTTGTTGGGTATACAGGGTGTTAAAATCCGATGAAACAATACTTTCACAGCAAATAGTATACTTGATGTAGAAGCCATCCACCAAGTCTGGGTTTTCTAGGCATAATATATCATAAGTTATAACTAATCAAAACTACGTGTTAATTTGTGCATGATCAACCCTACCGTACTGACCTGTATAATATTTTTTTCATAAAAATAAATACAAAGGAAATTATTAAAGAAAATCCTCATTATATTACCAATACCGCACTACTGCTGCTGTATTCAATACTGATGAAAATCTTGTTAGAATTCTGGTCTAGAGACCCGAAAAGCTGCACTCTGTCTATCTGTCCCTATGTAGGTATGCTTAAGTTTTTAAAACTTTTGGTAATTATTCAAGAGGAATTTAGTGCGTAAAATTTTATAGGTTTCCAATATAATATCGTATTTTTTTATTATTTAACTTTTTATTGTTTTGTACCATTTTTGCCACAAATAAAGGATGTCTATGTCTAAATAAACACATTTTTCTGCGCTTACATCGCAAATGCTGTAAACCCTTTGTGACACAGACGAAGTTGCGCGAATTTAATTACTATTATTAAACCAAATCATGGTTTATGGTGGAAACCTTTTTTTGTACTTATTTCTTTTGTATTGTATGTTCTGGTGCTTCCTTCATAAATAAATAAATATCTAAATAAAACACTATAAATACGTTTGTTATCCCAGCGGTCATTTGTGACCGGCCACCGTTAATTACGGGTTAAAATTGATACGTTAGGGATTTAGGACGTGTTAGGTTGGGTTCATTTCTGGCTTTCTTAATGGAATAATTTTGACGTGGCTAATTATGGTCGTTTGGTTTCCGGTGGGAAGTGACGACGATAAAATATTGTTTTTTTATATGAATTTGATTGATTGCTTTCAAAAGTTTAGCTTTGAGTATTCTTTTTAAGGTTTAATGTTGATTCAAGTTCCATGGCGATGGACCGGTCTCCGATGTGTGTGAAATTTTACATCAATTTTGTAATAACGCATACACTATCCAAATTTCATGAAATGAAATGTAATTATTTAATCTGAACGTAAAGGAAATTCTCATGCTTGCTGATGTCAAAAGGCTACCAACCTGGCCTGCTCGATAGAGATTTTTTCGACTGCGGTCACGGTAAATAATTTTGAGAATTTGAGAAAAATCCTGTATGGGTAGGTGATTGATAGCGGCCCCTAATTGCTCTAGCATAGCAGAGATTCAGGAGCGACGGTGACTGCTTACAAACAGGTGGGCCGTAAGATTGTTTATCTATCTTGCAAAAAACACATTCAATTGAAATAAAAATTGAAATTATAATTACAAATCATGGGATAATTGTACTGTACTGTGCTGTACCAACCCATTACTGCTCACTGTTGGACTCCGGTCTCCTCCGAAGAGGGGTTAGGCATAGTCCACCACGCTTACCTAATGCGGATTGGGGACTTTACATATCTTCAAAGGATTTTAGAACCCTTTTCCGATATGCAGGTTTCCTCACGATGTTTTCCTTCACCGTTTTCATATTAAGATTTAGAGGTACAAGCCGGCCGGTTTTCGCGATCTCCCGTACGGAAGGCAAGCGCTTCAACCACTCGGCCACCACTACTAACAAACCACAATAACCAAATATGCGATAACAAACCACTAATATTAAAATATGTAAAATATTGGAATACAAAATTTGGATTACATTATGTCTACCCCTCTGTCGTCGGAGCGACGGGAAAGCATGCCGATGGCGTAACGCGTCGCGCCGTCCCTCCAAACCCCGTGCTGGGTTCTGGCCTCAGCCGGGGTTCGGACGCTGAGTGTGAGCGGTTGGAGGTTTTAGTGCGGTTCAACTCCCACAGATCCGGTGATTTCCTCCAACTGAAAAAAAAAAAAAAAAAACCCCTCTGTCGTCTCATATTATCCTCAAGTATTCGAAGAACTATAAGACAGGAATGTATGTGGAATGCAATGAGAATGCCCGTGATACGTCAAATTCGATACAGACCTCGTTACACGGTGCTGGTTCAAACAGTCACACACAGGCATTACTCGGAGGCTGGTCTGAGAAAAAAGCGACAAGAGATTTGAAAACTCATATTATTTGACTTGCACTGGTAATGTAAGTTAAGCAGGGAGTTTGGCCAACATATTGTAACTGTAACAACCCATTACTGCCCAGTGCTCAGCTCAGGTCTCCTCAGAAGACCTTTTGTTTTTCTTTAAACGAGGCTTGAAGAGAGACCTTAAGAATAGTCCATAGGTAGCGGCCCCGCAGTGTCTACTGGCAATGCAGAGATCCATGAGCGATGGTAACCGCTTACGATCAGGAAGCCTGATAGCTGGTCTCCTTACGTGGCAATAAAAAAAAAATTGAGGCCAACTTACGATTGAGCTGATTTTTTTCTTGAATTCGCATTACAATGCAATCATAGGTATGGTAGGTACTATGGATCTAATTTGATTATAGAATCGGAAGGTACAGGTTTTTTGTACTAAATTGATGATCCCAGGCTCACAGACCATCTGGAATCTTTGGGTCTGCGAAGAGACTTCGGGTCTCTTTGCATCCTATACCGGTTGTTCCACGGGGAGTGCTCTGAGGAATTATTTAAGATGATTCCAACATCTCCCTTCTATTACCGTACCACCCGGCGTCGAGGTGAAGTTCATCCTTACTATATGGAACCACCGCGGTCATCCACGGTCCGTTTCAGGAACACTTTTTTGCCACGCACCATCTGGCTATGGAATGAGCTCCTCTCCTCGGTATTCCCAGGGCGCTATGACTTGTACTTCTTCAAACGAGGCTTGAGTAGGGTCCTTAAAGTTAGGTCGTAGGTAGCGACCCCTCAATGTCCCCTGACATTGCAGAGGTTCATGAGCGACTGTAACCACTTACGATCAGGTGGCCCGTTGGCTCGTCTGCCTATATCAATCCAAAGACCGTTTTACTAAAACGCTTTCTCTTCTCAATTAAACCGATTTTGTCCACTAATGACATCTTTGGGAAAAGCATTTAATGTTTAGATTAGAGTCCACCATTCGTTGCACCGGACCGATATTTGGAGGCATTAGAAAACTATTTCCAAGTTGGTAATTACTGAGGTACGGCATTTCTGAACACGACTTCTAAGGCAAATCTCGATGGATGGTTGATTGGAAACAAAATTGTTGAATTTTACAAGCTTTAACTGTTAATGTAACTATGTAAGTTCGGGTGGAACATTGTGAGTTAAATTTGACAAACTTCCCAGTTTGCGATTATCGCGTGACAATGCAATACATACTAAGTCTAGTAATATATCAAAATGGCGCTGATCTGATGATGGATTCGGAATGTGACCATAGAAACTGAACTAAACAAGATAGACTCGTCCTGTTTAGACTTGTTTTATTTGTCTTAGTTTGTACTTTACTGTTACATGCAAACCCAAACAAAAATTACAGTTAGTATACTTAAAGATTGTTATCCAATTTATTACATAAACTGGCTCACAACGGCCAAGGAAAATAAAGTGAGAAATCGTGCACATCGCAGATTCAAAACTATTCAAAAATATTTAAAGTATTCCTGCATTAAGAGAAGACCTGAGTCCAACAGTGGCTTGTGAATGTACATATTGGTTCATCAGTTCATAAGCAGTTTTAATTATCTCTCTGTCTACACAGTTACAAGATACAAGATTACACAATGCCGAACGTGTAACCCAATCGATCTCTTTGTGTTCGCCGACAAATGAAGCTGTTCTAATTAAGCTGACCGCACAGTAGGAGACTTATTATTTGAGACAGGAGGATTCTCATTGTATTTTAGAGAGATTGTATTGAGATGTAAACAAAAACTTGTCCTTCTTCAAAGGCGACTTAAAGTTTTTTTTTTTTTTTTTTTGGAGGAAATCACCGGATCCCCGCCCGCCCCGCGGGCGGGGTATGTGGGAGTTGAACCGCACTAAAACCTCCAACCGCTCACACTCAGCGTCCGAACCCCGGCTGAGGCCAGAACCCAGCACGGGGTTATGAGGGAAGGCGCGACGCGTTACGCCCAAGGCACTCTTTCCCGTCGCGCCGACTTAAAGAGAGTTAAAGGTATAAACTTATTCAGACACTCGCGGTTTTCTATAATACTTTCATGCATTTTCAACGGGTTCTTACCACGATATTTAATTAATTGAGTTATCTCGATATTTCAGCGTTGTTGGAAACGTCATGATCACGAGAAGACTGGATACTGCGGGTCGATTTAAGAGAATCTCTTTCTCGTTCGCTTTTGGGTAGTATCACTGGACTCGAACTCACATTACTACACACCACACTTGTTTGTAACAATATCGAGACAACTCAATTAATTAAATATCGTGGTAAGAACCCGTTGAAAATGCATGAAAGAGTTAAAGGTAGGTCATAGGTGGCTCCACAGTGACATTGCATGGTTCATGAGTGACAGTAAACAATTGTCAATTACGATCAGGTGGCCCCTTAGCTCGTCTTTCTTCTTGGCAATTTATAAAATTAAATGGAGCTAGGAGTCGCCAAAAGAGTCAAATGGATTATTTCTTCCTTTTATATTGTTCAAGAACAGTTAACAATATTCAGTAGCTACTTTACTAGTAGATCTTTTCAACTTCATTTTATTCAAAACCTCTTTATTTAGGCAGCAACATTATCAACAAATAGTAATCATTTGTAACACTAATTACAGTGGGAACTAGCGATGTCCGTCTCTCTCATTTACTCCATAACTACCTGATGCGTCATCACGATAATTCAACGTAGACACTGTATTTTCGACTTCCAAAGTTATCAAGTTGACGGTATTTTTTAAGATCGAATAAGTACTTTTGAAAATATGTTTAAAAATGTATCTTGATCGGACAAGTTAACACAACGTGTAGGTATTTATTTTCTGGGTGTGCTGATTTCGATGATTCTTTATACGGCTTTTAATATTATTTGTTTCTCTGATGTATACAATAAAGTATTAAATAAATCCCTACTAATATTTTAAATGCGAAAGTAACTCTGTCTGTCTGTCTGTTACGCTTACCGCTTAAACCGATTTCGTTGAAATTTAGCACAGACAATCTTTAAACCCTGAGAAACAACATACATAAACAACATTTTAATTGAAAGTGACGCAGACGAAGTTGCATGGGTCCGCTAGTAAAATATAAATATGGTTTAAATTTTTTTATGGCGATGGGCAGGCGATTCAACTACACGGCCAGCACTATTTTCTTTTGCTCTTCCATATTCCGTCCAAATAGTCTCGCGTGTGACACAGACGAAGTTGCACAAACGTCCAAAAAAAAACACTATATTTTTACGATACAAAAATCTAATAAATCACAGTAAAAGCCAAACAATTAAAAAACCAAAGCTGTCATATCAGTTTATGGTTTCGAACCACCTGGGCCACACGCCAACGGGTTTCATTGAAGACACCAGGTAGTATGAAACATAATATTTTGCGAATGCGAAGGGCCCACCTGGTCGGTAATACGGCACCGTTCACCTATTTATTAACGCTGCACTGCCACTGAGGCCAGATGACCTAATATCCGAGGTTTGTGCTAAAAACCTTGATCAAGTTTCATGTGGTTTCAATGACGGTATTCTTGGAAGTTTCGGAATTGAGGTATTGGAATATTAATGGTAAGGTGTGGTGGGTTAGTAGAGAGATTGACTTAGTGGTAAAATGGTATCTAATATAAAATCTAAAATGGTATCTATTGGTTAATATGTTAACTAATATCTGTCATAAAATAAAATCTCTGGCTTGGAAAGATGACAGCACATAATAGCTTTTTTTTTTTTAGTTGGAGGAAATCACCGTATGTGAGAGTTGAACCGCACTAAAACCTCCAACCGCTCACACTCAGCGTCCGAACCCCGACTGAGGCCAGAACCCAGCACGGGGTTATGAGGGACGGCGCGACGCGTTACGCCCACGGCACTCTTTGCCGTCGCGCCGCCCCCGCACATAATAGCTTAAAGAAAAGTAATCAACTTGTGCTTAACAGTGGCCCCTTTACAGAAGAGACTTATTGAAAAGAAACTTGTGGAAATTTCTTTAGAGTAGGTAGCGGCCCGCAGTATTCCCTAAAATTGTAGAGGAAAATGAGCGACTACTCACGATCAGAAAAATGGCTCACCTATTTATAAAATATGAAAAAATTAAATATTAAACCCAAGCAACCTAACACAGAAAGATTTTTTCAAATCGGTCTAGCTGTTTCGATATGCTAATCTCGCACAAACGGAAAAACTCTTCACCTACAATGCAAAATGATTTATTTTAAAGATTTTTTTTTGCACTGTCAGGCAATATACATCTGCGTGCAAAATGTCAGCTAAATCAGAAACCGGGAAATTTGACAAATTTAACTTGCAAGATTCCATCCGAACTTACATAGTTACATCCAGTGCAAGTTAATAAAGCTTGTAACGAACCCTTTTTCACATGTACAAATCTGAGTGTTTTAAAACACCCTAAAAATTTTCAACGTTACGACTAATTCCCTAGCCAACAAGCAAAAATAATCCCACATCTGGCCAGTGCAGGCTTAAAATCAAATGAGCGATGCACGGTTGATTTATTTATTAGCTATCGAACCTGCTACCTCATCCCTGGTATAACAATACCACAATGCAAGTATCGTGTTACTAAAATCCGCGCCGCTCGGTACAATGCGCATGCATATCGCGGTATAACGTGTTAATAATGCGGAGCGCTGGACTGTGTATCGCGGCATGAGCGGTAGCGATTTTGAAAAAAGTGAAATATTTATCGTTTTTTGTGTTTCAATATTTACCAACTAAACTAAACTCGAACGAGGTCTAGACTAAATCACGATTTAGTTCTCGTAGATAATAGATTTCGTTCACGAATTAATCCTACGAGATTGAGTAGAGCAAAACAGTTAATTTTGTTATATATAGATTTTAATAAATTAGATATTTTTTTGAAAAGTGCTCTTTTTTCTACCTAGTATATGCATTTATTTGTGAATAAAACTTTTATTTTTTTAGCTCTACCTTAATCCTGTATATACAGGGTGTTGTTGCCCGATGAAACAATACTTTAAGGGCTTAATCTATATCACATTTCAAATCATATACACATACTTTTGAAACGGAGATAATGACTTTTTTTTCCCATACAAAGTTGACAAAATATTATTTTGTATTAATTTTGACAACCCTACCCTGACCTACATGTAGCGTGCTATATCTATATGCCATTTTCAAGCATACAGGCGCATCCGATCGCAATTTTAGAGTTCCGTACTATAATAAACTCCTACTAATAGAAAATTAACACGTAGTTTTGATTAGTTATAACTTATGATATATTATGCCTAGAAAACCCAGACTTGGTGGATGGCTTCTACATCAAGTATACTATTTGCTGTGAAAGTATTGTTTCATCGGATTTTAACACCCTGTATATTTTTTATTGCCACGTAGGCAGACGAGCTAACGGTCCACCTGATCGTAAGCGGTTACCGTCGCTCATGGACCTCTGCATTGCCAGAAGACATTGCGGGGCCGCTACCTACGGCCTACCCTTATTTACCAACCTTTTACGTTCCACCGAGGAAATCAAAGTAAAAGTGTATCATTTTTGGGTAGTCAAATGCGCAAAATATACATTACTAATTTAAGAGTAGTTTCTACAATAAAAATATTTAAATTAACTTCTTACACTTCAATACTTCTAAAAAATACCGATTTAATTGTAACTTTCCCCGCCCTCCTCTCGTGGCTTAAACTGCAGTAACTCAATACTATTCGTAAACCGCTTTCGGTACATCCCAGTCCTAATTTAATGGCTCATTTAACGATTTCCAAGTAGTTTTTGCAACGCGTCGTGTACATTTATTATTTTACTTGTAATTACGCATCGTATTGTTTACATTTATTACAGAATACGTTTATTGTTTGTCCATTTAAGTCTGAATATCGAATGTCTTGTTTTTGTAGAGAACGTTTTGAGGGTTTTTGAAAAAGTATATTTACTCAACTAAGATGTCATCTATATATTTTGGTAGTCTATAAGAGTAGGCTAAAGGTATACGCTTACGATCAGGTGGTCATTTATTTATAACTGGCTGACCAGGGTCATTTTATCTGCAGAATAGGTAAAATCTCATTTTTAGAGTCTTACTAAATCTTGCGTTATTATTAGATTCCTATTTTTTTCTGAAAATATAGTAGGTACAGCCTTTCTGGATAAATGGCCTATACAACACAGATTTTTTTCAAATTCACAGTATAAAACCCAAAAACGTCAAAAAACCAGTCACCCTTTACCGTTGGGGACGGAGCGACGGGAAAGAGTGCCGAGCGCGTAACGCGTCGCGCCGTCCCTCCAAACCCCGTGCTGGGTTCTGGCCTCAGCCGGGGTTCGGACGCTGAGTGTGAGCGGTTGGAGGTTTTAGTGCGGTTCAACTCCCACATTCCCCGTGATTTCGTCATCCGATGATTTCTTCCAACTGAAAAAAAAACCCTTTACCGTTCCATATCATGTTACTATCTAATGGACCATACTCTGATCCTCGAGAAACCGTGCACGATATCCTCTCGGTTTTCGGTAAAAAAACCGGTAAAAACTGATATTAGTATTAATTAATCAAGTTAATTTGGAAACAATGGATTCTTCACGCTTTTTTCTATTGTTGTTTGGGAATTTTAAGAAAAAAACATGTTTTTACTGGTAGTTTAAAGGAGTCTCTTTTGATGTCATACCTGCGATTTTAAAAGCGTTTTGTAGCTACTTTAAGTTTGTTTTATACTTTTTACATAAGTAGTATAAAACCAAGTCACTGCTCACTGTCTATTTATCTGTACGTACACTTAAATCTTTAAAACTACGCCATGGATTAATGAGGTTTTTAAATAGATAGAGTGATTCAACAGGAAGGTTTATGTATCTAATACATGCATAGTAGAGACATACTTACAACTTTAGAGGTTGATGTGATGTCGTAAATAAGCACTGCTTCTAGACTTTCTGCACTTGCATCACTAATGCTTTTTAAATCCTCACTTTAGTAATACAGACAAAGTTAAAATATATACTAATATTATAAAGCTGAAGAGTTTGTTTGTTTGTTTGTTTGAACGCGCTAATCTCAGGATCTACTGGTCCGATTTCAAAAATTCTTTCACTGTTGGAAAGTCCATTTATCGAGGAAGGTTATAGGCTATATTTTATTTTGAAAAAAATTAGGGATCCCTATGAAAATATCGAATATGTAACACAAGTGAATAATCGAAAACCTATTTATGCATACGCTGCAAAAACTATTGATAATAGAACAAAATGATGTACTACGGGTTTTTAGGTCTTTTGAAGACAAACAAAAAAGTCCGCGACAGCATATATCTAACTATCATAGTTTAGTCACAACAACTGCTTTTAGGTTAAAAAAAAAAATCGTCCGAAGAATGAATTTAACGTTAAATTAGTATTGTCATATTAATCCTTATCCAAATAAAGTATTATGTTATCAAGAGTATCAATGTAGAAGTAAATTATTTTTTGTTTTATTCCAATCGGACTTTTCGTTTAGAAGTTATTACGAGTATAAAACATGAATACTCCCCGGGCCGCGCAAATAATATCGCAACAGCATTAAGAGTACTGTTTGAACCCCTTTGTGACGCAGACGAAGTTGCGAGGGTCATCTAGTCTAATATAAACGTGGTCCTTTTTTAAATAAACTCAAAAATCACATTTAAATAATTCTAATCCTTCTACCATTTAAAAACAAAATGGCTGCCTATAATCCTAAACGAATCAAATGTTGTCTCGTAAGTAATTATCGTGCTGGTACGGGAGCTTCAAGCACAAACAATTATGTTTACATTTACAGATTGAAACGCGTTCGACAACGCCCCACAAATTGTGTTTTAATTTTTTAAACTGACAACACTTAGCTTAAGGGTTGTCGGTTGTTTGGGAGTGGAGCGTGTTTTGCTCTTTTAGCTGTTGCAGTTGTAAAAAAGTTCCAAATACGTAGAAAACAAAATACATCTATTAAGGTGTAGGTATTGGAAAATGATATTTTGTATATTTTAGATGCACGCCGTTCTTACAAATAAAAAATACCTAAAACTCGTTGCAAAAAACAATGTGACACCAAATTTCTTCACTGAATATGAAATATTAGTGGAATACCACCTATAAAAAATCTAATGCTGCTAGTGAGGGAGGAGTAAAGAACGAATCATAAAATAAAACTAAGAAAATAAAAGTTGTGAAAAAATGTACAAAACGTCTGTATTCGGCAATGGAAAGTTCTAAATTCAAATAAGCGCGCCAACATCTATTCTCTATTACAATTCAAAAAGTATTTACACAAAAGAGGTTTAAATAATAAATATTTAAACTATTTATAAAGTTAAACATTGTTAGTGCCTTTTTATAAATCTAGTAATATTTTCTCAAAACATACAGCAAGAAGGTGAATAGAAAACTAAACAAAATGAATTTAAGAGTAATCGCTACCGCTCCACAGCATACACCGCGTATTTCTACAGTCATGAGTACGTGATTGGTCCAAACGAGATAGGTCCCGTCATTTATTTTAATTCGTCTGCGACTGAGTGACGTGGGCGTCACAGACCCTTCGACCCACCGTCCTTTTGCTCCTTTACTACCAATAAGTGTACAGAAAGAAAACTTAAAACAAGTTGTTGTTTACATATCACACGATATTCATTTTTTTTTCTTTTGTCGTGTTTCGATATTGGATCGCCAACTTCCAACTTTCCTATTTGTTGGCCGTCACCGTCATTTATTTTATACGTATGTTGGGCTGATCGTAAGCGGTTACCGTTGCTCATAGACGTCTACACGGTCACTGCCACACTGCGAAGGACACTGCGGGGCCGCTATCTACGGCCTACCTTTAAGAACTTTCTCCAAGCATCGTTGTAAGGATTTGTGGGGAAACAACTGCCCACTTCCTGTTTAGAAGATTTAATTACCTTGATTCGCAGTCCAAAAATGGACATTCGCAATACCTTTAGCTCACGCTTATCGAGGGCGGCACGACGGAGAAAAGTGCTGTTATGCACAACGTGTCACCTGGCCTCGGCCGGGGTTCGGACGCTGAGTGTGAGCGGTTGGAGGTCCTAATGCGGTTCAACTCTCGCATATCTCGCGGGGAGTGTGAGAATCTGGCCATTTCCTCCAACTAAAAAAGAAAAACACGTATAAATTTTACATCTGTATAAGTAAAGATTGTGTACTTGGTCCCTTCGTTCCTCCTGAAGGGTCAATTCAACTATGAATTGAAGATTAAGCTCGATTTGTTTGTCCTGCAAACAGATTGCTTTTTAAATGTTAATGTGTACTTATTTATTTATTCAAGGGTCGACTGTTGGTAATTTACCTTATCTTTGTGCTGTAGAGGTCTTTGTTGAGTGTAATTTGGATTCGCAAACTAGATTTTACTGTGTAGAGGTTAGATTTTCATTCTGTACCAGCCCATTACTGCCCACTGTTGGGTTCAGGTCTCCTCAGGAGAGGGATTAGGCATAGTCCACCAGGCTTGCCTAGTGCGGATTGGGGACTTCACATATCTTTAAAGGATTTTTAGAACCCTTTTCCGATATGCAGGTTTCCTCACGATGTTTTCCTTCAAAGTTTATAGTCAGTGGTGTTGTGAAAAAGTGCACATAAATCTGTTTCACATTTAGATTTAGAGGTACAAGCCGGCCGGATTTGAATCTGCGACCTCCCGTACCGAAGGAAGCGCTTCGACCACTCGGCCACCACGACTTCATTTTCATTACGCAGTGGTTTTAACTAGTAAAACCGTTAAAATCTTACCTATTTGTTAACAATAACATCTATTTATGAGATAAAAGTTTAATTACCTAACAGATTAACTATAGTACAAAATAATAGATTTAAAATCATTTATTTATCTTCTTCTCATAGTTTTTCTAAACTATTTTATCTTTCAACCACAAAAAACATTAAGCGCAAAAAAACCTTTTTAAAAACCATTAAACAGCACAAAAATTAAAACGAATAATAAATGTATTTTTATTACAAAATGTAATACAATACATAATGTGCTCAAAATGGCATGAACCTCGTTCGTATGGATGCAAGGTAGCGTGAAAAGCCACGCCGAGGGGTCTCAACCCTTGTAGAACACAAATGTTGATTATTCACGCCATTTTGCGTTTTATAGAGCTGATGTAAGGGATGTGATGGTATTTGTCAAGTACTTTAACCTTTTTTGATAGGATTTGATGGGATCTTCACAATAGCAGAATCAAAAGAGAAGATATTATGAATGCCCCCTCAGTATCCTCTGACATTGCAGAGGATCATGAGCGACGGTAACCACTTCCTATCAGGTGGGCCGTTGACTCGTCTGCCTACATGGCAATTAAAAAAAAAATGTATATTAATTTTGCTGTCTGGTGTTTAAAACTACGCAACGGACTTTGAGTCGATTTTTTTAAATGTAGGTGTCCGTTCAGCCCCTGTACTCAGCAGCCAGGTCTGCAGTTCCAAGTTAGGATATATCAGGAGAACTATGTATCAAGTTTTCAGCTTGTCTCAACTACCTACCGACTTTGGGTCAATTGCACCAAAGGTACATCAAACATATGAACAAAACATTGTAAAACAATATTGAAAAAAAAAACAAATTAAATTAAAAAAAGACATATCCGCTGAGTTTCTTGCGCCGGTTCTTCTCAAGACGGAGGCGTAATTTTAGCGAACTGGTGGTAGAACTTTTTTGACTTTCAAAATGTATATGTCCACATCAACTTTAAAATAAATGATTTGACTTTGAACACAATTACAAAGGGAGGGCAGTAGTTCAAAGTAAAAATATGCGCATTGGAGCGTACAAGTAACCACTAGTAATACAACAAGATAATTCTTTGTATTTATCCTGAATATAAGTACATATTGTCGATATCTCATTAAACCCTCTACCTTCCACTAAAGGGTGCTTCAAAACAAGATTCTTTGTAAAGAAACATAATAACTTACAATATTACTTTTATATTTTTTTTATACAAAAGAGTTTTTATCGAAAAGGTTTTAATACTTGTTTGTATACTTTTTTGAAGATAATTTTACTATGAATAAAAGAAATGCTTTAAACACGAGTAAATAAAAAGATAAAGAATGGATAAGTACTGTACTGTACTGTGCTGTACCAACCCATTACTGTCCACTGTTGGGCTCAGGTTTCCTCAGAAGAGGGATTAGGCATAGTCCACCACGCTTGCCCAATGCGGATTGGGGACTTAACATATCTTCTTAGGATTTTTAGAACCCTTTTCCGATATGCAGGTTTCCTCACGATGTTTTCCTTCACCGTTTATAGCCTTCAGATTTCATATTTAGATTTATAGGTACAGCCGGCCAGATTTGAACCCGCGACGGAAGGAAGCGCTTCGACCACTCGGCCACCACGATGTTTAATGGATAAGTATATCAATTAATTAATTTATTTATTTTTGATTATTTAATTTATTTAAATTTATGAGAATAGGTTCTAATAATGAACGGTTTGACTATCTATTTATTTTGCTCAGTTATTAAATAAGAATAATTTAGCAATATAAGTTATAGCTAAAACATTGAGTTGGGCAGTACAACCGGCATTAAATTTATTATATACAACAATCTCCGAACCAAATTATCAGTTAAGAATAAGGCCATATGTCTGTCAAACTTAATTGTAAACTACATTGTCACACTTCGCTATTATTCTGTAATAATAATCTATAAATAATTTAAAAACTAATTAATTACAATTGGTCGTTATTTTCAGCCATATTGAAATTAAAATGACCATAAACAAGAATAATTTTATAGCACAGATAATAAATATCTTCGCGCCAACACTTTGTCTATGAATAGACAACAGCTCAAGTTAATATAGTTATTAATTATTTATATTGAAAGTAAAATAAGCTTCGAAACAAGCACACGTTAATCCACAAAAACCGAAGTTTTTCATTTAAAAAACCATAGATTATACCGTAAAAGGATTCTACGTAAGTTTATTTCTTTACTTTGTAGAGTCAAGGTGTCTATGGTCACTAAAAATGGCGGTTTTAATATTTTTTCTCTCATTATTCAACTGATAAAAAGTAATAAATGTTGTGGATTAAAATAAGCCGTATTTGTGAGTGATATACGATTGTATTCATCCTGTTGAATTATTTATGTAAACCTACAACACTATGTTTAAACTGAAACAAATGACGCCAGAAGAAATTACGAAAAAACTCTATCAGCTGTTGAAAGCAAAATATATTTTACGAGTCAAGCCTTTCCATCACTCTGTCGTTCTCTGTATTTAATAATAGCTTAACAGAAAAAGAACCACCAGCTAGATTACATTTAAAATGTCCCTCATAAATCACCTAACGTAAACTGCAACCTTTGGGTCTACGAAGAGACTTCGGGTCTCTTTGCATCCTATACCGGTTATTCCACGGGGAGTGCTCTGAGAAATTATTTGAGATGATTCCAACATCTCCCTTCTATTACCGTACCACCCGGCGTCGAGGTGGAGTTCATCCTTACTATATGGAACCACCGCGGTCATCCACGGTCCGTTTCAGGGACACTTTTTTGCCACGCACCATCCGGCTTTGGAATGAGCTCCCCTCTTCGGTATTCCCAGAACTTGTCCTTCTTCAAACGAGGCTTGAGGAGGGTCCTTAAAGTTAGGTCGTAGGGAGCGACCCCTCAATGTCCCCTGACATTGCAGAGGTTCATGAGCGACGGTAACCACTTACGATCAGGTGGCCCGTTGGCTCGTCTGTCTACATGGCAATAAAAAATAAATAAATACGCAAACAAACAAGTAAGTACAAGATGAAGCTATCAATACTTGATTAGTATCGTGTCGAAAAATAGAACCTGGTAGGTACTTTAGTTTTAATTACCATTATCCAAATCTCCCATTATTATATGCCCGAACATACTAAAATATTTTTGGAAATACATTATATCATGCCAAAACCATTGACAATATTAAAAATGTATTGAACATTACTAAGATATACCCCACCGAAACTCAACAATAGCAATATCATTTTATTACGAAAATAATTCAATTTTTGTTAATACATAATACCTATAGTTGGGGGCAAGAATAAATGCACATCGACTTTTAGGAAATTATGCAAAAATATTTAGAGTTTTAACAACTCATGAATTAGAACAACAACTGACAATGAATGTCACAAAGTTGTGTGCGATAGAGAAAGCGCTCTATAAATCCGAAGTAACTAACTGCTCTCTTTTTAAAAGTCGAAGTGCATTTATTCTTGCCCCCAACTATACAAATATGTACAGTCAATACGCTAACCAAAAAAACCACTTACTACGACAACCGTTGACTCCGCCTTTAATAGACTCAAAAATTAAATATATCAAAATAAATTTAAACTAAGAATGTAGTTCAAATATAAACAAATAATTATGAAACGAGTGTGTAATTTGACTGTCAATTTGTTAGTTCACTGCTCACCCCCAGACAAGGCACTCAGACCTATAGTCCGGGATACAGAGGTTCTAAATGTTAATTTATTAAAATACTCATGGTGCTTGCATCGGGATTACATTTAATAAAAAATATGGTAAGAACTCGATCCATTATGGATTAAATAAATGTAGTAAAATAAATTAAAATCCGTTTGTTAGTAACGGCTAATGAGGGCATTAGAATACTGATACTACCTAAAATATTTCTTCATTGGAGAGGACACATCTCATGCAAAACGAATGGTTTTTGAGTCTGAAGACAACCTGATAAGAAGTCACTAGATGCGGGTTTTTTTTTTCAATTGGAGGAAATCACCGGGTCCCGGGCCCGCCCCGCGGGTATGTGGGAGTTGAATTGTGAAGTTGAACCGCACTAAAACCTCCAACCACTCACACTCAGCGTCCGAACCCCAGCTGAGGCCAGAACCCAGCACGGGGTTTGAAGGGACGGCACTCTTTCCCGTCGCGCCGTCCCCACTAGATGCGGGTAGTGCAAGATTGGTCACACTAATAATATGGATTTTTTTTGGGAGGGTATTTTCTAATCCATAATTCAAATGAAAGATTATTACTGTCTTATGTGAAACCCTATAAAAATTGGCATTCTGTTACTACATTATATTATCGATTACGGCGTTTATGATAAATTTAATTTTCATCCGTACGGCTCTCGGACTATAATGTTGTAAAATCCGCAAGTCACTATGGACATGTGGCGACTCCAAAATTGAAACCTCCGCGCTTGTATTTACTTTTTAATTTTTTTTTGTCGAATCGAAGGAGTCATTAGTTTGTAATTCATAACGGTCAAGTCATTTTTTCTGTAAGATCGACCTCAAAACGTGTCAGGTGCGTCATTTTAATAACATATTTTTTCCTTTTCGTAATTAAATGCAAAAAATTTAGACGACGTCATAATAAAAATGTTCCCGCCATTAGGTGTGTGTGTTTTTACAAAATTATTCCTTATTCAAATCGGTGTCCATTTATTTTAACGGCCAGCCCTTATTGAGTTGATGGCGGCATTGCCTTTTGCTGTTTACGTTTAGCAATTATTTTAATTGCTATAATGACTACTGCTATTATAATAACTAATATGAAATGTTTTATGAACTAAGTATTATTTAATTAGAACTTTTCAACTTCTTATAGGTTGACTTTCGTGTCTTGGATGTGAATTTTAAATTTAGAATCATTTTTACGCGCGTTTCGGTGCCATTTTGTAATGTAAAAATTTGACAGCGAAAATTGGCGGGAAAACTATTAAGTTCGATCAAGCAAGTATAATGTTATTATTTTGCTGTAAGGCATCAAATTTCGCAAATTAGTAATTTATTTTTTTATTAATTGTAGAAGATTGCCTTATTACAAGAGTTCAAAGTTTGTCCTGGTCTTTGAAAATTGATTGGAACAAACGACATGCCTGTTGACACAAAACAATAATTCCTTGTTACCTTAACCACTCAACTGGGAACGTCACTTTTCGCTAGATGGCGAAACTGGGGACTTCGTTCGGAATCACTACCCTGTTTGAGCCTCTTTTTAAAAACATTTTTTTCTGATAAAATTTAATTTCGATTTTTAATTTAACCTTATATTTTTGTAAATCTTTATTAATAAATGACGCTGTATTGCATTTTCAGTGCAAATATACTTTCTTCGTAAAATATGAGACGGTTAAAAAAAGTAAACAAAACAAGTTTTTGAACTGTGCTCAATTTTGACTCCTGCCACAGACTCGGTAAAAGTAAATAAACCAATTTTCGTTGCCGATCCCAGTTGAGTGGTTAATATCTTCAATTGTCTCTCTATACTTACATTTTTTTAATAATTTGACCGTACACACACTTTACACAAGTTTATGCATAAGTGCACCATTTGTTGGTCAAGAGAAGTCTTCTTTCATCTACACTTATAAATTGCATGATACACTTTCACAAAAATCCTAACAAAACAGCCGAATCACAATCCACTATTGATATGTTACAACTTACAGCCAATATTTCATTACAAATAAAAAAAAACCGCTACAAAAAGCACAGATTTAAAAAAAACAATAGACAACACAATGAATAGAAAAACTTGTATATCCATAACACAATCTACGTAATAAAGGCACAATACAAACACTATTCTGTTGATTGAAACGTCAATATGTCGGCCTGGTCGATCAGTGATGTACTTATTAAGAACATAATTACTACATGCTGCGAGATAACCATGCATTCTGTATTTTTTCGTAGGGTGATGGAGCCAGATTCTGATGCTCTACGACGTAAAAATGAAGATATCTTTACTACTAGTCACTATATAATGTCTAGTATAAAATTAAGTCGCTTCACGCTGTCTGTTCCTATGTGTGCATCTTTTAAATTGCGCTATGGATTTTACTGCAACTTTTCTATTAGATAGAGTGATTCAAGAGAAATATTTATGTGTAAGAATGTGTATAGTACATGCATAATAAAGTAGAGAATATATGGCGGTGTTTTTTTCGTTTAAGATTTTTTGATGTGATGTCGTAAATAAGCACATTTTTCTTTTATCTTTTTCTTTTCATAATTGTTTCATGTGGTGTTATTTAAAGTTGGAGAATTGGGTCGGTTACCCTACATTGAGACGTCACGCCAAAAAAATCATCCTATCAAGATACAATGATTCGATGTTTTTGAGGTTAGTCGATTTTATATCGATTTCAATGCTGGCTGGTAATAAAAAGTTTTTGTTTTTTTTTCTAATGGATTAAAATTCTTTTGTTTCTCGTTACGGACTCTTGACGTGGGATGGTTTGATGTCTGCTTTGTTTGTTAAACAAAATGATCGGGGTTCGAATTCTGAGTTCTTTTATTTATATTCTAAAGTGTGTTCCAATCAAATTTTGTCTTGCACACGAATATTTAAGGCAAAAATAAGTACAAATAATTGGTTTGCATTTTAAATCTTGTCTATTCTTAAAGACGCCTTTCTAATCCAATACTTTGAGTAAATTTAGTGAAAACGATTTTATTTCAAGATACACCTAGTAGGGAACCAAACTTTAAAGATTTGACTCTATTTACAAATTAAATTAAATTAGAAAACAAACACAGCTAAGGGACGTTACAGTTACAGTGAAAAAAATAAAATGGAGATGGACAGGCCATCTTATCAGAGTTGCTACTGACCGGCAACAATGGAGTCAGCTGGAGGAGGCCTTTGACAGAAATGGCAACAAACTTTAGATTAAGTTTAATTTTTTGTTAGTAATGTATATAATATGTTTGTAATCATTTTTGTCCTGAATAAAGGCTATTTTGTTTTACAAATTAAATTCGTTGCTGAAGGAATAAAAGAATCATGCATTACTAGCAACAAGAAAGTCATTTCATTTTTATTGCCACGTGGGCAGATTAGCAAACGGACAACCCATCGTATGTTATCTTTCATGGACCTCAATATTAGGAGACACTGCCTACCCGTAACCTTGGACCTAGTGGTGTGTAAGTAGGACATCATATAACTAGTGGCTATGAACTTACGTCGTAGGTCGCCTTTACTTAGAACCGCTGCGATCTTCCACGGTTCGCTTCCGAAGATCATTTTTGCCCCGTACCATTCCGATTTGGAATGGAGCGAATGGGAGCATTCGCGGTGTTCCCGGAGCGCTATGACATGTCCCTCTTTAAACGAGGTTTAAGAAAAGTCCTGTATGGGTAGGTGATAGATAACGGCTCCTCATTGCCCTGGCATTGTAGAGGTCCATGAGCGACGATGACCGCTTACCATCAGGTGGGCCGTAGGCTCGTTTATCTATCAAGCAATAAAAAAAAAGAAAAAAAAAAGGTAAAGGTTCTTTCTACCAATTTTAGAGGACAACACAGTCACAAAAAATACCTTGGACTTGTGGTTGAGCATTTTAACTAACCCATGGACATCAGCAATGCAAGTGCCAAAGACTAAGCTTTTTCTGTGTTTCAACTTTTTTTGTGACAGGAAGAATTCGAAACTCCACCCGGCCTGCAGTTGGGGTATGTGGGAGTCGAACCGTACTAAAACCTCTTACCACTCACGCTCAGCGTCCGAACCCCAGCTAAGATAGAAACAACTAGAAAAACTTATTCAGACACTCACGGTTTTCTATAATACTTTCATGCATTTTCAACGGGTTCTTACCACGATATTTAATTAATTGAGATGTTGTTGCAAACGTCATGATCACGAAAAGACTGGATACTGCGGGTCGATTTAAGAGCAAACAAATCTGTCTATCCTCTTTCTCGTTCGCTTTTTGGTTGCCACTGGAACTCGAACTCACATCACGACACAACACACTCACTGTATCTACAAGACACTCTGAGCATGAACCCTTAGTGACTGTTGTGTTTAGCACTGGATTCCACATACTCGATAATCTGAAGCCGTCACCCCTGTTAAAAGTGCTATGTCTTGAAATCTCGATAGCTTCTTTAACCATCCTTGGTACGTAACGACGTTCAGAAGATAGTACCTGAGGATTATGTAATTGTATCCAGTGATTGGAATATTAATTAAATATCGTGGTAAAAACCCGTTGAAAATGCATGAAAGTACAACTAGAAAAGTTTTGAATGAAATCTTTAAAGACCAAAATGTCAAACCCGTTGAGAATCGACTTATATAAACCCTACGCCTCTACTAGTTTCATGAAACACCCTGTTTAGTCATCTAAGTAAAAACAGCTTCCATCTCAATTGACAGCCTAATCCTGTGAGTTAGTATTAATCTGACTATTATGTCGTCCGATTGTCCGCGGACATACACGACGTACATCCATTTGTCTAAATACACATTTAATGTAATCTGCTTCTAAGTATATTAGGCTGCGTTTACGATGGTGTGTTGAATTTGCGATTTTTTTTCTTTAAATTAAGCTTAATTTAAAGAAAATTGTAACAGCTTTTGTATTTTTTGTATAAACACGTCAATTTTCTACAGTATTCCTGTTTGTAAGTGTTTACCTTCGCTAATTAGTCACTACATTGCCAGGACATTGTAGGACCATTATTTTTCACATACAAGACTTTTCTTAAACCCCTATTAAATAGAGATATGTCATAGCACTCCGGAAACAGAAGTTTATTATGAACAGTTCACCAAGTTTTCTCAATTAATTCAATAAATTATTTAACAACATTTACGTAAAGCGTACATAAAGCGTTGGAAGCTGCGACAAATTCTACAAAAACGCTGCGACTAAAAACAAAGATAGACACACCCTTATTCAAATAGAAGATTTATCCGTCAATAAGACGTGTCCGACGTTGGAACAGCGAATCATCTGACGGACGATGACGTACAATGTAAATACTGATCTTTAGATACGTTATTTGATATCAAGACATCACCGTGAGACGAACGTGGTTTTATCAAATCCTATACTTACACTGTAGCGTAACCTCTCATTCATCTGAGGTGTAAAGAATGTCCAAGAGCTGCCATTTGCAACTTAATTTAGCTATCTACTAAATCATCTATTGAATTTAATGTTCAAAACACTGCAACTAAAAATAAGGCGGTTGTTGAGCATTGGGTTTTTTAAGGGGTGTCGAGATTGTGAACGCTGATGAGTTACCTCGAATATTACTAATATTCTAAGTACTCGATTTAGGGAAAACAATTTGAATATCAACTATAAAATTATCTTATAAATTACGTAAGGAACTAGGTTATTAAGGCCCTTATCAATAACAAGACTAAATATTGGTATCACAAGTTTTAGTCCTATAGTCAACGTAAGCGTCAATCGATCGAGTTACAATACATGATCCTCAAAAGAAAATATTCCAAGCTACTACGGTGTAACAAAACTCTGCTTCACAATAAAATCTATAACCTGCAACAAAAACAAAAGCCTAACGCCAAATTATCACTCAACTATCAACCTTAACACACCGATTTAAAGTCCTAACACACCTTCAAAATTATAAGGTTGTTTATGTCAAACAAAAACAAAAAGCAAGATGGCGCCGTCCGAATTGAGATGTAATTGAAAAGTTGTTTGAGTGTTTAATGTGTCATGGGGATCTGTGGGGCACAGATAGTGCTGGAAGATAAGTAATTGACTTGTTGGTGGTTTTACTGAGACAGGATAATGTGGAGAAGGTTGTCAAGAGTGTCATGACAGTAAGGCTTTCTCGTAGATCTCCTAATGGTTTTATTATACCAGAGACAAAAGGACATGAGCTCCAATGGATCCAAGATTTAAGAGTTTTAGAGTGTACTGAGAGTAACACTTTCTCATAGATTCTTCGCTCCTCGTAATGGTTTTTAACCAGACTCAAAAGTCCGTCGGAGTGAGCGGTTGCTGTCACCCAATAATCTCCATGGCTGTAGTAGATATTGCTGAAAATCTAACGCACTATTTATAAGCCTACGTAGACCCAGCTTTACTTTCATTATTTGTTTGCATACTATCAACAAACAAAACAGCGTAGCCAGAAAAGTATTTTTGCTTTTTTCAGGAAAATGCTCCTTAGAGAATATTTAAACAAAAAAAAAACACAAAATCAGTAAACCAATGACAGACCACAGACATTCACATTGTTTTACTGAGTGACCCACTTAAAAATAGCCCTAAAATCGAGCTACATTTACCACCAAATTTAAGACCCCAAGTTGACAAACGTAACCCAATTCCGCGTTTTCGCAACACACCAAACTACTTTCTCATACTTCATCGAAATGGCATTCGATATCGAATACAAAATAATTAAATCGATATTGAGTGAGGTCGGATCGATTGACCGAGTTCCGATAACGCATCGCCCTCTGACGTGTGTCTGAACTCAGCAAGGGTCCGTGGATAAGACACGTTCCTATGTATCTGATTGTTCTTGTTTTAAAGGTCTACGCTCACTATTGCCACAATGAATCGCATTAGGTAATTATTAATTTGGGTCCCATAGTGTCTGGTGAACTGGTGGTAGAATTTTAACGACAACAAATATGTACTGTTTTGTTCAAAGTGCGGCACTGAAATGAATTAAACGAAATATTCTCAATGTTAATGAATGATCATACTTGTTGATCTCAAAATGCTAAACTCTTAAAATTAATTTGAAATATTTTCAAATAAACCTTTTTTTTTCAGTTGGAGGTAATCATGTGGGAGTTGAACCGCACTAAAACCTCCAACCGCTCACACTCAGCGTCCGAACCCCGACTGAGGCCAGAACCCAGCACGGGGTTACGAAAGACGGCGCGACGCGTTACGCGCTCGGCACTCTTTCCCGTCGCACCGTCCCCGTTCCATTATACTTACCAGTTTCTTGTCATTTTTACAAAATTAAGGCAACTTTTATCACTCTATACACACTTTAAACCAAACTTGTGTCCGAGACAGAGTTATTTGTGAGGAATGCGTGGCAGCGTTAATCCCTGACTAATGTCTGGACCTCGTAAATGTGACGTCACAACCAATCTGTCAAAACGTATGTGGGAATACGTGATAATGTGCGTTAAGGTTACGTTTCGAAGACTGCGACTGAAAAACGTAAACGTCTGTATGTGGTTAAAAATTAACGAGTAACTTTTTGGTATAATTTTAGATTTATAGTTTAGGTAAATGACGCACCATCCGGCTATGGAATGAGCTCCCCTCTTCGGTGTTCTCCGAGCGCTATGACTTGTCCTTCTTCAAACGAGGCTTGAAGAGAGTCCTTAAGGGTAGGCCGTAGGCAGCGGCCCCGCAGTGTCTTCTAGCAATGCAGAGGTCCATGAACGACGGTCACCGCTTACGATCAGGTGGGCCGTTAACTCGTCTGCCTTCGTGGCAATAAAAAAAAAATGAACGAAATTAAGTGTAAGTAATCGTAAGCGTATTAATAAGTATGCCAACATTGCAAAACATATTTTATAGATGTTAATTTCTCAATCTAAAATAACTACTCAATTTATCAGATGATCTCTAGATGTAAATAGAAAACAATCAGGATTTTTTTAAAGTATAAATCTGATTCAGACTTTATTTTCACCATACATCAATTGAAATCACAGTCACCTCTATCAAAAGGTTGACTTTTGTTCTAAAACGTCACGACGATAAACATTACCGTAATGCCTAACGCGTCGTAAAGCTCTGCTGAGTGTAATCAGTTAGAGGTTTTAGTGCAGTTCATGATTTAACGGTAATCCGGCAATTTCAACCATACAGTTTATTAAGTATATTTCAACAAATAGCCGCATAGATCAGAACGACACCTTAACAGTGCTAGTCAGACAGTGACTAGGCATTAAAGGGAGGCGCCGTTGCTTAGACACAGGCGCGACGCACGACCAACGCGTAATGGCGCTAGACCATAATGGCGGGAAAAAAACGATGAAATTTCGGTACCCTGTCACTTCTAATACATTTGTGGATATATGATTTATCCACTCAACTGGGAACGTCACTATTCGCTACATCGCGAAATTGGGGACTTCGTTCGGAATCAATACCGTGTTTGAGCCCCTTTTTAAAAACATTTTTTCCAAATCTTTGTTATTAAACGACGCTGTATTGCATTTTCAGCGAAAATATATCAAACCAATAAACCAATTTGGTTGCCGATCCCAATTGAGTGGATATGTCTTTAGAACTTAGGTTACTTTGAAGAGAAACCTTTTTAGGCACAGACTATGCCTAAAAGAAAAATAAAAGGCACAGACTATTTCTTTCCTTGTCTTTCTCTAAACTATGAACGACGGTAACCGCTTACAATCACGTTGGCCGCTCTTTAACCTACATAGCAAAAAATCAAATTACCATCACAAAAATAGTTACTAAAAGAGAATCACAGTCTAAGTAAGAGACAATAATCACTTACCACTAGAAACTTAGATTTACGAAACAACAAAAATAAAAATCAAATTAGAACTCTCACATAGAATCGACAATATACAGGGTGATTTCCTAGTGAGGGTACATATTGAAGGTCATGGTAGCTGATGTTTATATACAACCAGTAAAAATATTATTACCATAGAATATGGCTTAATGCCTTAGTAATCGCAACTTAAAAATATCTAAAATTCTTGCAAAATTATGGTTTTTCAACAGCTGATGGGTGTGGCGGAGGTGTGGGGTGCGCGAGATCACTAGAGGTCGTTAGTCAACACACTTTTAGCCGAAATTTTTTATGTTTGATGTAGTTTTGTCGAATTGAGATTTTAAAAAAAAAATAATTTTACCTATTTTTTGTAATATTCACCCTCCTGCAATATGTACCCTCTCTAAAAAATCACCCTGTATATACCTACTCTAAATTAAGATAAACTTGTTATTTATCAATTATACCGTCTTTACACTCCAGTGTTAACTTTCATAACAAACTACGGAACCCCCATTGTATATTTTCACTTAAATCCGTAACTTAAAACGTAATCCTTAGGAGTAACAAACCGTTTTCCACAACTGTTGGTTTCACACGAACTTAAACTACAACCGTAAAAAAGAGAAATACAAGAATGTCTTTTACGAGTTAGATGCAAAAATAATAGCGGAATGAAGGAGAATAAAAACGAAAAATGTAAATTTGAATTTGGAAATTAAATTTGTCTTTATTGACTTCCAAAAAGGAGGACGTACTCAATTCACCTCTAACTTTTCTTTTGTTTTTTTTATGTTTGGTCCTCCATTTAGTTTATATAGACACCAAAAATTTTGTGGAGTATCGATATGTCATACACAATTACTAAATGACTCGCTATTCGACCAAAATACAAGTCTAGTACGAATTAAGGCTTACGTTACATTCTTTCTTCCAATTTTAGGAAAAGAACACCACATTCTCGATTCTAGCCTGTACCTGTACCAACCCATTACTGCCCACTGTTGGGCTCAGGTCTCCTCAGAAGAGGGATTAGGCATAGTCCACCACGCTTATCCAGTGCGGATTGGGGACTTCACATATCTTCAAAGGATTTTTAGAACCCTTTTCCGACATGCAGGTTTCCTCACGATGTTTTCCTTCACCGTTTTTAGCCAGTGATGTTATGAAAAATTGCACATAAATCTGTTTCACATTTAGATTTAGAGGTACAAGCCGGCCGGATTTGAACTCGCAACCTCCCGTTCGGAAGGACGCGCTTCGACCACTCGGCCACCACGACGTCTTGATTCTAGCTTCATACAATTACCCCTCAAGATTGGTGAATTAGCAAAAAGAGCCCCCGATCAAAAACTTGATGACGAAACAATGAATTAAACAGAGGCCACCTTGCGGCGCTCATTAACACAAATGGATGCACGACTCCGACAATAAAAATCGCATTTACACAACGAAAAAAAAACAAATTGATTAATGACACTGCGGCTTACGGTGTGTCACAGAATACTTATGATACAGAAGATAAGGTAAATAAAAAAGCAAAATGGAATAGTGTAATACAAAAAAAATCGAAGAATATTGTAAGTAACCTTGTGTAATTTTTTTTTTTCAAAAAAAACCTCAAGGCGAGGTTTTATCAATTTTTTCAGGCCATTTTAATACACCTTGTATTGAAAGGATTGGAGTGACCATAGGAACTACCGTACTAAACAGACTCATCGTGTTCCAGGTCGTTTTACTTGTGATGATCTTAAAAGATTTGTGGCGCACATATTTTATTTTACATCTTTATATTTATTTTATTATTTACATATATCGTCTACACACACTACACCTAAACATAATTATACAACTCATAATATAATAACATAATTTCATTCTTATTTATAATAATTATATTTACAACATTATCGCCGTCGTTCTTGACACGGCGCGTATTGTGAGGAGGTTCCTCTCTCTTGAGCCCTGACCACTGATGGCTTGGGTCGTAGACTCCGCCTGCAGTGGCCCTCTGTTTTTTTGTAAATGTTTTTTTAAATATAATGTAAAAAATAAGCTAATAAAAGGATATATACAATATTATTTACAGACGTCGAACTTACTGATCCCTAAAATCGCTATATGTAAATAATAAAATAAATATAAAGGTGTAAAATAAAATATGTGCGCCACAGATTTAAATTATTTTCTTTAAATAAATTATTTAAGAAAAACTTGAGTTCTGTGTACCTACTATAATGTTAACAGTATTCTAGCGAGCTGATTCATGAGACACAGTGCTGTGTCGCGCGTCACGCAACATCGCCAACATGTTAGATAACTCATAAAAAATAAATTAAACGTGCGACGATAGATGCAATTAGAAATTAACATGATTTGAAAATAAACTGTACCTATACATATTCAGTAGTTGCAAGCGTTGTAATTGCATTGTCGAATTTGAACACGATAATATGACATTTTGTATGTAACACGCTACAAAGGCACATACATATTAATAGGTGTACACGCATGCACTGTTTTTTTGATAATATTATTATCAATAATTTTAGTAGGAACTACTGCAGTATTTATATGGGCGATCCTCAAATGATCTACAGTTTGAGCAATAGATTTAGGAATAAATGAGTGGATTTTTTTTGTCACAGTAACAGATGTAATGAGATAAAATTTTGGATATATATGTGTTACAAGTGTGACGTGGTTGGCCGATAGCTTATTAATATTTTGTTAGTTTTTAATTTCCATCGTTTTATATGTTATAATTTTTTATTACTGTTTGTCTTTTTATCTTGTACTCTTTTTTCTTTTCCATGTATATTTATGTTCTACTAGTATATTGTAAGTTGTTCCAAACTAAAATTTAAACCCTTATTGGCACGGAGCCCTGACACCTATAACACAAGTTAAATATTACTGTGGGTGTCAGAGTTCAACTTAGTTTTGTACTAACCATGAACTTTATAATTGTAAGCATTGTTTACTTTCTAAAAAAAGCTAACGGGCCACCTGATTATAATTAGTTGCGCTAGACCTCTGCAATATCAGTGCCTGACGTGGCTACGATCTACGACTTAACTCTAAGCCTTTTTAAACGGTTTTATTTAGCTCACCCCGTTTGTTTTTTCAAGCCTCGTTTGAAGATTGACAAATGAGTATTGCGAAAAATTCCGATGTGCTGCGATTTCGAATATTGTCGATGATATTTTGCATATGCATTACAAAATAATTTGGTCAATAGAACAATAAATCCTCCTTGCGCCATTCCTTATTAATAAATCACAACATGACAAATTACAAGTTATAATCGCGTTTCATTACAAAATCCGTGTCGTGCTCAATGATTACTTTACTGGTTAATTGAACAGGTTTGTAATCAACAGAACTACTGTTTCATATGACACATGACCTGCACGCAACACGGAATTAAGTTTCATTATTCATGTTATTAGCAATGCCAATGATATTGCAAAACTAAAGAGACGTTTGCTAACAAAATAATATGTTTATTTTTGATCCTATATCATATGTACACAGTATCCTACATCATATGTGTACAGTATGGATTTATGGATGTTTGTTACTCTTTCACGTAAAAACTATTGAATGGATTTGAATGAAACTTTACCACAATATATCTTATACATCAGAATAACACGTAGGCTACAATTTTTGTGGTTTCTAATGTGAGGTCGTAAAAAAACACATTTTTTGCAGTATAATAGTACTATATTATAGACGTCGCGAACTAGACGGGCTAGACGGGACGAACCTGAAGGCCACGCGAACGAAGTCGCGGGCAAAAGCTAGTTATATAATATTATTGATTTTGATCGACTTCTATTTCTCAAGCATAGGACCTATCTCAAATTTCTCCAGTAACTTGATTGGTCAATCTTATGGAAGGTCTGCCCACTTTATTTTTAAATTAAGAAGTTTATTTTGTTGCTCATAGCATAGAGCCAGTACAATGCATAGGAATTTAAGACAAAGTAGTAAAGCAGTACCTAAACAGTTGGTATAAGTATTATAAAATAACTTGAGAGGTGTCAAGGGACACCCGGATGGAACGAAGTTTCTTTCGATTGATTAGTAAGGGAATTGTAATAAAATTTTATTTTTTTAAGTTATAATAATTAGTTAGTTTATCTAAAGAAAGAGAGAGACAAACGTTTTAAACTAACTAATTATTATAACTTAAATAAAATATTTTGATCACAGCGCCATCTAGCGATAATCATCTAAAACAAAAAAAGTGTCTTTACAACTTTTTCATAAGAATTTTCGTCTAGCCCCCTTTCGATGACGCGCGATAAAGAACTTCATTCCAATAATCACATTTTACAATTAATTTTATGAATTTTATTTGTGGATACACGAAAATTCATCACAAAGAAAATGACCGTATGACATTAAACTTATTTTTTTATGAAAAACATGTACGCCACTACATACGCCTGTGTGTCACACAACAATCAGTCACACCGTGATCGTTACATACATTTATATACGAACACAAAGCTGTTAATAACGATATAAATATGTATTGTGCTATTCCACGGCGTTATGTACCTCGTGTAATTCAACTTACATTAACGTAGACTCGGTAACAACACGTTTAAAATTGTGTAAGGCTATATTGTAATGGGTAATGCGTATTTTGTGCGTCTTACTACATACTAAAACGTTTTGAAACAACATCGAAACTTGCTACTAACAAACTACATGTACCTCTTTAAACGAGGTTTAATCAAAATTTCTTTATTCGGACATCAGTGGTCCAAATTGTTAGTATTTACAAAAATAACTTAAAACTAGGTGTTAGTAAGACATAAAAACGGAATAAATTAAATGAACATAAACAAAACTAAAATAAATAACAAGCCCTACACTTGCGATGCTCCTCATGCTAACGACCACCAGAAGAGGACGGGCGTATCATCGTCCGAACGAAATGCCTCACCAGTGATGAGCACGGATCACTTGCCACTGCTTTTAATAGGATATTGTCACTTCCCCTCACTCTCTGCTTTATGGATGCAACCTTTTTTCGCATAACGTCATAAAAATCGTCTGTCCGAGCCAGAGCGAACATACCCGAAGCACTGCAGAAGCGAGGGAGCCCCAACTTTTTAAAGAAAAGTCCTATATAAGTAGGTGATAGATAACGGCCTCTCAATGCAGTCACATTGCAGAGGTTCATGAGCAACGGTAACCGCTTACCATCAAGAGGGCTGTAGGTTCGTCTGTCTTGCAATAAAAAAAACTAGTTTGTCCTTATTTAAGAGCTCTTCCCAAAACTCGCTTGTAAGACAATTTATAACCGAAATCGAAAGTTGGTTGAATCGAAAGTTTGCATAAAAAATTGCGTAAAAAGTAACACTATAATTGTTGACCTTTTTGCTTTGTGAAATAATCTACTTTTGTTACTACGTCACAGTAGTATCTCTTACTTTTTTTTGGAACGTAGTTCCTTATCGCGCGTTATCGAAAGAGGGCAAGACGGAAATTCTTATGAAAAAGTTGGCACGACACTTTTTGTTATAGATGATTATCGCTAGATGGCGTTGTAATTAAAATCTTTTCATACAATTCCTTATTTTGTTTTATATGATTAATGCTAGATGGCGCTGTTATCAAACTATTTTAAAACGTTTTAAACTAACTTATTATTATAACTTAAAAAAAGAAAATTTTATTACAATTCCCTCACTAATTAATCGAAAGGAACTTCGTTCCATCCGGGTGTTCCTTGACACCTCTCAAGTTTTTTTTTTTTTTTATTGACACAATTTTTTTGATGCATCTTGCTGTCTGTCACTTTACAACTTGAATCGGAGCTAAAACTAATGGAAATAGTACGCGGTGCTCACGATACAGGCCTGCCCTAGTGGGAGCATCATAGTTAATCAGCTTTTGTGCTTCAATGGTTAGCATGATAATTTGGTGACGTAGGTACTCTATTAAGTAGCTAGTAAGGTTCATTTTTTAGTTTGTTACTTTGCATGCAGACTTAAACTAATAAATTTTCATTTCATTTTTTTTATTGCATGATAGATACACGAGCTTACGACCCACCTGATGGTAAGCGGTCACCGTCGCTCATGAACCTCTGCACTGCCAGGGCAAAGAGAGGCCGTTATCTATCACCTACCCATACAGGACTTTTCTTAAATTTATTATAAATTATACATGTTTAAAGAGGCGACTTGACTTTGTTAATTATCATTTTTGCAACGAAGTTCCTTATCGCGCGTTGTGAAAGGGGGCTAGACGGGAAAAAATCTTACGAAAAGTTGTCACGACACTTTTTTTGTTTTAGATGATTATCCCTAGATGGCGCTGTGATCAAAATCTTTTAAAACACGTTTCTTATTTGTTTTAGATGATTATCGCTAGATGGCGCTGTGATCAAAATCTTTTAAAACACGTTCCTTACCGCGCGTTACGTTAGGAAAAAAAAATATAAGATATCTTTTAATCGAAAGGAACTTCGTTCTATTCGGGTGTCCCATGACACCTCTAAGTTTTTTTTCCCTAGAATGTCGCACTTTAGTTCCTTGATATGTAATACTATTTGTAAGGTCATTTTAATTTATTCCTGATACTATCAAGTGTTTCCATGCATTGAAACTGACATAATTGGTATTATCTGATAAGATCTTAAAATACTTTTATAATTAACTAAAGTATTTTTAAGCTTCTAGTTTATTATAATATGCTTTAAATAATTGTTAAATTGTTTTTAGAAATATAGTTTTTTTTTTAATTAGTAATAAGTTAAAAACAATATCCTATAAATCAGTTCATTGGAATTTCTGCATGTCAAATGTGTAGGAATAACTACACGATTCAAATAAGTTATTTAAGTAAAAATAGTAGACGGGCTAATTTCTCATTCCTCAACTTAAGGCAAATAATGTTGTTAGATAATTTTATTATTTATTATTTATTGTATTTTTAACTTATCTATAAGCACTGCACTGCTCTGATGAATTCTTCAGCGTTGATTCCAATGATGAGTCCAGCTGAAAATCAGCGCTGCAGTTTTATGTAGCTGCAACATTTAGCTGAGCTGGTCGCCCATTCAGCACAGATCTTGCACACACTTAATCCATCTGTTTTAGTTTAATAAATCATTATTATTGTTTTGCTTTGTTTTTTTTTGTTTTTATTTCGTATACCATATCGTTTTAATTTTTACTTTGTTTATCTATACTAATATTATAAAGAGGAAAGATTTGTTTGTTTGTTTGTATGTTTGTTTGTAATGAATAGGCTCCGAAACTACTGGACCGATTTCAAAAATTCTTTCACCTTTGGAAAGCTACATTATCCCCGAGTAACATAGGCTATATTTTATTTTCAAAAAAATTAGGGATCCGTATGAAAATATCGAATATGTAACACAAGGTGAATAATCGAAAACCTATTTATGCGTACGCTGCAAAAACTATTGACAGTAGAACAAAATGATGTACTACGGGTTTTTAGGTATTTGTAAGACAAACAAAAAAGTCCGCGACAGCATATATCTAACTATCATAGTTTAGTCACAATAACCGCTTTTATGTTTAAAAAATATATATTTCATCCCCAGATTGAATTGAACGTTAAATGGGTATCATTATATTAACCCTTATCCAAATTAAGTATTATATTATCAAGAATATTAATGTAGAAGTAAATTACTTTTTGTTTTATTCCAATAGGACTTTTCGTTTAGAAGTTATCACGAGTAGAAAACGCAATGAATATGGGTGGGTGCACTACGGGTACATAATAACGCGACGGCATTGCGAGTACTGTTTGAACCCCTTTGTAACGCAGACGAAGTTGCGCGGGGCAGCTAGTTTTTAAATATAGTATTCGATTTTATATTCTTATATTCAGTGTGTAAGCTTTTTAATTGCTGAATAAATGTATTTTCTATCTTCTTTCAAAATAAATCGACAAACTCCCTGACATATTTTGCGGAATTTTTTTTTTAATAGATATAGGCAGACGAGCTTACGGACCACTATATCATAAGCAGCTACCGTTGCTTATGGACCTCTGCAATGTCAGGGCACACTGCGGGGCTGCTGTCTAAGGCCTACTTTTGAGGACTTATTTAATTATGTTGTTATGTTATTATGTTCAACTGTCACTGACACAAATAAGTTCTTTGCACTTATCTGACTGGAATTAATCGTACTTTCTATTATCTTATGGGATAAGTATTTTATTGGGATGTTGTGTGTGTTACTTAACTTTAATTTTTTTATTTGTTTACTTACGTTTGTTACGTCACTGTCAGCTGGGACTGAAAACCAGCGCTGGATATTGGCATTTGTCCTGCTGGTATGTGTCAGTGTTCAGCTTTATGCTGAGTCACAGCTGATTTGTGGTGAAAGAGAGATTTACTCGCAATTGTCTCTTATTTTTTGTGTATTATTTTTATGTGTTTTGTATCTTTGTATGTTTCTTTTTCTTCACAAATAAAGAATGTCTATGTCTATGTCTACTTTAGTCGTTTTTGCCCAGATTTTTAACAGTCATAATTCCCAAAAAATAGACCTGAGATCGTGAATAGTGTTGTATTAGTGTGGAGCAGTAAATCAGAGCATATTAGATGGTTCCGTGGAATTCTCCGCGTAATTACGGCCGGTCGGATGGGTGGGCGCCACCACTCGACACCGGCTTGTTTACACAGTATAAATATAGTGAAAATGTTACACTCTTTTTTAATTCAATTTATCTGAACATGCCTACCATTAAGCAGGAAATTAAGAATCATACCAATCACATAGTCGGGGTGGCCGAGTGGTCGAAGCGCGCCCTTCCGAACGGGAGGTCGCGGATTCATATCCGGCGGGGTTGTACCTCTAAATCTAAATGTGAAAAAGATTTATGTGCAATTTTTCACAACACCACTGGCTAAAAACGGTGAAGGGAAAACATCGTGAGGAAACCTGCATGTAGGAAAAGGGTTCTAAAAATCCTTTAAAGATACGTGAAGTCCCCAATCCGCACTGGGCAAGCTATGCCTAATCCCTCTTCTGAGGAGACCTGAGCCCAACAGTGGGCAGTAATGGACCGATCACTACAAAAAGCGACTGCCAAATCACCCGAAACCACTAGCTGATGAACTCCTGGCCAACACGCAAGCGACGAAACGTCTAAAACGAAAACACGTCTTATATAGGACGACAGACGAGAGTAGGTACAACCGTCACATGAATACAGTAAAATAATGCTAGTAAATTTTCCTATACGTATCGCTAGATGGCGCTGTGATTATAATCTTTTAAAACAATTCCTTATTTTGTTTTATATGATTAATGCTAGATGGCAAAATATTTTATTTTATTAGTAAGTTTAAAACGTATAATTAGTTAGTTTAAAACGTCTGTCTCTCTCTCTCTTATAGATAAGAGATAGATTTTTTTTAAGTTATAATAATAAGTTAGTTTAAAATGTCGTATAGATAAGATATGTTAACTTAAAAAAATAAAATTTTATTACAATTCCCTCACTAATTAATTGAAAGGAACTTCGTGCCATCTCTCAAGTTTTTAAGTCCCTTGACACCTCTCAAGTTTTTTTTTTTTTACATAGTGACTTCTATTACTTTGTTTTTAACTGGATTCTCCAGAAACTTTGTAATTGTTTCTTTCTTAGGGATAAGACAGCTCGTTGTTTGAGTTGGTCTTCATTTTATTTCCTGTGTTACTGCTGTAAATTATAAATTATATAATAAAGTGTATTCTGTTTCATAACACCCGATAAGAAAGACAACACAAAACATTCACCAATATAAAAATATCATCCCAGATTTAGAAGGAAAAATGAAGATTATCTCAACCCAATTAAAGTTTGTCCTTCTTCAAGTTTTCTGCACTGTGTCTTATAATGATAGGTTGGGCATAGCTTCCGTATAATGCCCACCGCCTTTTTGCTCTACAAATCATCTTCCGTCCTTGTCTATAACTATATTCTATCTCTCTCGCACTAAACACGGCCTGTGATCTAACGTAACTAAAAAATAGCACTTAACTAATATGATGAGAAAATTATTATGGGATTTAACTAGTGTCCCAGAGTTTTTATAACCGGAACTGCAAAAACAGTATAATACGAGGTAATAATAAATTTAAAAGCTACTACCTAATTTATATGAGGAGAAAGAACTTAAAACAAGTTCATGCATTTTCAACGGGTTCTTACCACGATATTTAATTAATTGAGTTGTCTCGATATTTCAACGTTGTTGCAAACGTCATGATCACGAGAAGACTGGATACTGCGGGTCGATTTAAGAGCAAACAAATATGTCTACCCTCTTTCTCGTTCGCTTTTGGGTAGTACCACTGCATGAAAATGCATGAAAGTGTTATAGAAAACCGCGAGTGTCTGAATAAGTTTAAAACAATTTGTTTAAAAGCTGGTATTCAACTTGCACTGGTTGTAACTATGTACCTACCTATATCCACATTAGTCCACAACTATGTAAGTTCGGGTGGAATTTGACATGTATTCCAACTTTCCGGATTCAGATCGTAAATCGCGTGACAATACAATAATATGTTATAATGGAGCTCTTATGAGGGAGTCAGAATAGCCAAAGGAACTCCTCTACTATTTATTTATTTATATTTACTAAACAAGATAAACCCGTCGTATTTGGGCATAATTATCAGAACTGAAAAGTTTGTATTTAAAAAGATTTTTACCTCTGACTTAATAATGCATAAACAGACAAGAAAATGATCCACTTTATAGTAATCTGTTTTTTCTTCTTTATTTATTATTATTATTACACAAAACAGAATACAGTCAAAACATGATTTAAATGTTTTTCAAGTACATTATTACTAAGCTAGACTATATCCCTAAACATGTGTATACATAAGCAACAAAATATAATAGAAAACAGTTCAGTTCAGTAATATTAAAAATTAAAATTATATTATACTTAAGAAAAATTAATAGGTTTTTAAAAAATAATAAAAAAAAAATACAAAAATTTTTGTCGTACATAATTTTCCTCACGTCAGATTTAAATTTTAAGAATTTTTGCTCGGAAATATCAATTGAAGCATGGTGCTCTCTAGAAATATAAAATTGTATTGGCGACAAATCCTAACAATTGGGTTATAAAATGAAGTATTGTTTTTGTAAATTTGAAGGGAGAATACTTTTCTTTATAAACTCTCAACCTTATAATCTCTACAATCTCAGAAAACACCGTCTATCTACGACTACCTACGTCGTATTTTTATAAAAACACATAATAAGTATTTTTAAAGTTATAAAAGATGATAAAATCGAAAAGCACTCATCTCAAAATCGGCGACGACATAGCTTATCTCTTAATACTCCGAGAAATAAAAGACAAAGAAGTTGATAAGCAAATAACCATCAATTCTGAACCAATAGCACATCGCAACAAGTTCGCTAAATCGAATCAATACAGAGTTCAGTCGCGGTTATACTGACAGCGGATTGACAGCGACTATTGAGACATCTATGGCGTATGACAGCATAGCAAGCAATTGTTGTACGGGTTGTACCCAGTAGCATGCAGCTCATACAAGCAAATATGCACTGTATATCCTAACCAATCAAAATTAATTAGAAATAACAATGAAAATTAAATTAAATAGCAATACACCTCTCCTAATGACCTATGGATCAGAGACTTGGCCGCTCACGATGGGTCTTATTAGACGACTCAGAGTCACTCAAAGAGCAATGGAAAGGGCTATGCTGGGTGTTTCTGTGCGTGATCAAATCAGAAATGAGGAGATCCGCAGAAGGACTAAAGTAACCGACATAGCCCAAAGAATTGCATCTTTGAAGTGGCAGTGGGCCGGGTGGGGCCGAAAAGTTCTGGAGTGGCGGCCACGAACCGGTAGACGCAATGTTGGTAGACCTCCCACAATATGGACCGACGATCTGGTCAAGATTGCGGGAGGTCACTGGATGCAGATGACGCAGGACCGGTCGATGTGGCGAAGTTTGGGGGAGGCCTATGTCCAGCAGTGGACGTCTATAGGCTGATGATGATGATGACACCTCTCCTCTTAATACCTCTGTACCTCTAAATCTCAATGTGAAAACGATTTATGTGCATTCTTTCACAAAACCACGGGCTAAAAACGGTGAAGGAAACCTTCGCGAGGAAACCTGCATATGAAAAGGATTCTAAAATACTTCAAAGAAAGAAGACCCCAATCCGCATTAGGCAAGCGTGGTGGTATGATCCATCTACTGAGGAGACGTAAACCCAGCAGTGGGCAAAAATGGGTTATAACTTATGACAGAACTGGTAATGATTTCTCTTTTTTTTTTATTTATGTGTTTAGTCCTTTAATGTTCACTACAAAAAACAACAAAGTATACTAACAATTTTTCACAAAAATCATGCATTTTCTAACAGCAAACACAAAAAATGACGTATCTTTAGTATAGACTAGCTGGCTCACTAAACTTCGTCTGCGTCACATAAGGAATTTTCTCACCGTTTAAACCTTTCCTGGACTTTTACGAATTTTTTAAAATTAAAAAAGCCAAATCGGTTCAGTCGTTCTCGAGCTTTAGCGAGATTAACGAACAGCAATTCATTTTTATATATAAGACTAGCTGGCCCACACAACTTCGTTTGCGTCACATAAGGAATTTTCTCACCGTTAAAACCTTTCCTGGACTTTTACGAATTTTTCAAGATTAAAATAAGCCAAATCGTTTCAGTCGTTCTCGAGTTTTAGTGAGACTAACGAACAGCAAATCATTTTTATATATAAGAACATAATGCAAAAAATCGCTGCTTGTAAAACTCAGCCTAAAGTCACGACACAAGGGGGCGCGCGAAGTAACCGGGGCTGCGTCAATCCCCCGGGATTTTACTTTTCAACCCCTGTTATTGTTTCAATCTCTTGCCGCAGAACTTCGTCACAATGAGGGTACAATTGGAAAAACTTAGAAATCACTTTCACGGCTTCGGGAAAACCGTCGAAAATATGTGGTTTTATAGAGTCCTACTTCTAGAGAGAAGATATACTAGTCGTAAAGGGAGGTTTTTACGTTTTTTTACACATTGGGTTACGTTCTTAGATTTTTATTACTGATCCCTAATTGTATTATAGTACTAGCTGGCCCACACAACTTCGTCTGCGTCAGATAAGGAAATTTTCTCACCGTTTAAACCTTCCCTGGACTTCTACGAATATTTCAAGATCAAAATAAGCCAAATCGGTTCAGTCGTTCTCGAGTTTTAGCGAGACTAACGAACAGCAATCCATTTTTATATATAAGACTAGCTGGCCCACACTACTTCGTCTGCGTCACATAAGGAAATTTTCTCACCGTTTAAACCTTCCCTGGACTTCTACGAATATTTCAAGATTAAAATAAGCCAAATCGGTTCAGTCGTTCTCGAGTTTTAGCGAGACTAACGAACAGCAATTCATTTTTATATATAAGAAGATAGCCTCCCTCGATAGATGGACTATTCAACACTGAGAATTTTTTTCATTTGTCTAGGACCGACCGTTCACGAGATAGTTTTCAATTTTCAAGTTTTTGATTGCAAGATAGGTTTTAATTATTTGATGAAGGTCCAAATGTCCATAAATCGACATTTGCAACATCTTTAGTATTGATTGGATTCTGCCAAATTTAAATAGAGCTGCAAAATTAAAAGTCGGTTTATGAAAATGATTCCACAATTTGGAACAGCATATTGCAGCATATAATATCATCAGCTGGTCCAATAACGAATAGTTACGGTTTGACAGCGCAATGGCGGCAATTTTTATCCAATCTCATGGATTTCCGGTGCCGCGCTCTGTTTCCGGTGGTGGAAACGAACATGCCGAGCCCGCGATATACATGGTGGCCAACATTATACGCTGATCAACATTTAACTGACTGTGTTTAATTTAATTGTAGAACTGTACATTGAAGAAGGGGTGAAAAACCCTTTGAAGGTATTGAAGGTAATAAATATAGAGTTCTTCCTGATTTAGTATGCGTTCTCATGTCCCTCATATATATCTTTAAACTAGGTTTAAGAAAAGTCCTGTATAGTAGCAGATGAGTAACGCCCCCCCCCCCCCAATACCCTGATATCGCAAAAGCTAATGAGCGACAGTAACCGATCATCAGTTTTTCCGTTAGCTGGTTATCTGTAACAAATAATACAGTCCCCAATCCGCATTGGGCAAGTGTGGACTATGCCTGACCATTTTACTAAGGAGAACTGAGCTCAGTAATTGGCAGTAATGAGTTGACACAGATAATCTAAACTCAATTTAAGAGAAAACACAAAACATGTTCATTTTATGTTAATTCCCTCTTGACATTATAATGTTAATTGTTGTTTTGGATCAACATACGCAGTAGCTTATTAAGTCATAATGGCTACATTAAAATGTGTGTTATCTATCGAATACGGTTATAATCCTGTTTTGTTGTCGGTTAAACTTTACCAGGGACGTATTCAGATGGGTGAGAAGTGTGACAACTTGTTACTGGTCACTGCGGGCCTCAGAGCTCCCCAGGTATCAAACATAGTCTACCGCGCGACCTAAAAGAGAATGGAGATGGAAAATTTAAAGTATAATTTAATAAATGAAAAGTTAGTTTCACCAGTTCATTAGTTTCAACTCTTAAATAAATAAACAATTTATTTGTTCGGTCATCATTATTGATAGTGGTTGGTAGTGATTTTTTGTATGTGTGTATTAAAATAAGGGTTCTAATGTATTAGGATTTAACTGCAAAATTTATCATATTTGTCAGTCAAGTAATAAACAGCTCAATCAGAAATCGGGAAGTTGATCAAATTAACTCAAAAGATTCCATCCGAACTGACATAGTTATATCCAGTGCAAGTTTAATAAAAGCTTTTAAAAAAATCGATGTAAGATATTTTTCTTTTTTTTTCTTTTTTTTATTGCTTGATAGATAAACGAGCCTATGGCCCACCTGATGGTAAGCGGTCACCGTCGCTCATGAACCTCTGCAATGCCAGGGCAATGAGAGGCTGTTATCTATTGCCTACCGATACAGGACTTATGTACACGTTCACTTTAACAATCAATGATTAACTCTAAATTCGTCCCCATGCCGACATTTATTACCATAATTCGCCCATAACCTCGCATTACCAACGTGACAAAAACCGCTTCATCTGACAATGTAGTTTAATTACCTCCAAAGGTTTTCTGTACATCATAATCTACTAATTTCCTTCGCAACATCAAGTTTTTGTGGTTTTTCCTTGCGGTGAAGGGTCACACAATGTTACAAAGGGCTTCTTAGAATTGAAGACAAATTACTCTCTACAGTTATTGTATATAACGTTAGGAATTTGAGATAAATGATTTTGTAATGGTATGTGGTAGGTATGATAGAAATAGTTTATTGTCCAAAAATTCACTTTTACACATTACAAGTAGTACAATAATCCTCGCACTAGGTCAGACCTGTATCGCGGGAGACTAAACCATGTTTAACCCTTTCAGGACCATAAGATGGCTGAGACTAAATATGCGAATACTACACAATATTTAAGTTATTCTGTAAAGTAAGAGATATCACTAGAAAAACATAGTAGGGTGTACAAATTACCTATAAATTTCATATGAAACATTTTAACACAACGTACATAAACGTAACGTTTGACATTCATTAAAAAAATATATTATTCAATAATAATAACGATTTTTGTAGAAGGGAAAAATATTTCCCTTGGTCGTGAAAGGGTTAAGCCAAACATTAAATAAATAAATAAATAAGTTACAAAATATAGATGTTATTAAAAAAAGCGTCCTCGAGTTTTATTTTTTTCTTTTTCAATTAATTTGGGAACCACTTCACAACATCTCACCACCAATAACATTTCAAAATCCACGAGTAATCATTAATACTTTTACATCGTTTCAATACACTTAAAATCCTTGCACAGACTAGAAATCCAGTATTAGTTTCACCATACAATCTCCGTCTAAGTGTCCATTCACCGAGAATCGCCACGCCCAGCGCAAATAATCGTAAATCATTGAACAGGTTACTAAGAAGCAACACA
The DNA here is from genome assembly GCA_030269945.2 of Trilocha varians. Classification (NCBI taxonomy): domain Eukaryota; kingdom Metazoa; phylum Arthropoda; class Insecta; order Lepidoptera; family Bombycidae; genus Trilocha; species Trilocha varians. The sequence goes on from AP028280.1 coordinate 11,381,652, forward strand.
ATGAAACATAATGTATGGTTTAGTGCAAGGACATCATGTTTCCTGCCAACTCTGAGGTATAAAGTGAAAATTGCAGTATTAAAATTCGGCCGTTCAGAGAATGCGTTCCTGACACCTATCAGTTAGTCACGAAAAATATTGTTTACCAAGTTATTTGACGCACATTTTGGCACAAAATTATAACATTCATTGATTATTGGTATAATAATATTGTTTTAATGCTCATCAATTGTTAAAACGGTAAACAACCAGCAAAAATATTTTTATCGTAACCGCAACGCCATTACTAATTTACGTGTCAGGAACGCATTCTCTGAACGGCCGAACTATAGTAAAGTTTGTGAGCGATGGTACCCACCTTTTTTGTGACAGGAGGAAATATCGACTTTCACCCACCCCGCAGGTCACGCTCAGCCTCCGAACCCTGGCTGAGCAGAGAACCTAGAACAAGATTGGACGCCGAACGAGTGTAACCAATTACCATCAGATGGCCGTATGTCTGTCTGTATCTGTAAAAGTATTTTTTCGATATTGAAAATAAATAGTACCCCACAAAGTCTCAAAATTACCACTAGAAAAAAATATCATTTAAATCGATCCCAAACTAAAGTTATTCAAAAAATACAATCAACTTCACTTACACTATTGCCAAACGGGTTCTTACCACGATTATTTTTAATTGAGGGATCCCGATATTTCAGCACTGTTGCAAGCGCCATGATCACGGGAAGACTGAGGAACTGCGGGTAGGTCATTTAAGAGCAGACAAATCTGTCTACCCTCTTTCTCATTCGTTTGCCGGTACCACTAGAACTCGAACTCACATTTCGACATACCACACTGACAGTATCGGGTAATCGTGGTAAGAACCCGTTTAATAATAGTGTAAGTGATGTAGATAACCGCGAGTGTTTAAAGAAATTTATTACAATCAACTTGATAACCACCTCCATATGGGAAGTTGATAAAAAATAAAGAATTAACTGATTATTGCATCAAGACAATTGACTAAGTGGACCAATAAAGCGACCGTTCCATTTATTACAAGTGATGTTCATTTGTTTTTATTAGCTTATACTTAAAGGGGTACAAACAATTCAATTTGTTGCGACACACTTCACTTAATCGCATTCGTTTGCGTTAAGTTTGTGGGTTTTGACATGTCCTTCTTCAAATAAGGTTTATGCATAGAATTATTACATCTGGAATCAACATCATGAAACAACAGAACGAAGCCAATTTTAAGTGCACCGATCGCGCGGAACTACACGATATTTTGAAACAACATCATAAATAACAAAGTAAAATGTTAAAGAACTTATGTGTGTGTAATATTTTATTAGTGTGTTAAACGAATTGAGTGTCATCGGTACACTAACGCCAGAATATCGTGTAGTTACGCGCGATCGGTGCACTTTAAATTGGCTTCATTCTGTTGTTCATGATGTTGATTCCAGATGTAATAATTCTATGGGTTTATGAAAATGCATATACCTACTGTAGGTGTTAATGATTTCGCTGTGTTTTTCCATTGCGCAGATCTATGTACAATTCTTCCTATCAGGCGGGCCGTTTGCTCAAAGTTTGTTTACTTGCCAGGAAAAATAGTTTTTGGTTAAGGAATTTTGAGATCATCGCATTGAAACAAGTTGACTATGAAACAGTCAGTTCATATCTCAATTTTAGGCACATCTTAAACTTTTAATCCACAAGGAAAAAAAAACTTTTGAGTAGCTAAAATAACTTCCAAGGAGACTTGAGGTCAGCATTGAAGAGCAATGCATCGTTATAAAACAAACATTCAGACGAACTCCCATATATTTTTAGAACGAAGTTCATTATCGCGCGTTATCGAAAGGGCACTAGACGGAAATCCTTATGAAAAAGTTGTCACGACACTTTTTTTGTTTTAGATGATTATTGCTAGATGGCGCTGTGATCAAAATATTTTATTAAATAATTCCTTATTTTGTTTTATATAATTAATGCTAGATGGCGCTGCGATCAAAATATTTTCTCTCTCTCTCTCTTTCGTCGAACAGACGTTTTAAACTAACTAATTATTAAAACATAACAAAGAAAATTTTATTACAATTCCCTCACTAATTAATCAAAAGGAACTTCGTTCCATCCGGGTGTCCCTTGACACTCAAGTTTTTACAACTGCGGTCCGCCACGACCAAAAAATGCGCCTATCAAAGCAACAAAGTCAAATCAACCAATATACGTGACAATACTCCATAACCGAGTCCCAGTCACAGCTCACTGCGTCCAATAATTCATACTTTCTTCACATAATCATACATAGTTTTTATATTAGCTTATCTTACTTAATAGTCGATCGCTGTCGGCATTAGTTGATTAAACGTCTTGGTCTGGTGGTCGATAATCTTGTCTGTGCTTTCCGGGTCTTTTTACTGGATTATGTGCGTATAATGTAATGGAATTTGAGTTAGTAACAGGTCTGCATGAGATCTTCTGAATACGGTCGCTAAAGGAGGCCTAACTTCAGTGGTGCGAACAGCATGACTTTGTTACCGTCTGGTCATGGTGCGGGCCAATAACACCTCGTGTCGCAGCGAACGGCAAGTATGCAAAAATTGTTCTTCTACTTTCCCTCGGGTTCCTGGGCTTAATTGCTCAGAGTCATTACGATGATCGCCGCTGTAGATCCTGGCTTCACAGGAGTTACAGTGGTGGGAGTGCATACCTCTGTAGCGACAATATAACTTTTAGAATATCGATATTTATTTCATGCATTTCTTAAAAAATACATTTTTTTTAAAAGATTTATATAAAAAATATGCTTGGATTTGAACCTGTGACACTCCGCGCGGAGAACAAGCCGTTTATCCCCTAAATCATTATTTATTTATTTACGCATAAATAACATACAATAAACTATACCAAATCAAACCAGAAAACAAAAATTTGTTTCACAACAAACCACAGACTAAACATTCTCAAAACACTTCACTATTGAGCAGTAATCTGTGATTATTCGTACTCTATTAGCCCAGTGGCCCAAAGCTCCGGGCATACAGGATATTACAAGCTGTTGTCGATGAGTCCAGTTTTCGACACAACGGATATTTGGCGCAGAGTTATTTGTCATACAGCTTCATTATTGGACACGAAACTCATTATGTGCAAAATGTGAAATGTCGATGTAGTGGAAATGAAGTGTTTGAAAATGGATGTTGTTTTACGTGTCTGCTGATGAACTTTGTATTTCAATATCGAGTGATATTTGTTAGGTGACTTTTCTCTAATTCCATTTAATTGTTTGTAGAAGCGGGTATTACGTCGATTTAAAGGAAGGACTTCCGGTTGTGATGAATCATTTTATAAGAGTGTTGTTAGATTCTTTTAATTTTATTTTATGCGAACGGAAATACTAGTGGCGCCATCTGATTTATTTCTCAAGAAATTATAAAAGGCGTGTAAGCTGTCGTTTGAATACAGTAGTCGACGTGATTTCAAAGTGAACAGAGTTGAGAGTAATTGTGACTGAGTTTTGGAGGATAATTGTACTGATTTTGGAGGATGATTATACTGATTTTGGAAAATGAATAAACTGTTATTGTGAACCAAGGAATTTTCATTGTGTTTCTGAACTGAACCCAATAGTTCAGAAGCGGGATCGACGGAAAAAGGTACCACTTTTTCTTGTACTGCGCCCACAGAAAACCGTAAGTCACTGATATTACATCTTTTTAAAAGTATTCATTATGGATGATAATGAGCTCAGCCTACAAAAAAAATGAGTTTCAAATGGACGCTCATTATGTATGAGATGATCCATTTTTTTTCTATTTTATTTTTTTTTCTTTTCATTTCCCCACACTCTGGTTTGAATACTACTTAGTTGAATTCCGTTACATTAAAGTCTCTTTTTTTTTTCTCTTTTTCACGTAACATCGAGTAACTATGGCTGGACTGGACTAGATTGGATTGATATGTCATGGTTGCGGACGGCTCGTGGTACAGAGTCGAGTAACTATGGCTGGACTGGGCTGGACCGGACTGGACTGGACTGGATTGGATTGGATTGGATTGATATGTCATGGTTGCGGGAAGGCTCGAGGTAAAGAGTCGAGTAACTATGGCTGGATTGGATTGATATGTCATGGTTGCGGGAAGGCTCGAGGTAGGATGATGTAGGACTAGGATGATGTAGGACTAGGTTGATGCAGGACTAGGTTGATGCAGGACTAGGTTGATGCAGGACTAGGTTGATGCAGGGCTAGGATGATGCAGGGCTAGGATGATGCAGGGCTAGGATGATGCAGGGCTAGGTTGATGCAGGGCTAGGTTGATGCAGGGCTAGGTTGATGCAGGGCTAGGTTGATGCAGGGCTAGGTTGATGCTGGACTTGGATTGATGCTGGACTTGGATTGATGCTGGACTTGGATTGATGCTGGACTTGGATTGATGCTGGACTTGGATTGATGCTGGACTTGGATTGATGCTGGACTTGGATTGATGCTGGACTTGGATTGATGCTGGACTTGGATTGATGCTGGACTTGGATTGATGCTGGACTTGGGTTGATGCTGGACTTGGGTTGATGCTGGACTTGGGTTGATGCTGGACTTGGGTTGATGCTGGACTTGGGTTGATGCTGGACTTGGGTTGATGCTGGACTTGGGTTGATGCTGGACTTGGGTTGATGCTGGACTTGGGTTGATGCTGGACTTGGGTTGATGCTGGACTTGGGTTGATGCTGGACTTGGGTTGATGCTGGACTTGGGTTGATGCTGGACTTGGATTAGTACTGACTAGGTTGACGCTGAATTGGATTGGTTCTGACTAGGTTGACGCTGAATTGGATTGGTTCTGACTAGGTTGATGCTGAATTGGATTGGTACTGAATTGGATTGGTACTGACTAGGTTGATGCTGAATTGGATTGGTACTGACTAGGTTGATGCTGAATTGGATTGGTACTGACTAGGTTGATGCTGAATTGGATTGGTACTGACTAGGTTGATGCTGAATTGGATTGGTACTGACTAGGTTGATGCTGAATTGGATTGGTACTGACTAGGTTGATGCTGAATTGGATTGGTACTGACTAGGTTGATGCTGAATTGGATTGGTACTGACTAGGTTGATGCTGGATTGATACTGGACTGAACTGCGCTGCCTTGAATTGGGGCTGGACTGGACTGCGCTGCCTTGAATTGGGGCTGGACTGGACTGCACTGCCTTGAATTGGGGCTGGACTGGACTGCACTGCCTTGAATTGGGGCTGGACTGGACTGCACTGGGGCTGGATTAGTATTGGACTGGACCTGGATTGGTATTGAGATTGGACTGGACCTGGATTGGTATTGAGATTGGACTGGACCTGGATTGGTATTGAGATTGGACTGGACCTGGATTGGTATTGAGATTGGACTGGACCTGGATTGGTATTGAGATTGGACTGGACCTGGATTGGTATTGAGATTGGACTGGACCTGGATTGGTATTGAGATTGGACTGGACCTGGATTGGTATTGGGATTGGACTGAACCTGGATTGGTATTGGGATTGGACTGAACCTGGATTGGTATTGGATTGGACCTGGAGCTGGATTGGACCTGGAGCTGGATTGGACCTGGAGCTGGATTGGACCTGGAGCTGGATTGGACCTGGAGCTGGATTGGACCTGGAGCTGGATTGGACCTGGAGCTGGATTGGACCTGGAGCTGGATTGGACCTGGAGCTGGATTGGACCTGGAGCTGGATTGGACCTGGAGCTGGATTGGACCTGGAGCTGGATTGGACCTGGAGCTGGATTGGACCTGGAGCTGGATTGGACCTGGAGCTGGATTGGACCTGGAGCTGGATTGGACCTGGAGCTGGATTGGACCTGGAGCTGGATTGGACCTGGAGCTGGATTGGACCTGGAGCTGGATTGGACCTGGAGCTGGATTGGACCTGGAGCTGGATTGGACCTGGAGCTGGATTGGACCTGGAGCTGGATTGGACCTGGAGCTGGATTGGACCTGGAACTGGATTGGACCTGGAGCTGGATTGGAGCTGGACCAGATTGATAGGTTGCGGGAAGGAACAAGGCCGAATGATCAGGCATATCTAATATTGGAGTAGATAAACAAAACTAGGAAATACAAAGGAAGACGCGGAGACTGTCTCCAGGATTTCGATGAATAATGGCACAAAGAGACAGATAAGGGGTAACATTCGGAAACGTTACCAGGGTTCTTAAATGATTGAACAGAACGGCGGAGCGGCAGTCACCACGAGGAATATGGACAAGTAAGCCAAATGATATTAATTCTGCCTTACATCGTTTTATGGCAAAAGATAAAACTATTCAGTTTCGACTAAATAAAGAGACTATGACTGAATAAAGGAAGAAAAAAAGGGGAGAATAGATTTGATTCATTATGGAACATGTCTGGGAGGGATGGAAGCGAAAGTTGATGGAACCCTCTCCTTGTCGTGAGAGTTACGCCGGACTTCACACAGATTGTTGAGCAAAATAGTTGAGTTTGAAGAATCATTAGAGCATTATACACGATGACTAATCTACTATTTCGCTATAAAATCTCAGGTTAGCAGGATGTGTATTGTTTACTTCACGGGGTGGATCATAGAGCCATTAGTGCGTAGGTGGCGTAATTTAGCGAAGAAGAACTTGCGGAACCATCAAAGTAGGGCAATTCGGGGAGTCGTGAGATACAAGTGACAGATCATTACGCAGACAACTATTCATTGGAACCTACCTGGTGCTTCTGAGGTTGATACAGTGGCGGTAATAGGTGTTTCGATTGCGAGGAAGCGATCGCCTTTTGAATTACTAGATAAGGACTGTTTCTGACCAATGCGCGTTACCAATCAAGGGAGTTTGGGTCTGGATCACTCTGGACATGTCTGGTAGCAAGGGAAGGTTGGAAAGGCTTTCTGCCCTGCAAGAGTCCTAGAAATCCAAGTAAATGCTTACCTACAGCATGTCAACGTTGATGTTCAGTCAAAGTTCTCCTTGATTAAAGGGTCGGACGGAACTGGCTGGATTTGTGTGAGAATTGTAGTTTCTGAACGAACAATGTTGTGAAAGATGTTTTTGGACGAAGCTGAGAGTGAAAGGGATGACAGATAAAGAAGATGGACAAAAGACGCGAAAGACGAACGTTGTGTTAAGAAGAAGTCTATTATTTTTATGAGTCTTGATGGAGGACGATAACAATTTGCCTGCTTTATTGGTGCTGTTTATGCCGGTGTTGCAGGAATGTGCATTGTTGATGGCAGTGTTATTCACTCCTATGTTTTGAGTCAATTCTTTTTACAGAAGGTCCGGATATAATTGTCGCTGGAATTCCAGATGAATCGAATGTTCAAACGACATGTGTAATTTGCTTGCACTGTGACAACTGGAGTCGTGCCAGTCATGGCGACCAGTTTGTATGTCAACGCTTGCAGAGTTTGTGTCTGAAGTAGAAGGGAGTATTGTCCTAGAGAATATACGATTGGAAATTAATGTTGGAAAGGATACCATTTTGGGTTGCTGTAGAGTTGACTTCCATGAAAACGCGGTTGACCAGAGCAACAACTGTAGTGATCGACAACATCGAGCGCTTCTAGCTCCAGATATGCTGTTGTGTAGGGATTGTTTCATGTGATTTGCAAGGTCGAGAATTTACAAAAGCCTATCGGATGGTGACTGAGACGGAGGATCTGAACCCCTTATAGTGTCGGATGTGGATTGTGAACTGATGAGAGTATGTTGCAGGAAATATTGGATAGTGAGAAGATGAGAGTCAGATTAATGCTTTTTGTGGACGAATGATTGTTGGCGTATCGTTCTTGGCTCTATATGATCCTGGAGCAAAATGCGACGTATGCAAGTAGAAGGCCTGGCTGGTGTACTTCTGTAACACAACTTCTCTAGTCCCTCTCTGATTACAGCTGGTATCTTGTTTTAGTCGGGGACCCATTGATAGAGCTGTTGTGGCCATTGATGACGAAAGCAATCGGATTGTAACTGCCCAATCGGCAGGTGCGGAAGCTCTGACTATTAGGATAACTGGGAAATTTTGTTATTGATCAAGGCCTTACGTTTTTTTGAAGTTTATGCGAGTATTGTATTTGTATTTGGTGGGTTTTTGCTCAAAGGAGTTATCTGGTAGATTCTCGAAGTGAGGCACGATGGTGAGGATCTTGTGTTGTAAGAGACGTTGTGACCTATTCAAGATAGAAGGATAGGTATTGTTTCCCGGAGGTGCGAAGTTTCGTTCGCTTGGAGTGCGGCCGTGTCAGGGCTAGAGCATGTGGATGTGATAGAGGGACCACTTCACTTGGACCCATCATTAAAGTGTGATTAGTAGAGCTGAACAAATTCGAAGGATTTAAATAGGAAAAGTCGAAAAGTGGGAATGTGATACTGATAAAACAAGGCAATGAACAGAAGGACACAAATGGACAGAATAGAGGAAATAATTTATTTAATGAAATCGGATACTGTTAATTTCGGACAGGTCATCTCCCTAATGGATTTTGCGAGAAAAGAACTAGGAATACGTGAGTTGGCAACGCTAGGAAGAGAAACTGGAATCTCAAGATATAGTGAAGAACAAAAACGTTAAAATGAGAAAATGAGAAGTCTTCGAAGGCTGTATCCTTCCAATTCTCCCATCTGAATGTCAAACTCAAGACCTCATCAAATTAAACATCAAAAATGTTATCAGGCTTGCAGAATGCTATAACGGTAAAGAAATTTGAAGGGGTGGACTGACATACTATCAGATGATTCAATAAATGAAACAAACTATATGAACTGATACACCGGACAGAAAAGCAAAAGAGGTAGGCCTTTTCGATGGTGGGAATACTAAATAACAGGGATATTATAATGAAGAAACGGCTGAAGACAGTTAGGAGTGGAATGAAGGAGGCTTTTGGGCACGTAACGTTTTTATGGCTTTCAGCTATGGTGCTACGAGGCTATAGTGTCGAGGAGTAAAATTCAACCATGGCTTTTTGTGTGGACACTTGAATTCTACGTTGCTTGATTTTTAGTTGGTTGTTTTGGTCTCTTTTTATTATTTTTTTTTTTTTTTCTTTTTTCTCATCTTTTAGTAATGGTTGCAATTGATCGGATTTACGGAGAGTTAAACAAGCGCGAGGACTCGCTTAGTTACAGGATGGCCGAGCTGTTAGGTGACTTTTCTCTAATTCCATTTAATTGTTTGTAGAAGCGGGTATTACGTCGATTTAAAGGAAGGACTTCCGGTTGTGATGAATCATTTTATAAGAGTGTTGTTAGATTCTTTTAATTTTATTTTATGCGAACGGAAATACTAGTGGCGCCATCTGATTTATTTCTCAAGAAATTATAAAAGGCGTGTAAGCTGTCGTTTGAATACAGTAGTCGACGTGATTTCAAAGTGAACAGAGTTGAGAGTAATTGTGACTGAGTTTTGGAGGATAATTGTACTGATTTTGGAGGATGATTATACTGATTTTGGAAAATGAATAAACTGTTATTGTGAACCAAGGAATTTTCATTGTGTTTCTGAACTGAACCCAATATATTTGTTTTTCCGTTTTTGAACTTGTTGGTAACTTCGGGATTTTCCTTTCAAGAAATTATTTATTTTTATTTTTTATTGCCATGTAGGCAGACGAGCCAACGGGCCATCTGATCGTAAGTGGTTACCGTCGCTCATGAACCTCTGCAATTTCAGGGGACATTGAGGGGTCGCTACCTACGACCTAACTTTAAGGACCCTCCTCAAGCCTCGTTTGAAGAAGGACAAGTCATAGCGCTCTGAGAATATCGAAGAGCTCATTCCATAGCCGGATGGTGCGTGGCAAAAAAGTGTTCCTGAAACGGACCGTGGATGACCGCGGTGGTTCCATATAGTAAGGATGAATTAATTATAATTTCAACTTTTAAGGTTCAGTAGTATTATGGCCAAAGGGAGATTTTTTCTATAATAGATTTTAGATGTTGTATTTACGTCGCCGAACGTTGCAAACATCGATAGCGCGATTCAGCATCTGTCACGCTAATGGTCCGCCACAAACTCGTTTACTTCTTAATCCTTAATATGGAAAATATATCTGAAATAGACTTCTGTAATAAAATGCAAGCCTTCAGACCTACACTCGACATTTTTCGCTATTATATGATGTAGTTCTAAAGCTGCCAGTTGTAGTATCTTCTCCCCTAAATTTCTGCCCTGAGGCTGTAGATTACTGTGTCATTGGGGTCGAAATCAAAATTCACTTAAGACGAAAATCAATGTATGTTTTTTTTTTATTTGGAGGAAATCACCGGATCCCCGGGGTATGTGGGAGTTGAACCGCACTAAATCATCCAACGCTCACACTCAGCGTCTGAACCCCGGCTGAGGCCAGAGCCCAGCACGGGGTTATGACGGATGGCGCGACGCGTTACGCCCAAGACACTCTTTCCCGTCGCGCCGCCCCCTGATCAATGTATGTAGGTACTTTAATACTAGGTATATTGAAAGTTTTACACCATAAGTTTACTTTCTGCACCTAGAAGATCTATCTTGAAGTTGGTATAATTCATGTTCTATACAGGGTGGATTTGTAACTTTGGACAATCTAACGTGGGGTGAATGATCTGTCGAAATACAACAAAGCACAATTTTTATTTTTTGGATCGGTTAAACTTTTTTTTCTGACATTGTATGGGAAACGCACGACTATCGTCGCGGATTTCTATACTTTGATGAAAAATTTTTTTTATCCAATTCCTAAAATAAAAGTGGTTCTAAGTTTTATTTTAACAGGTCATTCACCCCACGCTAGATTGTCCAAAGTTACAGATCCACCCTGTATAATGATGGGTAATAAGTAGACTCCAATGCCCTGAAATTGCAGAGGTTAATGGGCGACAGCAATCACTTTTTTTGAGTAAGAGGTGATCGCCAAACGTTCACCTGGCAGGTGGTGTAGGTGTGGTGGTTCGATACCACACTAAAAAATATAACTGACACGTCCAAAACCATAGATAGAGGCTAAAACCCAGAACAGGATTGTGTGGAGTGAAGCACGCTAAGACTTACGTCTCTCCAGCATATAAGTATATACTTTTAATATAGGCCCATAGGCTCGGTCATCATAAAGTCCTTAATAGTCAAGTCAAGTCAAATCATTTATTTCAAAGTAGATGTGGACACACATACATTTTGAATGTCAAAAATAAAATCAAAAGTTCTACCACCAGTTCGCTAAAATTACGCCTCTGTACTGAGAAGAACCGGCGCAAGAAACTCAGCGGGCATGTTTTTTTTAATTTGATATGTTTTTCTTTTCTTTATTTTTTAATTTTGTTTTACAATATTTTTGTTTTTAACAAATGTATCAATTGAAATGGCCCGGAACGAACACCTCATTCCCATTTTGTGCAGTCATTTATATAATCATTAAGTTTATAATATGCTTTACTGCATAGCCGTTCTTTGATAACTCTCTTAAACCTATTTATAGGCAATGTTTGAACGGTCACTGGGATTTTATTATAAAGCTTTACAGACAAACCCTGGAAAGAATTACTTATTTTATGTAATCTAGTTGCTGGCAATATCAGACAGTCTTGAAGGTAGATCTGAACGACTATACAACTTAGTATCTAGTATCGTCCCGTCTTGGAGGGTGGATGGCAATCTACTTTATTGAGTTTGCACACAAAGACCGACCCCTCGCAAATCGTTTTACGATCGGCTTCGAGACAACCTCGCTACAACATAACTTAGTGGGTTTTTATAGAAATTTGGGGACTAAGAAACTCTATAGTCTTAAATGGTCGCAAAATCAAATGTTGTTTTAATTTAAAGTTGACTAGCTGGCCCACGCAACTTCGTCTGCGTCACATAAGTGAATTTTCTCACCGTCTAAACCTTCCCTGGACTTCTACAAATATTTCAAGACTAAAATTAGCCAAATCGATTCAGTCGTTCTCGAGTTTTAGCGACACTAACGAACAGAAATTCATTTTTAAATATAAGAAAAAGAAGATTTAGAAAATAAATTTAGAATATCGGTTTTTATTGAAAAAAAATTGTTCTATTCGGTCTGTTTTCAAATATTAGATTTTTTTACATAGGTACTATTGGCATGCGCAACTTCGTCTTTGTTATATTAGACAGAAAATTTTCCCTCTATTTAGACCACGTTTTCGATGCAATGTATACCTACATTACAGTCATACAAAATATAACACGGTGTACCCATTCCCTATTAAATATACATATTTTATAATCAAGTTCTGTAAAAGCTGTAATAGACACTATGCATATTTCAAAACAAAACCTTTTCCAGATAAATGACAAAAACTTCAATAAAAAATAACTATCCAAATTATTGAGTTCGTTGTCACTTCTCAAGTTGAAGTCACCCGATGAAGTTCAAGTTGATTTCTTGATTGAACTGTAAAATACTAAATAAAAAAATTAATGTCTCCCCATATACAAGTTATGCAACTCCAAAAACACTAACTTCATCAAATATCTGCAAACATCTTTTAAAAGGGCTTTAATAGGCAACGGGAGCCGACCTGTAAGTCCCATGAGAAATCCCGTACACACTCGACTGGCTATGAAAACATGGTAACTGTCAACTGCGGCATTTTCCGACAATTGTAGCTTCCTTTGACAAATAGCGGTTAATTGAAAATGAACTCCTGGCGCCTGGTACAAGTTTTAAGCGCAGTAATATTTGATGCAGTGCTGATTAATAATATAATTTTAAACTCCTTTTTTATTTTTTATTGCATAATAGATAAACGACCCTACACCTGATGGTAAACGGTCACCGTCGCTTATGAACATCTTGAATGCCAGGGCAATGAGGGGCCGTTATCTATCACCTACCCATACAGGACTTTTCGTAATCCTCGTTTGAAGATACAAGTCATAGCGTCAAGTCAAGCAATTCCAACCTGTATTTCGTTGACCATCAGTCAGCTTAATATTTCTCAAACGAGTTGCTAAATAGTAAAAACGATCTTAGAAGACCTTAGCCAATTAAAAATACCAATAACATGATACGATCGAGTGCAGCTGATTAAAAAAATCCCCAATTTACAGGAGAACCTCTACTGAGACCTGAGCCCAGCAGTAGGCAGTAATACATATCAGCGAATGTAAAATACTACGTTTACAAATTGGCTCGTAAACGTCCAACACACGTAAAAACAAATGACGGTGACAGCCTACCGACATATAAATGGGGATTTGTATGCATTGGCCGTCATTGAAACTATTGTAACACCGTTTGACAGTTGGCCTACCAGTTGTCATTTGCGTACGTTGGAAGTTAACCGCTTCCTCCTGTCAGATAGAGCAGACAGCAAACGTCAGTGGTCCTCAATCGAGGGAGGCTTGAAGTGTTGCTTTTCACAACACCTTATTGGAGTCCACCCCTCAGTGCCGAGCTTACACTAAATACTATATATACCTCTTGTACTGTTTGTTTAACGTATTAAATAGCTAAGATATGAACACTTATAAAATAAACTGAGTATTTTTGTTGGTGTGTATTATCATGGCGATGTTATTTTGTTTTGTATAATAAATTCAGTGCTATTACAAGCTTTATATTAATTTTCGCTGGATGTAACTATTAAGTTTGGGTGGAATTTAGCAAGCTAAATAAGTTTCTTAAAATAAAGCCAAAAAATCTAGTTTTGAGACGGCAGCCGATACTGTGAGTGTGGTAAGTCGAAATGTGAGTTCGAGTTCCAGTGGTACCGGCAAACGAACGAGAAAGAGGGTAGACAGATTTGTCTGCTCTTAAATGACCTACCCGCAGTTCCTCAGTCTTCCCGTGATCATGGCTCTTGAAACAGTGCTGAAATATCGGGACCGCTCAATTAAAAATAATCGTGGTAAGAACCCGTTTAGTAATAGTGTAGGTGATGTTTGCAAGCTAAATTTGACAATCTTCCGATTGAGCTGACATTTAGCACGCAGATGTATATCGCGTGACAGCGCAATAATATGTCAAAATGGCGCTGATCTTTTCATAGATTCGGAAGGTGGTCATGGGAACTCTTGTGCCAACAAGATAGACCCGGCGTGTTTGAGCTCGTTTTACTGGCATTAGCTAGCTACTGCTACATGATATCCATGTAGGGTTGCCAGGTGTTAGGATAAAGCAGAACATATGTAGGATTTTTGATTGCTTGTCCGGCCAAAATAAGCAGCATCCGGCCTGTTAGGATTTAGGTAGGATTTTTCAATTTCGAAATTCGAATTTCGCTTACGTTATGTTATAGGGTGATTTATTTTTGTTGTTATGTTTAATTTTGATAATGTTTAGTAAGAAAATAATTTTTGTTTTGTTACAATATAACGACTGATGATTAAGAGAGTTAGAGACTGATTTATAATAAAGAAATATTAGCTTGGTTTTGCTTTTGTTTTATTAAAATGCAATCAGAGAATCCCGGATTTCCATTTTTTTTTAAATGTGAGGCGTCTGGATTTTCCGACCGAATTTTAGGACAAAAAAAAATTAGTTTTACACTTTTTATAAAAAAATGGACAAAAAAAACAAGATGTCCAAATTTTTTACCCAAATGTCAGGACAAACTCACAAGTCTGTCCGGCTTTTGCGTCTGAGGACCTGGCAACCCTATCCATGATCTTAAAAGCTTGTATTTAAAAAGTTTTTCTACAAAATAAATGATGTAAAGAAGTCTACTTTCCAATAACAATGCCTGTATACGAAATGTCACAGTGTAACAAAGTGAAGTTAATAAAAAGTGTTAGTTTACGAGACGGCTGTCGTGCGGTGAAGCTGCTCACTACGATTTATGAGCGACGCGGTCTCTGACCGATGCCTTCTACTATCTTACTGCGGTTTAAGGACCAGAACAGCAAGAACAATCGCCGAATCGACAGCAAATAAATTTAAGTTTTTAAGTTATCTTAAAGAAATACATGCTGTTAAGACGTTTTTGCCATAACTACTATTGGCATCCAAAATAGTACAACAGCTCACCGCAAAGGTCCAATCAATTTAATAAAATCAATGTCCGTGGTGCTTTTCTCAATTCTGGCGTAATGCTTTTTCAATCTTATTTTATTGTCTCCCGCTTTGCGAGAAGGGAAGTCGAAACTCATGTTTTTCCTACTCCTTCTATTATCTTCTGATTAAATTCGTTGCGGGGCCTCGGGTTCCTGGGCTTCACTGCTCAGAGTCATTACGATGGTCGCCGCTGTGGATCCTGGCTACACAGGAGTTACAGTGGTGGGAGTGAGAGGTGGACCAATACCCGATGCTGTTAAGATCCTGGATATCCAGATGTACCAGTAAAGTGTTAAGACAAATGAATAAGTCCAAACGTGACGGGTCTATCTTGTTTAGGACAGGAGTTCCTGAGGCCACCTTCCGAATCCATCATCAGATCAGTGCTATTTGTCATACATCTGCGTGCAAAGTTTATCCCAATCGAAAAGTGGCACTATTTGACCAACTTTGCTCAAATTCAACTAGCAATATTCCACCCGAACTTACATAGTTCTGTACAAAAGTACTTCCGGTGCAAGTTAATATAAAGCTTGTAATAAAAATTTGCTTCTTTTTCTTCTTTCTGTTCAGTAAACTATTAAAATACATATAAAAGTTATCAGACGACACGAATGTGCATTTTTGGTCGTGAATGAATAGCATTTTTGGTCGTTTTTTGGAAAGTTTTCGAATCCATGTCGATTTTGCAATTATAAATAGCCCCACATTGGACTAATTATTATAAGGAGGTCATGTCCTGATGTTATTGATGTTGTAAGGATCAAATAAATCAATTATTTTACTCATCGCAACACAACACATCGGGCGACGAAACTTTTTTTTTTTTTTTTCTTTGGCGTGATAGATAAACGAGCCTACGGCCCACCTGATTGTAAGCGGTCACCGTCGCTCATGAACCTCTGCAATGCCAGGGCAATGAGGTTATTGTATCCGATAATTCTGTCTTGTACGAGTATAAAGAACTGCGCCTTAATCTTGTTGTCGTCTGTACGAATTGGCTGTTGATTTGTATTCTGCACACGACAGTTGAGTAAAATACTTCGACTAGAACTAAACGATTTTGTTGTGAAGTATTGTTTAATGTTTGTTGATGAACGTTCGAAATGAAATGATGAAGAAGATGTCTTTGATTTTACAAAAATAAAATTTAAAAATACAATATCAAAAACAGAGGGCCACTGCAGGCAGAGTTTACGACCCAAGCCATC
Organism: Trilocha varians; assembly: GCA_030269945.2. NCBI lineage: Eukaryota > Metazoa > Arthropoda > Insecta > Lepidoptera > Bombycidae > Trilocha > Trilocha varians. Next base: position 11,397,877 of record AP028280.1, read on the forward strand.
AGTGGTCAGGGCTCAAGAGAGAGGAACCTCCTCACAATACGCGCCGTGTCAAGAACGACCGCCTTCTGAAACAAGCCCTTCACCCAGCCGGGGAGCGAAAGCTTCTCTAGCTGACGGTCAAAGCTTTTCGCTATTAGACGCACAGATACAACGATCGGAACAATGATGGTCGATTCAACACGTCAGTCACCTCTTGGACCAGGTCGAAATAATAATTAATTATTATTAACGCGACATTTGTATGTTACAATAAAAGAATAAAAATAATAATTGGGTTGGTTCTTCTAAAGGCGTAAAATAAGAAACCACTCTTACAACACAAATATATGCATTAGGTAAAAATAGCTTAGGTATTTTAATAAAATAGACAAACTCTCCAATTTTATTTATTTTTACGGATGTGTTATATTCTACCATGCATGACTTATGGATGTGAAACGTGGAACCTCACAACATCACAAAGGTTAAAGTTAGCAACATGTCAACATACAATGGAAAGGACCATGCTCAGGTTGAGAAAAAGCGATAGGGTTCGAATTACAGACATAAGAACGAGAACACGAGTCACCGACATCCTAGAAAGAATAGACATCCTCAAGTGGAGATGGACTGGGCATATGATGCGTTCCAGGGAAGAAAAGTGGAGCAAAGAGGTAACAAACTGGTATCCTAGGGATTCTACGAGAAGCAGAGGTCGACCTCCTTGTAGATGGGAGGACGATATAAAGAAGACAGCGGGACCATACTGGCGGAGAGTAACCGACGACAGAAACCAGTGGAAAGAGCTGGAAGAGGCCTATGCCGAAAGGTACACTGAGATGCGCGATATTTTGTGATGACGAATTTTATGTAAATACTAAGTAATACTCAGTAATAAATAAACTATTTTTAATTATTTTTATTTTATATATTCTCCTAATATTAATTATAGCCAAATCAAATCGTGTATATTAGGCACGGTCTGTGGCGGCTCAAACGCACTAATTATAGCCTTCAGGCTTCTCATTAATTTGTTTTTGCCAATCCATCATCGCATGCCGACTGCTATTACTAATTAATTTGTAGGGAGAGGTTTATGAGGTTAATTTGTTTTTATTATGACGTAAATCAGAAGTCGAAATATGAATAAAATGATGCAAAAGCTATACCTCTAAACATGTGAATACATTTACATCGTCTGTATTAATGACAATAAAATAATGTATTAGGAACAAAATAGAATATAAATCTCTTATATTATTAATATCTTTGTAATAACATTGTTGTAACTGATACTCTTGGTGAGATTTTGTAATAAATAAATAAATAAATAAAGTAGGTTAGAAATTTAAGATGTGCTCAACACGCCGCAGGGGTAAAGTTCATCAACTTTACTTGGAACCGCTGCGTTCATCCACAGTCCGGTTAAAAGATCATTTTTACCCCGCATCATTCCGATCTGGAATGGACTCCCATCCACGGTGTTTCCGGAGCGCTATGACATGTCTCTTTTTAAACGAGGTTTAAGAAAAGTCCTGTATGGATAGGTAACGGCCCCTCTTTGCCCTGGCATTGCAGAGGTCCATGAGCGACGGTAACCGCTTACGATCAGGTGGGCTGTTAGCTCATCTGCCTGCGTGGCTATAAAAAAAAAATAGTATAAGGAAAATGTTACTAATAATTCATATACCTATAACATGTTAGGTCAAGTTTTACATATGTACTAGTTATTACCAAAAGTCATTGTTTGTAGTCATCAATAGGTCGCCGAACTTGTCAACTTAATTGGACCCCAAACTGACAAATGACCTGCACATCTTGTGAGTACCTATTTAGCTCATGATTAAACATGTTAAAACTTAAAAGCTTGAGATAAAAAAGCAAGTAGATGATATGTTGATGGGTACTTTTTGAAAGCTTTTATGTAGCTTTCGTTGGATGTATGTGTTTTTACTTTGTAAGTTCGGGCGGAGTTAAATATAACTTACTTCCCGGTTTCTGATTGAGCTGAAAGTTTGTATGCATATCGATACTTCCCACGTAAGTTGTTGTATCTCCAAAACTGCAAATTTACAGTAAATTTCGTATTTAAATGTAATACAACTCAAAGAATTTCAAATAGACGTAACAATAAATGCAGATTTTGGTTCACTTTGAATCTTTGAAACGCTCTACTGTAAATTTGCAGTTTTGGAGATACAACAACTTACGTGGGAGGTATCGATATGTATATCGCGTGATAATTCAACAATATGGTGCCATAAAACTGATCTGATTGAGTCTTGATAGCCATAACAACTCTAGTGCCGAACAAGATAGATTCATTGTGTTTGGGCTTGTCTTGGCTAGCACTCTACTTCTTCAAGGATCTGGGATCTTAAGCATGTATTTTAAAATTAAATAGGTTTAAAAAAAACTTGATAGGTGTCATGGGACACCGGAATAGAACGAAGTTCCTTTCGATTAAAATATATCTTATATATTTTTTTTCCTAACGTAACGCGCGATACGGAACGTGTTTTAAAAGATTTTGATCACAGTGCCATCTAGCGATAATCATCTAAAACAAAAAAGTGTCGTGACAACTTTTCGTAACAATTTTTTCCGTCAAGCCCTTTCACAACGCGCGATAAGGAACTTCTTTCCAATTACAATAACTACAACAAAAAAAAAATTCTCCTATTGTTAGTAACTTGTAGTAAAACGTTACTAAAAGTAGTACAACCACTTTGATAACGAAGTGTACTAATAACAATTTATAATTAACTTCTCATTGCCAGTAACGGTTGTTGATTAAGTAATTAAACAATAATCTGCGGCCCTTAATGAGAGATACCGTCTGGATGAGATTATACATAAGAGAACCAAGAAAAATACGCACTTTTTAATTTAAGCCAGTTCCATCATCATCAGCCTATAGAATTCACTGCTGGACATAGACCTCCCCCAAACCTCGCCACAACGACCTGTCCTGTCTGCAACCAGTGACTTCCAACGGTTCTTGACTTTTAGTTAAGGAAGAGAAAAGTAGGATCCTTATTTTTTTTTTATAAATAAACGCCTTCCTCGATAAATAAACTATCAAGCACTGAAAGATTTTTTTCAAACCGGACCAATGTTTCCTGAGATTCATACAAGCAAACAAACTATTCAGCTGTATTTTTAATTTCATTAATTAATATTTATACCTTCCTTTATATCTTTTAAAATTATTGATTACTATAATATTTAAAAAAGGAATACATATTTTAATGTGGACTTATTCTATGACTAAAAAAGTATTATTTCATGGTTAACTAAAGCATAACTCTGTCCAGCTTGGCATTTACTTGCCGCCGAAGAATGCGTGAACATACCAACGCTCCACTGGTAAATACGACCAATTACACAAACGCAATTCATCAAAACTAAGTGTATAGAGTAATGGCGAACTGTCTTTTTCGTAGAGCAAGCCGATATAACCACTCAACTGCTCGAAATTGGTATTTGTCTAATGCCTAGTATCCATATTGGCTCACCAACGTCCAACACACGTAAAAAACAATTGACGGTGACGGCTGAAATGTAAACGGGGGTTTGGTTGGCCCTCATTGAAACTGTGTGAAACTGTTTGACAGTTGGCCTACCAGTTGTCATTTGCGCGCAAAGTCGTCGAGCTTATATGGACACTCGACATTAGGTGCTATAGATGTCACAAGACAAATAACAATTTTGGTTTGTTCCTAGTTGAGTGTAAAAAAGATAGATACTTACAAGGATACGTATATTTCGTTTTATCAATTATATTAAATTTCTCCAGCGATTCTGACAGTCCCTGATGATACCTCTTGTTAGTCTATGAATACCGCAGAGAAAGCCGATAGGAATGGAGTTATACAGGGTGATTTGTTAGACAGGGTACATATTGCAGGAGGGTGATGAGTACTCTGTTCTAATTAATAAGTAAAATTAATTTTTTTTTTATTTTTTTTTAAATCTAAATTCGACAAAACTACCTCAAACATAAGCAATTTTGGCTTAAACAGTGTTGACTAATGACCTCTAGTGAATTCGCGCACCCCACACCTCCGCCACACCTATCAGCTGTCGAAAAACCATCATTTTGTAAGAATTTTAGATATTTTTAAGTTGCGATTACTAAGGCATTAAGCCATATTCTTTGGTAATAATATTTTTACTGGTCGTATATTACCATCAGCTACCATGACCTTCAATATGTACCCTCACTAGGAAATCACGCTGTATAAAGGCTGGTATGGATGTCTAAATTCTCCCACAGCTGGCCTCAGCCGGGGTTCGGACGCTGAGTGTGAGCGGTTGGAGTTGTTAGTGCGGTTCAACTCCCACATACCCCGCCCGCCCCGCGGATCCTGTAATTTCCTCCAAATGAAAAAAAAAAAATGACCTGCCTACTCAGTATAACCTATGTTAAGGTCTAAAAATCAAAATAAAAATTTTCAAAGCTACACAATTAAAACATTATAATTATAAATACAGATAAATGTTTTCGTTATCGCAAAAAAACATGAAAAGCTGGCATACAGTACCTAATTGAATATTAATTGTACTATATTACGGTACTGGCCTCGTAATTGGCAACATATATACAAATAGTTAGCAACACCTGCCGTGGACAACTCTTATCCTATTACTAGTAAGGATTAACGTCCACTAGAGCAAGACGGAACTGACACACTATTCAGGTTTGTTGAAAAAGCCTTCACTTATTGTGTTTTAATTTTGAAGTTATCATCGATAGTTTTTACAAGCTTTAATTATACAGGGTGTTAAAATCCAATGAAACAATACTTTCAAAGCAAATAGTATACTTGATGTAGAAGCCATCCACCAAGTCTGAGTTTTCTAGGCATAATATATCATAAGTTATAACTAATCAAAACTACGTGTTAATTAGTGCGTGATCAACCCTACCGTACTGACCTACACCAACAGCTAAAGACTTAAGCCGGCTAGTCACCTCCTGTATCATAGAACATTGTAATAATACACGGGATAAAACTCACATTCTAAACGGGATACATGCGGCTGTGTTCGTGAAAATAGATATAGCACGCTGAATGTAGGTCAGGATAGGGTTGTCGAAAATAATACAAAATAATAATTTTTCAACTTTTTATGGGAAAATAAAGTGATCATCTCCGTTTCAAAAGTATGTGTATATGATTTGAAATGTGATACAGATTAAGCCCTCAAAGTATTGTTTCACCAGGCACCAACACCCTGTATATTACTCGTAACTTGCACTGGATGTAACTATGAAAGTACGAGTCGAATGTTGCAAGCTAAATTTGACAAACTTCCCGGTTTCCGATTGAACTGATATTTTGCACTCAGATGTAGGTATATCGCGTGATATTACACTAATATGATTCGATGGAGCTGATACTCCTGTACTCAACAAGAGACTCGTCGTGTTTGAGCTCGTTTTACTGGTACTCGTATTAGCTAGCACTTTGCTGCTACATGATATATTTAAAAAGGTTTCTTTAAAATAAATTGTGTAGGTTAGCTTCAATTACTACTGGAGTTTGAACACTTTTTTATTACCTTATAGGCAGACGAGCTAACGGGCCACCTTGTTTACGATTACCGTTGCTCATGGACCTCTGCAATAGTGTGAACCGCACAGTTATAAAGTTAGTTTCGATGTAATTCTGATGTACCAAATGTCAAATAATCCTTACTACGTACACGCTTGTACAAAACTTGTTATAAATTAAACTAATTTCAATAGATTATCCGTTTTATAAAAACTGTGCCTAGTTTCTTGTCATATTAATAACATAATTTATCTATATTTAATTTCGCAACATTATTTTTAATACGAGTATTAAAGACGCACGCAGAGTTAGGCAGCCACCATCTAATCTGTTACTGTTAATTTTTGTATCAAAATTTTACTATTAATTGCAGCCCGTTTAAGTATGCATTAGTTTATAAACAATGTTAAAAGGTTTTCGTGTCGTCCGATGCGTTGCGTTGCGGCCCGCGAAAGTGTGAGCGTTTGAAATGGCTGAAATCATTGACATACAACCAAACCGAGACCTTGATGTATGATTTTAAATAAACCTACACTCATGCACCACCTCTTCTCATTTATAGTTTTGTTAATTTTTTTTATATTGGTACCTAATTGTTAGTTGGCTTGTTCACTTTTAAATAGTTATGTTTTGTTTATTTTTATTTTAAATGTGAATAATTCTCATGTTTTAGTTATAAATATCATTTAATTTTTTTAGAGGTTAAATTATTTTCATTATAATGTTTAATTTGGTTTTAAGGCTGCCTCGATACAGGCTTGCCTAGTGAGGCAACCGCTAGTTAAGTTGTTTTTTATTATTTACCTTTTTTAGTTAATAAATATCTTTTCATTTTCATTCATTCCATAAAACTGCGTCTTTTGTATAATTTAAAGACCACGTTATGTAGATCGGAGATATACCCCGTGTTTTTCTTACCTATATCAATTAACCAGGCAAGCCTGTCTTTGTCCTAAAATTATTATTATTCGAAATCGGGTGTTGTTCACAGCCGGGACCGGAGTCACTTTTCAAACACCCATGGATTTATCAATAGTAAAATTCCCTGAAATGCACATGTCATCATATGCTTGATTAAACACGTATCATGCATATTTAATCATCATGGATTAAATGCTCGTAACTAATAAATGTAGTCGTGGTGGCCGAGTGGTCGAAGCGCTGCCTTCCAAACGGGAGGTCGCGGCTTCAAATCCGGCCGGCTTGTACCTCTAAATCTAAATGTGAAACAGATTTATGTGCAATTTTCACAACACCACTGGCTAAAAACGGTGAAGGAAAACATCGTGAGGAAACCAGCATGTCGGAAAAGGATTCTAAAAATCCTTCAAAGACATTTGAAGTCCCCAATCCGCATTGGGCAAGCGTGGTGGACTATGCCTAATCCCTCTTCTGAGCAGATCTGAGCCCAACAGTGGGCAGTAATAGGTTGGTACAGAAGTAATAAATAAAACTAATTTGAAAATGGATAGTGCACAAAAATCTGTATGTAAAGCATCTGGGTATTTTACCCTACATTAAAACAACCACTTTGTTTATGAATATAGTTTTATTAACAATACTTTAATTTAATGACTTTAATTATTAGTCCATATTATATTTACAATACGTTATTTAATATTAATTACATATTAAAATTTCATTAAATTAATTATCAATACAATATACACATTTTTACAAGTTTTAAATTAAAAGGGATTTTATGCTGTATAGTTCTCATTCCTTTGCTGATAGTAACAATTTTTTTTTTTTAGGCAAAGGAATCAAAATTATAAGCCACCTCTTAGCCGTATAGGCTGTTCGTATGTATACGTTTGCCTCTTACGTGTTATTTATACTAAGGTATAATGTACCATTGTTATTATACTGGTTTTGATTTGGAAATTAACTTGTAATCAATTTGCTTAACCACTCAACTGGGAACGGCAACCAAATTGGTTTGTTTACTTTTGCCAAGTCTGTGGCAGGAGCCAAAATTGAGCACAGTTCTAAAACTTGTTTTGTTTACATTTTTTAACCGTCTCATATTTTACGGAGATGATATATTTTCGCTAAAAATGCAATACAGCGTTGTTTAGTAATAATGATTTACAAAAATGTAAGGTTTAATTAAAAATCAAAATTAAAAATTAATGGAAAAAAATGTTTTTAAAAAGGGGCTCAAACACGGTATTAATTCCGAACGAAGTCCCCAGTTTCGCGATCTAGCGAATAGTGACGTTCCTAGTTGAGTGGTTAATTTTCGTAATGGTTTTATCGTTTAGGAATACTGTGAAATAGACATTTGGTTAGTTTAGAAATGAGTAGTTATAAATTTAATGTGAACACCCCTAAGTTCGTATTTCATATATTTTTTTATTATTATATTCACTGTATATGTTGCAGAGTAATATTGTAAAAAAAAACTTGAGAGGTGTCAAGGGACACCCGGATGGAACGAAGTTCCTTTCGATTAATTAGTAAGGGAATTGTAATAAAATTTTATTTTTTTAGGTTATAATAATGAATTAGTTTAAAACTAATTATTATAACTTAAATAAAATATTTTGATCTAGCATTAATCATATAAAACAAAATAAGGAATTGTTTTAAAAGATTTTAATCACAGCGCCATCTAGCGATAATCATCTAAAGCAACAAAAGTGTCGTGACAACTTTTTCATAAGAATTTCCGTCTAGCCCCCTTTCGATAACGCGCGATAAGGAACTTCGTTCCAATTATTAAAAGTTTTCTTTCCTGTCTCTATTATATTATCTTATATCTTGCTTTTACCTACTGAAATAACTATAGAGTTTTTACTATCTTAATATATATATTTCTTGTGTACGTGTGTATGTGACTGAACTCCTCCTAAACGACTGGACCGATTTTGATGAAATTTTTTGTGTGTGTTCGTGGAGATTCGAGAATGGTTTAGATTCATACCCGGGATTTTTATTTTTTTGACGCAGACGAAGTTGCGCCGGGCAGCTAGTTTAATTTAATTTTATTTGCTAGGAAATGAACAGTATTATTTGTATTTGAGATCAATTTGGTCATTTTATAACAGAATAGAGAACATAATAACATCGTCTAATTCGAATAAAAATTCGAATCTGAAATGAAATGAAATGAAAATTATTTATTAACAAAAAGTTTACATGTGGGCAGGCGAGTCAAAGTTGATCTTATTTTCTTTTATGGCTTGATAGATAAACGATCCTACGGCCCACCTGATGGTAAGCGGTCACCGTCGCTCATGAACCTCTGCAATGCCAGGGCAATGAGGTGCTGTTATCTATCGCCTACCGATACAGGACTTTTCTTAAACCTTGTTTAAAGAGGGACATGTCATAGCGCTTAAGTAGTCAATGTCAGAGGAGAGTACCTTCTCGTTAATATTACTTTTAAAATAAATAAATGTATGTCTGATATTAAACAGTTATTTTACCATCAAGTTCAATTACTGTTCATTTTTGTATCCAACATTTTTGCTTTGTAAAAATTTTGTCCAGTTTCTAAACGGTCAAGCTCAATAAAAGTGTCATCTTTATCTCCTTGCAATTCTTAGATGGCTCTACATTACAATATAATAAATTTTAATATAATAATTCATATTAATATTGATGCTAAAACCATGTATTTTATTTCAAAATAAGTAGATTTTATTCAAGCACTAAGGTTTTGAATAAGCCTAAGTCGAATATTAAGTAGAAATATTTATCATTTGAATGGATCTGAGTCAAATAAGTTTCTGTAAAATTATTAAATAATTAGTTCTCTTATTTTCCAATCCAAGTCGATATTTTAGGCCCAGTGTTTTGTTATTATTTTCTATTACCAATTTTATAAACAATCTAGCATTGGGTGTTTGTTCTACGTCATTGGGCATTGGGTGTTAACAAATTTCTTTAACCACTCGCGGTTATCTACATCACTTACACTATTACTAAACGGGTTCTTTCCACGATTATTTTCAATTGATGACTTACCCGCAGTTCTTCAGTCTTCCCGTGATCATGGCGCTTGAAACAGTGCCGAAATATCGGGATCGCTCAATTGAAAATAATCGTGGAAAGAACCCGTTTAGTAATAGTGTAAGTGATTGGGTATTAAGCTTAGTCTCTGAAGTAGATTTTTGACGATTACACTCACATGTAGATTTCCTCTTCGAGATATAATTAAAAATTTAATGATCCACTCTTTGGCCTTTTCTTTACTTTATTCTCAATTGCAAATTCTAATTGCATAAAACATGAACACATTAAAATAACAATGGTATGTTTCTTCCTTCAAGTCATATAAAGGGTCGTGCGGTTAAAATTTAATTTGATTTGCACTCATATTATTATTTTGCATTTACATAGTTCAAGTTTCATATCCAAGGAATAACGATTATTTATACGTGTTCGATCCTCGTTCGACTTATGGTAGGTAGTTCGAGTAGTCGACGATACTACACTACCTTAATATGTTGTTTAAAAAGAAAATCACGAAAGGAGAGACGTCTTCACGACCAACCGCTTCCGTGAAGCATGATGCTGGCCGGTAAGAATTAGCGGCGCGGCCATATTGTAAAAGCGTGGCCTACTCGATTTTGAAAGAAACAGAAGACAATTTGACATAACAAAAACAAAGCTTAAAATATATATAATCGGACGTTCCGAATAAACATAACTAATTGAATTAATACAAATATTATAAACTAGCTGCTGCCCGCGACGTCGTCTGCGTGAACCCTATGACCCGGTTTTTTTCATTTTTACCGGCAACTATTCGATTTTTTTCTCGCCGTAAAAACCATCCTTGAACTACAACGAACATTTCAAAAAAAATTTGGCCAAATTGGTCCAGGCGTTGTTGAGTTATGCGCTTACCAACACATTTTGCGATTCATTTTTATACTATAGATTTGTTCATCATTGCCACCTTCTACATCATCCCACGAGACTACATATGAAGACTGCAATAATATTAAAGTAAGTGGAGTGCTGCTATCTACCACATTATTGGGCGAGGAGCGAATCTTACTTCACACCGTCTACAAATCTCTTTAACATACAGTCAACTATTCACAATTATTAACCAGTTAAAATTCTTTTAATGAATGTGTTTAATTACGCACAATATGTGTTTTTAAAACATAACGAATGTACGTAGATATATGGTACCACGTTAAATTTATTTTAATTGTTAACAATTTACTTATAAGATTTTGTTTTGATAATTTCAGTAAGTTAATGTTTCTTTTTGAGAGACAGTCCTTCTTGTTAGATTCCGTTCGATTTAAAAATATATTTTTTGGTTTTTCTTTAAATGAAGTTTTTTCTACGTAATCATAATTACTTAATAGTTATCGAATAATTATTATAATTACAATTTTTTGTAAGTTCGCCCTGCTAATTGACTCTTAGCTACTGTTGAGCATTTAACTTTTTTATACCTAAATGATATTAACATTTTTTGTTAACTTATTGACATTAAACTTAAAAACTCTAGTAATGTTTTATGTTTTGATTTTCAATAACATAGATATTACGATTTTAATAAAAGTAAATATTATTGATATTGATTGCTTGTTTCTTTTAAAAGATTTTTTTTGAAAAAAATAACGTATAATGCAATAAAGTTTACTTATTCAATTAATTTCTAACCACGGCTATAAGAAATCAGTAATATTGTACCTACAAAATTGTTTTAATGAAGGTAAATAATAACATTTAAATTTCGGAAAACAAATGCGTGATCCGATCAATAACAAAGTTCTATATTAATTTTAATAATTTCAAAATCATCCAGTAAAAATGATGATCTAAACTTTTTGAATCTTTCTTTTGATCGTATAATAAGAGTTAGGTTAACCAAGTAAATAAACATTGGTTCACGCACTAGGAGATATCGCGGGTCCTATATCTGTATTCCTGTGTCGTTTCTAGGCATAGGTATATATCAAAAAGTCTATTAAAGAAGCTAATAAACTATAAGTACCTACCTAGCTACCTACTACGAACACATCACACAATAGCGTAAATAATAAAAAAAAAAACATACGTTAAAAAACAATGGGTAAAACAAAGGTACCTATCAATGTTAGTACCTACTACATATTACTAATTAAATAGTAAATACCTACCTAAAGAATCAAAAAAGAGCATTTCCCTAATATCTGCGCATTTTCGAATCACCTGCTTAGATCTTGAAACAGAACCTTAAGCAAGAAGGACTTTCAGATAAAAAGCTAGGCAGGGAAGTTTATGAAATACCTATGTAACTCATTAAAATAGTTCCAGTAGTCTTTTTAAAAAAACTTTTAGAATCAAAATTAAACCAGTCCAAAGAAAATGCAATGTTCTTATCTATATCTTCGATGATTTTTATTAATATTCAGAATATTTCAGGATGTTACTTGCTCAATGTATTTCGAAATGTATAAACAAATGTGTAATAAATGTAAAATAAGGAAATCATGTTTCCAGTAACCCAAAATATAGTTAACGCAACTTGTCAACTTCTATCACAGTCATAACACAATTAGGCCTAACTTCTAATCTTGTTATATCATTTCACAGTATTCCTAATCTCTTTACATTTCAAATATTCTGCATTATTAAGTAGAAAGTCAGTTTAAAATAGACAGGTTTTGTGTTACAGATCAAACCATCTACAACGCCAGCTAAAACTAAAATTATCATAAATAAAACTATTACTGGTATAAATAAATGCTTCCAGAAAAGCAGAGATGTTAAATAAATAAATAACGAGTCATCAGAAACAAATGAACCCTGTTATACCTCAAACTAAATAGACTAAATTCGTAGAGAGATTCAGAATGTTCGCGCGACTGTCACCGTCCCTAGCTGAACAGTAAGGTACATACCTGGCGCCGAGAGGTGCACATACTTCAAGCACTCGATAACACATTACCAACTAACTATACAACGCCTTAACATCACATCACGGCCTCTGCTATGCTAACTAATGAAAGAATACTTTCGTCTATATTGCAACGTTTTCACCGACCGTCGTTCGGCTACGTGTAGTCTGTATCACTGATAAATATGTACACTATCAGTCTGTTCCGGAGGCTATTCCTCGTCTACGTTGATCTCGGAGTCGGCCGAGTCCTCGTCGTAGGTGGAGGAGGAGGCGAACCCTCGGCCGAGCAGCGCCGAACGGTTCTTAGCGGCCGCCGCTCGATCCCGCTGCCGACGGTTCTTGAACCAGTTCCCCACCTGCGTCGGAGTGAGGCCTGTCGCAGCTGCCAACTCACGCTTCTTTGTCGGATTTGGATACGGATCCTGAAGGTACCACTCTCTTAGAAGAGACCTCGTTCTCTCTTTAAAACAATGCGTTTTCTGTTCGCCGTCCCAAATGGTCCGCGGCAGAGGGAACTTCTTGCGGACACGATATTTGTCGACGGGTCCCAGCGGGCGACCCCGCAGCCTTTCTGCTTCTTGATAGTGTGCTTCCAACCACAATGCTTGCAGCTTCGCGTGACTTGAGCGTTGAAACCGATGTCGTTCGAGTATGGAGTAGAGCTCGCGGTGTCGTCCGGCGTGGAAGGCGACGACGGCGCGCGCCCGCAGCACCGCCTCGCAGCGTTCCAGCTCGGCCACGTTGGGGTGCGCCACCGGCAGCGACCACAGGAACCTCGCCAGCCGCTCCACATCACCGCTTTCCTCCAGCGTCTCGCACACGGTGGCGACCTGCTCCGCGCTGAAGGACAGGGTCGGTAGAGGCAGCAGAGGCGTCGGCGCCGCCAGCTCGATGGAGTTGATGGTGACGGGCGGCGCGGGCTCGGCGCAGGCAGCGGTCTCGGCGGCGCGGTCGGGCGCAGTCCCGCGGTGCGCCTCCAGGATGCGCGCGTGGAGCGCCGCCGTGGTGGACTCGTCCCAGGAGCCGCGCATCGATGCGAGTGTGCGCGCCGGAGTCGCGCGCGGTCTGAGCGCACCCCGGCCTGCCTCCGGGGGCGTGCGGCCCGGGCTGCGCTGATTGGTGGGCGCATCGGCAGGGGCGGTTCCGACGCGCGCGTGTGTCGGCCCCGGGTGTCGGCGGGTGTTCGTTTAACGAGGGCTCCCCCCGCGCCGCCATGATCCGTCACGCACACCGCGACCCGCGCCGCCGCCTACCTCTATCGATTACCTGCAAACCTGCAATTAATAGCCTCCATACAACCATCCGGGTCGATTACATGCTCGTATTTGTCCTATGTAACACGAATTTGTGCTTAACTAATGTATTTCGATTTAAATATTAAAAGAAACCGAGAAAACCATTTCACGGAACGATCGGTAGAGCGCAAACTAGATCATTTAGAACGAACATTTCAACACATTATACGTTACTAAAATGAGCGTTCACTTTTTAAGGTAATGATACTTAATTTTCTACACTTGTAATATCGTGTAACAATCTATGTAATAATGTAAAACCACAAAGTAGTTACACCTCCATTGATACTCGCGTATCTACGGCTCTACACTAGTCTACACATAAACAAATCTTTACAGTAAACATACAAAATTGTACCAAAATAGTTCTGTGCCATTTCTAACCCTAACTAAAATAAATCCGTGTAAAAATAACCGTTACTTCAAATATCAAGTTGTTTCAGTCGGAGTCGTTGTGGGGTGCGATTTGAGCGCGAAAGCCTGGCGAGAGTATTAAGTTATTGAACGGCAAACCACACCCAGCGAGTGTAAAGCTACACAGGTAGCTAACACCCCACACCTCCGCACCTCCCGACACCTCCCGGCACCTCCTGGCTCCTCCAACACCCCCCGGGTAGATTAGCGGTGCTATTACTTAACGGCAATACAATTACCTACATTACATTGATGTTAATTTAAGTTAATCCTAAAATTTAGATGAAGAATATTGCGAAGAAACCTGAAAATCAAGAGCTTTATGTGAAACTTACTGTCTCTAGCCGATAATGCGTGAACTAAGCTTATCCCAAAGCCCAACGTTGGGCAGTAAATGTTTGATAACCTAAAATATAAAATCAATATTACTTCTAACAAACATACAAGTTTTATATAAAAAATAATCCTAATTGTGTTAATGCTTTTTTTAAATAAATGAATACAAATAGAATTTAAAATATTATAATACGTCACTTACATTATTACTAAACGGGTTCTTACCACGATTATTTTTAATTGATTGATTAATGGCGCTTGAAACAGTGCTGAAATATCGGGACCTCTCAATTCAAAATAATCGTGGTAAGAACCCGTTTAGTAATAATGTAAGTGATGTAGATAACCGCGAGTGTTTAAAGAAATTAAATAATTGGGGTTAAATACGTTTTCAATTATTTTTTTTTACATTTAACACGTTATACGACAGAGTTAATCTAACTTTAATAACACTAGTGAGGTTGTCGGTTGGAATAACTTCCGGTCTCTTATTTATCCCCGTCGAACTTATCATTGAAATACTTTGAAATATTTTAAGAGATTTTGTATATTTCATAGGTATGATGTTATTGTATTTAATTTGAAATTTATGCTTATAGAAGAATGTATAGTTATTTATTTACTAGGTGACCCGCGCAACTTCGTCTGCGTTACAAAGGGGTTCAAAAATTATAGCCTATGTGTTATTCTGATGTATAAGCTATACTGTGGTAAAGTTTCATTCAAATCCATTCAGTAGTTTTTACGTGAAAGAGTAACAAACATACATCCATACATCCATACATACAAACTTTCGCCTTTATAATATATATTACATTTGTTTACCTATTTAATTATGTAGAGTTTCTTTATTTGTACCTGTTGTTCTTTTTATAAAATCCCTGTGGGCCAAAAGATCTACGTACGTGACAATCTAGCTGATCAATTTCGTCTGCGTCACAAAAAGGTTGAGACAGACATTGTAAGTGCAGAAAAATGTGCTTATTTACTACATCACAAACCTATAAAATTGTCAGTGTTTTTCTGCTTTGTTATGTATGTATTCCAGTCATTATAAAATCTATATTTCTTCTTATAAAGATTACAAGAGAAACTAAACTAAAAACTAGTATTTGTAACTGTTTTTTTGGTGTGTGAAGTTTTATATTTAACAACGCAAGTTTTATTTTAAGAATTTTTATTTTATTTAATACCGTTTTGTACACTACAGAGAAATGTTACTTTAAAAAAGATTCACAAAAGGCGAGCTTAACTCAATACTGAGTTTTCATACAGCAAACCCTAAAGCCTAAAAATCTATTTTCAATATTACTATGAATCGTCTTCAGTTTCCGCAATATGTACGTAGGTACCAACCGTTTGTTCCCATACATTTGTACCGTACAATTGTACTGACTGTTCATTACTCTACCTAATCCATTTAACAGAAGATCGGCTTGTTTATCTTTGGAATGGATTTCAAATCTCACAGTTAGTATAGGTAGGTATTAGTCAGCGACTGAAATTATTTAGTTTATTTATTTAAAAGTTTTCTACAAAGAAAAGGGGGCGGCGCGACGGGAAAGAGTGCCATGAGCGTAACGCGTCGCGTCGTCCCTCATAACCCCGTGCTGGGTTCTGGCCTCAGCCGGGGTTCGAACGCTGAGTGTGAACGGTGGGAGGTTTTAGTGCGGTTCAACTCCCCCATACCCCGCCCGCGATGAGGTTATTTCCTCCAACTGAAAAAAAAAAATCTACAAAGAATACACTAGATTCACACATTGATTATAAGAGCAATAAGAAAAAAAGAGCATGTGCATCAATTACTTACAGAAAAGTTACAGATAATTTTATAACAAGCTCCTTGACTTATAAATAGTTCCATTTTGTACTAATTTTTCATTGTTTATATTAATAAATGAAGTTTTACATAAGATCAAATTTAAAAATACAATTTGAATACTTTACAAACTTATACCTAATTGTAATTTTAAATTTATTTCATCGAGTTAATATAATAGAATAACAATCAGTTAGAACTGTTAGATGTTAATTAAGGAATTCGATTTTTTAATCTACTTTTTTACACATAACGTTTAATACATTCATTCATTTTATGTGGGATTTAAATAATGCATTTCACAGCTGTTCAACATTTTGAGTCTATAATCAAGTTATTTAAAACTAGTGGGTTTGCATTACTTCGTCTACGTCACTTTCAATTAATAGATAGCCTATGTTCTTTCTCAGGGTCTAAAGATTACCTTAGCCAAGTTCCATCAAAATCGGTAGAGCGTAACAGACAGAGTTACTTTCGCATTTAGGTATAATATTAGTAGGCAGTAGGAGGTATATTAGTAGGATGTGGCGAAGTTTGGGGGAGGCCTATGTCCAGCAGTGGACGTCTATAGGCTGATGATGATGATGATGATTAGTAGGAATATTCAAACCTCGATTGCAAAACAACACGTCAATCGTCATAGGCTTGAAATGACGAACAGAGTTTAGGAAGGTACTATTTGTTTAGTAACTAGATGATCCGCACAACTTTGTCTGCGTCACAACGGGATGTAATATACCATTGCTTGATAAAGAACTATCCAACAGAAATCATCTTTCAAATCGCACCAGCGCAGCGCTGCAGCGGTTCCTGAGATTAGCGCGTGCAAATAAACTCTTCAGCTTTATAATACTATACTAGCTGCCCCGCGCAACTTCGTCTGCGTCGCATGGGAATTGTTCCCGGGAATTTTCTAAAACTACTCACCAGAACGCTTCATTAGAGCCTAAACACGATGAGGTTATCTTGCTTATTGACGGAGTTCCTGTGGCCAACTTCCAGCTCCATCATCAGGCCTTGAAATTCATCCTCTACGCAAAGTACTCATCAGGGCGCTTAATTAGAGCCCAAACACGATGAGGTTATCTTGCTTATTGACGAAGTTCCTGTGGCCAACTTCCAGCTCCATCATCAGGCCTTGAAATTCATCCTCTACGCAAAGTACTCATCAGGGCGCTTAATTAGAGCCCAAACACGATGAGGTTATCTTGCTTATTAAGAAGATAAGTATATATTAAGAAGATAATTATTACATATCATAAAGTTACATAGTCTTTTACAGTTTATATCATATTACGGAAGGTATATTTTGGTTTTTAATTATGCTTTAAATAAACTGAAGTTGTAAACCTTCTTGAATAATTTAAAATTCACTGTTTATTAACACTTGAATAATACATTTCTTGAGGTAAAGTGCGAAGTTTGGATGTAAAAGTTTACACCGCGAAGTCACAGAGTTCAACAAATTTTAATGTGTTTTATAAGTAACTGGCTCTTGTGAATTTATCCATAAATTTTCTACGAAACTGTGAAAACTACAATAAAACATTAGGTACGTTTTGCATTTGTTTTAATCAGATGTTTTTTATAAAGTTGAGATAAAATCGGTGATGAGATTTGTTTTAATAATTACAATGCCATTAAATTCATGCCATATTAAGCGTAAGCGTTTATGTGTGTAGGTAGGTACATTTGACATAGATACCTACATATTAAAATTGAAAATTTGTGCTTTTAGCTATAAAATAATCGTTATAAACTTATTCAACGACTGATGTGATGACATGTCGTTTGCAACAACGTTGAAATATCGGGACAACTCAATTAATTAAATATCGTGGTAAGAACCCGTTGAAAATGCATGAAAATAATCGTTCTTTAAAAATGCTTATAGATTTAAATATGGTACAAAATAACGTAACCTACAAGTTTTTCATTGTAAACCAAAACAACAATATTATTATATTGTTGTAAGTTAGGCGGGTCAACGTGTCTATGCTTCAATTTAGAAATAAACTAAATGGAGAAAGAAACGAAATCTGTGAGCACTTGCCGTCGGATAGAACGTTAGATAGATATGTAGGTATTTTAAACGAAAGACACCTAACTAACACCTAACTAACCTAACCTAACCTAAACTAACCTAACCTAACCAATAAAAGCTTTAAATATTAACTAGCACTGAATGTAACTGTGTACCTAATGCACATAACTATGTAAGTTCGGATGAAATTTTGCGAGTTAAAATCGACGAACTTCCCGGTTAGCGATTGAGCTGAAATCTTGCACGCATATCGTCACATAACAATAATATCACAACATGGAGCCGAGGGAAGAAAGTCGCCATAGGAATTCCTTTACTGAAAAAGGTAGACCCTATTATGTTTCACTTAAAAAAATGTTTCACTCCTACATGACATCCATGATCTTCAAAGATTGTACTTAAAAAGTTCTTCTAAATACATTATTAACACATCTTATACCTAACCTAAGTATATAGTAAATAACGTAAGACGGTAAATCTGTTACTATACAAGTATATAATGTAGTCGAGGAGTCAAGTGCCGGTGTAACCGTAAGCCTGGAAGGAGATGACGGTGTGATCCCGTATCGTACTCCACAGCCTTCAGTCCCCTACTACTGACATCGTCAAGATAAACAAAATACGATCGCTGATTGAATTGAACCTGTAAGGTTCGACTCATTATCAAGTTGGTTCAGGAAATATACAATACTTACAGTATACCTAAAACGCTTTATTGAAACACCGCCATTCAATAAAATTATAGTTAGGCTACATTTTTTAATAGTGTAGGAAATCAAAGGCTGCCAGTGCAAAATAAAACTTCAGAACAAGAAATTTAATAAAAACTTTGAGCAAAAATATGACGCAATCTCAATTATACAATGTTCACCAATTCGAAATTTAAAAAAAGCGCGCCAACACAAATCTTACATTTAAAAAGTATTTTACAAAAGAGGTTTTAATTAATTTTAATAAAACTATTTTTAGATGGCGCTTTAGTTGCTAGTACCTTTGCCTTTATAATGTTTGTTAACATTCAGTCGCCTACAAATAGCCTTTTCAATTACTGTTACTAGGCTACCTATTTGAAAAAAACCAAATTATGACTGCCATTACAAATTGGCATTGGAATGGAAACATTTTGCCATTAAGTAGGTATTAATACAATAATATACCGACACTTGAGATGTTGCGAAAGTTCAAAAACAAGTGAATATATAAATTTAAGATCAAGTGGGGATCAGCCCTTTTATTTTTATATTGCAAATAGGTTAGTAACCTAACCTAACCTAATGGTAATTCATTATTGTTGCTCATGGGCCTCTGCAATGCCAGGGCATTCGAGGTTGTTACCCATCAACGACAGGACTTTTCTTAAACATCTTTTAAAGAGGGACATGTCATAGACAAGACATCTGTCCTGCTATAAAAACAATATATTTTTTAATAAACTTTCAAGTCACAGTAGTAAGGGTTTCCTTGTAACCCCGAGAGGGGGTGTCGCCCCCTCAACCCCAAATCGATAATAGGGGGTTGTTCTTTGTTTGGATGATATAAAATCTTCAGTAGGTGTGGTTGTACCAGGGTTTTCAATATGAACATGTAAATTGTACGACAAAGAAAGTGTGTGAAGTTTATCTACAGGTATGATGTTTCCAAAAATATTAAATAAAAAAATATAATTTTAGACATTTTTTTTGTATGTATACATTTGTCTATGATTCAATATAGGTTACACAATTAAATTATTAAAGGCAAATCATTTACTATTTTTCTATACTTATTTAAAAAAAATCTATACTTACTATTATTGATGCAACGTTAAAAAAACAACCCTGTTTGACTTATTCTTCTTTAAACGAAGTTTGAAAAGAGTCGTATACTGTAAGTCGTGGTCACGAATTATCTCCTGACATTATAAGGATACATTTAAAGTGCTCAATCCAAGCTCATCTGTAATTGTATGTTGTAATTGAAAATAAAAAATAAGTAAAATATAATTTTGGTAATATCATTAAAGCTGTAATAATGTCCAATCTTAACAATTAAAAATAGTCTATAATTTAATAATAAATAAAAAAAAATCATGTAATATAAAAAGGCCATCCTTAAAAAGATAACTCTAACAATTTAAACTTGCCCCTCAGTTCCTACAATACTCCATTAAGCCACAGTCCATATTCCACTGGTTGTATCCACCTCATCTACTGATGGTCTCCCCATTGTGCTGCTCCATTACTTAGATAGATAAAACCTTATTGTACGTACAAACTTATTTGTGTAATGGAAGTTTCTAGAAACATGAAATATTCTTTTTAAAATTCAAAAGATTGGTTGCTAGTTGCTAATGTTGCTGACACGCGCAATTTTGTCTCCGTCACAAAATGAAGGTTTAGATAACACACCAAAGCTCAGAAGAATATGCTTAAACATACCAAAACTTGTAGAATTATCAGTGTTTCTCTACAATATTATGCATGTACTAGCTTTTGCCCGCGACTTCGTTCGCGTGGACTTCAGGTTCGTCCCGTATTATCAAAAATTTTAGCCTATGTGTTATTCTGATGTATAAGCTATATTGTGGTAAAGTTTCATTCAAATCCATTCAGTAGTTTTTACGTAAAAGAGTAACAAACATACATCCATACATCCATACTTACAAATTTTCGCCTTTATAATATTATTATGATTATATCCATAAACCTTCCTCTTGAATCACTCCATCTATTAAAACTTCATCAAACTTCATTGCGTAGTTTTTCAGTATTCTCTCTCTGTGTCTCTCTCTTTCTAGTTACTAATAAATTCCTTGAAGTTCAGAATTTTACACTGAGATGAAATCGTCGCTTGTGTGACCAACTTTCGGGCATAAAATTCTCGTTTACATCCGAAAACTATCCATCGGAGAGCCATCAGCCGCTGGCAATACTTTAGCTTTTAACAATCGAACAATAGGACCATTCTCATAACTATCTCATAACCTTAGAACGTATACAAAAGGAGACAAAACCGTGATAAACAGAGTTAAATATAATGTATGAAGATTAATGGGAATACAAGTGCAAATTATCAATAGAGTAACTACTTAAATCGATATTTCATACTAGGTGACCCGCGCAAATTCGTCTGCGTCACAGAGGGATACAACATAGCTTATAGCCTTCCTCGATAAATGGATTTTCCAATACTGAAAGAATTTTTCAAATCGGACCAGTAGTTCCTGAGATTAGCGCGTTCAAACAAACAAACTCTGCAGCTTTATAATATTAGTATAGATAGGTACTAGAGTAACTTAATAAAAACAATTATTGGAAAATAAAAACTATCTACTAAGTTATTTTTTGTACTAAAATTATTCTTTTAATTAATTTATTTTGTTAACGTACACCTAAATTCACCCACTATTAGATAAAGCGAATGGTGAAGCGCTTGCCTTCCGTACGTGAGGGGGTTATACCGGCCGGCTCGTAAGTTGTAGATAGACTTGTGAATCTTAATTTGAAAAACAGATTTACATGGAATTTATTACAACACAACTGGCTGAAAACGGTGACGAAAAACATCGTGAACAAAGTTGCATATTGGAGAATTTCAAAATACTTCGAAGATATGTAAAGTCCCCAATCCGCATTGGGCAAGCGTATACCTGATCCCTTTAATTTTTTTGATTTGATTTGACTTGTAATTGCAAAATTAATAAGGAAATAAAAGGCTTTTTTATTTTTTTTATTTATTTATTATACCTGATCCCTCTATTGAGGAAACCTAAGCCCAGCAGTGGACAGTAATGAGTTGTTATAGTGAAATGAAATGAAATACTTTATTTTGAACATTGATGATATATATGCTCATTCTTGTTGATGTCAAAATCTAAAAGCTACCACCAGTTCGGACACAAAAAATAATTGTTATAGCCACCGTCCTGAGAAGAACTGGCAAGAAACTCAGCGGGCATGTCTTAAAGACAGTATAAAATCTCTCCTGACACATCAGCTCGCTCATAACATCGACCCGCACACCTCAATCCAAATAAAATCTTACTACACAATGTGCTATTTTGCATTTGTCAATTCGAAAGCAAGCTCTTTAGATGCTACTGTTTTGCAACTATGTATTGTTGGCAGTTACATTTGAAACACAACTTTATGTTCAAAGTTAGAAGGGTTAAAATCCTTTGTTGCTAAAGACAGTGCCGAAGTTGGTACCAGTACCAGTAGATCTAACAATGCGTAATATTATGAAGTGAAATTTAGACTCGACTACACGAGTAGATTGTTTGAAAATATTGTATTTTTTTCTTCTTTAAATGAGGTTTAAGAAGAGTTATATATGATAGGTTATTTCAGAAGTATATAAACGATAGCAGCAACTTACTATTAGATAGGCCGTATATCCGTTCATACGAAGAAATAGTAATAAAAAATACACTAAGTAGTACCACGCCTAACTATAGGCTCCTTAAAACACATCAACCGAAGAGTGGAGGTCACATGATTGATTACGTTTAATTTTTAAATTTCGCAATAATCAAAACCTGCGACTCGATGCATCACAAACCGGCCCTTCTAATTGTGCATACACCCTTATCCTCTCGGTGTTATTATCAGTTTGACAACCAAGTCCTTTACTTCAGATGATTTGTGCTCCCCGAGTCGAGGATCCCATCACTGCGGTTCCGGAGAGAAGCAGTAAATCCTCGTAACTTAAACGACATTTTTATTAGTCCCTTCGACTTCTTTAGATATTTATTACGTATTTTGTAACGAAAACCGATTTTAAAGTAATGAAACGTCGACGAGGTGAAATAAAATGTTGTGATGGACGACATTTTGTTTGGTTGCAAATTAACACATAGAGATTCAAAGGAGTTAATTTTATGATTATTTACCTAGAGATGTCTACACTTTTATTACATGAATAGGTAAATGAACATACGGCCCACCTGCTTTTAAAGGGTTATCAGATACAGCTAGTTTCAAAGGAGCCTCAATTGACTTTTTATCGTCGCTTAAGCACCTCTGTAAATTAGTTAAAATAATTTTTAAAATTACATCCTTTGGAAGATCCCTCGCCAATACAAAGTTTACAATTAGCTAATTCTGTCAAAGCTAATAATTAACCTTTTTAAATTCTAATCTGATACATGTGTGATGAAGTGTTTTTGCACTAACCTACATCATAATGAGGCGACGGGAAGAAGTACTGTAGTGCGTAACACATCGCGCCGTCACGCATATCCCCGTGCTGGGTTCTGACTTCATCGGGGGTTCGGACGCGGAGTGTGACGTATAACTCTCACATATATATTCTACAAATTAAACAAAAAAACCTACATGATAAATGCTGTATCAGCCCTTTGAGTCGCAGAATTTCTTCAAACATTTCAATACAATTCAACTCTATCGAAACAAAGCTAATAACCCTTTTGAAGTCCAGAATGTGATTGTAATTCGCTGGACCGGTACAGTAATTTCATGTACGATTAGATCGAGCCCGGTCGCGGTATGATGGACCTAACTAACCGTGCTGAAGGGGTAGAGCTGTGATCTGTAGCATACAGGATATCTTTTGTAAAGTTGGTATTTTGGGCAGTAAAAAGCTCTTAAAACTGCTGTTGGCTTCCATAGATGGGTAGTTAATGCCATAAAAAAAGAAATAGATAATGGTTCTACTTTTTGGCAGGAGATTTTTTGAGAACAAGTCGATCGGGTTTTTGGTATAGTGGAGCGCTGGATAACGTGGCTGCTGACTTTGGACATCTACATCTCACATTTTTTTTGTATAGTGCAAGACTTGGATTTCTGTATATTTTAGGATTTTTTTATTGTCATGCAGGCAGACGAGCCAACGGGCAACCTGATCGTAAGTAGTTACCGTCGCTCATGGATTTTTACAATGTTAGGGGACACTGAACAGTTTAAAAATTTAAGCATAAATAGGGATAAAGAAAACAACTTTGTTTTATACTATGTATTCATAGTCTATACTTTATTATGTATTGAAACTATACTTTATTATGTATTATACTATGTATTGAAACTCCCAAAATCATAGTCTTCAAGTGAGATCATGCACATACCAGAATCGTTCTGCATGCATATTTTCGTTTGGTCACAGCGTATGTGATGCACGTAGCACAAAGCGAGGAATGCAAATGTATTGTATTGTTCGAGGACACACAGGACGATCGAGCGAGGCCTTCCAGTTACGCGACGTTGTTATCGGTTTGTGTGTGTCCTTTAGTACGAGAGACTGCGTATATTTTAATAAAAATAAACCAAAGTGTGTCTGAACATAGCAGAAGTTTTCTACAGGTGAAGGAAGGCGCTAAAAATTTCACAAGTAATATTTCGTTACAAAACTTGTCCGTTAAAGTCACATTTTTTAACGCAGAGACAAAAGTAATTGTTTAATCTTCAAAAAAAATTAAAGAGTCTCCATGGCCACCATCACCTTTCATCTGACACCAGTACCATTTATATCCGTCAAACTAAATAAAAGTTATGAAGGAAAA
Organism: Trilocha varians; assembly: GCA_030269945.2. Taxonomy (NCBI): domain Eukaryota; kingdom Metazoa; phylum Arthropoda; class Insecta; order Lepidoptera; family Bombycidae; genus Trilocha; species Trilocha varians. The sequence continues at coordinate 11,422,677 of AP028280.1, forward strand.
TATATTTCAAAAAAGAAAACAGACGAATTGTGGACCTCCTCCATATTGGAAATTGGAGGAGTTCCTCCTTATTGAATCCTACACCAGTTGTTCAACGGACAGTGCTCCGAGGAATTGATCGAGATGATTCCTACATCTCCTTTCTATAGTCGCGCCACCAATCGAGGTGGAGTTCATCCCTCGTAATCTCTATCATATTACTAGCTGGCCCACACAACTTCGTCTGCGTCACATAATGAAATTTTCTCACCGTTTAAACCTTCCCTGGACTTCTACGAATATTTCAAGATTAAAATTAGCCAAATCGGTTCAGTAGTTCTCGAGTTTTAGCGAGACTAACGAACAGCAATTCATTTTTATATATAAGAAGATGGAACTACTGCGGTCATTCATCGTTAGTTTCAGAGCATAGTTCAATTCTTTTTCACGAGCTCTCCTACATGTTTCTCAAGTGCTAATACTTTGAAACACTGAACTAATTTATTTTTTTTTTGTTTTCCTATTATACGTAATTTTATAACGCACACTATTATAATTACAATATAGTCTAATTCTGACTAATAAGCAAATTCGTTTTAACCTAAATTACTATATGATTTTATGCTAAGAATGTGTCCTTTGGCACTTTTCTTATTGTCTCTTTTCATATACATTTATTTGCTCATTTTTTACATTATATCTTTAAAAAAACAATCACAAGAAAATAAATTTAAAAATACAATATAAAAAAAGCAGAGGGCCACTGGAGACGGGGTCTACGACCCAAGCCATCAGTGGTCAGGGCTCAAGAGAGAGGAACCTCCTCACAATACGTGCCGTGTCAAGAACGACCGCCTTCTGAATCAGGCCCTTTACCCAGCCGGAGAGCGAAAGCTTCTCTAGATGACGGTCGAAGCTTTTCGCTATTAGACCGTGCACAGATACAACGATCGGAACAATGATGGTCGATTCAACACGCCACATGTCGGTCACCTCGTGGGCCAGGTCCAAATATTTTAGCAGTTTTTCTTTTTCTGCCTTCACAAGGTTCTCGTCATGTGGAATGGTGACATCGATCAGCACCGCCCGATGCGCATCCCGATCTATTATCACTATGTCAGGCTTATTGGCAACAATAGTCCTGTCAGTGATAATAGATCGGTCCCAGTAGAGCGTTACATGACCATTATCGAGAACCGGCTGAGGCCAATACTGGTAATAAGGTACAGCGGCTTCAACAAGGTCGTATTTCAGAGCAAGTTGTTGGTGGATAATCTTAGCTACCTGGTTATGCCTGTGCAAGTACTCGCCGTTAGCAAGACGAGAACAACCGGAAACGATATGTCTAATAGACTCTCCCGGACGGTGACATGCCCTACAAATGTCGACCGTCCCATCCTTTAGAATATATTTACGGTAGTTGTTCGTCATGATAACTTCGTCCATAATTGCAAAGACAAAACCTTCAGTCTCTCCGAAGAGGTTACTGTATCGTAGCCAAGATACGGAGGCTAATTGATCTACATCGGGGCTCATAAGGGCCCGGTAGAACCGTCCGTGTAGTTCCTTGCTCTTCCATACGTCCGTGCGATCCGCCACACTCATTACCTTTAGCGTCCGCCAATTCTCGTTCGCTAAGGACAGCGGAGTGAGTCCCTTATCAACTGCTGCTACATTACGGTACATACCCACGCTTACCTTAAGGAAATATTCCCGAAGGTTGTTTACCTCTCGGTTGTGTAGGTCCTTGACATTTAACATGCCACGACCCCCACACTTCCGAGGAATATACAACCTCATAACAGATGAACGTGGGTGGTGCATCCTGTATGCCGTCAGCAGTCGCCGAACTTTTCTATCCAGGGCATCTAGTTCTGATTGCGTCCACTTTAGAATGCCAAAGGAGTACGTCAGTACAGGCATGACCCAACCATTGAAGGCTCGGATCTTGTTTCCGCCAGATAAGAGGCTTTTCAAAACCTTTACCAAGCGGCTCTATTATTAAGGTGTAGACACAATGTTCATGTGGTCTTTATTATTACACTTCACTGATTTTATACACTAATTGTATTATTAAGTACACTACACTAACTCGAACGGTTTCGTACTTTTGAACTAAATAAACACATTTTTCTGCGCTTACATCACAAATACTGCCTAAACACTCTATTCGTGAGTCAAAGTTGCACAGATCATCTAGGAAATTATAAAAATCAGTGTTTTTCTCCATCATCTCTTACTTTACACCACACGACATATAGTCTGTGAAATTTCTTTGTTCGCGCGGTAGTTTAGCAAAAGCTATTTCATGTTTTACGATGACTAAAGATATGAAGTGGCTGTCGGATTCGTGCAAAAACGATGCGACCCTGGCGACTTGAATACACCGTAAAATAACATTTAATAGTGTTTACCTAGTTTGATACGGATTGTTGATGAGATTTGTTTACGTAGAAACGGTTGATGTTTTTTTGTTTTTAGATCTTGCATTGGTTTTAACAGTTATGTCGTTATCTCAGAGGTAAATAATCATTTACACAAGATTAAATACCTATGTCGTTTAGGTTTGCTGTAAGAAAACTGAATATTTAGTTAAGCTCGCCTTTTGTGCATAATTTTTAAAGTTTACTTATTGTTTTTATGTAGTCTACAATACCGTTACTCTGTAGAGTTAAATGAATAAATGATTTTAAACATAGAAATGCTAAGAACTATTTAGTAATATTAATCAAGGCCTTATCACTTTTAAATTTTAAATAAAGCCTTCCATCTTTATCAACACAAATATCTATCACACATTTAAACCCCTTGCTTTTGTCAAAAGTACCTTCTCTACGGAAAATTACCAAGATTACCAACACTCAATTCCTTCTACCATCAACCCTTCCCTTGCCAAGTTGTGCCATTTTATCGGTATGTACACTGCATTAATGAACGCGTCAAATCCTCCGTGTACTCCGGTTGTTGTTACAACGCGTTAAATCTTATTGAACGGCAACGCAAACAAACCAGGCGCCTCGCAGGGGAAATTGCTAACGGCTCTTGTGTCCAATATACCATGGTTTTAAAAATTTAATAGTAACCTCCACCGAAAACTTGCATACTTTGGCCATATAGCTAGAAATGATAATCTTGAGAAGCTCATTGTTGTTGGTCAAGTAAGCGACCGAGGGGCTAATCTTCAACACGATGGTGCGACCAGATACGGGAACTATCGGGTATGTCCCTAACTTCAACACTCAACACAGAGCTACATGGAAGCAACTGCTGAACAACTTTACTCACTGACTCAGAAGAAGAAGGCATTACAGAGGTTCATGAGCAACAGTGACTGGTTGTCATCAGCTTTGGTGTAAGCTCGTTTGTCTGTCTTGTAATTAAATCGTAGTAAAAAGATGGCTTTAAGTAGAAAGACAGAAGTAGCAGACACTGCAGTTCTATACAAATATATTTTTTTCAATAATACATTTCAAACCTTTGCAGTTTAATTAATATATATGGCATATATATGCCCCTAGTAAACAATTTATACCTAATAACTTAGAAATACCTAAAAAGAGAGTTCGTATAGATTTACCACTATAAATACTCATCTAGTCCAATTTAGGTGGAAACCATATCTTACATTTCTCGTGTCGTTTCGTACAACGGAATGGCGTCCTCGGATTAGTGTTACTGCGTCAAATAGCGTGTGCTCCAGTTTATTTTGGTCGTGTTAATGCACTGGATACCAGAGACTTTCATTACCTTTCAGTGGCTAACGACGTATCGATCTTTAATCAGAAACTTTGGTGGAACTTGTGTAGAAAATCTTAATATATATATTTCTTGTGTACGTGTGTATGTGACTGAACTCCTCCTAAACGACTGGACCGATTTTGATGAATTTTTTTGTGTGTGTTCGTGGAGATTCGAGAATGGTTTAGATTTACAGTTGGTCAAGGTCTGATGATGGAGCTGGAAGGTGGCTATGGGAACTCCGTCATTAAGCAAGATAACCTCATTGTGTTTAGGCTCTAATGAAGCGTCCTGATGAGTACTTTAGATTGCCGGGAACAATTCCTATGCGACGCAGACGAAGTTGCGCAGGGCAGCTAGTATGTTCTATGTTTTTATTGCACAGTAATTCTAACATAGTATTATATACATAGTACCTAGTCAATCTATGGAATGAGCTCCCCTCCTCAGTATTTCCTGAGCGCTATGACTTGTCCTTCTTCAAACGAGGCTTGACGAGGGTCCTTAAAGTTAGGTCGTAGGTTGCGACCCTTCAGTGTCCCCTGACATTACAGAGGTTCATGAGCGACGGTAACCACTTCCTATCAGGTGGGCCGTTGGCTCGTCTGCCTACATGGCAATAAAAAAAAAATCGTTATCTATCTAAGTAGACGAGCGTACGGCTCATCTAATTCACGGTCTGCTTTAATGTCTGGGGACATTGTCACCAACGTCCAACACCTACGAACTACTGCATAACTCTTCTCATTGTTTACAGAAGGACAAGTTATAGCGCTCGGAAAAACTGAAGAGGCTATGGACCAGATAGTGTCAAAAACGATCTCCTGAAACGAACCATTACCTACAATATACCTAGTAAGGTTTTTTTTTTTTTTAGTTGTGGAAATCACCGCCCCGCGTTGGGGTATGTGGGAGTTGAACCGCACTAAAACCACTCCAACCGCTCCCACTCAGCGTCCGAACCCCGGCTGAGGCCAGAACCCAGCACGGGGTTATGAGGGACGGCGCGACGCGTTACGCCCAAGGCATTATTTCCCGTCGCGCCGCCCCCATACCTAGTAAGGAGAGTAAGTTCTGTAGGTATACCCGCTGTCGTAACCCAATACTTGCTTATTGTTTTTGTTTAAATGTTAGCTTTGGTATTCAAAATGAACTAAATTGACTGTCTGTAGGTGGAGGAAGATTTTTTATTTATTTATTTATTCCCTTAAAATACTACCATTACAGGTTTTACCTAATTCAGTAGCATCACTTATCAAATTATAAAATATGAACTAAATTATAACGAACTTTAACAATAAGAAATTAAAAATTAAAACACCATTAAGTATAACTTATGATCCACAATGCCGTTCTTGTGAATTCATTCAGAGCACAAGTGAAAATATCTATGTTGTCAGCAACGATGTTGAGGGTTCGGATAGCAAAGAGATTGTTTAACCAGACAATGTAAAAGTCCATGGTTATATACAATGTTTTTTTAATGTCATTGAAATGTATAATACACCTCCTTGCCTAAAGTAGATGTGTTAGGTGATACATTGATTTTAATGATTTTTGTTGAGTCAATTCCCAACAGATGATGCAGGAACAATAATACCTACTATATGGTTGAATATTTATAATATCGTATTGTAACACGTCGCCACATCCGACTCCCCCGCTAGCTCCTGTCAACTGTCAATCACAGGAGTAAGCGGATTTACGCACCCGCCTACTATGTGGGCTGAATTGTGAGGGATTAGCGATTTAAATAGTTGAGATTTTTTGTAATGAAATTGGACGAGTCAGCATTACAGGTCCTATAATTAAATGAAATAAATTAAATTTTACAACACATCTATCATTTTTTTACTAAACTTTTAGAGTGGTTTAAATTTATAATAACAATTTTAGTTACAAAAAATATATTACTTTTAAGAACAACGCCTGCTGAAATAATTTATTACATTTCAATTTATGTTATTTATCTAAAGGTTTATACACGTCTGCAATATCGGATAAAAGGCAGCTACCACCCGCCAAATTTTATTGTTATGTCGACATTTTCAAAAACATTAAAGGCTCAGATTTATTTTTTTAATGGCAAACTATTATTACCTATGTATTAGAGCTATAGATGCAATAATGCACCTCGTACCAAATACTTATTTACCGTCGTTCTTGGACTCTTACAACATCAATGTGCACTAAAACACTTCCAAAGATGAATTCAAGATATTTATTCATAGACAAATAAAGAACGTGGTCCTTTATTTGTGTTATAAATAAGTAGTACATTACAAGAAAAAAATAAAATAACACATCAAACAATTACATTTCTACCAATAACCAGCCAATTCAAACAACTGTGAAACCAACAAAATTCTACTCAAGAAAAATCGTATTAGATTTTCAAAGTATTCTCGCTCTCGCTCCTGTATTAAACCATGGCAATAAACCCAGGCTAACTTTTATACGCGAATAAATCTCCCATATTTACTGTTCTGATATTATTAATGATACATATATAAGGGACTGCACATCACACCCTCGGCTAACGAATACTAGTTCGTTTGTAATAACTTTTTTATTGATTTATGTTAGTTGAACATTGCAACGTTATATTTTACGAGTAAACTGGCGTTAATTCTTAATTGAAGTAAGTTCAATTTTATCAACTTATAGGTTTCTGATTGAGCTGAAATTTTGCGCGTACCATAGAGCTGATCTAATAATAATCGGAAGGCAGCAAAAACACCGTTACAATTTACATTTGAGAACATTTTAAAAACCGTTTATGGATAAGCTGCACTATATTAGGTATTGTGAAATATAATTATATAATTAACTAGCTGACCCGCGCATCTTCGTCTGCGTTACAAAGGGGTTCAAACAGTACTCGCAATGCAGTCGCGTTATTATGTGCCCGAAGTGCACCCACATATTCAATAGTTTTTAGTCAATAGTTTTTGCAGCGTACGCATAAATAGGTTTTCGATTATTCACCTTATGTTACATATTCGATATTTTCACACGGATCCCTAATTTTTATGAAAATAAAATATAGCCTATGTTACTCGGGGATAAAGTAGCTTTCCAAAGCTGAAAGAATTTTTGAAATCGGTCCAGTAGTTTCGGAGCCTATTCATTACAAACAAACAAATCTTTCCTCTTTATAATATTAGTATAGATATAGATATAGATTTCTTCCTTAACCAAGTTTTCATTATAATATATTATAACATTCATCGTAGCTTTTATAAGCATCATTGAATAAAATAAATCTACTTACTTAAAAGTTAACATAACCTCAAAATAAAATCCCGCCAAAACGAATGACCACGGAATCATATATCGGCTGCCTTATTTCCCACAAGTGAATTAAAAACAGGAGGGTTAACTAATCAGTGGGCTACCGTTAAGCTCATCGGTTTACTAAAATAATGTTTATGTTTACCCACGGCTTACGACTGCCATAGGGTCTCCATTAATGCTATAAGCCTATAGAAAATTCTCCCCTACGATATACTGATTTCGTAATATTTCCAAATCGGATGTGGTAAATTTTTAATGCTGGTCTGGAATCTTCCAGTTAATTTTAAGAGCATGTTTGTTTAGTTTAAGAAAAGTTCTGGATGGAAGTGTAGAAAAATGTGCTTATTTACGACATTTCACCTGAAACCTCGGGGCAATGCAACGGGAAAGAGTACCGTAGTGCGTAAGGCGCGAAGAGTTCATACACATTTAGTTAGAACTAGGCGTAATGGGCATCTGCAATGTCAGGGGACAATTTATTTTATTTATTTCAATCTATGATCTATAATTATAGATCATATTATTATTAGGCAATTACAAAACTTCATGAAATAAAATTAAATTCCATTTATTATGCTAACAAATATTATTAGTTAAAGAGGGACACATCAGTTGTTTGTTTGTCAGTATATGAATCCTATCACAATGATTCATATACCGGCAGTCAAACCTCTCTGCGAATACAATGCTGACGAACTTTGTTCCATACTTACACACTTGTAGATCTTTCAAATTAAGGTCACTTTATATACCTAGTTTTATTAGTTTACTTTCAAGTACCGCAATACATAGTATATACTAAATACCTACATCATCAACCAGACCATCTCCCTATCTTTCACTTTAAAGAACCACAGCCACAGTAATTCCTGTAGCTATCTCCAAATCTAAAATGCTAATACAACCGGAAGTAATAGAACGTTACTTATCCTGCGAATTCCTTGAAGATTCACAAAAGCATTAGGCACGGGATAATCTTTTAAAAGGTGTCAAACAGAATAGCTGTATGGATAGACACACGCTGTGAATAGTTTAGAAAGAATAAGATTTCATCCCATCGTCTTACGTGTGTGGCTTAAGTTAAGGATTAAAGCGAGTAGGTAATATTCCTACTAACATTACAAATGCGAAAGTAGTTCTGTCTGTCTATTACGCTTAAAACCTCTCAACAGATATTTATGAAATTTGACACCTGACAATCTTTAGACCCCGAGAAAGAATAAATTGGCTACCTTTTAATTGAAAGTGAAGACGAAGTTGCACGGGCCCGCGATTCTGTAATAAGTTTGTTTTAGTCATATCTAGGTAGTTACTTTTGTAGCATGAAAATAGCTCGCATAATTAACGGGTTCTTACCACGTTATTTAATTAATTGAGTCTCGATATTGCAACGTTGCAAACGTCATGATCAAGAGAAGACTGGTTAGTTCTGACTGACGATATCGTGGTAAGAACTCGTTAATTATGCATCAAAATTGTCATGCAATCACCGCACATTATATATTGTAAGGTAGTTTATAAATAAACCAGTCTGCATTGGAACTCCGACTTTCATTGTACGTACTGTTATGCCACTAACCCCAAAGTCTTTTTAAAAAAAAACGCGAATTCACACTTTTATTTTAAGTTTACTACACTTTTACAAATTTGCAATTTTAGCTTTGTTTATAGGGTTGTAACAGTACACAACAAAAATAATGTAGAAAACCGCGAGTGTTTGAATAAGTTCATAAAATGGCACCAGTAGTTTACTAGGTACTAAAATTTAAATTGGTTGTCTTTTGACGTCACTGGCTCGATCTGTAAAAAAACGACGAACAATATTGGAAATTACTCCAAAATGTAAAACATGGATTCTCTGTTGTTTAAGATTTATATCGTAAAACAGATGATTAGTAGTTTGTTTAGATTCTATTTTGTACAGTTTTGTGTATTATAGTGTGTCTAATTAGCTAGATCGACCAAGATGAAATTAATTAGCGATCTCTTGTAACTTAGGCTGTATAAAATATACCCGTGTAGCGCCTCAGTAGGGTGTAATGCCCAGTGTCCGCACTATCGCCTATAAGCGGATTGTGTCCAGTAATCCGCACAGCTCGACGCCTCTGCCCGCATCCAACACGATAGCACACGTGGCAGGTAAAACATATGCATTAGATAACCTTATTTTTGGAAATTGAGTAAAAGAGGAGCAACGAATTTGTAAGATAACGATCTAGGCATTTAAATACATGCCTTAGGATACTTTATGACACATTGCAGAGGTCTCTGAGTGACGGTAACTTACCACCAAGTGGTTACGGCCCACTTGTTGGTAAGTCTCGTTTACCTGTCTTTCAAGAAAAATAAAAAAAACTTTTTGCTACACTGACTGAATTAAAACATCTGAAAAGTTTAAATGTGTATATTATTGTATATTATTCCGTCAGATTACTACACAAGCTGAGATTAATTAGCACTCTGTAAGGACAGCATGGGAAGCGGTGCAGAGGGCGACCACATAAAAGATGGGAAGATGATTTAAAGCAGACAGCCGGCTCATACTGGAGAAGAGTAGCAGGGGACCGGCAGCAGTGGAAGACATTGGAGGAGGCCTATGCCAAGAGTTACTCTGAGTTTAGAGATATACTTTAAATGAAATCAAGATATTTGTAATTTTAAATTAGATTAAAGGCTTATTATTATAAGGACAGCATGTAATCTAGATATTCACATGTCACCGGTTACTAATTCATTATATTTTAATCAATTGATTTCATTCTGTTGTTCCAGACGGATTGGTTCCATGGTCATACTAAATTAATGAAACGACCGTGCCATAGACATCACTTTTAGTCGGTGATAGTAATAATTAATGATTGGAATAACAAAGTAGGCAATCCTTTGCATAATTGCAAATAAAAAGAGTATGCGACAAATGTAACTTAACATCGCTGTTCAGTTCATGTTAGATTTCCATTCACAACTTTTATTCCATATTTTCTCTTCTAAATGGGGTCAGAGCCCACTATATCTACATAATGTAAGTACACATGGTATACTTAAAAATCTAAACATCACAACAATTACTAACAACAAAACTACCCAAATTACCATTCGGTTTTTAGTTTATCAAAGCCGGGTAACCGGAGACCGAGAACCGGTTTCACCCGGAATTATCCGCTAATAGTAGGTAATTGAACAGAATAACCACATCAGAGTAACCCGACCCGCCCACTGCGACTCGTTAGTAAGGCATCGATTTACAATCTACACTAATATTATAAAGAGGAAAACTTTGTTTGTTTGGTTGTAAAACTCAAAAACTACTGGACTGTTTTTAAAATTGTTTTATTATTGTAAAGCTACATTAACCACTAGTAACATAGGCTAGATTTTATTTTGAAAAAAAAAGAGTTCCATAGTAAAACTTCAATAATATAAGCCTAAGTGTAAAAAATAGCCGAATCCGTCTTACATCGCGTGTGCTCCGAAAACTATGTCGTACAAAATCATGTATTACGGGTTTGTAGGTCTTATTAATATCTGACAGTGCTGCCTGAACCTCTTTTTGACGCAGACAAAGTTGCGAGGATCAGCTAGTGTTTAAATAAATCAACCAATTACTAAATGGGGGTTATGTTAAAAATCTCCGCTTACAAATAGTTGTCTCTTAATTTAATTACGTTACATTTGGCCGATTAATTTAATTTGTTAAGGGTCTTGTATCACCCTCATGATGGACGCATTATGTTAAAGTTAAGTGTGATTTAGACCTTTATTTGGTTGTTGTAAACAGTTTTTCTACTTTAAAGATAGTGAAATATCTTGTAAAATTTACAGTGTTTTTAAATATTCCAAAGGAAACACTCCTCATTTTTCTTACTTACCATAATTATAATGATAAATAAATCATGGTTCCGGAATTAAATGATCATTAAATGTACAGTGGCTTGATCTACATAAGCACACTTAATATTATTATTTTCAGTCAATCTACCTAATCAGCGAACAAGCAACACAACCCTTCCCGAAAAAATATTCCCAACAAAGCAACAAGCCATTTTGAAAAGCAAACGAAAGTTACAACGAATAATAATAACATAAAACCATTAACAAAACTTTATTTAGTTCATAGTCGCAATATGGCGGACCCTAGTGATGCACCCTCCCCGGTATATGGCGACATTGCCGACATAATTACGCCGACACAATGCAGTGACGGTACATTGTGTCGGTCATGTCACGTTTGGGAAGCGACACCTACTGAGAAAATGGCTGGCTATATTCGATATCTTTTGTAAATGTGTGTTTTGTTATTATATTTTTATTTCATTAGATATGTAGATACTATTTATATTTAAATAAACATTGTTTTGCATTGTTTATAAGATTATCCTACATGTTAAAATTAGTCTTTAAAATGTGATATTTTCTCCATTAGCACTAGAAAGTAGAAAGCCAAATCTGAGAGTCATGTTGAAAGTGATAATGGATTTAGAATTTATAAAATTTATAACCCAAAGATCAATTTAGTTTAGGTTTTAATTAATTAATCGTATATAGTAATTACATATTATTTCCTGTTTATCATGAGTGACAAGTCATAACAGCAAAGTTAAGTGTTCATAATGTATCTACCTATATTTTTATAACTCGATGAACTTTTGGCAGAACCAAGACTTAAACCTTAAAACACTAGTACTACAGTAGATACCGTCCTATTTATAAAGACACTTAATTGTTAAATTAATTCTCAAATAACACTTATCCCTTGAGACTGTATATCTCGATTTCCAAAATAAAAATCGTTTCGCGCCATTCTTGTCTAATTCTAATCGACGTCCGCCATTGTAGTGAAATCAAAATGCGCCGTAAGTTTCATGTTACTAAGCCGGTGTAGGCAGAGATGAGGCGATGTCTGCGTGAAATTCCAATTATTCGCAGCCTACCGAGTTTCTGGTTACTTTTTGTGCGTTTACAAAAATAATTTACTTCAATTATTGTTGGTTCTATGTCAGATCAGTTTACGCGAGATTTTTTTATCTGTGGTTGTTCTTTAGATTCGGGCTAAAGCATCCTCGTTTTGCGGAACTATTTTATGATAAAAACAGACCAATATCTACCAGAAGTATTACCTACTTAAAACTAATAATCTCAGTTGCTTAATACTCATTATTCAAATTAAGTATCTTATAAAATATTCTACAGATACCTAACAGTAACTTAATGACTTAATTACAAAACTTCGCTTATTAAATACAAGATAAAGAACTCGTTTCACATCAAAACATTTCATCAGTAATAATATACGCCAAAAAATTTTCATATCTGCGTAACGTAAAACTTTAAAACACAAACCTCGTACGCTATCTAAGATGGAACACAAAAACTAAAATGGCGATGTTACCATTATGTGTAATGGTTATTGTATTGTACGAGATATCTGATTGTCGTGGTCACGGGACGGTGGTTACAATGCCTCGGAGTAATTTGTTTTCTCTCTAAATACAATGTTATGTAAAAGTTTTCATGTAATATTTAATGTTCTCGATGATGTTTAGCGTATTGTCAATCTTTTTAAAATTCAAGATGGAAAATCATCGCCTGTCTATCTGTCTACCTATCTTTTTTAATATAGTTCAGCATCGTGATATTCTTTGTATCTAGGCTGAGGTGATTTATCACGCCTAAAGGCTATAAACAATTTAGAATAATTTTAGTTAGAAATATTTTTTCCTTTTAATTAGGCCTACCTAGTTTAGTTAGTTAGTTTCTAAATACAAAGTTGAAAATGTAGGTATAGTTAAGCAATAAAGGTGACAGACAACAAAAACAACAGTATAATTTTAAAAACTTTTGACATTGATTAAAATCTCTTTATCAGCTCAACGTATTCACGATATCTTCATCTAACAACGACATTTTTTCTAAATCCACACCACAAGGCAAACGGGTGTCGATTTTAACAGCCCAGCCGTCGGCACACAAAAAATATTTGTATATTACTGAAGAGTAAATAAATAGAGTGGTGATCCGCTGACGGTATTGTGGCTGCCCCATTGTGTCTCATTATACGGGGCAAAGATAATGTTTTTATGGTGTCTGAGTTTTATAGGGATTATGTCGCGAATCGGCTGTATGATTGTCATTGACAAATATTTGAGGGATAATAGTGATACGGCATTTTGAGCACGGATACCTCTGTCATTATTGAAGAGTAGTGACGTGCAGTGGATTTATAACACATGGGATACCTATAAGTGTCGAGACATAATTATTACTTCATTTCGCAATTGGGAGTAAGTAGTCTAAGTGCTGGACTTGGGGCTCTTAAGAGCCCATACTTTTTGCAAGTAGAAAATTTTCACTGTGTAAACGAAGTGGGTAGGTATTTATCGACCTAACATTTGGAAGGTCCGTCCATGGTTTTAGGTCCCAGCAAAGTCTTATAACTGAAAAATATATTTTTTGTTGCCATGATGGCAGACGAGTTAATGGGCCAAATTGTCGTAAGTACTAAGTAGTTACCGTCGCTCGTGGACCTCTGCAATGTTCGGGAACACTACTTTAAGAACTCTCCCCAAACCTCCAACGATGTGTACAATTAAAGTTTCTCAAAATAACATTAAAATATAACATTAACACATGACTCATTATCTCTTCATTTTGTACAAAAACCAACAATGGCTATGCAAAAGTCGTAAAGACATCTTATCCTCATTAGTCGAGTAATCCTCTGACGAATGGTCACAATGAAAAGGACACAAAAGGAAGGAAATATTAATCCTTAAACAATACAAGAAACTGGTGAATGGACCCAGTCTTTATCTACACAGTAGCTAACAGCAAAACTAATTTTAATTCTTATCTTTATGTTTACGTTTTAAAATTCGAACAGTTTTCACGTAGGTACCTAAAATCTACTTAAATATTATGTAGAACTAGCTGACCCACGCATATTCAGATGCGTCTAAAATAAAAAAATGTGTTTGTTCAGGTACTCACAAGAAAACTGCTAAACTATATTTTAATATAAATTATCATTGTTTTTCAACTAAGTATATTATGCATGTATTAGATGGAAAAGGTCCTACTGAATCAATCTATTTAATAATAAAACCGCATTTAAATCCGTTATTTAGTTTTAAAGATATAAGCATACCTACCTATTTAGAGACCGATAGTGGTAAGCGACTTTGTTTAATACATAAAATTTTGTTTAACTTATAGTTACATTGCTTAGAATGCTTTATATGTAGGTAAAAAAAATGTAACATGTCAATAGGTTACTAAATCACCATTGGCGTAGGTATATAATAAGTCTAAAAAACAAAAATCAATACAAATTAGCAATATAGTTTTGCTCACTAATCTCTTAGGCGTCAGGCATCGATTACTTTGCAAAAAAACCTTTTTCTCGATAACTCTGTCAAAATAACGTTTTGTCCTTCTTCGGGCACTCCGGAAGGATTAAAAAGATTATCTACTTCACAAAAAATAAAGAGAAATGAGGATTAGAATGACAAAAGATAATGTTAACATTTCTTAGCCGTTGATTCATGTTTTTGAGTAAAAAATTGTTTGCATAACGTTTTCTATTCGTCCAGTCTACATGGCGTCTGTCTTTGTAATGAAGTTTGGTTTTAGTTAGAAAGTTTGATAAAATAAGAAAATTAAATACATACTTACTAGAATATATGGAGGGAGTGCAAAAATAGAAATTATAGGTTAGAAGGCGAAATTAACAAAACCAAATCTGCGACTGTTAAATGCTGAAACATTTTATGATTCACATTTGAATTCCACACTTAATAACTTCACTGATGTAATTTTATTATGAATATTATTTACGTTGTTACTCAGAGATCGTAATATATTTATTTCGTCATGTAATCTAACTCCGCCATTTGTAGCGATCCAGCGCCATTAGACGCCTCACGCCATCGAGGCAACTTCCCGCCATTTTCGTATAATTTTCGCGCCAGTTCAGACAGGGTTGTCTGAAATACTTGACAAATTATTATTAGTAATTTGAGTAAAAAATATCTTATTTCTCTTTTGATACCAAATGCTGCGTATCTTTATTTCATTCGTTCAGACAGTATCTATCTAAGTAGGTAAGTAGGACAGTATCTACCTACCACATAATAAACCTACATACATCACGAAAGTTTCGATTTTCTTTTATTCCATTTAGTAAAAAGATTATTACACCAGGGTTAACTGGTAGATAATACTGTTTAGCATTAAGTTCGCCCATGTACATTTATTTTCGTGTGCAATAAATAATTTTCTATCTATCATTCTATCTAAAAAGATAAGTTTTTCTAGAACTCAAAATAATCTACAGCTAGCTAAACTCTCTAAATAATATAATATATTATCATAAACAATGTCTACTTAATGTTCAAATTCATTTTTATCTTATTGTCAAAGAACTAGGCCATCTAATAATAAAGGCACATAATACATTTCTGAGGTCTGTCAACCTAGAAAATTTGCAATAAGTTTTTATTTTAAGACAAATTAGCTTACAGTCCATCTGGTGGTTAATGGTTACCATCCCTCATGAACCCTAAATGCCAGGGCGTGAAAGGCCTGGTACTTACATAAATTTTTATCGCAAAATTGATCAGCGAATACTTAAAATTACTTCATCCGGCTACCAACCCTATAGATAATGACATCCAACTCGGGTATTGTTAGTGGAACTCTGTGGAACTGTAATTACCTTTGTCAGTTGATCCCGTTGCCCGGTAAACGATGTTTAGTCGAGCTAGTCCTAGATTTAACGCCTCCGTTTAACAATGTCCTATTTTGTACTATAAAATATATGTTAAAGCATTTAACATGTTCTTAAAGCTGTATGAATCTTTGATAACATTTCAAAGCGAATATGGAAAGTAGATTTAATAGGTAGGTATCTTATAAAATATATTTACGATCGAGTTAAGAAACCTCTTCATTTTTTGCGGGCGGTTCAATATAGCATTAAATAGAATTCAGAGTAGCTACCTACTTCTAATTCTACTATTTCTTCACCTATGATTTATTTGATACAGCAAAACTTGGTGGTGACCGATTCGAACTCATAAAAATAATGGAATATTATTTTAAACAGATTATTGTTGAGTTATTATATTAATTTCACTTTCGCATAGTTTGTGATAAAATCTACGAAAATAGTGTCACCACGCTTATCTGATTTTACAGTCATGCCAAGCTTTACCCAGTGCTATTAGTAAAACTGTATTTTTTTTTTTCATTTAGAAGAATAAATACTAATAAATAGCTCTTATAACAATAATTGTAACCTGGGTGTTTCGCCCTACTCCTGACATCTGTTGAAGAAATAAGGAAACGTGTGGAATTTACCCAAATGTCATAAAAGTTTGATTTGTCACTGTCAAATTTGTCGATTGTTTAATGTTACCAGATATTGAAAGAATCGGTAATATTCAATTTTTTCTTTACCAAGAAGAAAGCATTTAAAATAAGGAAAGAAAAAAAAGAAGTATTTGCCTTTCTTCCCGTTTTTATTTCACAATGAAATGAGATTTTTTATAATATTTTCATTATCGTATATTTTATCTTACATATTTTTTTAGTGTTTATTTTTATCAAGTTTGTAAATAAAGAAAGCTTTATTCCACACACACAAAGAGAACACAAAAACATGTTACGTTTACATTTTTACGTTTTTAATGTTTTATCGATTGTTTAATTATAAAATATTTGAGCTGCATTAGAATTCTTTAAATATTTTTGGGTTAATGTTTCAGATTTTTGAAAGCTGGTAACCCAATTTAGTGACAGATGACAATAATGACAACCGTTTAAGTTGCTGTTTAGTGATGTACAATTTTATTCGTCATGAAAACTAGTATTAGTTAGTGGTTTTATTACTTAAGTAGCTTTTCACTAATCGAATTCTTTCACAACCATTTTTAAAATACACAAATGCTTAGGTATTGAATGTATCGAATATCGATTGAGGCACTAAAAACTTATCGGGTCAGCTAGTAATTTATAAAACTTATCCAATACTCTGGCAATAAAAAGCGTTTTCTAATTTATTTTCATTAATGTTCTGAGATCGAAAGATTACTTTAATAATGAATTCATTCTTCTTTGATATCTAACTGAACCTGAAATCATTTGTCCGCAGTTAAAAGTACCTACAAATATTGCAGAATACTCAAATAAGTACTTTCTTAACGTAATACACCACAATCTGTCACTTCTAAAAAAAACAAATCTTTGCTTCCAGTTTGTTTTGCTGATAAAACTTATTTTTAACCGGTTCAAAACCTAATAATTAATAAATAATCTCAGAATGATCGGTGTTAAAATGAATACATTCAACGATAACTCTACGGAGCCCGAACAAGACGCAAATTCAGCTTTAACGGAACTAGATAAAGGTGAATATAACCTTCTTGGTTTTAAAACTATTTTAATGAATGATATTCACGTATTTTAAAAGAAAAATCTTTACTAATAATACTATTTAAACTAATGTACTGATGTTAAAACTAAAAGCTATACCAGATTTTGCCGTAAATTAATTAAAAAACAAAATAAAATTATAACATTTATTATGCTTCTTCCTCAGGTCTAAGATCAGGTAAAGTCGGGGAACAATGCGAGGCGATCGTTCGTTTTCCTCGTCTATTCGAAAAATATCCCTTCCCCATCCTCATCAATTCGTCCTTCCTCAAACTATCTGATGTCTTCCGCATGGGGAACAACTTCTTACGTCTCTGGGTATTGAGGGTCTGTCAGCAAAGCGAGAAGCATCTGGACAAGATTCTAAACGTGGACGAGTTCTTGAGGAGAATATTCAGTGTTCTACATTCAAATGATCCGGTTGCAAGGGCCTTGACGCTTAGGACTCTGGGTGCAGTGGCCGGGATCATTCCGGAACGACAGAATGTCCACCATGCGATCCGGAGAGGCCTGGATAGCCATGATAATGTGGAGGTTGATGCTGCTATATATGCGACTACTAGATTTGCCGCTCATTCTAAGTAAGTTTTCAGTTTTTTGCTTTATTTTAAAAGCTTTAATTTATCTTAAACATACACTGGTGTATCTATTTAGATTAATTATGGTATGCTAAATTTTCCTACTAATTTACTCAGCATTGCTCAATTGATTTTACTTTAATGTACAGAATTATAGAAAACTAAATTGAATCTAGTAAAAAAATCACCATTTCTACAGCACAACCAAGGACTCCCCTTGGGGTGGTGTAAATACACCACCAAAGCTTTCCTTCTTCAAACTGTTTTTCAGCCTTCCTGATCCACTGCTAATCTTCTTAATGAAGACTTTTAGGAAATAAATAAAAAATATTATTTTTTGTTGCACAGTTCATTTGCAGTAGCAATGTGTAACAAACTATCGGACATGGTGGAAAGTGAAGGAACAGCTGCTGAGAGACGAGCCAAACTTGTACGAGCCTTGAGGACTGTTCACGGAGGAGGTAATTATGAACAAAAGAATAAACTCCACAAGGAATTTCACACTAATTATGTTTCTTGATAAAAATAAATACAACTAAATTTTTAACTTCCTGCTTTGGAAAAGTGACTTGATTAGTTAAATTCCAAAACATATGTCTATACAATATTAAGTTGCATTTTAAGCCCCACTTGTTAGGCATTGATCAAAAAATTTAACAGCACATTGTCTATGGGATATGAAAATAACTCATTTACTCTACATTGTTTATGGTAAAAGATTTATTTTCATCACTATCCATGGCCATGTATTTAGAATAAAGCATTATTATTTTAACTATACTACATATTACTATATCTAAATGACACTGATCTAACTAAAAACAAAGACAGTTTTAGAATATGATCAACTATTAATATCATGCAAAGTTCATTCCATATTCAATCCTGTCCAATTCTTCAAAGACACTGCTTCACACTTCTTGTATTATTTATTTTTCAGCTATAAGAGCTCAAGGTGTACTGAAGTTATTAAGATCCTTGTTGGACAAGTTTCCGTCTTCAAGCTCCGTGAGAGCCTCCATCATGGCGCTCACACATATAGCATCAGACACTGTTGTGCATGTCCCTGATCAGGTAAGAAAACTTGTTTTATAGACTAAATCTGTTTGAAATTATAATTGTTTAACACATTTTTCGTAAGCTCTAGCTTATGACAGTATTTTCTGGAAAAAAAAAAAAAAAAAACTTGAGAAGTGTCATGGGACACCCGAATAGAACGAAGTTCCTTTCGATTAAAAGATATGTTATATTTTTTTTTCCTAACGTAACGCGCGATAAGGAACGTGTTTTAAAAGATTTTGATCACAGCGCCATCTAGCGATAATCATCTCAAACAAAAAAGTGTCGTGACAACTTTTCGTAAGAATTTTTTCCGCCCCCGCAGCCCCCTTCATAACGTGCGATAATGAACTTCGTTCCAAAAGTTTTCATCTTTAACATTTAAAAAAATCAATTAAAGTTATCTTAAAGTCCTGCAAAACTGATGCTTCCACGGCGCATTTGACAGCTAAGGTGTCATGTCGAAGTTTTATACTCAATGTTCTTTTTTCCACACGTTACATTTTTCTCAAATTCAATACAAATTCATACTCGGTATTAGAATCAAGTACAATCTTCTACAATATCCACTCAACTGGGATCGGCAACCAAATTAGTTTGTTTACTTTTGCCAAGTCTGTAGCAGGAACCAAAATTGAGCACAGTTCTAAAACTTGTTTTGTTTACATTTTTTAATCGTCGCATATTTTACGGAGATGATATATTTTCGCTGAAAATGCAATACAGCGTCGTTTAGTAATAAAGATTTACAAAAATATAAGGTTTAATTAAAAATCAAAATTAAAAATATTGGAAAAAAATTTGATTTGACTGGGCTCAAACACGGTATTGATTTCGAACGAAGTCCCCAGTTTCGCTATCTACCGAATAGTGACGGTCCCAGTTGAGTGGTTACACCATCTTATTTTTACCCTGGACAATAAAGAAAGAATAAAAGATAAGACTTATTTGTTTACAGGTGGAATTATTACTAAACATAGCAATGAACGACGCTCGATCAACAGTACGACGATCAGCATTGCTCGGTCTTAAGAAGTTAGCTGAAAACGCTGCCCTGTGGCCCGCGCAATGTATACAAAACTTAGTGAGAGCAGCCAGCGACAGTCGAGACACGGAACACACCATGCTTTGCTTGCAAGTTATGCAGGTTAGTGTTTAATGGTTTAACTAGCTAATATACATATAATTATTACATCTGGAATCAACATCATGAATAACAGAATGAAGCCAATTTAAAGTGCACCGATCGCGCGTAACTACACGATATTCTGGCGTTAAACACTCAATTCGTTTAACACACTAATAAAATATTACATACACATAAGTTCTTTAAAATTTCACTTTGTAATTTATGATGTTGATTCAAAATATCGTGTTGTTACGCACGATCGGTGCACTTTAAATTGGCTTCATTCTGTTGTTCATGATGTTGATTCCAGATGTAATAATTCTATGCTAATATATTAAAAATAATTGCTGTAAAGTCTCGTTAAAACTCGAGAACGACTGTATGGATTTGGCTAATTTTAGTCGTGGAGATCGAAAGGTTTCTATGGTGAAAAAATTCTTGGGAACACGCTTATTATTCCGTCTTATGTGACACAGACGAAGTTGCGCAAGCCTGCTAGGTTTGTATAAAATGATACGGTAAAAATACGTAAGTTTCAAGCGAATCCAATATAAATCGCTTTGTATAAGGTATTCGCCATTATACTTAAAAGTAAGGCCACAATAGTATACAAGTAACTACAACTTAAACAATTAAGCTTCCTATGTATGTATGTGCTTCCCTCTTTGGGCTGTTGAATACTTTAAATATACGCAGCATATTGACATCTTTCTTCTTCTAGTAAGAGTAGTCGATCAGCTACTTCTCTTCTCCTTAAAACTCCTGTACACTCCTCGACCTGCTATGATTCCTCTTTCACGGTTCAAGCAGTCCGCCTTTGGAACTCATGGCCTTCATCAATCCGAGCTGCGACCACCTCAGTCAGTTTTAAAACTTCTATTAAACAATACTTTTTAAAATTGTAACATTTGCATATTATATCTGTGTATGTATGTATGTATGTATGTATATATGTATATTTTGTGTATATGTATATATTTACATATCCTATATATTTTGTTTATGTTTGTGCAATAGTGTAAGATAGTTTTTAGATTAGTTGCTGTAAGATTTGATTGTTTCTTTTTTTATTATTTTTATTTATAATTTTCTACTTCTTGTACGCTTCATTCTATCCATATCTACCTATTCCACCAATACCTGGTTTGCTGGAAGAAAACTCAAATATGAGTTAAGCTCGCCATTGTACCTGCTCTTTTCATGTTATTTGTGTTATCTGTTATGTTGCTTTTGTGTACAATAAATAATAATAATAAGAATTATTCACAGATCCTAGTCCAGTGCCCGGCTGTGTGCGCCACTGCAGGCTGTCCCCGGCGCGGGGAGTGCAGTGCGCTGAGGCAGTACTGTAGTGAGGCGGCGCTGAGCGACGACCTGAGCCAGGCCGCGACCGCTGCTAATGTGCTCACTACTGTAGTTGTTCATTGGTACGTATTTGTGTAAATGACGAAGGCTCTGTAGAACATGATTCCTTTCGGATTCTCTTTGAAATCATGTAAATAAATACTAATTCTGTTTCTTTCTTAATCTTCTTTTATATATGGTTTCTTTTCAAAAACCGATTCATCAATACCAATATGACATATGCCTACACAGTTTTGGTGTCCTGATCAACAAAATAACACCACAAGTGTGTGAAAGGACGGTAAAAATACATAAAATCTAGATTCAACTGATGTTGTAAACTCCTTGATGCAATGCAATTTCACTATACAATTTTGAAAGGTAAGCCGTTAGGAATAGGGTTATACGGAACCTTCGCCACATGACCTACATAGTAGAATATATTTATTTCCAGTTACAAAGAATGTCTTCCAGTCGAAGGCTCAGATCTGATGTTAGCGCTAGAATCGCTGGTAATAGCTGCAAGTGCTGATAATGTTCAGAATATCAAACCATTACGAGTTGCTCTTAGATGCCTGGTGAGTCTTAGTATAAATATTGTATTTTGACGTGACAACGTCTTATAAATTGGTTTGCCGGGTGACACTTCACTTCACTGCGTTACGCTCCGCTCACGTTATGCGCTCACAATGAGAGCGAGTGAGAGGCACGCGTGCCGCGTCACTTTTTATGTCTGTCTCTCTCGCTCTTAGGCGGGCTAACCATGCCAGAGTCGTTGTCACGTAAAACTTTCGCCCGTATACCGACTTTACAGGCAACCATTTTTTTTTATATAGATGCATAATGAGAGCTTGAAAGGGTTATTACTATGATTTTTAACTATTTATTTGGTATTTTAGTATAAGTATTTAAATGTAAAGAATTGTGCAGCCCGGACTGCGGTGATGGGCCGAGCGATGAGTCATCATCGAAGACTCAAAACGGCGTTGACGTTTATCTTACATTTTTTTTATACGACGGCTTTTTAGTGTGGGATGGGTATGGTCACACTGGAGGTACTAGGTGCATATAGGGGGGCAGCTGGGCCGTGCACAGTACAGTAACCTTGTTCACCCAGGTGCAACTGAGCAGCGCCGAGCCCACAGTGTAC
Organism: Trilocha varians; assembly: GCA_030269945.2. NCBI lineage: Eukaryota > Metazoa > Arthropoda > Insecta > Lepidoptera > Bombycidae > Trilocha > Trilocha varians. The sequence continues at coordinate 11,445,382 of AP028280.1, forward strand.
GCTCCCCGCACAGCCTCCGTACTAGGGGGACAGCTGGGCGCCGGTCGCTGGGCCGCACCGGGTCCGAGGGAGGCGTCCATACTGGAGGCGTTGGGTGCGCTGGGCGGAGGCACCTACTGCCCCATGTCCATCGCGCCCGCGTTGCCTGCATTACACCAGGCGCTTGAGGCTATGCAAAGGTAAGATGATTTAAACAGTTATATTTTTTTTTCAGAAATCAAAATTTTATTTTATTTAGAGTACCTAAAATGTCATTTTATACCTGATACTTACTATGTTTGTATATCTTATTCGCAGTGTAATTTAAGTAATTTTATTGATATTAACGTAAAACCAACAATTATAAATTCACTTCTCACTTCGGTATACTTTGTTTATCTTATAGAGAGAACACGATAGCCAATCCAACAGACGAAGGCAACGCTCTAGTGCTGCTGTGTACAGTGCTGTTCCAAGAGCGAGCGGGGAAGGCGCTCACGTACACCATCACTAACGAGTGGTGCGCCAAGATACTGGACGCAGTGGCTGTGGCCGACGGCTGGCTGCGGTACAGGATCGCCAGGGCTGCTCTTAGGTCCGTTAGTTTTTACAGTGAAACCTAAACAGAACACGGGTGGCGCTACACGTCGCTGAGTAGTAAACCGACTAAACCAAAAATCGACTTTAAATTCAACATTGTAAATTTCTTGAAACACTCGCGGTTATCTACATCACTTACACTATTACTAAACGGGTTCTTACCACGATTATTTTTAAATGAGCGGTCCCGATATTTCAGCACTGTTGCAAGCGCCATGATCACGGGAAGACTGAGTACTGCGGGTAGGTCATTTAAGAGCAGACAAATCTGTCTACCCTCTTTCTCGTTCGTTTGCTGGTACCACTGGAACTTGAACTCACATTTCGACTTAGTTCGTTTAAAAATGATCGTGGTAAGAACCCGTTCAGCATTTTACTTATTAAACTCCGTGCACTACCAATCTGTTTTCACAATACAAATGCGATTTAACTTCACTAAATGAAAAGTAGCAATCAAGTGTAATATTGACGTAGGTACGGTCACCATCACCTAGCTTCCGAGTTGTTGTACCGTTTGTCCCGCGAGGCTCCCAGCGAGGCAGCACAGAGATGGCTGTCCGCTCTGCACAGAGCCGCCGCGGCTGACGCTAAACTTGTTGTTGATGGTGAGTGTGACTTAGTACTAGAGCGTGGTTCTAAAATATTGTTCTGGACGTTCTTATTTATTAAGGTGATGAATGAAGAGATATTGTTTTCAGTGGAGTGTGGGATTTGCTAATTTCAATGTAATCACTTGAGGAATAGCTGCTATGTTGTCTTTATTTTGCTATATATTAATGAAATCACTGACAGATAAAGCTACCAACAAATACCACCTGACGATTTGAGGACCTACAGTGTGCTTGTAACCACTAACGATCAGGGAGCTCGTTTGCTCATCTGTGTTTTTGAAATATTCGCAAGTGTATAACAAAATTCAGGTCTCTTTCTACCCTGCATCATCATTCGCAACATCCTTTTTATGTAGGCATCTCCGGCCTAGAAGAGGCAGCATGCGGATGGGAAGTAGCTGGAGGTTGGGGCGGTGCAGGCGGGGCGGGAGGCGCGTGGTGCGCGGGGGGGTGTGCAGGGTGTGCGTGCTGCGCTCCGCTGCCGGCCGCGTGGCTGAGGGCGCGGGCCGCGGCGTTGCTAGCACTGGCGCGGGCCGCAGCCGCTGCACGTGCTCTGTGTAGTCAACCACCGCCGGCGATTGCGCAGTCTGTAGCACAGGTTAGTATCGATATGTTGACTTCATTGTGTATGGAAGTCTACTGACAAAAAAACATTTTTTATTGCAATTATAGGTAAATTAGCAAAGGGCCTGATGCACAGAGAAGTTACCTACCCTCTACTGTATAGGAATTTTCTTTTTCTCGTTTAAAAAGGACATCTCATAGTGATCGGGAACCAAAGCACATTCCAGAGTTTAAGTTGACCTCAAGGCTTTTTTCAGTTCAAAATATTTTTGACATAACCAAGCAAACTTAAAGAAGTCGATAGGAATCAGTTTATATAGTAGACCTGCCATTAGCCTGCACTCTTTCATAGTTTCTTAGTGCAAGCATCTAAAAAAAAACAACTTTCGACAAAAAATATACAAATTGAGGTCACTTTCAATTCACCAATACCCCGTTCGGTATACACAGTCCACCCGCGACCCGGGCGCGGCGGCGGGTGCGTGTGCGGGCTCGCTCCGTGGCGCCGCCCGCGCACTCTCCGCTGTGGGACGGAGGTACGCCGACATAGCGCGGACAGCCTTCCACGCGGACGACGCCACGCTCAGGCACTTGCAGATGTATCCTTTACGTATATGCACATAAAGAACATATTCGTTTGTACTTTGAATTTTGTGAATGTAAAAATTTTTAGTTATAACAATGTTACATGTAAAATTCCCTACATAGAACAGCTAAGGTAAGCTAATCAGACCGACGTTGCGTGATCATGGTAAGAAAATTTTGAGCTTGTACTAGCAGAAATTGTATCACGGACATAAATGCTTGCTTTTCATGAGAAATAATAATTTAGCCTACCTAATTTCAATTATACAAAGCAGTAAACAACTTTGATGAAAACATTTTTGTCCTTCGAGCCGGATTTTTTTTTATTTATAAATGGTAGTTTTACAATTTTGGATTTTTAATAAAACTGGACGAAAACAAAATTATTTATTCAATAAACATTCCTAAATAACAAATCAGTTCGCAACACACATACACGCAGCTAGCCCAGTTTCTAGAGTCCATCGCTTCGAGTCAGCCGGAGCGAGACTTGTCCCTGCCAGAGATCAAACCGACGTCCCTCGACGAGATGATAGCCTTGTCCGCCAGCAAGGCCATCACTAACATCGCTAATAAACTTGCAGAGTTTCCTGTTACCACGCCCGGTATTACGCATAGGGTATGTTGGTAATATTAAGGATTTTCCAATTAACCACTCAAATGGGATCGGCAACCAAATTGGTTTGTTTACTTTTGTCAAGTCTGTAGCAGGAGCCAAAATTGAGCACTGTTCTAAAACTTGTTTTGTTTACATTTTTTAATCGTCTCATATTTTACGGAGATGATATATTTTCGCTGAAAATTCAATACAGCGTCGTTTAGTAATATAGATTGATAAAATATAAGGTTTAATTAAAAATCTAAATTAAAACTTATTGGGAAAAAATGTTTTTAAAAGGTGCTCAAACACGGTATTGATTCCGAACGAAGTCTCCAGTTTCGCCATCTAGCGAATAGTGACGTTCCCAGTTGAGTGGTTAGAAAAAGTAGTTCTTATACACCACAAGTCTAACTAAATAGATTTTTGGTATTAATAAGCAGATAGACAACCTAATGGGTCGAATGGTCGTAAGTGTTTATGGTCGCTCATGAGAAGTTTTAAGTAAAATTTTTCACTGGACAATCTTGTTTGCTTACGGTTTGTCGGAGTTTTATCAAGCTTGAAAGAAAAAATATTACAATAGCTTGTATGTTTACTATGCTTGTAAGAGTTTTAAGTCTTCTGCGAAGGAAGATCCGTCTTAACGTCAGAGCAACCGGTGTTTGGAAAACTGCTCTTCGACCACATATGTCTAACTTGTATTTCTTCAAAGGGTTACCGAATAAAAGCCGAAAGACAGTTAACCGGTTTGGTATCAAAAAAGCTGATTTCAAGTCTTATCCGGGGTAAAGACGCTGAATATCTGTGTGTGTGTTTTATCCGGGGTAAAGATGCTGAATAGGTGTATGTGTACGTATAAGACGCGGAGGGGGTTATAGCGGCGGTGCGGGGGCGGGGCGAGGCCGCGTGTCCGTGGCACCCCTCGCTCTCCCACCACGCCAAGACTCGCTATCGCACCGACTCGCGCTTTAGAACGCATAACGGGTTTCTAGTCTTAGCTGGGGTAAAGCTCAGTATGTGTGTGTAGCACGCGGAGGGTGTGATAGCAGCAGTTCGCGCGGCGTGCGGGGGCGCGGTGTGGTCGCGCGGCGCGTGGTGGGGGCGGGGCGAGGGCGCCGCGTGCCGCGTGTCGGTGTCGCCGGCGTGGCGCCCCTCGCCCTCCGACCACGCCGCCACCTTGCCGCTCTCGCATAGACTCGCGCTCAAGCTGGAGGGGGTTATACTGCCGGCGAGACCGCTCAGGTAATGATATCACTTTATACAGCATGCATGTGTAGTCTAACACCTTGTCACCTCTCAACACACACACGTAATTTTCTAATTGTTTATCCAACTTTACCTACCTAACTTTTTAAACAGCATGTTTGTCGTGTGCGATACAGCAAATTACATCATCTTGCAACACAACACTTCATAAGATATGTGTGTACTCTCGTAAATTACATGACATGTGCCTTCTGTCGCGACATACGCCTACGACATGTCTTCAAGCTATATGACTTGTCTTCACACGCAATACATACGACACTTCATACTAGATACTGAAAGCTACATGTGCCTACCCTCGCTACTAGTCAAATAAAAGGCAAGTAATTAAATTATTATTGTAACAGCAAACGGCAACAGCAGCGTCAAGTAAAAGGAGTACAGATCACTGTCACAGCCACACAACACCCCAGGACTAATGAGAAGGTAAATAATGAAAACCCAACTGCAAAAATATACTGTGCATTTAAACTCAGTCAGTCCTATGTGTAAGTGAAATTTAATTTCTGTTTTGGTTGCGCGGTGACACTTGACATTTGTTTACCTAAGCGTGATGTCAAATTCGATGCCATGACAACCTACATCATGAAAAAAGGTTTCAAAGTCTTTCGTCATGACTATTACTTGACCATTATTATACAATTTGTGAACTTCTAAATGATTGCACTAAGTGGGAATGAAGCTATGGTTGTTAATCAAAATTGTAAGAGAATTGTAATATCCACTCAACTGGGAACGTCACTATTCGCTAGATGGCGAAACTGGGGACTTCGTTCGGAATCAATACCGTGTTTGAGCCCCTTTTTAAAACATTTCTTTCCAATAATTTTTAATTTTTATTTTTAATTAAACCTTATATTTTTGTAAATCTTTATTACTAAACGATGCTGTATTGCATTTTCAGCGAAAATATATCATCTCCGTAAAATATGTGACGATTAAAAAATGTAAAAAAAAAAATTTTTAGAACTGTGCTCAATTTTGGTTCCTGCCACAGACTTGGCAAAAGTAAACAAACCAATTTTGTTGCCGATCCCAGTTCCCTGGATATGGAATAAAAAAAAAGGCCCGCTGATTTTTTCCCCAGTTCTTCTCAGGAAGGTGACATCAAGCATGATAATTTTTCATTAACTTTCATAATGTACAGACAGTGGAACTCACAAACATCCCCCCCGTCCTAACGGCGGTGCAAACAGTCACCCCCGTCAGAGACTTCTTCTCGGCACAACAGCTGATCAGTGTTCCCAACCCGGGATTGTACACTGTGGCTGTTGAATCAGCCTTTGTAGATGAGAGCGGAGTGTTGTGGAACACTGGGCCTAGGACTTCTATTGTTATCAAGGTATTTCATAATTTTATAGGCACATTAATTTTCTCGAGAGGTTGCGGGTTCAAAACTGTTCTAGTACCTCTCTCTAAAACTAAATGTGAAAAAAATTGCAATTTTTCACAACAGCACTACGGTTAACAGGTTAAAAATAGGGGTGTGCGAATATCGTTCGAATTTCGAATAGTATCGAATTTGACTACGACGATGCATCGGAAATAGGACAAGAATTTGTATTTAGTAGATAATATCTTTAATGGGCTAGATGTCTACAAAATAGTCGTAGTCGTCGTAGTCAAATTCGATACTATTCGAAATTCGACGAATATTTGAAACTTTTCGAATTATTCGAAATTTTTCGAATATTCGTCGGAACGAATAATTCGTGAGTTCGAATTATTCGCACACCCCTAGTTAAAAAGAGTGAAAGGAACCATCGTGAGGAAACCTACATATTGGAAAAAGATTCTAAAAATCAACAAATATTATTATGTGTAGTCTCCAATCCGCATTGGGGTGGCGTGGTGGACTATGTCTGTCTCTAACTTGAGACTTGAGCCCAGCAGTGGGCAGTGGGTTGTGACTTTTTCAGTAACTATGTATTCTGATCTGCATTATTTGCTGCAATATCCCGAGGTCTTTTCATCACAAATTAATAAAAAAATAAAATTAGTTTCAAGTGTGTAATATGTTCGTTCTGTTTTTTTATAAATCGTTGACTGTGTTGTTTTAGGCCCATGACGACCCGACTCCAAAAGTGTCAAATTCGCACAATAATCGAGGAAGATTCTAAGTTTAGTTGTTTATAAATTAAATCTATTATTTAAGTGAACTTGTAAAATTATTTAATAAAGTTAAATTAAGTATGCTATAATCGTTTTACTTAATTAATACCTACCCTCTATTAATGAAAGAATGATTTGATCTTTAGTAGTCGAGGGTTTAAATGACTGCCGAACATTGGTTTTTCACAACACCACTGGCTAAAAACGGTGAAGGAAAACATCGTGAGGAAACCTGCATATCGGAAAAGGGTTCTAAAAATCCTTTGAAGATATGTGAAGTCCCCAATCCGCATTAGGCAAGCGTGGTGGACTATGCCTAACCCCTCTACGGAGGAGACCTGAGCCCAACAGTGGGCAGTAATGGGTTGTTATAGTACAGTAAAGAACATTGGTATCTAGAATTCTCAGTTGAATGAGGTGTTCAATTTAGTAAAATTACTCTCTAATATGATTCTTGATCTAATTTTCAGTTAAATATCATATTCTATACATCTGAATAGTAAATAACGCTACAATGTTTGAAAACAAACAAAATTGTGATGTAAATCGCATCAGTAAGTCGTATCAATAAGGAAGAACCTGCACAAATATTGATGATAGTCCTAGATAGTGTGATACCCGCTGATAACGAAACTGCAACTCGAAAACAAGAATTACTTTATACGTACATACCTGACACTAATTACACTATCGCAGTGAATGACCAAGAACAGCGACATATCGCCGATAAACATTATCTATCTGATAAAGTCTCCACAGTACTGTTTCGAACGTTTACGGAAAATGTTGTTAATTCTCGTTTTATTCTACATTTCTCCGGTAAATTCGTTGTGTGATACGTCTTTCTGTAGTTACAAAGATGCGAACCAAGATTACGAAGGCGACATTGTTGATTGTTCGCATAGATACGTGAATTTTAAAGAAGACTTCGTTTTACCGGATGGAATATTTTCACTAGATCTGTCTTTCAATAACCTGAGCGTTATCGATTCGTCAGTAAAATTGCTGCAATCGACAACTATGAAAGAGTTGTATTTGGATCGCAACAATATTGTTGAAATTAAAAACGATTCCTTACTACTTCCTTCGCTAAAGAAATTGGATTTAAGTGATAATTCCATCAAAGTTATCGATGGGAACATATTCGATAAACTGAAGAACCTTGAGTATTTAAATTTAGCCAATAATAAAATAACGATTTTTCAAAAATTGACGTTTCATCGACTGAGTAACTTGCGAGAAATTGTGCTGGATAATAATGATATAGGAGGGGAGCTGCAGAAAATTAATTTATTTGACAGAAGTGGATTAGGTTTGACCTCCAAGATACAAACAGTGAGCATGCGCGGCGTGCGGTTGAATGAAGTACCGGACAATTTCTTTGTCGACGCTTACGACATCCGAAAACTGGTGATTTCAAACAATAATTTGACTCAACCCTTCGAGTTTCCGTTTACGTTAGAATACTTAGATCTGTCTGATAATCCCATAACAACACTATCCAATGAAGACTTCGCCGATTTAGCAGGACTGAAGGTTTTAAAACTGAATAATTTGAAAATAACCGAAATAGGTGTTTCAGTTTTCGCTCCATTACATTCTTTAATGATTTTGGAACTGGAAAGAAACATGAATTTGACAGAGTTTAATATGTTAGCCTTCGGAATAGGAGTACTAGAAGACTCAGATTATTTTAATTTGGAAAAGCTATCTCTAAAAGGGTCAAGATTAACAACATTGGATAAGCAATTGATGGAGCCTTTTGGTCGGTTAATAAAGTTGGATTTGCAAGGGAATCCTTGGTCGTGCGATTGTAATTTGTTTTGGATTAAACAATTACAAATTCCTGATTATTACAGAGATCATGTGAGGTAGGTTTTTCATTACTTAAAATACAAAAATCAGTGTTTTTCTTAGGTCTTAGATATCCAAAAAAAAGTCGTAAGAAATCGAAACTTTTCAGTGTAAAAACTAGGAAACTCTGTAATCAAGATCTGACTCATAAAGAAACAGGAGTGTATTAGTAATCTGATTATTAATTATTATCATGCATTCATTAGATAAGACTTACTATACATAGATTTCAAATAAACAAAATACATTTAAGACGGGCCCATATTTTTCACTGAGATACACACAAATCAAAAAGCATAAACGTAAATAAGAATTAGTCAGAACTACTAAACCTAGTAAATATGATAGATTTTTTTATTGCTGTGTTCGGGCTAATAGGTCACCTGGTCGTAGGTGGTTACCATCGTTTAAACCTCTACAATGACAGGAGATACTGCGTTGCTGCTACTTACGACCTACCTCTAAATTAACCATATCAAGAAACTTTCAACTGGCGTCGTATTGAATTTCCATTAATTTTTCAGATGTTTCACACCAAAATCTCTGTTCAACGCGAGAGTATTTGACCTCGCTCCCAAATACTTCACATGTAGGTTGGAAAAACGGCACGTTGGCGGTATCATAGCCGTAGTTATTTTCTGCATGATTTTAGCCATCATGGCGTTATGGATCTTTATTTATTTGCCGAGGAATCAAAGTAGAGGAGGAATTATTAGGAGAAATAATGTTCCTTCTGCAGCATTTAGTGTATTGCCTATGCCTATTGGGACCATACCGATGCATGATTTCGGTGGACGTTAAAATGGTAATAGGTTTGGTATGGGTATACTTTAAATGAAGGGCTGTAGAAATATGTGATATTGTAGTTTCTTTACAATTATTTGTAATTAGACAGTGAAATGTGATTTATAAGTAACTAATTTATAATTTAGTAATAAATTTAATTTTTAAGTTTTAATAATAATAAGAAAACTTAACGAGCAATTTATGGTAAATTCGATTGACTTACCACAACAGTTAGTCACTTTTATATCGTAAGATATTTAGATAATTTTATTAACTAAATTTATTGGAACGAAGTTCCTTATAGCGCGTTGTGAAAGGGGGCTAGACGGAAAAAATTCTTACGAAAAGTTGTCACGACACTTTTTTGTTTTAGATGATTATCGCTAGATGGCGCTGTGGTCAAAATCTTATAAAACACGTTCCTTATTTTGTTTTAGATGATTATCGCTAGATGGCGCTGTGATCAAAATCTTTTAAAAACGTTCCTTATCGTGCGTTACGAAAGGAAATATTTTTTATAAGATATCTTTTAATCGAAAGGAACTTCGTTCTATTCGGGTGTCCCATGACACCTCTCATTTTTTTGTTTAAGTTTTAATATAAAGAGGAAAACGTGCAATTCTTCCAGAAATTCGATTGTTAGGCACCCTAGTGGTAAATCACTTTATAGGTAATGAAATTTCTATAAATAAATTGTGGTTTTGTAAAATAAATGAAACAACTTTATCACTTCAATTTGTATATTTAAAAATACCATTATTGTACAAAATTGTGCATTAACTAGTAGGCGTGGTTGTGCAGACATTGTACTCAGTATTATGATTGGCTCTCTTTTATACAAGTAATATGGCGTTAATGTTAAAAAATATATTCTAAAATATTTATCACATAATATTGAGAGTAAATGAATGAAAAATAATTAATGATAATTATTTCGTATTAACACATTTTTTATAATAACACAGAATAAAAATAATTAAATGGATGATGGGAAAGTTACATAAATACAATTGATGAATACGAATGTTTTTTAGGGGTGACTTTGACTTTGGTGTGCGAATATCGTTCGAATCGAATATTAATATTCGAATTATTCGAAATTCGAATAATCCGAAATTTCGAATAGTATCGAATTTGACTACGACGATGCAATCTGACATCTAACCCATTAAAGATATTATCTACAAAATAATTCTTGTCCTATTTCCGATGCATCGTCGTAGTGTCGTGTGTTAATATTCGATTCGGAACGAATAATTCGTAAGTTCGAATTATTCGCACACCCCTAATGTGTTTTTTTAACAACATTATGTGATATCCATTTCTCCTATACCAGTGCTGTCCTATTAAGAAAATTATCGTTTTTTTCACTGTTTAGATAGAGATGTGAATCACACTCTGTTTCCTAAAACGTATTAACTTCGTTTATCAATTATTAGGACAACGCTGTATTGAGAATATTAATTTATACATTTTTAAGTGTTGTTGATAAACAATAAAAAAACATCAAATCACCGAATTTATTTTACTTCGTTTAAAATTTATTTTCTAATAAACTTTTACTTAATGTAATGTTCCAATGTTTTTTCGTTATAATTGTGATACTTTCTTACATACTAAGCAGGCACAAGCATTTACACAAGGCTTAACAAAAACATTGGTACAGAGAGCCACATTCTTAATTATAATATCATTATTTTTTGTAAGTAACTGATTCATGCAACTTCTTCTGCGTCACAAAAGATAAGTGAAATGTTTAGTTATGTTTAGTTAGCTGCAGTTTGTTTGGTTGTTTGAACGTGCTAATCTCAGGAACTTCTGGTTCGATTTGAAAAATTCTTTCATTGTTGGAAAGTCTATTTATCGAGGAAGGCTATATAGGCTATGTTGTATCCCTCTGTGACGCAGACGAAATTACGCGGGTCACCTAGTATTTAATATAAGAACACGGCTCTGTGACCAAAGTAATCGTTTCTCAAATACATTAATATACACACAATAACATATAAACACATTGTACCAATAATATGTAATAAAACTATTTCTGAGTATTCGTTATTTTTTATATAGCTTTTTAATTGCCTTTAATATTTTCAATTTTGGTGGAAAATGTTATGTTCAATTTCAGTTTTAAATCTATCTCGTAAATTTTTATGATGTATTTTTGGAACGAAGTTCCTTATCGAGCGTTGTGAAAGGGGGCTAGACGGAAAAAAATCTTACGAAAAGTTGTCACGTCACTTTTTTTGTTTTGCATGATTATCGCTAGATGGCGCTGTGATCAAAATCTTTTAAAACACGTTCCTTATCGCGCGTAAAAAAAAAAAGATATCTTTAATCGAAAGGAACTTCGTTCCATCTGGGTGTCCCTTGACACCTCTCAAGTTTTTTTTATATTTTTTTATTGCGATGTATAAAAGCTGAACACTTCTTATTCTATTGATCAATATTACTATCAAAATTACTTAACACTAAAGTATATATTTTATATTCTATAAACTTTTCAAAATCCTAAGATATGTCAATAACATTACTGTAAGCAGTCTTTGGTCATAATAGCGATGCACTTGTTTTTTTTTACATTATTTTTACGCACAACCTTTTCTATTCATCGCTACTAAAAGCTTAATATACAGTCTTGACAGCTGTCATGGGTGTCAACTGTCATGGATGACGTAAAGTGTTGCCATAGTAAAATAAAAAAACACTGGCATTTTTTAACTTTAAATGCTGAGAGTTTTTTATGAGATTCTAATAGTGGTAAAGAGAATCCGTTTTTTAAAGATCTGGCAACACAAAACCACAAAAAATACAGAATAAACACTAAGTATTGCCAGCTCGATTACTGCACTTTTACAAAAAAAAACTGTAATTTTAATAACTAAATATTAAATTAAAATACTTCTATAAAAATCATTATTCTACGTAAAACTAAAAATTATATGACACATAATGTACATATTTAAATACCAATATAATTAACTAAACATAATTTTACCAATAATATAAAATTATCTAAATGCAAACTAGTCTTTTTCAAATACATTTAATGCTTAAATCAATTAAATATACATAGAAGTAAATACTTGAATTATTTCTTTAAATCTTCAATCAAATATACTAGGTAGAACGTAAAAATGGCATCGACTAACACTACCAAAAAAATTGATCTTTTGATGTCTTTGATAATCGTTAGAATTACTTTTTTTTTAAATAACAAATCTTGTTCAATTTGTCGGTTAAGTATTAAATTGTTTTACGACTCTAAGACGTTTTGTAAAACACTTGATGTTTGTAGGTAATGTTGTTTGGAGACAATATACAGGGTGATTTCTTAGTGAGGGTACATATTGAAGGTCATGGTAGCCGATGGTTATATACGACCAGTAAAAATATTATTACCAAAGAATATGGCTTAATGCCTTAGTAATCGCAACTTAAAAATATCTAAAATTCTTGCAAAATGATGGTTTTTTGACAGCTAATGGGTGTGGCGGTAGAGGTCGTTAGTCAACACTCTTTTAGCCGAAATTGTTTATGTTTGAGATGTTTTGTCGAAAATCACCCTGTATTGTACTGTTTTGTTGAGTACACTGTATTTAGTAATATTCGATCGATGCTCATAATATAATTCTTTTTTGTGTCATAAAAGTCACCAATCATAGATGATTTTATAAGTGTATACTTTCAAATCTTTTAAAAATAAAATATTTTTTTTTATTGCACGAATTTAATCAAATACCAATAAAGCTTCGAAAAGATCTTTTCAGATGAGATTCTCGTATTAAAATTCATGAAAGATTTCTTTCAATACACCCAAATTTTACACTACCTCGTTAAATAGATGACAAAATGTAGTCACTATTATAACTAATGGACATTAAATTAACTAATAATCTAAGTATTACTAATAGCTGCTAATAAATTAAACTATTTGTCTAAGCGACGCCAGGCACTTTTTGTGTATAGCAAAATTTGTATAAAGTTCAAAAATCTTCTATAACATATGGAATGCAAGACAGTCTTTTTAATAAGCATAATAATTCTCTTGCCTTATTATATTTATATTTTCTAATTAAGAAATTTTGAGATTATCACCACAAGATTTTTATTTAAATGCAGACTGAAACAAAATCCATTGCTCTAAAGTTCACATTGAAATGTCAAAGTGACATTGACAGTTCCGAATCCGAGTGCCCGAGCGGCAAAGACAACCGTCATACGAGCCTGAGTCCGTCTCTGTCATCATACTCCTGTCAAACTGACGTTTCAGAGTTCAACCTGAGTACGAACCTGTTACTCTTAGGGTCTACTACTTCTTCTGAGAGGCTGAATTTGGGGAGCTGTTTGATGGAGCATATTAGTGATACGTCACCTTGTCGCAGTTGGAAGTCGATGTTGTGAGCGAGAGGTCTGGCTAGCAGTTCGTCTGAGATTAGGGACCAGCGTTGTACGGGGCGGGCCTCGTGGTCGGCGGCCAGGACGGGGCCCTCCACGAGGAAGGGCTCGAGGAAGGCGCGGGGCGACGCGTCTTGGGAGAGGCAACGGGCTAGATGCGCTAGTACCTGGGAATTATTTTACAATTTGCATTTGCTGTGCGGATAATAATGTAAGACAAGGATAGTACTTTGATAAGTTAACAAAATACAGTCGTGACACAGACAAAACACATTTCCATTTTTTGGTCCTTCGAGTCGGATGCTGTCGGCCATTGTTCAAAATTCAATATTGCAATTTTTTACGAAATCAAAAGGCAAAGGCATCAGGCAAAAATAGGCCTGATTCGAGGAGTCATTGAATACAAACAGTGCAGGACTGGTCATTAGCACGAAATTAGGTGGAGGCTTATTTCTAGAAGTGAACTACTAAGAGACGATGATTCACTGATATTTTGTACTGTGTTCTGCAATGTATGAGATGCATAATTGTCAACAACTTACAGAATCAGCAGTATGTCTAGGTTGTTGCCGGGTAGCGCGTAGATATTTTTGCAGAGCTCTCGCTAGAGACGGGAACACCGCTTGGGCCGCCTCACGGGGACCTAATGCTCCACCTAGGAATATTTTATTAGATAAAAAATTATAATTAAATACTAATTGATTTGGCCAACTTTGCCTGCGTCACAAAGAGAAGAATTTAAATTTTACTTCATTTTAATTGGTTGTCTTGACCTAATTCTTCGGAAAGAGCACTATTGCATTCTTAATGAACCTAAATAGAAGATTTTATGACTTACTAGCTGAAACACGCAACTTTGCCTGCGCTACTAAGGAACACAGTTTCACAACACACACACAAAAAGCATAGGTAGTCCTAATTGTCCATTTTTTATTACCCCTTTAAAGTAACTTTATAAATAGTACAGATTATTATTTTTTTAATGCCATGTAGGCAAACGAGCCAGCGGCCCTCCTAAGTAAGCGGTTACCGTCGCTCATGGTCCTCTGCACTGCTAGAAGGCACAGGCGATTTGATGAATTCAGTTACATTACTCACCGTTAGCAGCAGACAGTCTGACCCTCCTCACGTGTGCGAAGGCGTCATCAGCGGCCGCCAACAGCCTGGCTCTGCGCTTGCGAACCCGCCTCTCTCTCTCTGCCTCCTCGTGGTACCTCTCGTTGTGAGCCGATACAGATTCCCGGCGACGACCGCTACCACTGCCCGCGCAAGAACCGGCTGTCGATCTAGAGGATTTATATTTGAAAGTTTTTATTATTGAAAGGAATAGAAATGGCAGTACTAAAATTTTTATTTTAGAGCATCTATCATAACAGGGTATGGTCCAAACTTCAAATTAGTTTCGAATTCAAATTAGATTTATGGAATACTAGGTGACCCGCGCAACTTCGTCTGCGTTACAAAGGGGTTCAAAAATTGTAGCCTATGTGTTATTCTGATGTATAAGCTATATTGTGGTAAAGTTTCATTCAAATCCATTCAGTAGTTTTTACGTAACAAACATACATCCATACATACAAACTTTCGTCTTTATAATATTATTATGATTTAGGAATAGGAAACCAAATTATAGTACTAATAAAAAAATAATAAATATATCAAAACAATAGCTAACCTTGTTTGTCCTGGATTTGTATTTCCATCAACATCATAAAACTTAATACTGGACTGTGCCTTCCTTTGACTCTTCGATATCGGAATCTTCTCCAAATATGGGTTATAAATCGGAAACTCAGTGTAATACCTCTGCAGGACCCACACAGCTGCTCTTTGAATACTTAACTGCCCAATTGGGTATGACCGACTCTCCCCGTCTGGACTTCTAACAATCTTGATGTAATATGTTGGCTCTAAATGCCTTATCTCCATAAGAATAACTGCCACATAATGTATGAAGAGCAACGTATCCGAGAAACTGGATACATAAGTAACAAGGGCTTTGTAATCTGTAGCATCTTCTCCTAAAGCTATAGCCTTTGTTGCTTCCGTAATCTGTACAATGTAGAATAACCAGTAAGAAAATGTACAAACGGCTATCATTACCATCGTTACAGCTCTGAACACAAATATTCGAGGTAATATTGCATTACGAGGTCTCATGAACACTGCCCACACTCCTATACCCAATAAAACGAGTTTGAATGCCAGTGACAGCAGAACTCCTTTGCATTCGGCTGTGCAAGCCAATAGCTCCATTTGCTGACTCGGTTGTAAGATATTATCACTTAAACCAGGGAAGAAACCTATTTTGGGCAACACTACCATTGCTAAAGGGCTAGCAAAAGCCACAAATGACAGTCCGAGAGCCACTGTAGTTCCGAAATATCTGGAACAAACGAAGCCCAGTCCACTGTCTGATTCCATAGCCCAGTTACTGACATCTTCCATAGATTGGGATCCTTCCGAAGTGTTTCCTGTCACAGCGGTCGTGTTTTCACCCCAGTTCTCATCTTGTGGTAATATTTGAACTTCAATTACTTCCTGACCATCCCGGCCGGTTTCTGGATTTATATTAACACTGGTTTGAAACGGGGCCATTATGTTCTCTTGACTTTCTTTTCGTTGCGATTTTGTACTCCTAAAAAGATATTACTGATACTTTAAAAACAATTTTAAGACATATTTTATAATAAGTTTGTTAAGTTTTTAGAGGTATGAACTAGGCAGTCTGGTAGTGATGTAAATAATTCTAACTCAATACTACTTCGTTTTTTTCAGTCATGCACTGCATAGTAATAAGTTATTAAAACGTAATATAGTACAAACATTTTAGTTCCATTAACATAGACTTGCTTTCACTACCTGACATTAAATAAGTTGTGTTTAAAATAACAAAAAAAAAACAGATTTATCTCAATAAACTTAAAGATCTACATTCTTCAGCAAAATAAACATAGTAATGTTCCTATTCTCACCTGGTGCTGCGATGTGTGTTGTGTCTGTGTCGGGAGCTCCGCCGAGATCGGCTGCTCAGCTCAGACCTCACAGATTCTGTCTCCATGTCTCAAACAACAAAATAAAACTCTTCTTATTTCACCCATCACGAACACAACCACATTTTCCACTACTGAAACCCATTACAGACCGAATTCCTGCCTAATTAATAGGTTTCAAACTTCACGGAACCGTGCACACAGGAATACTTGGTTAGCTGGAGTAAATATCGTGCATTTTACTATTTCTGTACTTTGACCATGTTCTTATGATGCTATTGTATTAGATTATTACAAGAATTATGTTTACATTATTTACAAAAACGAATAAAATCTAATTATGAGCGTCTTGCGTGTGTCGATCAAACGGATCTGTAATTTATACGGCTAAATTAAAAACAGTATATCCGAAGAATTCCGTTGATATCTCTTTCTAACTCGTGGCATTTCTTATAGTGCATTTCTTTCACTCATAACCTGCACGCAGTTCGGTGAACTTTTAATTTAGTTGCATAGCATTTTATAGGGCACGTTCAGAAACTGACATTCGCATTTGTTTTAGTTAATTGGAATCTTGTTGGAATAATTAAGTTTTGTGAATTATAAATTTTACATTTATTTGATGGTAATTTTACACGTTACGTTCACTACAACCACGTCAAAGGAAAGTTATAATTATTTTACATACATGAAAATGGAGTGATGTAGGTATAATTTTGGCGCTGATTTCAAAAATAGAGCAGAAGTGATTACGCGAAATGATAAATGATAAGATAACGAACCCATTCCATATAGATAAGTCATTGACTACTCACTAGTTTTAACATGAAGTTTTTGTTTGTACACATCTAAGAAATGGATAATCCAACACTTACGGATACCACACAGAATGAAAGGAGAGAAAATAGGACAGAAGACTTGCACCTGGACCGAGTCGTCGCCTCGCAGCCAGAAATTGGACCAACGCCCCCTGACGGAGGTTATGGGTGGCTAATAGTTGTGTCAGGGGCTATTTACCACATAACAGTTCCTGCAGTACTGACGTTGTACGGGCTGATCATATTGAAAGCCATCAGAGATGAGGGTCTTGAACAAGAAGAATCGTTTAAGATATGGGACGTGGACATTGCGCTGGTGCCTGTGATTATGGTGGTTATAAGACTCCTCATGGAGTCCTGGTGTCGAGCTGTAGTGAAGATATTCAACATGCCGAGGTTCATGGCTCTCGCAGGGCTGTGCTTGACGGTAGCCGGTATACTGCTCTCTAGTTACTCCACCGATGCTGACACCCACGACCATATTGTAAACATATTCTCTGGAATATTCGCAGGTATTTATTTTTCAAATTAGCATTTCACAGTTAAATAATCAAGGACAGTAAATGATGATAGGAATGCAAATTGGCCAACTTAACGCTCTGACATTACGATTATTTACAAATAACTTTGAATTAGTCAAGGTCGCCGTAAACGAACGTTTTTATATCTTGGATCGATGATTAAGAGTTGTTTTATATTTTGTTGTTCTATAACAATAGCGGTGCAATTTCAAATAAACTTGACCGCCTATTTGAGAACACTCGACAGACCTTTTGTCTAATCACCAGTTTTATTTAAACAGGTGTCGTCCGTTTACCCACTCAACTGGGAACGTCACTTTTCGCCAGATGGCGAAACTGGGGACTTCGTTCGAAATCAATACCGTGTTTAAGCCCCTTTTTAAAAACTTTTTTTCCAATAAATTTTATACCATACCATATTTTTTATAAATCTCTATTATTAAACGACGCTGTATTGCATTTTTAGTGAATATATATTATCTTCGTAAAATATGAGATCGATTATAGAATGTAAACAAAACAAGTTTTAGAACTGTGCTCAATTTTGACTCCTGCCACAGACTTGGTAAAAGTAAACAAACCAATTTTGTTGCCGATCCCAGTTGAGTGGTTACGCAAATTTAAAAGTCACCATATTTTTATTGATGAAATTTTTCAGGCATCGGCTGCGCTCTCACGGGCCAACAAACAGAAGTGATTATCACGCATTTCTTCAGGGACAAATTGACCATGACCCAAAGAATAGTCCGCATGGCTCCCTCAGTAGGGAACTGTTTGATACCACTATTAATAGGATATCTTTGCACTATCTACACAGGAGACGTTGTCGTCATGATTTACGGAGCCATAGTGATGCAAAACTGCGTATTCTTGGCTTCATATACAAGGCCTGTTTATATAGAGAAAGTTATTAGACATACATATAACATGTTACGAGATGCAGTTGAGGATGAAGACGAAGTAATATTTTCCAATCAAGCTCGAATTTCCAACGATAGACAAGCAAGGCAAACAAATAATCAGAATGATAGTCAAAATAACGAAGCGACGTCCAGCAACGCACCAGAAGACGACACAGACGTAGTCGTATTCAAATCCAACAGAAATGCCAAAGAAATTATGGACCCCTCCATCCAACGAAGAGAAAATAACAACGCGAACCCATCACGATTTTCCTCCGATTTCAGCAATTACGAAGATGGTCACACTAACCGATTTTCTTCTGATTTCGGGAATCCCAATAGATTCTCAACCGATTTTGGGTCATTGGAAATAGCTAATTATGAAAGAGTTTCCGGCTATCAAGAGCTGGCCAGTATCGAAAGTGGGGCACATAATCCCCAACCATTGTACAGAGAGACCACAGTCGAAGCAGTTCAGAATAATTTGGTGTTTGCAGTAGAAATGACTCCTGGCACTGCAAGAAGGACCGCTTCTCTGAAAAAGAACTTCATAACAATCACAAATATGCTGCTAGATTTAAACTTTTATTTATACGCATTGCTGCATCTATGCACGACATTCTCTATATTGATTCTTGGAGTAATATTCCCGCCGATGATTTGGGAACAAAATCCCAGTATGAATATCTGGTCGGTGAGTGTTACAACTATTTTATAATTTCCACCGCAGTCACATTTCTGAATTTTTTCATATGGATGAGTCCAATGCCCAAGTGGCAAGAGAAGCCATAATGATTTTTTGAAAATGGAAAGCTGCAAAATCCTCATAATATTTGCTATATACCTTGCTAACCGTTACATTATATCCACAGGTTGCGATGCTTTTGGCCGCAGCGCATGGGTCAGCGTTATGCTTCATAATGCTTTGCGTAGCGTTACCGAAGTCTATCAACGAGAAGACGAGACTTTGCGCTGCATTTAGCGTAGCTGGAGCTGTTGGATTTTATGGTAAGTAGAGTAATATGGACATCAGCCTATAGACGTCCACATAGCCTCCCCCAAACCTCGTCACAACTACCGGACCTGCGATGTCTGTCCAAATCGTCGGTCTAAATT
Organism: Trilocha varians; assembly: GCA_030269945.2. Lineage (NCBI taxonomy): Eukaryota > Metazoa > Arthropoda > Insecta > Lepidoptera > Bombycidae > Trilocha > Trilocha varians. The sequence continues at coordinate 11,465,088 of AP028280.1, forward strand.
GTGGGTTGTCTATTCACGCTGTGCCTACTGGATAACAGTCATTCGAGAACTTTCGGCCCCATCGGCCAGCCGCACAGTAAAGGATTTAGGGATTAAAGATTAAGACGCAAGTACCTACTCGGCCTAACTCTTCCTAAAAACATATTCCCAATAACTGAATTTGGTCATTCAAGGTCTTAGTCAAGTTGCAATACGGACAATGGATTAATAAATTTAATACAATAGCTACGAAATTCTAATCATACCTGAGATGAATAAAAAATGAGAATGTTTAAAGACACGTGATTTAAATTTAAAGTATCAGTTATTAGAATGTTTTGAGTGCCAAGGCAAGTTTGTAGCTCATCCATAATTGAAAGAAGATTTGGGTAATTCAGGACCCCTTTTCTCCCATAGCAAGAAAACCTCTCAAAAACAAAATGAAAAATCTTCAAGATATCTGCTTCAAAAACCACACTATTTTTACTTTTTCAATTCCAGGTATAACCTTATCCAGCAGTAAAAGTCTGCTAGTGGTTTGGTGCATGTTGGCCAGTTTTTCCACTGCAGCATCCAGCATTCTACAACAGCCACTTTACAACAGCACACTCAACGATTTCGATACCACAGCAACTATGACAGCGTCAAACACAGTGGTGGCCATTTTCATCATGATTTGGTCATTAACTTACAATTATGAATATAAAACCTGTTTCCTCACAGCTAGCATCCTGCAAACTGTGACTGCTTGTATGTTTTTCGCTTTGTCTTTTAGAAGGAGAAGATAAGAGACGAAAGATGTACTTACCGTACTACCGTTAAGACACATTGTTAAACAAACTCCATGATTGAAAATAAACCAAAAGTAAAAATATACTAATTAAATGGAGTAAATAATCGCAAAGTTACCCGGTTAGACACTTTTATACTTGTTTTGTTACGCGTACTAGTAAAGATATTACAGTTTGGTCCTTCGAGCCGGACGAGTTGCTTGTTACTTTAATTGTTAAGTGTAAATGTTATTATATTGATATAAATAAAATTAGATTTTTATAAATAAAACGTATTAATATAAATGTAATTATTATAAGTATTAAAACTTTCGTATTAGTTTGGTTTTTTATTGAATTTTTATATCTTGAAAAGGACATCAAAATTACGTGTTTTGTACTTAGTCATTTACTTTGAACTATGTATAATAAATATGTACATTCAGAACTAAATAGAGATCACATACATACAATGTAAAGACTATAATAATACAAAGACTTATTTAATTTAAATATTTAAGTACAATTTTCAACCTACTCATTACCAAATAATATTGAAGTAGTTTTCTTTTTAAACACATATTTCTGCGTAAGCGCATTTATAAACTCAAGCAAGTCTTCTATAGTGCAAAAAAAAAATACGCAAATGAAAAATAACTTAGATAATAATTATCCGCAAACAATTTTTTTGCTTCAATTTCAACAAAACCCTCATTTTCTCCTAAGTTTTAAGTGGAATGTTTTTTATTTAAAAATAAAATAATTATATAATATAGTAATAGATAATAATTTAATAATATACTAAAGAACATTATATATATCCACTCGTCTGAGTACCTACGTCAATTTTCGATGGCGGAATTCAAGATGGCGAACTGGGAACTCTCCCCCGGAGTTCGTACGGAATCACTACCTTGTTTGACTACCTTTTAAAAAAACTTGAGAGATGTCATGGGACACCCGAATAGAATGAAGTTCCTTTCGATTAAAAGATATCTTATAAAAAATATTTCCTTTCGTAACGCGCGACAAGGAACGTGTTTCAAAAGATTTTGATCACAGCGCCATCTAGCGATAATCATCTAAAACAAAAACGTGTCGTGACAACCTTTCGTAAGATTTTTTTCAGTCTAGCCTCCTTTCTCAACGCGCGATAAGGAACTTCGTTCCAATATTTTTTCCATACAATTTTGAATTCGATTTTCAATTAAACATAATTTTTGTAATTCTTAAAATACGCTGTATTAAATTTTAGACAAAAATCTGTTGTCTCCGAAAAATATGAAACGATAATAAAATGTAAACAAGTTTCCGAACTAACGTCACCTCGTGCTCAATTTTGGCTCCTGCTACAAACTTGGCAAAAGTAAACAAACCAATTTTGACGGAGTTCCCAGGTGAGTGGTTAAATAACTATATTTTACATAATTATTCATATAATACTAACAAAATATAACGTAATCATCTTACTTCTACTAATTTTGATTATTTCTCGCGTTTTTATTCTTAAAAAAGAATGTCGTTTCATTTTACGTTAAAATTATGTATTAAAAACCAATGGCTCATTTTATCATTGTTAAAAATATCGAACACATTTAATGTGAATTTATAAAATTAATTTAAATAGTTATATAACTTTTTTTTATAAAACTTCCAAAAATTGCAAATTTTAGACAACAAATTGAAGACAAAAAATAATGATCACCGATACCACAGTTTTAACTCGAAATCATATTAAATTATTAATTTATTCAAGGTTATCTCTGCGTATTAATAAATAGATAAATATTTAGCCCAACAAATCCATCATTTCGTTTTGTGGTACTTTTTTATTGTTGTTCGTGTTTTGATCGGGTAGTAGAGATTCAAACGCCGACCAATCTTGTTTCATGTTCGTTTGGTTGCTTTGATTATTTGCCCATTTATTGTTAAAATTAGAATTAGGCGAGGCTGACCAACTTGTACTGGGCGGTAATGCAAGCTGATTGAAAGGCATGTTGGTATTTTGATATGAATTTTGCATACTTTGAGACATCATGTTTTGCGTACCTAACATACTTTGAGATGTCATGTTCATACTTTGAGATGTCATGTTCATACTTTGCGGCATCATGTTCATATTTTGCGTGCCTATTCTATTGTGTGTCATGTTTTGTGTACGCATATTTGCGTTTTGTGTGTTATTCAGCATTGTATGACTGTTCATGTTATTCATTGTGTTACTGTTATAATTCGGTGTGAATTGGCTGTTGTTTGATTGCGTTTTTTGTGTGGATAATTGCGTGAGGTTGGACTGTAATAAAGACGATGTGAGATCGACTGATTTGTGGGTCGATTTCGGTGGAGCCGCGATTGGAACAGGAGGTTGTTGGTGAGAGAATTTCCGTACTGATTCTTGTTGTTGTGCTATCCTGAAAAAATAAATAATATATATATATATATATTTTTTTAATAAAGCGACTGACAAGGGATTTGATTATAATGTAAGCATCAAATTTATAACTGAAAATCTTTTAATTTCATAAGGAATTAAATTTTTAAAAGGTCAAATATTCTAAATTATTTCTTATAAATCAGATTATCAAGCTAGTATCATGAGTCTTGTCTGATATACTTTAATTTCGTTACATAATTTTATCAACAATGTTGAATATGTAAGCTGTTGATTACAGCGGCGTGCATGTATATTTTAGTCAGGGTATGCAAAAGTTCACTTCAATCTTTAGATTTGATTTTATTTTTCGCAAATTTACATCCTACAATCAATTCGATTACATTTAAAAAGCTAAATACATGAAAATAATAAGGATGTGGAGTGTATATCGATTAAATGTACTGTATTTAATCGAATTTCATGGGCTAGGGTTTGCATTGCATATTTGCTTCTATGGACGAACGCCGATGACTTGATTATTAAATAAATAATTGGTTGCCTGTAAAGTCGGTATACGGGCGAAAGTTTTACGTGACAACGACTCGGGCATGGTTAGCCCGCCTAAGAGCGAGAGAGACAGACATAAAAAGTGGAAGGGACGCGTGCCTCTCACTCGTTCTCATTGTGAGCGCATAACGTGAGCGGAGCGTAACGCACTTTCTTGAAGTGTCACCCGGCAAACCAATTTATAACACGTTGTCACGTCAAAAACTAAGTATTTACATTCCACAAAATACATCTATCGGCTTTAACTTAAATAACCGTCTCTCATACATACCTCTGCTTATCTTCAATAGTCAAAGATCCAGAATTATCAACGGTCGGTATCACAGGGTCTGTGTGTGGTTTGTTATTAAAGGAATATGTATCCAGGCCTAACCCGGAGAACATCTTATCAATGTCCGTTTGAGGAGGACCCGATACTAATGAGTCTTGAGACGGAGCAAGAGCGTGTTCCATTACTCTGTGGGATTAATAATTGAAATGATTTTTTTATTTTAGCATTAAAGTTTACAAGTGTTTTAAAGAGTCTTGTACAAAGCTAAATATAATAAAACTAGCTGACCCGCGCAACTTTGTCTGCGTTACAAAGGGGTTTAAACAGTACTCGCAATGCCGTCGCGTTATTATTTGCTCGGCCAAAAGTGCATCCACATATTAATTGCGTTTTATACTCGTGATGAATTCTAAACGAAAAGTCCGATTGGAATAAAACAAAAAGTAATTTACTTCTACATTAATACTCTTGATAACATAATACTTAATTTGGATAAGGGTCAATATAACGATACTCATTTAACGTTAAATTCAATCTCGGGACAAAATATTATTTTTCTAAACATAAAAGCGGTTATTGTGACTAAACTATGATATTAAGATATATGCTGTCGCGAACATTTTTGTTTGTCTTAATAAGACCTAAAAACCCGTAGTACATCATTTTGTTCTATTGTCAATAGTTTTCGCAGCGCACGCGACGTAAGGTATTTTTCAGGTCATTTTTTTCACCTTATGTTACATTATTGGAGTTTCACATATCTCAAGTTTTTTGATATGCAAATAAAATTGTCTCTACAATATGTATTTGTTAAGGTAAATCGCTTTATTTTCCCGTAGAACTATGACAAGTTTATCAGTATGAAAAATGGCAACACTTCTAACTTACTTAGATTCACTCTGTATGGAGTTCAACTGTTCTAATTTCGCTCTATGTTCGCTTTCAACTCGCGCAATCATTTGTTTAACCAGTGTGACCAGCGCATTGAACTGCGGCAAAGTCAGACCGTTCTCGACGCAAAGCGGTATGAGGAATGGCAACACTTTCGTAGCTAACACCTCCTTGGTGATGCCTAGTTTCTTGTGACTTAAAGCTAGTTTGTAAATACCTGGAAATTAAGATTTATTGTGTTTAAATTTCTGTTTAATAGAAAAGTAAACTGAAAAGTTGTTGTTGAAGTTGTAAGATTCTAATATAAATAAAAAAAGACGATTATCATATAAGGTTCAAAATGCAAAAGCTACCGATAACCACGACAAACTGGTATCATAGTAATATTAAATTGCATTTTAAACCTTAAGTGCACAACATAAGACATTGTATTGAATAAAGCAAAATTTTTACTTGCGAAATTGCAGTCCAAAGAACGAAAAGAAACGTCCAATCTTACCTAAAATACCCATCAAGACCGCCGGTTCCCTGGAAGGTATTTGTGGCAAAAACGGTATTATCTCATCCAGCACCAACCATTTGTCCAAATGCTCCAACAGTTTGCCAACGCACAGCAAACAATTTACACGCACAGAAATAAAATTGGTGCTCATACACAGCTTCTTTATACGCGGTAACAGAGCATTTTTCATGGCAGGATAATCTATCAACGATGCAAATGTTGGCAAAACAGACAAACACAATTCTTGTATCTGTTGAGCGTCCGATTCTAAAGCTCTGTACAACATTGGTAGGATGTCAGTTTTAACCTCATCTGGTGGAGTCAATTTCAGCAATAATTCCATTTTTTGCATGAAAATTAACAGTATTTGTATCGGTTCTTGGATGACCATGACTGGTTTGAGTACCGGTAGGATATGTTTGACAAATTCTTCTTTGGAGCAGTTCTCGGCTATTAGTAATACGTTGGGTAGTACAAATGGTACCATAGGAGGATTGACAAACTCTTTAGTGAGACATGGTAAAATCCGATAAATGCAGATCCTGTGGGGCATTTTTTGGATTATTTGGGGCAGACCTTTGTAGAACTGAGACTTTTGAAGATTATCCCATTGGAATAGAGAGTCTAAATAGTTTAAGGTTTTCACACCAACATCTTCGAAATACGCTATCTGAAATCAAATTAGAAAAATTAGATACAGTTGTTTAATCAAGAAATAACCTTAAAAATTTCAAACAAAAATATTCAATATAATTTATAGGTCATGTTTTTTCTCACCTTTAAAAACTGATGCGGATCAGGCCTCAATTCCGGTGTCGAATTCAACATCAACTTAACATATTCTCGTAATCCATCTGCTACACAAGACAATTTAGTCTGAGGCAAATTTCTAACCTCATTCACAAATCTCTTGAACTTCATGTAATCTGTACCGGTATTACCTAGAGTCTGATGCCCTGTACTATGGAGAGCATATATCACCATTGCAAGAGAAAATATGTCACTTGCTGGGGAATGAGAAGCTGACAAAATATATTCTGGGGCAAGGTAATCTAATGAGGGTTGTGTGAGAGGGTGCATCGCTTGACAATACTCATTAAAAGGCCAATACGGTGCTGCACCAGAAGTATTCTGATTCGCAACACAGAAATCAAAACCGAAAATCTTCCATGCTCCCTGTTGGTTAACTATTATAGACTCAGGACATACGTTCCGGTGTAAGAGCTTCACGTCATTATGTAGGAACGCTAGGCCTTCTGCTATCTGCATTAATCCGTATTTAATTTCTAATTCATAGAGCTTGTAGTTGACTAAGTGATTCGGTATAGGTTGCGGCATGTTTTCTGTGTTTCCCAGTACATTGGCTAAGCTCGCAAATACTGGTTCGGTTGCAAATGCTAAACTCTCTCGACTTTCTTCTAAGCTGTGTTGTACGGTTAGGATCTGAGGATGTCGTAACTTTGTTAGCTGTACGATTCCTCTTTTTAATGTGTCTAACATAATATCTCGGTCTGCCTTCTGCCATCTGTCCAGTTGCTTCTTTTCAAATACGAATATGGAAGCTTCTTGTTTCGTTGATTTTTTGTATCCTTTATATATTTTCCATAATAAACCTTGAAATAAAATTTAGGATTCATTGACAATTTTGGTTTGGGTTTCATGTTTGACCATATTTGTTTGTACAGCAAATATTAAAATCTATCAGCTCTATTTTTGTCATAAACTGAAAAATGATGACGATGATGATAACCTGTTTTTATAATATGGGTAATAAAATCATTTATTTTCTATTTACGAATCACAGTACAATCAGCCATTGGATAAGGTTAATGTCAAAACAATTAAATATTCAGTCAAGGCTTAAGAACGATTTTTTTCTTAAATATTTTTAATACCCGAATTACTTACAATTAAGAAAACTAGTTCAGATTTACTTTGACATGATTAGACTATAAAACTATAGTTGAAAATAATAAACATCGGAAGGACTTCTATACAATTTGATCAAACTTAAATGAGCTATATCTCTTATTAGAACATTATTTTGACATTAAAATTAATGCAGTTGTCCTTAAATACGTACACATAATTGCTTTATTGTATAAACTACACAAAAGAAACGAATGCAAAGCCGAAATGAGCTCATTACCTGGACCTGCGCTCGCAATGAACTGTGTAGCTTCAAATTCTCTAGTTACCGGGTTTCCAGGCAAAACACCAGATAACTGCGACACTGTGTTACTAACAGACGAATAGAATTTATTTAAAACATCCATTTCTGATTGATATTAATCTCGAAAATTAATTAAATTCATCACAGGTCGACCAAATCAATCACGGACCGATTTTGACTTTTGAGTTTGACAAATATAAAGATTTTTGACAGTTGACATTGTTGAAAATAACCATTTTCTTACCAGAAAAAAAAACTATTTTCTTATACAGGATGTGATTATTACTTAAAATATCTTGAAGTTCCTGAGAATTAATCTATACTAATATTATAAAGCTGAAGAATTTGTTTGTTTGTTTGTTACGCGCTAACCTCAGAAACTACTGGTCCAATTTCAAAAGTTCTTTCAGTTTTGAAAATTCCATTTATCGAGGAAGGTTATAGGATTTCAAAAAAATTAGGGATCCGTATGAAAATATCAAATATGTAACACAAGGTGAAAGATCGAAAACCTGTTTATGCGCACGCTGAAAAAACTATTAACAATAGAACAAAATGATGTACTACAGGTTTTTAGGTCTTAGTAAGACCAACAAAAAAGTCCGCGAGAGCATATATCTCACTATAATAGTTTCTGTTTAAAGAATCTTTATTTCTCAAAAGAACAAAATATACATCGTTCACTTAAAGAGAAACTTAACTTAATAACTTATACTAGGTTTAACAATTGAACAGTCGATACGAGTCTAGACATGATACATTGCAAGATCAAAATAATAATGACAAAGAAACATAACATTTATAGTAGTTTATATTATCTCATTACAACATACATATCTGTTTTCACTTTAGTAGTATTTAATTTATTTTTGTATTTATAATAAAATAAAAATTTGTCAATCCGAGCTACTTTGGTTGTTGGCAATGTATTGTTTTAATTTATTTTTGAAAATAGAAATAGATTTTGCCTTTCTAATATCCAAAGGTAAATCGTTATGTAGAATGGCTCCTGAGAAGCTTATGTTATGTTTACCATAATTAGTTCGGGTTGAAGTTAATTCTATATTATGCTTTTTTCTTGTAAAATATTTATGTTTTTTAGTTTTTAATACTATCTTTGAATGAGTGGTTTTTGTTAGTATTTTCTGTATGAAAATGCAAGTGTGGTAAATGTAAAGTTGTTTTAATATGTTAAATATTTTAGTCTGCTTGTAGATTTTGTTAGTCGGCGTAAGTCGGTGGTAATTAAATAATGCTTTAACTATTTTGTTTTGTATAGTCTGAAGGTCTGATAAATGTACCTTTGCTGTCGTTCCCCATATCTGTATAAGATATTCTAGGTGAGGTTTAACAAGCGCGTTGTATATCAAATACTTAATATTCAGTGGGATAATTTTTGAGATTTTACGAGTTAAACCAATTAGAGGAGATATCTTGGCTGACACGGTTTCTATGTGAGCTTTCCACGTTAATCGACTGTCTAATATTAAGCCAAGATATCTCTCCTCACCGGATCTTTTTAATGGTTCATTATTGATAAGCAGTAATTTATGTTCAGGTATTTTTTTGTTTTTGGCAGAAAATATCATGTATGAAGATTTAGATACGTTTATAGTTAGTAAATTTGTATTCAACCATTGCGATAACAAAATTAGATCATGTTGTGCATCATCAATAATACTAACAATAGAATGCCCAAAATAGAACAGACAGGTATCATCGGCGTATAAAGTAACTTGTGCATTCATTCCTATGTCAATAATATCATTTATGTAAATCAAGAAAAGTAACGGCCCCAAAATTGAACCTTGAGGTATTCCACAACACACTTCTGCTGTCTTGCTTTGATAACTAGCTATTTTGACTATTTGGAGACGACTAGAAAGATAAGACTCTAATATCTTGTAAGCAGAATGACCTAGGCCGATATACTTAAGTTTATTTAGAAGAAGTCTATGGCTAACTGTATCGAAAGCCTTTTTCAGATCTATGAATATTCCAAGAGCTATTTGTTTATTATCGATACATTTATTTATTTCCGAAACTAAATCTATGGTCGCATTTAAAGTATTAGATTTTGGGCGAAATCCATATTGCCCTTTATATAGAAAGTTTATTTCATTTAAATAATCTAGTAAACGTTTATGCAATACTTTTTCAAAGATTTTTGATATCATTGGTAAAACAGAGATTGGACGATAATTATTTGGGTCATTTTTGATACCACTTTTATGTATAGGAGAAACTTTCGCTATTTTTAGAATGTCTGGAAAAAATCCCTGAACCAAACAATTATTTATGCATCGCGTTAAAGTACTTAAAATAAATTCCTTGATGCATTTCACTGTCTTGGCAGTCATGCCATCCACGCCGGAACTTGAATTGTTGTCGAGGCTATTAATTATACAGAGCACTTCATCTTCAGTACAAGATTTAAATTGTGTCAAAGTTCTGTCAAGGTCGTTTGATTTTGAATGGTAGGGATCGGATGTTTGTGGGATCTTGCTGGCTAGAAGAGGTCCAATAGAAATAAAGAACTGGTTGAACGCTTCACATATGCTACTCCCGTCAGTAATTATGTTATTATTAATATTTAACTTGGGTGGTGTAGTTTCTCATATATATATGTATGGTCTGTGGTGTAGTTAACGCTTTAGTTTGATTTTTTGCTATTGTATTCAGTAGCTGCCAAAGTTTTTTCGGTTTATTTTTACATTGATGAAATTTATTGTGGTAATATACTTTTTTCTCACCAGATATTGTTTTATCAACTTGTTGTTTTTTAATTTTAAAGTTCAATTTATTTTGTTCGTCTTCGGGATTGTCTTTGTGTATTTTATATAAAATGTTATGTTGTTCAATTAGATTTATTAAGTTTTTATTAATCCAATCTTTTTGTGGTAGATTTAGTCACAATAACAGCTTTGAAATATAGTATTTCTTCGTTCGTTATCGTTATATTAACCCTTATCCAAATTAAGTATTATGTTATCAAGAGTATTAATGTAAATTACTTTTTGTTTTATTCCAATCGAACTTTCCGTTTAGAAGTAATTATCACGAGTAGGTATAAAACGCAATGAATATGTGGGTGCACCTAGGGCCGCGCAAATAATAACGCGACGGCATTGCGAGTACTGTTTGAACCCCTTTGTAACGCAGACGAAGTTGCGCGGGTCAACTAGTATTTAAATAATAGAACGAGAGCCCGTGAACTGGGCGTGAACCTCAGAACTTAGTTATATAAAGCTAAAGTTTGTCCCGAAACAGGTTAATAACGATTAATGATTGACTATTATGAAGTTTGGCCCAGTTCGAGACATCGTGACTTTCGCAAGCTTTTTAAAAAAAGTTGACATAGTCATTGGCTTGCTAAAATATGGTCCTGAAGTGAAATTTAAATGTAAAAGAATTTGTAATCCAAGATTTTCCTCGTTTATTTTTAAAATCACCCTATATTAAAGAAATTCCTTTAAGTTTGACATTAGCCATTTTTCGCCTATTGTCAAATGGAACAGTCAAATGTCTTGACAGTTGACAGTAGCCAACAGTAGCAAAAAAAATCAAAAACCTACAAATTGTTTTCATTCTTCTGTATTGCAAAAAAACAATGTGTTCTCTGATAAAATGGCACTGACAGTGAGATTAACAGTGGCCATAACATTATTTACAACAGTTTTATCAAAAGCAAACTCAGAGAGTGAATCCTATGCAAAAGAACCGTACAGACCACTTGGTCCTTTAGTCCAATGCTCATTTCTACCGCTGGAGTTCCTGAATTGTGACGAACCGATCGACCATAAGGGGAATCACACTGCCAGAAAAGCTTCAGGCCTTGGCTGTGTGAAATTCGGTGGCGTCAGATACGAAAAAGTCGAGAAAACTAAGGTTCTTTGTAAGGTCTTAGATGGCATTGAATGCTACGGCAACCGAGGCTTTCAACGAGATGGGTTTCCTTGTGTGCGTTACTCGGGCCATTATTTCACGACCACGCTGATTTACAGCATCTTATTAGGTTTCCTAGGTATGGATAGATTCTGTCTGGGTCAAACCGGAACCGCAGTGGGTAAACTTCTAACCTTGGGTGGTCTTGGTATTTGGTGGATTGTTGACGTGGTACTCCTCATTACTAACAGCTTACACCCTGAAGATGGTAGTAATTGGAATCCATATGTTTAATTTTTAAGAATTACCTATAGTATAATTGATGTGTTGAATTTTGTGATATTCTATTGTAAATAAATATATTTCAATGTTAATTAATTTGTTTTATTCCATTTCCTATATTTAAGTCAATAATAAGACAGTATAATTGTGTGATTTCTAAGGAAAATTTAGAAATTATTAAATTTGAAGGAAAAGCCCTACTTGCTTGTAAATTTAAGTATTTTTACTTTTCAGAAGTTTAAAACAGATTTATCATCTCTAAATTTTATGTTTATGATGTAAAGTCAAATGCCATTAAATCAATCAAGCGAAACATAGATTGACCTACTAACTACATAAAACAGTTTTCAATAATGTCTCAATAATTAAATAACAGTAAGTTACTTCTTGTTTTCCTGATTTACCTTACTTTTTTTAAATTGTAATACTTCATCCATCCATTTGTACTAAATTATAATTTGCACCAATAATACTTTTAATATATCATGATAATGTAAATTTAGTTACAAATTATGATTCTCAGAATGCTATAAAATGGATGTTGCATGGAAATCTAATTCCTTTAAAATATTTTTTGGTGCAGAAACAGTTTAATAGTACTCTAACTTTGCTTATTCTCCCAAACTACAACATAAATAAAACCAAACATTTTTTAGATTATTTTATTAAACTTAAGCCACGAGAGCTGATGCAGTGCTGGACTCGTATTTCCAGTTAGGAGGCAGCACACTCTTTGTTTTGTAATAGCGGGCTAATCTGTGGATTCTGGACTCGACTAAAATCAGCCTGAATTTGCTGTCCTTGTCTTTCCTGTTGCGTTCCAAGTGCTTCCTCATGGCGACGGCCTTCTTGATGAGGTAGTAGAGGTCCTCAGGTAGGTCGGGAGCGAGACCCATGGCCTTCATGATACGAAGGATCTTTTTGCCAGTAACAAATCTTACTTGGGCAACTCCGTGTGAATCCCTGAGCATGACACCTGAAATACATAATTTGACGTTCACATTAGACAAAGGTAATTGAAAAAAGGTTTAGATTAGGGATTACAAAAAGGTTGTTTATCTTATATTTCTTTTACAAGTCTTGTATTTTAATTTGGAACTTATTTCTAGAGTTTTTATTTAAGTAACTGGTAGAAGGATGTTCACTTAATTAAATACTTAAAATTTTGCTGTTAGTAATCGTGAAGTCCTGCAAAATGTACATGTAGTCGTAAACACCGTTTCACCCTAGGTATAACTGACAGTCCGCTATGCAGAGCCTGCATGGAGGAGGAAGAAACAGCTGCTCATGTGCTGCTGAAGTGCACAGGAGTCGCACACTACCGGGCATTACACCTTGGCTCACCGAGGTTGCTCTCTGAGGCGGTCGCCAGACCTAAGAAGCTGGCTGGCTTCCTGGAGGAGCTGGGTTGGAGTACATCCTGATTTAATTTTGTTTAATTTAATCACCCACACGCAAAATAGGCGCAACTGTGACGTCGATTTGCGGAAAATGGCCCGCTTGACACTATCACTACACACTATGTACATGTAGTCTTTCTCAAATACTAAATAACTTTTAATATGCAACAACTCTGTAGTCATCTCATTGACCTTCATTTTGACTCAACAAAAAGATTCTGTAGGGCGGTACGAGAGCATTGTCAGAAGCTTTTAAAATAATTCTTATTCATTTATTTTTCATAATTTAATCAACAACATATTAATTAGTGCATGAGGAGTTCTCTTATAAGTAGTTTATATACTCTCCATGATGTCTGTTATGTATTAGATTTAAGATTTAATAAGTATAAGGAACTGTTAGGGAACCAAATAAATTAAAAAAAAACTCATTCTTAAAAGTTCTTTAAATTAGCTGCTATTAGCATGACACAATTGCAAAAATTGTTCTTTGATTTATAAGGGTATTGAAAACTAGTTTAAACTAAAATACTATTTATCATTTCTGATTATTACAATTTTCTTGAAATGGCTGAAAACTTACTAAATCACATCACAACATTGTGCTAAAAAAATACTAAACTTGGGTTCAAATTATTGACTTTTTACTGACATACTATTTTATATGTTGTGATCTTGATGAAAAAGATTAAGAGTTACAATACAGGTTACCATTTAATTTGTAGTAAATCCTACTACTATTATAAAGGCGAAAGTTTGTAAGTATGGATGTTTGTTACTCTATCACGTAAATACTACTGAATGGATTTGAATAAAACTTTACCACAATATAGCTTATACATCAAAAAAACACATAGGCTATAATTTTTGAGGTTTCTAATGTGAGGTCGTAAAAAAACACATTTTTTGCGGTATAATAGTACTATATTATAGACGTCGCGAACTAGACGGGCTAGACGGGACGAGCCACGCGAACGAAGTCGCGGGCAAAAGCTAGTAAAATTATATTCTTATGTTCTTGAAGTGTAAGTTTATTTACAATTTGTAATTTAGAAGATCTGGTATGATTGTGATATTTTGATTATAGAGGAACTATTTTTAAGAACATTTATCATTCCTTGAATAAACTTTTATCAGCTAAGTGGAAAAAGAAAACCAATGCTTGGAAGATGTCCTGTCCTTAATTTTTAGATTTATAACGACAATACTGAAATTAAATATTATTTTTAAAGACTACTAGCGTTATAAATTATGATAGAATTATGAGAACTTACCAATTTGGGAGGGAGTCAGACCTTTCTTTCCAAGTTTGTAAATTTGTTCCTTAACATCGTCTGCGGTCAATTTCAACCAGGTAGGGACACTGCGGCGGTATGGTAGCGCCGACTGGGAGATACCCTTACTGAAAACATCAAAATTTTCACAATGCTGTAGAGGCCATGTGGTGGTCAAAAGTAAAGGTTATGTTTCCGTCGCACTAAACACAAAACCTATATTTTATCCACAACATTAAGCATGAAAACTTCTTTTACACTCGTAATAAACACAAATAATTACCCAGGAGCGTGCATACGACCCATGATTGCGGCTTTTTATTAAATCGCCGACCTGACAACGACAACAAGGGAAACCAAAAAGATGGCAGCCGAAAGACCGATGATTGGCGACGTTTTTGATTTCGTTCACGGTTCAGACCGGTTGTCTATGGATTTTTTGATAGTGATGTCCTCGCAATAATTTGAGAAAACCGGTTTTTTCAAATCGAAAATCTCATCATATTCTAATGTTCGTTCAATCTATTTAAGCGTGATCTATGATTTTAGAATAGCAAGAAAAATGACATTATTCGCAGATGTGTCACTGTCATAATAAAAAAAGAAAAGGAGGTCCAGACAAAAAGGTTTTAATTTCACAGGAATCCCCAATTTATTGGGCTTCTAAATAAACAATGGGTAATGAATACGGTTTATCCGATGCAGAACTTAATCTTGTCAAAGCACAAGCCGCAAGGCGTGCTGAGATGAGACGTGAATTCCTGAAACAGCGAACTAACCCTTGGAAAAACGCATCGGAAGCTGGCTATGTTGTGAGTGTTTAATTACGTAATTATTATTTTTACTATATTAATTCATTAATTCTACTAAACTAATATTATTTGTTACAGTTCGATAACGCACTGCAGAGGTTTATGTCTATGAAGGTTACACAGTACGACTACTTTACTGCCAACAAGAGGACCAGTTTGTTTGGATTTTTTGCTGTTGTTGTTCCCATGTTTGTTTTCGGTAAACTCATTTGGAACGAGCGTACCACACGAGAACAAAAAATCAGAACTGGTGAACTCCGTTACAGAGACAGGCTCTTCAAGTTCGCCTAACTCCTTACTTGTACAGTAGCAAAAAATAATAAATAGTAAATGTTATGTTAAAGTTTTATGCAATATTATTTAACCTCCTTGGTGGTCCTGTGTTACTGGCCTGTAAAAAAAACATGTAACAAAATGTCAAATTCTGTCATTGAAAACATAAATTCTGTGCATAAATTAATAAAAAGTGCTTGTTATTGTTTCGTGAAAATGTCTGATTATGGCTTTACAGAGACTGATTGTAAAATAATTTTGAATCAAATAGAGAGAAGAGCAAAGTTTAGAAAAGAGTTTTTAAAACAAAGAACTGATCCTAGTAAACATGCATCTGAGGCTGGCTATGTTGTAAGTTCATCAAGCTCGGAAACTTAAAAATTGTATTACTATTAATACATACTATATACAATTACAACTCCCACATACCCCGCCCGCGGGGCGGGCGGGGATCCGGTGATTTCCTCCAACTAAAAAAAAAAAAAGGGTGTGCAGTGCATATTTGCTTGTATGAACTGCACGCCACTGCTCCCAGTCCAACCGATTTTGATGAAATTTGGCACAAACAATCTTTAAAGTTGCGCGGGCCTCCTAGTACTTATACATATATATAATTAAATTAATTCCAGTTCGACCCAGCAGTCCAGAGATTCCTAGCAATGAAGATCTACCAAGTTGATCATTTCAAAGCTTGTTTTAGAACGATTAAATTTGCATTATTTACGACAGTGATACCAATGTTCACTTTGGGCTACGTCATCTGGTCCAAAAGACAGAAGTTTGAGGAAGATTGCCGCACCGGGCGATTGAGATATCGCGATAGATTGTTTAAATTTGCATGAAATAATAAAATTTGGTACTAAAAAACGCTTTTTTTAAGAATTAGACTACTCTTCTATTGTTATGAATATTTATTGCGCCTGTGTGCCTCTATCTTGTTTTGATGAGGAAATGCAGGTAGGGTATGTGAGAGGGGACGGAGCGACGGGAAAGAGTGCGCGTAACGCGTCGCGCCGTCCCTCCAAACTCCGTGCTGGGTTCTGGCCTCAGCCGGGGTTCGGACGCTGAGTGTGAGCGGTTGGAGGTTTTAGTGCGGTTCAACTCCCACATACGGATCCGGTGATTTCCTCTAACTGAAAAAAATATAAAAAAATAAAGTGTATGTGAGAGTCGAACAGTACTAAAATCTCCGATGAGACTCCACGTCGATACTCCAGCAGAGGTCAGAACCAACATGGTGTTTCTTTATTCTTTACCGCCGCACCGCATTGGATCACTTATTTAACCACTCAACTGGGATCGGCAACCAAATTGGTTTGTTTACTTTTGCCAAGTCTGTGGCAGGAGCCAAAATTGAGCGCAGTTCTAAAATTTGTTTTGTTTACATTTTTTAATCGTCTCATATTTTACGGAGATGATATATTTTCGCTGAAAATGCAATACAGCGTCGTTTAGTAATAAAGATTTATAAAAATATAAGGTTTAATTAAAAATCTAAATTAAAAATAATTGGAAAAAAATATTTTTACAAAGGGGCTCAGACACGGTATTGATTCCGAACGAAGTCCCCAGTTTGACGATCAAGCGAATAGTGACGTTCCCAGTTGAGTGGTTAATTAGTCGTCCACAACGCTTTTCCAATGCGGATTGGGGACTTCACATTTACTTACCACTACTACCGAAACTAAATAATAAAAGCATAAATTAAATACGAGAACAGTTTATTTATTAAGCTTATAATAACAAGAGTATTCATGACTAAGTTGTTAAGCTCAACTTATATTAACGATCATCCAATGTCTTGTCTCGACTGATGACGGAATCATCAAATTTCACCATGTACGTGGTCCCTTTATGCCAATGTGCAGTCACTTTTGCTGGCTGAAAAAAATCGATTATTAGGTACTGTATGGTGATCTAGTCTTTCACTTGCTCATAGTCCAGGGACTGATTGCAATAAAAAAGAGGAAAAAAAAAAGTATTAGGTACTGTATGGTTAAATATTTGATTTTTTTAACTTATATGCAACGAAAATGTATTTTAGTATGGAATTGTGTGAATTTGCATATATGTTTGTAAAGTTTTTCATTAGGTAATGTATGAACTTGTATGCGTGTTTGCGTGCGCGGTGTGCGAGCGTGAATGTGTTTGTTCGTGTATGTGTGCGTGCGAACGTTTTTATTTATTAATCTTACTTCAAAATAGATTCTGTTCGTTAATCCCACTAAAAGTTGAGAACGGCTGAACTGATTTGTCTAATTTTTGTCTAGAAATATTCGTGGAAGTCAAGAGAAGGTGATATGATATGGATATGGTGAGGGAAAAATACGAGAATACTCTTATTTATTTCGTCTTATGCGACGCAAATGACGTTACGCGGACCAACTATTTAACAATATTATAATCTACAGAGGTTTATTTACATTTAGATGAATATTAATAATGTAAACTTACAAATCCGCTTCTAGTTAGAACAGCTTCTATGATTCCAGCGTTGAATATAGCACAGTTGAGAGATCCTTTATCTTTCGGTACACTTATGAATTTGTTTACCTGAAATTATTTTAATACAAATATTTTTAACAAGAACATATAAAAATTTGAGTTCAGCCTTATTCAATTACAGTAGGACCTCGATTATTCGGACTAATTGTTGTCAGTAGGCATCCGGATAATTGAAAGTCCGGATAATCCAAGATATGAAGAAAAACGGGCTTTTTGCATATGTACATATGTAGAGTCTGTACCATACATATGTAATGTTAAGTGTTTATTTAAAACAACAAATACATATGAGCGAAAATCAACGTTTATTAAGAAATTGTACATAATGTACGTATAATTTGCTTACAATAATTATGTATGTATTTGGTAATTTGCATTAGGTAATCATGAAATAAAATAATCAGTTTAATCTAACTAAAACAATAAGAAACGCGTGTAGCGGCTAGGCCGTCCCGCCGCCCGCACCCTGCGGGAGGTGCGTGTGGGGCGACGGGCGCGGACGGCACGAGTGGCGCGGCGTTATGCAAGTTTTGACATGTTAATGTTAGAATAAACTCGTCGCGATTGGCAGTCCGGATAATCGCGAATCCGGATAACTGAGGTCCGGATAATCGGGGTCCTACTGTAGTATTATAATTTGATTTTTTTACTGCCTTTAAAAAGCTAACAGGCCACTAACTGTAGGTGATTGCTATTCATTTTTCATTAATTTCAAAATTACTATAAATAACACATTTTTTTGTCTTAAAATGTATGTGTACTACCAGTTCAAGCCTATATCTATATTCTGAGAAGAACTAGCAAAACAAATTGAACAGTTTGATGTTGCAGTTGGACTTCCAGCTATGTCAAGAGATGATCTTGGCCTTAAGAACTGTTACTCTCAATTTATATTTTTGATCAATTACCCAAAACACCAAGAATACTTTTTTGCCACGCACCATCCAGCTATGGAATGAGCTCCCCTCTTTGGTGTTTCCCGAGAGCTATGACTTGTCCTTCTTCAAACGAGGCTTGAAGAGAGTCCTTAAAGTTTACTTTCTGTTATGTATGTCATTATAGTGCGGGTACTTGAGTTTCTTTTATAATGAAAAGTAATGACAAGTGCAGGCAGTCGGAAATAAAAGTTTTGTTACCTAACACATTTGCTCTTTCATTTAAATACAATTAAACGAATATTAGTGAACATAATACTTTCTTTCTTAAGGGTAGACCGTAGGTAGCGGCCCCGCAATGTCTTCTGGCAATGCAGAGGTCCATGAGCGACGGTAACCGCTTACGATCAGGTGGGTCGTTAGCTTGTCTGCCTGAGTGGCAATAAAAAAAAAAAAAAACAAAGGTGCTGTTGGTAACTTATAGGTTTTTATGACGGATAAAATATTACTCACAAGAGCATCCTTCTCAATGATATAATATGTTCTTTCATCATCATTGGCATGTTCTAATTTATCTGCCTCTTTACCGAATAACACCTGAAATTATAAAAAACTTTACAGTGATGAGTATGTAGTCTACGATTATATGTAGGTAGCAAGTGTTTTGATAGTAAAGAGGTTCATGAGCGAAGGTAACCAGTTATGAGGTGGGTATGCTTGTATTGTCTATTACTTAAGTAAGTAGCAATTATCTAAATGAAACTCTTCCCTTGTATGCAAACTGCAAGGCTATATATGACCAGCCTAAGAACAAATTAAGCAATTAAACCGAATGAAAGGGATACACCATTTACAATCAAGTGGACCTTTGGCCTGCTTACATGAAAAAGAAATAATTTTATGTACCCTGTAGTGTCTTTACACTATATTGAGACAACGGATGGTATGCAAAATTATTTTTTATAAAGTGTAATAAAAGTAAATGTTTAATTTATACTTTTTTAACCAACCTTCCATAAAGTAGACTTGATGAATAAAAGCATATTTAATAACTTTATTTCCCGTTTGCTGTTTCTTTCTCTTACAAAGTAGAGGTCCAGCAGTCTTGTGCCTACATCTTGGCCAATTTCAGATAATCTGTAAGTAGTGGAAATTAAAATGTATTTTTTCATGTTTTGAAAACTGATGTGTGTTGGATAAAAGATAAAGATTTAGAAAAGTTTGTTTATAGGAATTTTTGAAGTAAATTATAACTTAAAACTATTCAACAACATTCACTATTTTCAAAGCTGAAGTCACGAGGGAGTAAGTAAAATAGACTTTTAGTTCGATAAATTAATTTAGAGATAGTTTTAGTTAGTGTTTAATGTATTAACCTTCCGGGAGGTCGCGGGTTCAAATCTGGCCAACTTGTACCTCTAAATTTATAAAAAAGAATTATGTGCAATTTTTTACAACACCACTGGCTAAAAACGGTGAAGAAAAACATCGTGAGGAAACCTGCATGTCGGAAAAGGGTTCTAAAAATCCTATGAAGATATGTGAAGTTCCCAATCCGCACTGGGCGAGCGTGGTGGACTATCCCTAATCCCTCTACTGAGGAGACCTGAGCCCAACAGTGGGCAGTAATGGGTTGGTACAGGTACAGGTACAGGTAGTAACGGTTTACTGAAACCTTAGTAAATTAAGAAATAGCAATTTCGTACGAAAAAAAAAAAAACTTAAACTACTCAATTTATGAAATTTTAAGAAGAAAATTCATAGAAAATTTGCACAAAGATATAAACTTACTTGTTTTGTAGTTCTTGTATAGAATGAGAACGATTTTGACTGTATTGAACAATTTCTGAAAATAAGAGAGCGTAGAACGCTAAAGACACCTCCCCTTTGCCTTTTTTCAATGGCTTATCTAATATCGATGTTTTCGAACGACTAGAAGACATGTTCATTGATTTAGATGTTTTATTGCGTTTATTTATTTAAATACATTAATATAAAGCAGCTAATTTGATTTATTTTAACGCAATTCCAAAACATTGGAAGTTGTTGGAAGGATGTTGACGTTTTGCTCTAGAGAAGTGAACGTAGTTTCAAGTTTGAAATTATCGATTTTCAGGTCATCGATTTTGCATGCTGGTGAGAAAAAAATTACCCATATTTTAAAATATTATTCTACTATTACCACAAGTTTATTTATGAGACTGCTAAATTTCATCACTAGTAAATCAATCTTATCATGTATTACATCACAGTGCATACTTAAAACAGATTTATGACCATTCGTCCATTAGCTCGATATAATATATCTCGCTTGATATTTAATGCATATAGAATGTATATCATTTCTGAATAATTATAAATTGTATTGTGAACGTCATTTAGGAAATAGCTTAAATTACTAAAAAAAGTTCATTTTACGATATTTAAATACCATATTTAAGCTACGCACTTTTAAAATGTAACTAAGATTGCATTATATGCTTAACCATTGAAATCATTAAAAAATTGTAATTAAAACAACTCTGATTAACGTTGCAGTCACTTTATTTGCACAAAATTAAGCCCAATTCTAGTCGCATCACATACAAGTGGCTAAGGCGGTAATAACTAATAACTATCCATGTTGGTTACAAAGTAAAAAAATACAACATCGATTCTTTAGATTGAAAATTGATCGAAAGAAACATCAATTTTTTATTCACATCCTTATTTTTTTGACATCTGACAAAAATCATTTTTTTTAAATTCAAACCACAATTCAAACTATCGCCACCACCTCTAACAGCCACGTTAATTAATTAATTTAATCATTTTTTTCTGAAAAATCATTGTGTAAATTAAATAAATGAATAATAATAAATAATCCCTGACCACTGATGGCTTGGGTCTCTCTGTTTTTTATATTGTATTTTTAAATTTGATTGTTTTGAAAATTTTTTTAAAAATAGAATGTAAAAAATAAGTGAATAAATGAATATACAACAAAAATAACACTTGAAACAATAATGCATTACAATAAATATAAATTGAAACAAATATGTAGGGAGATTTTTTTTTTCACCTCTTATTACGATTATTATATTTCGGAGAAAACATAACATAGAAGTGTTAAAAACTTGAAACAACCTTTACTACCCAATTAAACTAGGATTGCAAGAAAACTAATAAATTTAATTCTTATTATAACGACACTAACTAGGAAAACTATTTAATTGTAACGTCATTGCGTATTGGCTTAATTCTTTTAAGGTCAATATGTTAAGGTATTGACCCGAATAAATAAAGTGAATACTGATAAACTAAATGTAGGTTTATTAACAGCGAAAATTTAATTCTTTTAGATCCGTTTTAAAAACTTATTTTACTTGTTTATATGTGTGGTTATTAGTACTCAGCAAAAGGGAAATATTACCATCAAGTGGGCATCTATCCATTTGGTTTAGAACAATGAAACTGCTTTCTATGACTAGTGGTTTCTAAATAATGAAGTTTGATGTCCACAAACATGAATCAACAAAATTAGTCCAGCAAAAAAATGAAACACTGATAATTTTTGAAACTAAGAAAAGTAATTAGGTATTAATTGCTTGGGGACGGAGCGACGGGAAAGAGTGCCGATGGCGTAACGCGTCGCGCCGTCCCTCCAAACCCCGTGCTGGGTTCTGGCCTCAGCCGGGGTTCGGACGCTAAGTGTGAGCGGTTGGAGGTTTTAGTGCGGTTCAACTCCGACATACCCCGCGGGGCGGGCGGGGATCCGGTGATTTCCTCCAACTGAAAAAAAAAAAATAGGTACTAATTGCTTGACTACTTACCAAACTTATTTTTATTATGTAAAGGGAAAAAATAAAAACACAAAATGAAAAACAATTTAAACTATTCTAGTAAATATTTTTGAATCGTTTATTTTTATTACATTAACAAGTACTAAACCTATTTTTAATTTAATTGCACTACACAATATTATTTTACAAATTATGAATGTCAAATTTTGCGCCTTTTTCCAATGGACGGCAGAATTAGCACAGATTTTATTATAATAAACAATTATTACATGTAAAACAATTTTTTTTCTTTAATATTTTATTTTTTTCTCGAATTCAGATTCCTGAGCTAATTTGAATATGGCTAAATATATTTTTTAATTGTGAAATCTCAAATTACATTTTACGTTATTAGTGAAATTAAATCATAAACATTAATTAACAATCGCAGGTACAATTAAATTACAATTAAGTTAACATTTAATTAGTAAATATACAAATTAATCGTTAGTAAAAATTACTTATTTTTAAAGTTTTCTTTCTAGATTTTCGGTGTACGAAGTTTACCAAGTCTTTGGTATTTATTTTTCAAAGTGTGAGCATAAAATAGAGAAAATTCTCAAAAAAAATATAAACATGTCAATTCTGTACATTATTTACACAAAAAACAAATTATCATTAAAACAAAGATTAAAATTAGTTACTCGAAAATAATTTCTTATCTTTTTCTTATGCAGCCTGATTCTGATTATCTTTTGTTTGTCTATTACTTTACATGCCGTTTACAATTACTTTCAAAATGTTCAAATAAACAAAATTTAGAAGAAAATTTAATTCTTAGCAATAGTTTTCAAATCACAGTCAATTGTATAGGAATAAGATATTGCAACAGGAGATTTGCTACTTTATTTTATTTATTTATTTTATATCTTGTAGTTTTAAAATTTTCGACTTTACTCTAGAATCAATTACTAAGTTTTCCTAGCGACATTTTAAAGACTTTATCCTACAGCAAAGTCTTAATTCGTTGTACAAACTTAGCGTTAAAAGATTATACATTTTTATCATTTTAATGACATGATCAATCAAACGCGAATCAACCTAGTTGAGACTGATTTTGATACTACAGTACGCAAACGACACTATTTCAGATAGTGATTCATGAAAAAGGTTTCTGAGAATTTGAACTTTGAAAACTCTATTTTCTTAGTTTTGTTTAGAAAAATATAAATTGACGTGTCTGTTTGTGCATCGTAGGTCTCAAACAGAAGATTTTGTTGAGTTATTTAATTTTGATGAAAATCAGAACAAAACCGATTACATATTTTCTTTAAATCGAATGAAAATTCGAATAATGTTTTCATAAGTTTTTTAGTACAATTCACTGCAACAAAATTACTTTGATTGATATCACCCAATACGGTATCATAATAATTCTTCATTTTTGTATGAAAATGTATGTATGTGTAGATAATCCTAAATAATGAACACATTTTCTTCGCCCCAGAAGTATAGAGAATATTATAGTCAAATTATAGATTTTTCAAGTTCAGAATCAGACATCTTGTTTTAGAATAAAAAAAAAATAAGATTGTACATGAACTGTACGAATTTGAGGTTATATTAACATAATAACGTGTCGGCTCAAAATCTATTCCTTTACAATTTTCTTAAACATAAGCACACTTCTTGACATTAAACAAAGATAATAGAAGCTAGAACAACAGTACGTATTCATTAAGATTATGCTTGTTACGGTCAGATCATAAACCATAGAATTATTGCATCTAGAATCAACATCATGAACAACAGAATGAAGCCAATTTAAAGTACACAGTTAAAGTACAGTTTTAAAGAACTTATTACATACATAATATTTTATTAGTGTGTTAAACGAATTCAGTGTCATCGGTACACTAACGGCAGAATATCGTGTAGTTACGCGCGATCGGTGCACTTTAAATTGGCTTCATTCTGTTGTTCATGATGTTGATTCCTGCTGTAATAATTCTATGTCACAAACTTACGTAATTTTTACTAATATTTTAAGAAGAATGGTTAGATTGTTTGTTTGTCTCGAATATGCCCCGAAACTACTGGTCCGATTTAAAAAATTCTTTCAGTTTTGGAGAGTTAATTTTTCGAGGAAGGCTATAGGATATACCTGTTGTTTGCGGAGTAATTTCATATGGTAATGTCGGGGTACAAAAATTACAAAAAAAGGAATCATTGAAAATTCCATGAAATCATCTATTTTATGATCTGACCGTAACATTTATAAATGTACCTTTTTATAAGTAACAATATTTGTGTGGCACCGTTATAATGAATATTAAGTTACAGATGGTGCACCATATTGTTTGTTGTATTAGCATAAATTACACTGTGAATTAAAACAGAACAACAAAAGTAGAAAAATAACATAAATGATGTAGCAAGGGTTGCCAAGATCGAAAACCATTCAGTAACTATTACGTAGGCTACAATTCATTCAAGTAATCATACTCAAAGTTCTGCGATAAAAATGGGTTTAATTTTAGACAAATATTTCATTTCAAGCTAGTAAAAAACAAGAGGGGAAACTTACTTTTTTTTCGTATTAGTGATGAGCAACGTTGGTCTTAGTTAGACAATACGCAAGACTCAACCATTTTTTTTTCACAGTAATTAAATGAGATAAAACATTTTTAACAGCGTCAACATATGTTTTCTTGGAACAATATTAGTGGGCATGTCGAATTGTTAGTTTTTTTACTAGTAATGAGCAAAATTGGTCTTGCAAAAATGTTGCTTTTTTGACCAAGACCACGACAAGACCAAGACAAGGTAAGCAAGACCAAGACCAAGATTGAACAAGAGCCAAGCCTGAAAGAACCAAGGGTCTTGGTCATGGTCTTGCTTTGCTCATCAGGAAATAGCTATTCAAAATTAGAATAGTTTTCCATATTCTCCTTTAAGTCCCATAATCAAAATTACATAAGTAACGGTAATTACAGTAAATGTTCATAGTTATGTTATTAAACCGTTACTTAGCGATTACATCTTGGCATAACCCTGCTCAAATGAAAGCTAATCAGGGGCCTTTTTCAATGATGGTACATTTTGAAGAACATAATAGTTTCATGCGTTTTCAACGGGTTCTTACCACGTACCAATATCGTGGTAAGAACCCGTTGAAAATGCATGAAAGTATTATAGAAAACCGCGAGTGTCTGAATAAGTTTATAACATAATATGTAGTTGATAGTCGAAAAGTTTGAAGGACACAATAAATATCTTTAAACAATCGCGGTTATCTAAATCACTTACACGATTACTAAACGGGTTCGTACCACGATTTTTATTACAATAACCAGCAGTCGTACGAGAAAGAGGGTAGACAGATTTGTCTGCTCTTATGTAATCTACCCGCAGTATCCAGTCTTCCAGTGATCATGGCGCTTGCAACAGTGCTAAAATATCGGGGTCGCTCATTTAATAAAAATCGTTTAGTAATTGTGTAAGTAATTGATATAGATGGCTGGATGGATGGGATGTTTAAGAAATTTAGATACCTATTTTATACTGATCTTATCACTCTCCTTAAATATATATACCATCATTAAAAATTCCCTTTGTTTAAAGAATAATTAAGACTACGAGGCGCATAAATTCCGAATCAATAACTACTAGTCTACCTGTATTTGACTTAGCCATAAAATTTAGCAAGTTCAGTAAGCCCTCAATCGCACCGTTTATTTAGTCGCGCGATAAATTTTTCACTAATCACATTTTGTGTTCAACGTCCACTATTTAAGACTCAAAATCTCTTGGACTCTTGGTCTTGAAACACATTTGTTAATATAGCCAATTTTGTTAGATTCAAAATGCAATGTTAATCGTGGCATCGATGAACAGTTAGCATCAGAGATGAGTAGCATTTTGAGCCTTACTAAATACTATTCTAGCCGCAAAGAATACATTTTATATTAGTCCATACTTAGAGGGATCGCAACTAAATGTCATCTGACAGATTTTCATTCAAAAATAGTCGTAACAGATTGCGGTCCTTCTAAGTTTGCGCGTAACTTATACGGTAGGCGTTGAGAACAAAATTGAAGAGAAAAATTTATACACGCAACAAAAGGCCCGTACGAAAGAAGGTCTAAAGTACCCCTTATTTAAAGTACCATTACAAAACAATATATTTATCCTTAAATATCAATTACATCTATTGTGAGTCATTATATACATAGCCTTTAATAAATAAATTTAGCAGCACGTCGAATGCACAGCCTCGGCCTCCAGCAAATTGAAGTCCATACCGTTTGGTCGGTTGAAGCCTGTCTTGATACCGTCCCAGCCATCTTCGACTTTGTACTCACCGGTTTGGATTCTGTTATACACCTCTTGAGCTACAAGGACGAATGCTCGTTCTACGTTAAGGCCTGTCTTTGCTGATGTTTCGACGTGGTGGAGACCTGATAAAGAAAATTAAAATGTTGAGGGACAAATACTGAAGGATAATATATCAAATTTTATGGTTGAAAAAGTCGTGGTGGCCGAGTGGTCGAAGCGCGTCCTTCCGAACGGGCGGTTGCGGGTTCAAATCCGGCCGACTTGTACCTCTAAATCTAAATGTGAAAAAGATTTATGTGCAATTTTTCACAACACCACTGGCTAAAAACGGTGAAGGAAAACATCGTGAGGAAACCTGCATATCTGAAAAGGGTTCTAAAAATCCTTTGAAGGTATGTGAAGTCCCCAATCCGCACTGGGCAAGCGTGGTGGACTATGCCTAATCCCTCTTCTGAGGAGACCTGAGCTCAGCAGTGGGCAGTAATGGGTTGGTACAGGTACAGGTACAGGATGGTTTTTTGTTGCATATAATTTGATGTACTATTTTTAGACAATCAAAAATCATGTTTTCAAATGTAGGGTATTGAAATTTGTCATGATTTAATCCCTAAAATTTATATGAAGTATTATCTTGTTCTTGCTATATGTACCTCATTTTATAGACATGCTAAAATTACAGGGTGACACTCATATTACATGAAATGAGGTCATATTTAGGGAGCAAAAGCTCATGAGATAATACAATTTTGCTACAAACTGCAATTAAAATATTAATTATTAAATATGTGTTTTTAGAGGAAATGGCCCATAAATTTTGTAATAAGGATAATAATGTTAGCATCATAACAATTACATTGGAACTGTAATAAAGTAAAGAATTAGAAAACATTCATAAAGTATACAGTGATATAATTATATGATAATGACTTTCAGTTTCAAACTTTCACCATTTAATGAATTATTAAATACAGTATTGTCTGAAAGTTTGTTGAAGAAGTTTAAATGTCATCTATCCAAATTTGTAGAAAACAGTCAATTTTACTGATTGTCTTTTTCTTAATTTTTTTATTTTTTTTAATTGCCTTATAAGCAGACGAGCTAACGAGCCACCTGATCGTAAGCAGTTACCGTTACTCATGGACTTCTGCAATGTCAGCGGACACTGTGGGGCCGCTACCTACGGCCTACCTTTTAACGACTTTCTTTAAGCCTCGTTTGAAGAAGGACAAGTCATAGCATAGCAATTTATCTTCAAATTCGTCATCATCAATAGTCTATGCTTTTATTACTGAACTTAGGCCTCTCTCAAAACTTGTTAAGTTGTTGATAAATCATTTCCTTTCATTATCTATCATTTTTATATCAGTATTTCAGTTTACAACTAATAAACTTATTTATTTATTTATTTGGATCATCTACAAAATTATATGTTTACAATTATGAACATTATTATAAATAGGTATTAAATTTTCATGCAATTTCACTTAAAGATGAACATATCATGCATAAGGTAGAAACAACACAATCCATCATTTATAACAATATAGGTATTCTGTAAAACCAATAAAATTATCAAGTTACATTGAAAATTGAGAGAAAAAAAAATTGCATATTAAAAAGAAAAAAAAAACATACTATTAAAATTTTTACCATCTAGTTTGTAAATAGAAGGCAATTAATTATAAAGATAAAATTAACTTACTTAAAATTAAAATATACACACATTACATTATTTTACTTTTTGCTTATAATATTTTGTTTGATCTATCTCATTGTACCCCTAATGACTAAAATGAGTGTAAACAAAATTTAAATCCGTAATTGGCAAATTTTTTGTTTTATAATTTTAAGTTGGATTTAATTGTAGTTGTAGTTGTGGATTTTTATTAAATAAATAAATATAGTAACTTAGTACAATGTAAATCTTAAATTACATCACTATTAACTAAATAACACACATGCTTATGACAATACTGCAAATTTCCAAATGACACTGAATATATCGAAATGTCACTAATATGTTAATTTAGACCTTGAAATAGACCTGATTTGGCAATAAATACCTAAATTTTTATATACATTTGCATTCATAAGCCTCATTTTTGTTATTTAATATATTCCCAAGTATAGGATAGGAAATATGAACACAAAGAACTATTGTAAAATGAAAAAATCTTGTTTTACATACCATTCTCTTCGGCAAACAATCTAGCTTCTTCACATGACACCTCGCGTCTCGCCTCGCTCTTGTTGTCACTTCCTACCAGGTCCAGTTTGCAGCCGACCAGTGCAAACACAGGCCTGTGAGGTTCTATATGTCTCTTTGCCTCCATCATCCAAAGAGGTATGTGCTCGAAACTCGACCTGTTTGAGACGTCATACACCAGGAGAGCTCCCACCGAGTTCCTGTAGTAAGACTTCGTAATCGAGCGGAACCTCTCCTGGCCAGCTGTGTCCCACAGTTGCAGTTTGATCCTCGTCCCATCTTGGACCTCGATGATTCTAGCGAAGAAATCTACGCCCACCGTTGGGTCGGACAACTGAAATGTAACGCGCAATTAGACGGATAAATCAACAAATATCACATAAACAAAGAAATTATCACTCACTTCCGCAAACTTCCCGTCTGTAAAGTATTTAAGCAGGGAGCTTTTACCGACCGTGCTATCTCCGATTAGGATAAGCCTGAACTGATAATCAAATATCGGATCGACCATTTTTTTTATTGCACATTCAATCCAGTAATTTAATTGAAGGCAACAATGATCTCGTCGAAAATTACGTATTTTCTGATTGACTGATTATAAAGTTTATGATGACACTTTTGAATAGATGACACAATGACAGTTGTAAACATCAAATTGGATTGGAGCACAAACGAAATTGATAGTGATGAACCTTAACAATGTATTCAGTCTTGAGGAAGGTCGTTTTCGACTTTACCGGTTTTCTTACTATGGTTTTTTGTAGTTTACTTTGCAATATTGTGATTCATTAAAAATAATTGTATTTGTATTCATATGCAACATAGTTAAATTTAACTAAAAAAATTCAGAGAATAGAAAATCTTTTAAAAATCTTATGGTATTTTTTTGTGTAACCTCCATTCTTTCTGATTTTCATTCGTTCACACAGTTCAGAGTTTAGATCTTTAGTTCATTCATTTCAGTCAGCAAAGAAATTCACAAAAAGATGTTGAACGAATATCAAAAAGAACAATAAAATTGTGAAAATTCAAAGAAGTGTTGACTGATTTTACAAAGTTAATAATATACGTGATGTTTTCTCACGATAAATAAACTACAATTAATAAAAAGGGAACACGAAATGAGACGTATTATTGAATATTAATTATTTTTAAATTGTACACATAACCTGTTGTGTCAACTTTTGCCGCTCTAAAATAGAAGCTTGTATACGGATTCCAATGCTTATTACATTAGAAACGAAGAATAATATATAATGATCATAATATAAATCATTGAAACTATAGTTTAAAATATTGTAAAAGTGTTCAAAATCCTAATGTTGATATGAACAGAAATCAAATTTACAAAATGAAGGATAGCATATCAGAACATGTAGATATCAAGACTAAATCAACGCCAATAGGTAAGTACAAAGCAGCAACACAATACACTGAAATATTTCGGTTTCAAAACATCATTGAATGTCACCATAATTGAATTTAACTAAACAATTACTATGTTTCAGCAATGGTAGCACCTGAATTAAAACAAAGTGATGCAGATATTGGCATTACTAAGACCTGTGCCGTGCTTGGCTGTGATGACTGCAAGAATAAGGAAGCAATCATGTTTTTTAGGTAAATACACTAAAACCTATTTTAGGCATATTTCTGTTTGTACTATTGGTATTAAGCCTAGATTATCCAAATATAAGCCAGATTCAATGTATAAAGCAGGTCTATACATTGAGGGGTAAGCCTGTAGCTTACCTGTTGAGTTGTAAAGGTAAAAATGAGCATGTGCATTGCATTGCTCACAGGTAAATGGGTAAAACTGCCAGGTATACCTTTATGTCAATGGCTAACATAAAACATGTAAAAGCAACACACAAACTACTACTGAATTACTTTTGTCATAATCCATGTTATTTTAATACTGTTTCTATCAATTCTTCATACCATACAAAGATACAGTTTTTTGTCTTTTTTTCACAGGTTTCCAGAGGATCCTAATCTCCGTCAAATATGGACAGATTTAACCGGCAGAAATAACTGGACTCCGACAGACTTCTCCTACATTTGTATACAACATTTTTCAGTAGACTGTTTCGAACTAGACAATGAGGACAGAATGGTACTTGTAGATAAAGCAGTACCTTCTTTGAAATTACCTGGACATGTTTTAGAGGTAATCTTATACAATTATATCTGTGTATTTTGTGTATAACAATATGTATAATATAAAATTGCATTTAAACAACTACCCGAGCTATAGTCCTGCTTGAAATGTTTATGCTTGAATTTTAAATTGAATTGCCAAATTTAATTGGAATGTTTAAGTTTCATGCTAAATTAGTATGGTGCATGGTATTTGGAAAACTTAAAGTAAGTTAAATTTATTAAAACACTTCTGGGTTTCTACATTTAATTGGTAAGAACAATAAGCATGAACATAAAGTAAGTTATTGTTTGAAAATTAATCATTACAGAGACTAGATAGAGATAAACTTGCCTATGTAATAAAATTTTTTGAAACACCTTACTTTGGGATTTGGGGCCGTCCATAAATTAGAAAAAAATCATGTCAAAGTCAAATCATTTATTTCAAAGTTGATGTGGACACATACATTTTGAAAGTCAAAAAAAAATGTTCTACCACCAGTTCACTAAAATCACGCCTCCGTCTTGAGAAGAATCGGCGCAAGAAACTCAGCGGGCATGTCTTTTTTTAATTTCAATTGTTTCTTTTTTTTTTTTTTTCAATATTGTTTTACAATGTTTTTGTTTTTAACAAATGTATCAATTGAAACGGCCCGGGACGAGCACCTCAATCCCATTTTGAGCAGCCATGATGTAATTTATGAATAGCGCCTTTCCTTCTTTTAATGATGACAAAATCCAACAATAATATTTAAAACTATACCTATGAACTTATTTTTAAGGTGGAATACATAGACGAAGAAGACTCATTAGACAATGAAGAAGTAGATTATTTAGAAAGTGAAAGTGAAGAGGAAATCGAAAGGCCTAATAAAATGATGAAAATCGCACCCCGAGACCCGGGGTCAGATGTGGAATTACTAAAACTATTCAGCGAAGTCCAGAGAATGCAACGACTAGCGGTCGCACTAAAACATAAATTAAAACATAATATGAGGGTACACAACAAACAGAGTAGATTCTTGGTAAGAATCCGCGAGATAATCGAAACGAAAAAGAAGATTCTGAACCAGAAACGAAAGAAAAAATGTAGAATTCTTCTGTCGCTTCAAGATAAAATTAAAGAAGACACAAGTGGTTTAGTCTTAGCAATGCCAATGAGACAAACAGAGGACCTCAAGAATTTTGCACTAAGCATCTATAAATACTCTCCGCAAGCCTACATATACATCAGGAATACACTTAGAACAATGTTGCCAAGTACAGAAGTGTTGGACGGATGGGTGTCAGCGGGTTACCAGCCTAAAAACATGGCTTCCAATATGATTAAGGTTGTAACAGAGCAGACTGAGGCGTCGCTATCTTGTCGAGTGACTTTAGGTTAATTGTACACTTAATAAATGAAATGTAACATTAATTATGGAGTTTAGTTTTTTATTTAACTAAGGGATCCCTCCCTATATTCTCAGGCAGCGTTAAATCATATTGAGAACATAAAATGCTGAAAGTCCTTATGGGCCTTATACCCTGCGCCTACTTCACGCCTGCGCATAGACTGACTTGCAATATTTCTACCATAAATAAAGTATGTCTATGACAGGATATTTGCCCACATCTCACTCCCACCGCTGTAACTCGTGATTCTATGTCAATGAACAAAAACTTGTTGTTTCTTTCACCTTTGTACTCCCATTTGACCTTGAGATGAAGTTTATCCCTTTTACAAAGAACTACCACGGACAGCGAAGGTTTGGTTCTCAAGCAAAACAAAAAAAGTCATTGACAAGAACCAACCGGCTATCAGTAGCCTGCATGTATATCTCAGTCACGCAGCGGGTATGCAGAAATGTTGATTTGACTAATATTTTTAGAAATGTACATTTTTCAATAAATTTCATTACATTTTTTTGATAATTACTTACAAATATAGGCGTAAGAGGCGCAAGTAAATATAATGCATTTTTGTTGTTATTTTTCAATCCAACTTGGTAAGCTGGGTAAGCAATACGTATTAACATCTATAGGCTCACTACTGCCTATGAAATGATTTTAATGCTATAGTTTGTGTTTCGAGTTGTTCTTAGTAAGTCCTATATCACTTGTTTAATTTATCGCGCGTATCATGCCATGTACATAGAATTATTACATATGGAATCAACATCATGAACAACAGAATGAAGCCAATTGAAAGTACGCCAATCGCGCGTAACAACTCGACTATCTGGCGTTAGAGGGTGCCGATAACACTCAATTTGTTTAGCACACTAATAAAATATTACACAGACATAAGTTTTTTTTAAATTTCACTTTGTTATTCATGGTGTTAATTCAGAATGTCTTGTAGTTACACACGATCGGTGTACTTTCAATTGACTTCATTCTGTTGTTCATGATGTTGATTCCAGATGTTATAATTCTATGGCCATGTATGCTTAATGCCCGCCACAGGTGACTCAAAATGCAACTACTCTATAAAGAAGTGTCAGTGTTGTATCGAGGACATTCAGTAAAGGTTTAGCTATTGGGGTGATGTGACAATACGTTTACGTACAAGGAATCAAAACAATCCCGTGCTGGGTTCCAGCCTCAGCCGGGGTTGAGCGGCAGGAGGTTTTAATGTGGTTTGACTATCACATACCCCACCTGCGGCGAAAATAGGAATGCGGCGATTTCCTTAAAAAATGAAGTATTCATTGGAGTATTAAATTGAAGAGACCAAAATATGATTGAATTATTCACACTTTTTGATTTAAATCGCTGGGTAATCTAGTAGTTGAAACTTATTAGAAATTTCTATCGGTATTTCTATACTTTGTTGTACAAAACCTAGTGAGAGGGATCAAAATCAAAGGCAGACTGGTTGTTACAACGCGTTTTTCCAATTATCGTGGGATAAATACTAATCGTGGTGCGCTGCAAAGTTTTAAAGTCTCAACCCAAAGTGCCGCAGTGCGTAACGCGTCGCGTCCCTTATAACCCCGTAGTGGGTTCTGGCCTCAGTCGGGGTTCGGACGCTGAGTGTGAGCGATTGGAGGTTTTAGTGCGGTTCAACTCCTACATCCTTCCTACCTCCCAAAAAACCCAATGAATAACGAAAAACTCAAAACAATTCCAAATTCAGTTCTTTTTTGATAAAAAAAAAACAAAATAATACAAAAAAATACGTACCCGCTGAGTATCTTGCCAGTTCTTCTCAGAATGTGGCTATTCCTTTTTCCGAACTGGTGTTAGCATTTTGACATCAACAAGCGTGATACTTTTCATTCAAGTTGAGAATAAATTCAGTTCGTTTGAGCTCTATTATATGACTTTGATAATGTTCATGAAAATATTTGACCTTGCTGACGAGTATTACGCAGATTATTCGTAGTCGACCCCACTCAACCTAAGTCATTTCATATAAACGTCCGTTTCCGTCAACTCAGTAGGTAAGCATCAGCTGCATAGAATTATTACATCTGGAATCAACTTCATGAACAACAGAATGAAGCTAATTTTAAGTGCACCGATCGCGCGTAACTACACGATATTCTGACGTTAGTATACTGATGACACTCAATTCGTTTAACACATTAATAAAATATTACATACACATAAGTTCTTTAAAATTTCACTTGGTTATTTATGATGTTGAATCAAAATATCGTGTTATACGCGCGATCGGTGCACTTTAAATTGGCTTCATTCTGTTGTTCATGATGTTGATTCCAGATGTAATAATTCTATGATCAGCTGTTGAGTCTAGTAATCTTATAATATGGGATACTAGTTGATATGTGTAATTCGTCGGCGTCATAAAGGGATATAATATTATAGCCTATAGACTTCCTTGGTAAATGGACTATCCAACATGGAAAGATTTTTTGAGTAGGATCAGCGGCTCTGCAGATTAGCGTGTTCAAATAAACTCTTCAGCTTTTTAATAACGGAAAATAATAAAAAAATATAGCATAGATTTCATCCAAGTTATAACAATAACCAGATAGCAGGCAACAGCAGCTTGCTATAATTTGACCCTCTTTTCAAAATTATCATCGGCTCGTAGACGTCTACTGCAGGATTTAGGCTTCGTCAAACCTCGCTACAATGACCGGTCCTGTGCTCTCTGCATACAGTGACTTCCAGCGGCCTTGATTAGGTCTTCTGTCTACCTTGTGGGAGGTCTGTCCACGTTGCATTTACCAGAACTTTTGGGGCAATTGACCATCCGTTCTACGGACAATGTGTTATGTTACTTCAAATAATATTTAAAGGTTAGTTTTAATAACACCATCAATGAAATCGTGCAAAAATTTAAGTACGTATTTTTATGTAAGAGTGACTTAAAGCTAGAGACTTTATTATTCTGTCCTAATCCTTGTATACTCAATGGTAACATGCTTAAAGTTAACATGATTACTGTAATTGAAAGAGTACGTGTATAAAATCGACACTGTCATCAAACTCTAATCCGTCGTGCGGCATAAGCGCCATAACCCAATTTTTCCTATTTTCACATTCCGTTAACTTGACATTAATTTAATTAGTGAGTGACTCAACAGATGGCGTTGTTGCTTAGCCGGTGTTGCTAGAAAGAGACGGTCGGAGGCGCGAGGAGACGAAGTACCAAACAAATTCGCGGGGTTTCGGTTCAGTACCGAGATTCCCTCCTCGAGGAAGGCACGCAATCACACCTAGCTCGTGTTCACGTCGCGCGTCAACAAAAATAAAACCCATCTGTTCAAATATTGTGCAAGTTTTTTTTATTGTTTCCTCAAAAACAAATGCAGAGGATGTGTGTGCACGTGTCGGGGACCGCTCTCGACGTTTGAAGATCTTGAGTTCCGTTCTTATTATTTTTGTGTTCGCAAAGTGTCGAGTGGTTTTTGTTTTTGTATCGTGTGTTGTGAATGGATTTGTAAAACTCGATTATGAAGGCGGATGCGTCGTAAGGTACGTTCGTTCTATTTTAGAATTTTACGTATTTCCTTTTAATGTCAAGAGTGGGTCTTGTTTTCTTTAAAATAAGCGAATCCAGCGAGTGCAACTGTCGCTAGTTGAGTCGGTAACAGGACTTTCGAAATCTTTATTCTTTGTGCGTGTTCGTCAGCCTTAAATGTTAACTGCTGCCTTAACTGGACGACGTTGAATCGACTCTGTAATACGTGTTAAATTTTTAATGTTCGCCATTATACGACAGTAAACAATTATAATAATATTATATTATAAGATACACTAACGTTAGCATTCGATCCATGCTCGAAAGTGTCATTTATGTACGCTTTTATGGGTTGGAAATATTTTTCTATATTACGCATTGCTCTATTGAAAGTGTTTGTTCCTGATTTCTTTTGTATATTAGTAATTAACTGGTTCATTGTTAACATATGCTATTGATCATTCATTGCAGTCTATCAATTAAAAGACAGCGTTTACTTCACTTTAACTTTTATGTTTAACTTTGTTTCTGGTTTCATGTTTCCAATTATCATTATTGGTTGGTAGATGTATTGGTTCTTCTAGATCAGAACGATTTAATGACAGTGTTTCAGTCTTTCTTTAGGTCAACCTTATTCCCTTCAAATGGAGCAGCGTAATAAGATTTTTATGTTCACTTTTTCTTGATCTGCCATAAATCTTTCGTCACGCCGCTAAATTTTCATATCTATTTCACATTCAACCATCTCTTCTTAGGTTTTCCTCTCCTCTTACATCAATGTATTTGACAGGGTTTTGGCGTACTTGGTTTAAATCTATTTGATATTTTTCCATAATAATATCGGCCTTGTCAAATTAGCTCTGGAATTTATTCTGGATTCCTAATGAATTTGTCCAGTCCTTCAAACATTTTAAATAGCTGAGTCATGCTTATTTCAGCTAAAATAATAGTCCAAAAGCAATCAGCATCAATCTTAAAATTAAATCATCGCCCAAGCTCAGTCAGAAGCCGAATTCGTATCATTTGTAAATTTAATTAAAGCTGGCATTAGTTCCACACTTCATTGGTCAATATAATTAAGGAATATATTGTGTGAGAATTTAGTTTGTGTATAGTCTTTGAAATGGAATTACATATATTATAATAGACGGTATACGAAGATCTG
Organism: Trilocha varians; assembly: GCA_030269945.2. Taxonomy (NCBI): domain Eukaryota; kingdom Metazoa; phylum Arthropoda; class Insecta; order Lepidoptera; family Bombycidae; genus Trilocha; species Trilocha varians. The sequence goes on from AP028280.1 coordinate 11,502,451, forward strand.
CAGATATGATCTACTAGAAGATTTTGGATTTTAATTATTTCAATATTACTTGTTTATTAATTAAAAGTTCTTTTCTAAAATAGTTTCGGACATAGCTTCTTCTGAAATCATCTGAAAAATCGAATATTTCTATCAATCTTACCTACAGTTACATTTATTTCCGAAATTGTCGTTGTTTGTTTAAAATACACAATTTCTGAACACCGATTGGTAGAATAATTCTTTGCCAAGTAAAACATCTTAGTCATCGTTATTTTAAGTCAACATTAAGAAAACCATACGAACATTAACAGAAATACGTGACCAATTGACGAATTTGCAACAATTTTGCGCAAAATTGTTTAAATGCCACAAGTGATACATAATATCACGTGCAGACCAAAACAGGTACATGTAAAAGGAACCAAACAAGTGCACGAAATCATTGATGTTTACGCAACATCCACAACGCTCGGCAAATAGAACTTGACTGCGAAATGCTGCGAAAATTGCATACATCAATGTAGTTAAATAAAATTTTATTGGAACGTTAACCTTTTTGAAAAATATTGCTGTTTTTGGGTTACGCCATTTTGCGTTAAGCACATTGGCAGGATTGTTACTTTAATATGAAAAAAGTCTGTACCTAATAAATTAATTATACGGTTTTCATTCTGTAGTTAAATACATAATTAAATTAAAACATTATTTAATTAGTCAATTTTAAAAACATTAGTTGGTGTGAAATTGAAATTTAATGGCCTGCGCTTCAAGCGTCCATTTTAAATGTCACGCTGTCGGCACCTGTAATTATGCATTCCCATTATTTTTACAGTAGATACAGTAGTTATAGCCTATTGTAAATTAAGCTCGGATTATACAGCGTTACCAAATACATATCACATGCAAAAAATCATGATATCTAAAAATGGAACGTAAATCAGGTGGGCCGTAAACGTGTTTGTCTATCTTGAATTTAAAAAAAATACGCTTTATATTCGTATGTGTGAGAGTTTCCTAACGGATATAATTAATTATAATCTCACTTATCTTGTGTATTTTTGAATTATCTATAATCAAAATATAATGAAGCGCTTAAAGTCCTAAAACAGCTAAGCCGCCATTTTATTATTAAATTAAACGTTAAAAGCACTAAGTTGGTCACCCCAGTCGAGGGATCAGGTAGAATCCACCATGATTGCCTTATGCGGTTTGGGGACTTCACATATTTTATCTTCGAAACGCCGTTCAATCTCTTCAGGTTTCTTTCGTAGTATTTATCCGTGGGTTCAACTCGTGCCCTCCCAAGGGAAGGCAATTAATGGAGACAAGCTAAAAGTTACGTACTTCAAAAAAAACCGTGTTTAAAAAAACATTTCTGGAGATCAAAGCAGTTGGAGGTTTATATTGTAATTTTTTGCGAAGGGTCGTATCGATTTCCACTTGTTACATTTCTGCTCCTCTGTTCGACCTGTGTCTACGTTTTGCATATTAAAACGATTAAGATCGACCCGATAGTACCCAGTAAAGGACTGTGTTCTGTTAATTGCTACAAAAACCATTTACATTTTGCGGAATCAGATTTTGTAATCTTGAAAAAAATTGGGAGAGTTACCCTATTTCTGACAGTTAGAAGGTTCCAAGATCAAACTTAGGATGGATTATGATGTGACTTCTTTTAATAGAGTGATTAAAGAGGAAGGTTTATGTGTATAATAAATAAATAAAATAGTAGAGAAACTTTGATTTTACAGACCTATGATGTGATTTCGTAAATAATCACATTTTTCTCTTTAAGCTGTCTTAATCCTCATTTTTTTGCATAGACGAAATTACGCAAGTTAGCCACTATTTTATAAAAATGATTAAAGCTACAATCAGATGATCAATTACTAACTACATAGTCTATTCAGATCTAGAATCAGGCCATTTAATTGAAAGCTAAACATTGTGCACTAAGAGCCGTCCGGCGACCATTAGAGTAATCACGAGTAACTCGCTAAACACAGGTGGTCACACACTACCGAGTCGTGCAATCAGGAAATTGGACTAGTTACAGTACTCCCAGTTAGTGTTGGACGTGGATCTAGAATATCTGGATAAAACGTGTAGATCTAATCTGTTATGGAATCGCATCTGGGAGAAATGAGCTTCCCTCTTCAGTATTTCCCGAGAGCTATGACTTGTCCTTCTTCAAACGAAGAAAGGCTTGAGAAAGTCCTTAAGGCGGTCCATGAGTACCAGTAACTGCTGTAGATTGCTGTTTCCTTTTGCAACGAATAAGGTTCTGATTAGAAACTATGATTTGGTAAGATTCAGAGATCTTTTTAAATCTTAGGTTTCGTCACGGAAATACGACCCGATTTGGTCGATTTTTGAGAGCAAGACGTAGAAGTGTCTCCTGAAATTGCAGAGGTCCACAATGAAATGAAATACTTTCTTTGACAACATTGATGAATTGATCATTCTTATTGACTTTCAAAGCTGCTAAAAAACTTTAGCCACCATCTTGAGAAGAACTGGCAAGAAACTCAACGGGTCATACGCGATAACCAAAATCAGTCTTATTGTCCAATCTCCTAAATGAATCCGTAATGATCTTGCTTATATTTTCTTTTTTAACACAAAGCAATAACCCTCGCTGTTAATCATGAAAATCAATTTAGCACCGTCGCCCTGTCTTCCGGAGGCGGCGTGGCTAACGACCGAGAAACACGACATCAGGAAATAGTTGGTGAGATAGTTCGGACCGGGATGCTGTAAATCTTGGCTCCCCCTTCTAATTTGGACAAGACAATACAAAACGCTAATTGTTACTTATAAGTTCTTTTAGCACCGTACCTTTAATTAGATCTTAGTTTTAAGTTCAGCAGTTATTGTATTTATCGAAAAAGTTACTGAAGCTAAAATAGTACAGAACATACTCTAAATCTAAATGTGAATGTTTTATGTGCAATTTTTCACAAAATCACTGGCTAAAAACGGTGAAGGAAAACAACATCGTGAGGAAACCTGCATGCCGGAAAAGGGTTCTAAAAATCCTTTGAAGATATGTGAAGTCCCCAATACGCACTGGGCAAGCTTGGTGGACTATGCCTAATCTCTCTTCTGAGGAGACCTGAGCCCAACAGTGGGCAGTAATGGTACAGGTACAGGTACACTTAATTGTTCTAAAATACCAATAAATTTACAAACTGATCCAGTTAGTACAAGTTAGTGTAAATATACTAAAGATTTATTTGATTAGATGAAGTCTAGTCCAGTTTTAGGTTAAGTTAGTCATTTATAATTAGAGCGGCTTTTAGCCATTACCTGACTCCAATTAGGGAGAACTTTGATAACTTTTAAGGATTCCATAATAAAATAAAGTCAAATTGTACACAACAGTTCATACACAATTTTACGCCAAAGCCGTGGAGTTCCAATTTGTATTTTACGGCAACCCTGAGGCCTTTTCACATGCAATAAAGTTTACTATGTATTGTACATGTCAAAGTTCACAATAATTAAGTTATGAATTGAGCTCCGCTGGCCCAGGAGTCGACGGCTCGTTTTCAACGCAGTTAAGCTTAAAACCGTTCGTTTGAAGTCAGTAATTGGTTGCCGAGCGATGCTGTGACGTCGGCGAGGGTTGCCAGCATATTATATTAAATTTTATGAAGTTTGTCAAAATTAAAAAAATTGTAGCTGCTAAATTTATGAATTAAATGTCCATGTGACAATTTCAGCTGAACTCCGACTACAGAAGGGAAATAACTAAGTATTTGGCACAGTAGGTAGAAGTATCTACCTACCTGATTTATGTCAGCTTAGAGCGGCATCAGTTTGATTGCAAAGGTCCTTAAAGTTAGGTCGTAGGTAGCGACCCCTCAGTGTCCCCTGACATTGCAGAGGTTCATGAGCGACGGTAACTACTTCCTATCAGGTGGGCCGTTGGCTTGTTTGCCTACATGGCAATAAAAAAAAACAGCGTGGAATTTGAAATTTGAAATTTTAGGGAAAATAAAACTGCATTCACTTCAACCTCCACACTCTATATTTACGTACCTCCCTTGATGCCCATGATCGTTGTTATAAGATGTCCCATAAAAAAATTATAACAAAATTCGAGAAAGTCACAACCCTTGTTCGCCATTTTATGTGCAGTACCTATTTAAATTTTGTACTTATTGCAATAGACTTTAAAGTATAATTAAGGACAGACATTTTCTGCTTTTCATTTAAAGAAACTTTTTTTTTTATTGCTTGATACATATAAACGAGCCTACGGCCCACCTGATGGTAAGCGGTCACCGTCGCTCATGAACCTCTGCAATACCAGGGCAATGAGGGGCTGTTATCTATCGCCTACCGATACAGGACTTTTCTTAAACTTCGTTTAAAGAGGGACATGTTATTCAGTCTCGCCTAACGCTCTCAGTATTCTTTGTATGTACCTATTACTTTAGAACAGAACACGTCAACTTTACATATTTAAAAACACCTTGTGCCAATGCGGGCCCATATGCATATTCCAAGTGATCCTCTTTGTGTGTGTGAAATAAATTTACTTTCTTTCCTTCTTTTATTGTCAAGTTATTGAAACGTTAACTTTTTATCATCATCATCATCAGCCTATAGAGTCCACTACTGGACGTAGGTCTCTCCCAATGATTTCCAATGCTCGCAGTTGGTAGCGGCCTGCATCCAGCCTGTTCCTGCGACCTTTATCATCCCTCCACCTTGTAGCTCAACCATGTTAACCTTTAACCACCAAAAATTGGTCACTTTCAATAAAGTCCAGTTATCAATCAATAGAAAAATAGCCAGATTACAGTTTCGTGGCATACGTCGGAAATAAGCGATCGAGCTGATATATCGCTACCAAACATGCGATGAAGTGGTGCTTATGTTACGTATTGTATTGAGAATTGAGATTGATCGCATCGGAATGATATTTCGCGTTCCGGACCTACAATGGGAATAACCGGTCAAGTGCGAGTGGGACTTGCGTACGAAGGGTTCTGTATCATTGTGTAACCTAATCTAACCTCTAAATTAATTTATCGTTAAAGAGAACAAAAGTAAATGTTCTGTAAATAGTTAAAACGTCTATTAGTATCGACCAAGAAACGATAAAAAAGTCAAGTTTCTTGTATGGGAGCCCCCTTAATTAGTTATTTAATTCTTTGTAGTTGTAGTTGTAATAGAAATACATCATCTGTGAAAATTTCAACTGTCTAGCCGTTCTTGAGACGGTGATAGCCTAGCATAGCCTAGTTACATACGTACGGACAGCGAAGTCTCAATAATAGGAGCCCGTTTTTCTCGTTTTAGTACGGAATCCTAAAAATGAGCTTATTTATTGTGCAGGGGAGATTGCAGAGGGCACTCAAACGATATAACTTGATCGTAACCAATCAGCCACTTACTTTTGCTCGTAAACGTGCGCCGTATACTCGGAATTTTATTTTCAACGACTTTTGAAATTGTGCTGGTGCAATTTGATTTATTTGGAAACTTAATATTATGTCTTTCTCGTATCTATTTTAATGTAGCAAAGTAATTTTAAGCTTCAGTAAATTTGTTTTTTAGTCCATATAAGTATCAAGGGTCTTGTTTTTGTGTAAAATTATGTTAATGTGCTAAACGAACCGAATGTCATCGGCAGATTCTAATGTCAGAATATCGTGTTATGCGCGACTGACATACTATCAATTGGCTTCATTCCGATGTTCCTTATATTGTAATAATCTTTTTGTCAAAAATATTATTGAAATAAAGAACAATAAATTGAACAATACATTTTTTGGTAAACTTTTACTGACTGTTTTTAGATTCGCTCAAAAATCAGTCTGCATTTTAAGGATATGATCAGATTTCTCGATGTGGTTAGCTTAACAGATTGCACACATTCGTTGGTTAAATTCGATCCTTTACCACAGACTTGAATTTAAGTAGGCCTTCTGTAGACTGGTTGTAATACTTAGATATTTCAATAAATTTCTTTAAACACTCGCGGTTATCTACATCACTTACACTATTACTAAACGGGTTCTTACCACGATTATTTTTAATTGAGAGGTCCCGATATTTCAGCACTGTTTCAAGCGCCATGATCGCGCCTCTTTGTCGTTCGTTTGCCGGTACCACTGGAACTCGAACTCACATTTCAGTTGGAGGAAATCACCGGATCCCCACCCGTATGTGGGAGTTGAACCGCACTAAAACCTCCAACCGCTGACATTCAGCGTCCGAACCCTGGCTGAGGCCAGAACCCAGCACGGGGTTTGGAGGGACGGCGCGACGCGTTACGCGCTTGGCACTCTTTCCCGTCGCGTATGAAAAAGTCTACATTAATTTCATAAAACCTAACCTAATCTCGCAATACTTTTTATTGTTCATAAAGATCTCCCTCGATACAGGTTTGACCTAGTGTGAGGAACATTTCAGAGGTCCATGAGCGACGGTAACCACAACAATGATTTTGTGCTTTTATCTATAATACAACTTTAATGATTAATAAAGAATAGAATAACAGCAATCTACCCGCATTCGCCTTTTCCCCTGCGATAATCGTCAGTCGTCGCCTGCCATCCGTCACGTTCGCAACGCAATATTCTTTACGGCCACTGTTATGAGCCGCCATTACGACGAATCCCGTAAAGCTGCCAACGATTTCATCGGCCGTAAAGTAATCTTAATCTTGTCAGGTCCTGATATAATTCGTTTATTACAGTCAACAAAGGATTATTGATATTTTGTTGTGTTTCTGAGGATGGTTAAGATATTGGCTGTAAAATGTTTAGAGATATTTTATATTGTTTTGTGGTGTTTAGTTTAAGTAATAGGCTCATTTAAAAATAATCGTGGTAAGAACCCGTTTAGTAATAGTGTAAGTGATATTTTTCTAGAAGTTGTTAAACAATGGTTGTTTAGCTAGTAGATGTTAAAATGAGAAATACTGTCCTATATTAAGACTTGAAGTATTTCGCAACGCTCCAGTTAAGCTAAGAATTTAACTGAACTTCTCAAAATGTCAGAGTTTGCGGAGTGACTTGAAGCAAACAAGGTTATTTAGTAAAATGCTTGGGTTTAACTGTGATTTGTTTTATACACGCCTTTTGCGGTTATTTATTTAGTGTCTCATGACATTGCAGAGGTCCGTTGGACGCCGTTGGTCAGAGAGCGACTGTAACTTACAATTACGTGGCACGTCTCGTTTGCCTACATGGCATTAAAAAATGCACGGATCTGTAACACTTTCAGGACAATAAGATGGCTGAGACTAAATATGCGAATACTACACAATATTTAAGTTATTCTGTAAAGTAAGAGATATCACTAGAAAAAACATAGTAGGGTGTACAAATTTCCTATAAATTTCATATGAAACATTTTAACATAACGTACCTAAACGTAACGTTTGACATTCATTAAAAAAATATCGATTCAATAATAAAAACGATTTTTGTACCAGGGAAAAATATTTCCCTTGAGCGTGAAAGGGTTAAATATGTACTTCAATAACGATTCTCAAATTGGCTACCACACACACATTTGAATTATGTTCAATTTTTAAATATATCGTAGTTTTTTTGTGATCCTACTCCTTCCTAACTGTAGATAAGTGTTTTTATGGTTCTAACGCTCTCGTGTCTGTCAACCGTCATAATGACTGCAGTATCCGCTCACGTAACAAGCTGACAGAGGCTTGGTCAGTCCAGTTCACTTTCTCTGTCAGCTTATTACGGCTATTGTGAACTATAATGATAAATTGCAAATAGTGATAAAGTCGCGGATTCAAAACCGGCCGGCGCTTGTACCTCTAAATCTTAATATGAAAAAGATGAATGTGCAATTTTTCACAACAGCACTGGCTAAAAACGGTGAAGGAAAACATCGTGAGGAAACCTGCATATCGGAAAAGGGTTCTAAAAATCCTTTGAAGATATGTGAAATCCCCAATCCGCATTAGTCAAGCGTGGTGGACTATGCCTAACCCCTCTTCGGAGGAGACCTGAGCTCAGCAGTGGGCAGTAATGGGTTGTTACAGTACACAGTACAGTTACAATACACACCTAAATCTATATGAAATCAGTCCTTAGCACTTGGTACAATTTTACCTCCCTAAATTGCGATTATCATAGAATTATTTAAATAAATCTTCATTGCGACGTCGTACATTAGATTTTAAGACCTTAACTTTTTGAACCACGTCTCATGTTGGTTTCACTAAGGTATTCCAATTCCCAATGAATACCAGGAACTTTTCCGATTACCCATTCATGACATAAAAAAGGTATAACAACCCAATTTGCTCGTGTTTTTCGTGAAAATTCTTATAAAAACTATTCAATTACTTTTTGTTTGAACGGCTAAGTGAAAACCAGTTGTATAATATCCAGATAATGCAATTATCTTGTCGGTAGCAGCAAAAATACTCGTGTTTCTAAAATGGCTACTATTGCAATCAAACGGCTGGACACACACGAATGGGTCTTCAAACTGAGACTATCAATCATATAATATACATATGTATGTAGTGTGTGGTTGTATAAATCAATGCCTGAAAAGCGTTGGAAGTTTTTTTCACAGTTTTTATGCATCAACAGTTTTGGAAGGAAATCAAAAGTAGGTAACTAAAAATCTGTTCTTATGTTCGCTGGAATTTTTATTTGGAATCCTTATACTCGCTGTGTACTTTTTTCCAAATTAAGATCGCGATTCGATCTGATATCTACTTAATACTTTCAAGCATTTTCAACGGGTTCTTACCACGATATTTAATTAATTGAATTGTCTCGATATTTCAACGTTGTTGTAAACGTCATGATCACGAGAAGACTGGATACTGCGAGTCGATTTAAGAGCAAACAAATCTGTCTACCTTCTTTTTCGTTCGCTTTTGGGTAGTACTACTTTTGGGTGATATCTACTTACCCAATATAAGATGTACGGACTAGTTTCCTTTATGCAACTGTTGACAGTCTTTAATATCTACACGACACGCTACGCTGAACTCGCATTCTATACACTATCCTGTATAGTCCTGTCTTTTAGTGTTTTGTAAAGTCTATAAAACCAACAGTGCTAATAACCTATATCCCAAAAAATATAACTCTTCTCGCATTATCAAGTAAATTTATATAAAAACTAGCTGGGCCACCACACAACTTCGTCTGCGTCACATAAGGAAGTTTTCTCACCGTTTAAACCTTCCCTGGACTTCTACGAATATTTCAAGATTAAAATAAGCTAAATCTGTTCAGTCGTTCTCGAGTTTTAGCGAGACTAACGAACAGCAATTCATTTTTATATATAAGAAGATTACTGTTCATTTAAAGTTAACTCTTTTTGAAGTTAGTAAATTGATTTTAGAAGAACCAGTAAGATTACCTGGATAAAATAGAATTCGTTGCCGAAATTGCAGCATACTATCCATTTAATCAAAACAATGTTACAGAAAACAACGAACACGAGTGTAGTTGAAAATCTCGAGCAATTGTTTTCGATTTGGAACAGTGATTGAGACAATAGCGACTAGGATACGAAACGGTTCAAAGCCGGGGCCCGAAAATAAAGAAAAATAGCGCGCCAAATGAAACCGCCATTGGAGCGAATGTTTCGCGCGCTTTTTTCACTCAAACGACAGTTTTATCTAGCTTTGGATTTGGGAATCTTTAAGGTTCAATTGTAGTTTAAAATTGGTGTTTTAAATAAAAAACAAACTCATAGAACGATATCGATCTTGACTACTATAGGTGCTTCAGTAATGTCATTATATTTTTAAATTTTTAAAAGGCCATTACGCCATTTTGTTTTTAATGAAGTCTTTAAAACTAATGTGACCTAAAAAGTCAATACCATTCTAAATGTCCCAATTACCTTCTTCCTCTTATCCACATAAGATACTACCGAAAAATAAGAATATCTCCACAAATTTTTATGCAATGTCAACAACACGACGCCATTACGAAATCGGACAATGAAAAAATGGCGATAGAACGTAACTCGTCACGGGTCGACAAACAATGTAAACGACTGAGAACCGAGTTATTCAAGAATGTCCGATAACTTGTTTTCATTTTATTATGTAAAAAATAACGTAATTCAAATAAGTGCAAAAAGCATGAGAACGTTTGGCTTTTGTTTAAAAAGTATTTGCAATTTTATTGTTGGTTCTTAGTGTTTATTGTGTGGTTCGATGACCTAGTTTGGCATATTATTATGTGGCGATTGTTAATTTGGTACTAATTTTTAAAACTAGATATACCAAATACCATACCCTAAGACGACGGTGTGAAAAATAAAAAGACGCAAGCTCTTGATTTTTGAAACATGTTTTACGGTGTCTTACATAGTTAAACCTAATACTTTACCTATTGTGTTAAAGAATCAGACAGATTGCGTTGCGGCGAGTCCAAATGTACGCTGCTTTAAAATGAGTGAGAAGCGGATCTGCTACTGCGATGCGGCCCGTCTAAATTGCGCGCTTCTAAAACGACCAAGAAGGCTTGTTATCGTGATGGATCGAGGCGGTATTCTTACATAACGCTGGAATAAAATTTGTAGGAGGCTTTTCCCTACTCCTAGGTGGTCGCTGAAATCTGATGATTTACTACTTATGTAGATAATCAAAATACATACTTAACCTGTAACAATTATACTAATTAAGGTAAAACTAAATGAAGCATTCTTCAAGATCATTAATTACACGTAATTTAAGTCATAACCTCAAATTTTGTAGCAATAGGCAATTTTTAAGCATCCTCAATAATTTCCCCTAAGCCGTAAATTAGCAGTTAAAGCAATATCAAGCTCGTCATTTTTTTATCGTAAAAATCATCGACATTTTGTATGTAATTTGATAGTCATTTCATAAAGTGAATTGCTAATATTGTTTTAAGCCAAGGTTAGATTTAATTAGTCTTTCTAGTCTAGCTCTGAGTAACATTTTACTAGATTAGAGTATTGTTTTTTTAGGTTTATCGTATTGCTTTAACCTAGTCACATCACTACATGGTATAAAACAAAGTCGTTTTCTATGTCCCTATGTACCTATGTATGCTTAAATCTTTAACTACGTAACTGATTTTGATGCGGTATTTTGATAGATAGAGCGATTCAAGAAGAAGGTTTATGTGTATAAAACATGCGTGATATAGTAGAGTAACACTGTTAGTTTTAGCGGTTTTTGATGTTGTTCAGAACATTTTTTTTTTTTGTATCTGCATGGAAACTATTTTATTAATTTTCAAATCTTTTTAAACGGTTTTATTTAGCTTACCCCGTTTGTTTTTTATAAATTTTGTTCGTTGTTCTATGTCAAATTTAATTCTTCACTTTTTTCTCACTTCTGTTCTAGCCATATAGGAGAGTAGTCATGTCATATAATTTTTTCATTGTCTCAATGAATTACGAAGTTTAAAAAGCAATAACTCTTTTCTTTGTTGGATCCTATAGCATCCAACAGATGTGATGTCGTAAATAAGTACATTGCTCTGCACTAATCGAATCCTCCATTCGTGACGCAGATGAAGTTGCGCGGGTCAGCTCGCGAATTTGTTTTAGTGTGGGGATAAAGGATTTTTCCCTGAAAATATGTTACTCTTAAGTTTTCCATTCGATTAAAGTCCGGCCAGTACATTTGACTTAAAAATAAAATAGAATAAATTTTTATTCCAAGCATTACAAATCACTTACACACTAAACTATAACTAAATGACATTGCTAGGACGGCAACGGCTACCGACTCAGCAATGTCGACAGCACCGAAAAAACGGTACTACGACGCCGGTACTGAAAATAAACCATTTTTGCGAAATGTATTCCTTTTTATTTCTCCTACGAGTGTTTTATTCCGTATTATTTTATAACATCAGAAGGATGTTTAACTTCAAAGTAAACGCGTGTGGCTAATCTAATTCGTCGAGAGATGTCATTACGGTTTCGTTGAATTTTTCTACGGATGTTTGCCTTCTGAATAACAATGTTTTTTCCTTTGTAATTGTGGCCACCTTTTGTGTTACAAAATGATATTATTTTGATCATTTGTTGCCTCGTGGTTTGCGTGTTTTGATTTTGTTGAGTGGTAAGGTAATCCGAAAATATCTGATGCTTGAAGTTTGATGACATCGTATAACATTTCTGTAGTAAAGAACGCGAACTAAATTTTAATGTAGTCAGTCATTTCCTCTGTCTTGAAATCCTGTGGGAATGGTTAAGTGTATCTTTTGTTGTTGCCTTGCAATGGTCAGCTGCTCCGAAGTGTGGGCTTTTAGGAGTTATTCCCAACGTGTTTAAAAAAACCTTTCCTCCTCCCCCTTAAAACTTCATTTGGTCACGCAGATTTATTACCACCTCGTATTTTAAAACAACGACTTCGGAATTTCTGCTTCTTGCTGAATTTCCGCTACCTATCAAGCTAGTAGTTCATCGAAGTTTAGTAGTTGTATAGACTCCCAAAGAAGGACAAGACCAATCCATTTACATTAACCTCGAGAACACATCTCTACATACTAAATTAACGTGACGAACTGACAGAGAAGCTTGTGGATGGACCTCACGAATCATTGACCCAAATATTAACAGTCATATGTATTCAATCTCAGCGTGATCACAATACATCAATATGCAGGATGAATACACAAGAAACGAATACATACTCTCCCTAATGTATCAAGTTTTGTGTATTCAGCGAAGGACGTAGGGTGTAGGGTTAACCCTGTAAGAATAATATCGATATTAAAATCGATAATTTTGTTTTTATTGTTTAGACTTTGCGCCTGTACTGTGCAGGACTGGTATAAGACCTACAAACCCGTAGTACATCATCTTGTTTTATAATCAATTTCGTATAAAAAAGTTTTCGGGTATTTTTTTCACACCTTGGCTTAAATTATTGATGTTTTAGTACGGATCTTTTTTTTTCAAAATAAAATCTAGCCTATGTTATTCGTAGATAATGTAGCTTTAAAATGGTGAAAGAATTTTAAAAACGGTCCAGTAGTTTTTAAGCAAACAAAGTTTTCCTCATTATAATATTAGTTTCGGTCCCACGAACCTCATGCTATGAAATATCGATTAAATATATTTTATCGATAGTTACATTTCCAATACCTCTATCCAACATAAGGTCATCCCTATCTCACCCCTGATCTGTCAGATTCTGACACTTCGTAAAAATAATACAGGTAGGTACATCGGATGGTACGTGGAGTTTTTGCTGATTACGCGTTTTAGAGGGTCATTCTTTTTCGTAGGGTAAAAAAATGGACAATGCGTGCTCGTTTCGTTGAATATTTTGTCAACGAGCTTGAGGGTTTCACATAGATATGAATAAGAGGGGTTGCTACGTAGCTGACAGTGGATTTGGGGTAAAAGGTACTGCGGTAACACTTCTCAGCCATTGTTATTGCCTAGCGTCCACCTTTTCCAAATTGAAATAAATGAAAATGGTGGACGTAGTTTGTTTTAAGAAAATTTTAATATTAGTTTCTAAAATAGTACAAGATCCAGCTGCAAGATTACAATATCTAGCGTGTAATAGATAACCTAATTTTTGGTTTAATCGTAATTAAAAAAAAGTTAACTCTACAGATCAAAACAAAACAGCATAAAACAGAATATAAAGCAACAATTTCATTGTTAGAATCTAAACATTATGGCTGATTTTATTTTCTATTTTAAGTATCAACAACGTCGATATGAAAATTTGATGGCGTAGACTAGCGTCGGGCATCGACGTAGGTACAAGTTATTTCTGGCTTCGGTCTGTGACAATGCAATTATACTGAAAGCCTCTTTTGTACTGCCATGCTCTAGGTGGATTCTTTTGCTAGAAAATTATAAAAGCTTTCCCAGTTTTCATAATGAAAGATTTAGATACAAGAATTGAATTGCGATGAGGATTTAATCGTTTGATTAAATTAGAAAAGTCGAGAGCTATTGATTGGATTAGTTTGGCTCAGGTGGGAATTGATGAGTGATTGATTTTCTTTTATTTTAGTTTCAAAGTTTGGTAGACTTTTTAATTTTCGTGTAGGTTTAGTGAGGTCATCGTCTGACCCTTCAGCGTCTAGTCCTTTTTACGAATACCATTTTTTATTAGATTTTCATGGAAAACGATTTAAGTTATTTAATTATACCTACGAAGTTCTTTGAAATAGAGTGTTTATTACCTTTTAGTTTGTAGATGGTATGACTTGTCCATTTTGATTGTTACTTGTGATTTTTTAGCTGCAAGTACTAAGTAACAGCTTTACTATGTCCAGATTGTATAGGTCCATGAGCAACTTGTTATTAGAAAAGTCAATAACTGTTTCATCAACTAAAGCATTCGAAAATAAACTTAGAAGTACATAACTGGTAGAAAAGTAAACACTAAAGAAAAGGTCCAACTAGAAGGTTTAAATCAAGTTATTTTCGAAACAAGTTACTGTCCCCTTAACATAAATGTAGAAGCAACAGATCGTCCTCAAATCCGTTCCTCATGAAACCGACACTACACAAATAAACAAAGAACATTCACATAATGAAACGCACATAAAAATTCCTTATTACCACTACTTCCTGTAGCGTGAGGGGTTACTGGAACTCTGTAAAGTAATATCAACCTTATTATAATGTAATAAATGCTTGTATTCTTTGGCTATTTGTTTTTCACAATGTATGCCGTTACGTCTTCTAAATTTAAAGAAATTGTGTCGTTATTATTGTGTTTTGTTGTTGTAGGACACGTGCTGTCTTAGGGATTGCTTACCCCTGTTTTGGAGGGTGTTAACCAAGTTATAGTTGGGGAGAACTCAATTTGTTACGATGTTGCTAGTGATCTACAAGTCTGAATTAGAAACATACCTATGTAGACTATTCTGGGGGCGGCGCGACGGGAAAAAGTGCCGATGGCGTAATGCGTCGCGTCGTCCCTCATAACCCCGTGCTGGGTTCTGGCCTCAGCCGGGGTTCGGACGCTGAGTGTGAGCGGTTGGAGGTTTTAGTGCGGTTCAACTCCCACATATCCACAGATCCGGTGATTTTCTCCAACTTAAAAAAAATAAAAAATAATGTAGACTATTCTAGGTTCTGTAGTAAAAGAGTATACTTACTGCGGAGAGGGTAGAGAAAAGTAGGCTTTCGAAAACGTAGGCCTTTACGTTTAAGTGTAAATTTTATATTTAGACAGCGCCTAATAAGTGACATAACCTAATTAGAATCTAATTGAACTAGTTCAATATTCACGAGAGATGAAGGAGAAGTTTCCAGAAAACCTTAAAATTGCTGTCAAAGTCGATCTTTAATTCTCCTCCTTAGGTTTTATTCCAGCTTTATAAAACCACTCACCCTTTAAAAGCGAAGATAAGTAGATACTAAACTTAAGTACACTTCAATATCTTAAATCGTAAATATTTATGGAAGCCTCAAAATGTTGCAATAAAATTCGTGAGTACAGATTCGTCTTTAGAATCTCAACGAGCGATTGAATGATTAAATCCCACTTTCTTGATTACGTGGGTTTGTAATATTGATAAACCTGTACTATAGCCGCCATCTTGTTCCGGCATTGAAGGTTATGCTCGACCCACGCTAGTTCGGCAGACCATCCCTTCAGGGTAACAATTAGTTTATCTTTAGCTTCATATAGCCCACTGACTAAAAAAGCCAATAGTTCCATTGCCGGCGACTGCTGGTTTGGCGTCTTGGGCGTTAACGACTATTAGTGATGCGTTCTTGTCCCGGCTGGCCCTTATACCTATAAATCTTGATTTGTAATATGTCCAGTTTACCAGAACGCTGGCTAAAAACCACTGGCTAAAAACAGTGAAGGAAAACATCGTGAGGAAACCTGCATGTTGGAAAAGGATTCTAAAAATCCTTTGAAGATATGTGAAGTCCCCAATCCGCACTGGGCAAGCGTGGTGGACTATGCCTAATCCTTCTTCTGGGGAGACCTGAGCCCAAGAGTGGGCAGTAATGGGTTGGTACAGTACAGTACCAGAACGCTACTAGCTGAAACTGAACGAGAGCGACTTTAAGTAACCCACTTAGAAAGTGAAAACCCTAACCTTAAGAACCCTAAAAATAATTAATAGTCAAAATGTCATGGATGTCTGATTTCTCCACTTACGTCATTACTCTATTCTGTACATCTTCATTGACCACCTAGGAAACTCAGTTTGTAGTTATAAAACTAACGGTTTAGCGAGAGTTTTAAGTTTACCAAGGCGATAAATATACCCACTGTTTTCTGGTAGACAATCCTGTCTATATTATCCTGTTACGAACTCTTTTTCACATATTTCGAACTCTTTATATTCCATGTTTTTATTTTTAATAATTTTTGTATCTAGAACGTTTTATAATTTTACTTTATGATGCCTTTTGACAAATAAAGGCAGTTTGGTTGTGAACACTGAAGAAGTAACTAGTTTTATTATTGTACACCAAATTCCATAAAATATCATAAAACCTATATAGAGCTAGAGGCAGTCGATTATATATCCCGTTTTCTTAAGTATGGAATGGCGAGAGTTATAAAAATACAAAAGTAAGGATAATTTTCATTGTTATCTGACAGAGGGATACTTTGTGAATTTTCAAGAAGCTGTTGAATTATTTCGCAAATTAAAGTCGACGTTGCTTCGAACTTCATGGTTATTAATAAGTAACCCGAAACCTTCCTTGATGGACGTCGGGATGTTTTTGTTATAGATACTTCCAGAATATTTTCCTGAAATATCTTGTTAGTACATATTTTCAAAAACAATTCCAGAAGAAGCGCCGTTTATTTTATGTGTGTGTCAGACTAATGCCGCGTCCAACTCAAGTACAAAACAAATGACGGTGACCGCCGACTTTTGTGAAAGTTGGAAGTTGGCGAGTCAGCGTGGAAACGCACTATGATACTCAAATCTGTCTGTC
The DNA here is from genome assembly GCA_030269945.2 of Trilocha varians. Classification (NCBI taxonomy): domain Eukaryota; kingdom Metazoa; phylum Arthropoda; class Insecta; order Lepidoptera; family Bombycidae; genus Trilocha; species Trilocha varians. Next base: position 11,519,329 of record AP028280.1, read on the forward strand.
CAAGACTCTCCTTGAATACCTAGAATGTGATGCGTAACGCGTGGTGCTGCCCCGCCTAACACCGTGCTGTGACCCCACCCCAGTTCAGACGATGAGCTGTAGGAAGATTTAGTGCAGTTTGACTTCCATAAATCCACGTAATGGGGGAATGCAAGTACGGCAATTTCCTTTTTCTATTAAAAAATCAAGATTAGAAGTACTGTATGTACCTCTTAAATGAAGAACCATTGTTGCCAAATATTGTTTCAACGGCGATATTAAAAACAAACAAACAGACACCCCAATACGAAGATGGCAGCCCATAAATATACAGAAACAATAACTGCGTGCAGTTCAGAAAACAATTTCCATTCTTTCCAAAAAGGGTAAATAACAAATCGTTTCAAACGGCCGCAGAGTCCGACGCCATGACAGATTTTCCCGCCATTTTTTTTCCCGCCATTTTCCCCGAAGCCTTGATTTATTGCGTCTACAGCCTTGATATTGGTGTTATGCGACAGATGTTATTTGCGATGTATAGATATTTTTAGACGATCTGCTGCTTTTTGGTGCCTTTTGTTAAGGATAAGTTTTTGAATTTAAGCTTATATGTATTCGATGATGATATTGAAAAAAAAAACTTGAGAAGTGACATGGGACACCCGAATAGAACGAAGTTCCTTTCGATTAAAAGATATCTTGTATTTTTTTCCTAACAGCGCCATCTAGCGATAATCATCTAAAACAAAAAAAGTGTCGTGACAACTTTTCGTTAGAATTTTTTCCGTCTAGCCCCCTTTCACAACGCGCAATAAGGAACTTCGTTCCAACAACATTCTGTGAAAAACTAGTATTTATTGATTACGAAGAAACTAAAAACATGACCATTTGATAAAATAATATGGCTAAGAAAATAATGATTTGAATACCACATCGAATAAAATATAAGAAACGCAGTGTAAAAAAAAGCAAATAGGTTTCATATAAAACTAAATCCAAAAAACGTTTAAGTTCAACAATAGACATACTTAAACATAAAAAAAACATTATATGCCTACCGGAAAGACACAGCGTTGATGTGAAGAAGCTGCCCTTGTTTCTCGCATTTTTAGTGATGAAACCCTCTGAAACATACCTGTTTTTCTTTCTTTCGTGTCATAGTTACCATCATCGCCTGGAAGGAACACTCCTGTTGTATGTTGATCTGTGTGTTCGATGACTTGTTGTCATCTGTCGTCATAGCGTCCATGTTTCTTGCAGTGTTCACAATGTTCACATCGTAAAAGTTATATTTACATTAAATTAAGTTTAATTAAGATTGTTACCTTAAATGTTGTTGTTAAAAATGAAACATAATATCATAGTGCAATGTGAGCAGTGTTTGTACAGTCGCGGACCCAGTAAGAAGGGTAAGTACTATACTGACTTACAAACACGTGAGTTCAAGATATTAAAAACGTTGTTTTAATTCGTGATGAAAGCCGGATTTAGAGCTCAATACTCTTACTTGCTCTACACAAATTCTTTCGTCTGCGGAAGACAAAATAATCTTATCTCGCTATCATCTGATAAGAATCAAGCATAAATACAAGTGTGTAGATGTCTTAAAACAACAACCTGAACTTATTTGTTCAATGCCAAAACAAATACTTGGGCGAAACTTAGTCCCGAAATGCACCTTAAATTGTAAGACAACAGTCATATTTACCTTTGAAAAGTTAGGTTAGAATAATCTTATTCTAAGCTACTCGAACTAATTACATTTCAATGCTGTACAAAAAGGGGCTTTGGCTTGGCCGAGCATATTATGTATAACATCTCGCCTGGTCGTAGACCTTCCTTTGGCCTATTATCACTAATACTACAATACTCCACAATGTAATACAAATGGTTTTATCTGAAAAGGTAGGCTGGCGGAGAATGTCTGTGGCTTTAAGTCCGGTTAAATATAGACATACCGGGGTATAAAACAATAATTTATACAGGCAGAAGTTTACTGAACAAAGTTTGTTCGTTCAATCATAACAATTAGATACCTTCTTCCGCTTCTAATAAATCTACTAGATTAAGTGGCCTATATTTATACTAATACCTGAAGCATTAGCTTTTTTCTTATTGTACACAACATAACAGCATTAACATAAGTTAACGTAAAAAATAAAACTAATAAATTTATTTTTAAATACTAAATTAGTTACAATTTAGTGATATTTGTCTCCCCATAGATATACATATTACACACATTTAAAATATAGCATGAACAGAATGCCTTTATAAATCTCATCAAAACATTCCCTTAACTGTTTCTATGACCCAAAATATACTACAAATTACAAAATAAATAAAAGGTTATATTATAGTGTACATACATAAATATCTATTAAAATTAAAATACTTTATCAAATTATAAGTTATTTAATAATTGAATAGATCCTTTAATATAATAATTCCTCTCAATAGTAAGTTTTATTGATCAATTTAATTAGGAATATTGTATAAATTAGCTTTAAGGAGCTAGTATCTCAGTGATACATTCCAAATGCAAGCTAGGCAAAACTAGTATCTAATCCTTTTATTATTTTAAAGTTAGTCACTTACCGTTACCTTGTCAGTTACCTTTTAAACAAAATCACACTCTCATTATCAGTAGAATGTGATAGCAAAAATATACAAAAACTTATTTTAAAGTAAATATATATATTTACTTTAAATATATATATTACTGACTTGAATTTGAATATAAGATAATGTAAACATATTTCAAGCAAAAATAATATCTTGAATAGACATTTCAGTTCTACTATTTTATGAATTGTTGTTAATTATTTGAAAAATAAGGATCACTGAACCAAATTCCATCTGGGTATAATGGAAACTAAGATGTTAAATACTAAATGTATAATAATTAGTTAATTACTTCAAGTTTGATCAAAAATGTTACTTGAGAACTGAAGTGCAGTATCAATAAGACATTAAATTGTACAATGTTATTGCATTAGGACAGCATAGTCATTAAAATGGCTAGTCCATTTCTGTATAGAATAAGAAGAACCATAATATAAAATAGTCTAAAATAATGTTAAATACCTTAAGAATGCCAAATGAAGAATATAGACATTATAGACCTTGAATGTCTGGGCATTCTTGAAGCTAAATAATGTGATCGTTTACAGCTTCTGAGCTAAAGTTATCCTGTAGGTTACATTACAAAAATAAGATCTCTACAGGATGTGCTGCATTGGCAAATACAAATATTTAATAAATGATGGCTCCTGTAGTTTATCAGTTTATTTTAAACAGAGGACCTTAGTAAAAGGGTGATACACAACACAAAGTTTGAGCGATTTCTTACAGCTGACGCTGCGAAAGCGTGCATTAAAATAATATGCCTTTGTGTTCGATAAATTGGAGTCAAAGCCGACGAAAGTTGCACTCCTACAGTTGTTGCAGTGTCTATGACGTTGTCCCTCATGTTGCGCAGAGGAGGATGGTCTTGTACTGATTCAATCAGACTACCAAAAAACTGATAGCTTTTCAATAAAAGCAAAAGAGGCACACTAGCTTTTCCTAGCGCTCACTAGTATTCTTCTAACTATAACCGAGCAGTTCTAAAACTGTCGACATTCACCTCCCGGGGAGGTTGTATGGAATTGAAATGGCTGTCATTCAAACGGAAGACAGGTATTTGAATGATGACTTGCAGGGATTGCTTCTCTGCAAATCCATTGCGATATTTTAAACTGTAGCTGAAGCTTTCAACTTAAAAATACAGTGGATTGGTTGTCGTTGAAATTTTTTCAAACTCACGGATCAATGCTTTAGGTGTTTCCTTCACACTTTGCATATTGATAGTACAGTATTTTGGCTGAGCGGTCACAGATCGAGAGCTTAAATGGTTCCTAAAATCTGATAATACTACACTATGAGCAATATTTCGGCTAGTCGACCTGGGTTCGATAGCCTCAATATACTTTGGCTTGTCGATCTCAATTCGAAAGCCTTAATGGACCAGTTCCCGACAGGGGATCTGCGGAAGATCGGATCGGATCCAAATTGATCGTATAACCATAATGGGAGAAAAAATTTCGGGCTAGTTGACCTCAGTTTGAGAGCCTCAATGGTCCATATATTCTGATTATCCCACAATGGGAGTAATATTCTTTGGCTTGTCGATCTCAATTCGATAGCTTTAATGGACCAGTTCCCGACAGAGGATCTGCGGAAGATCGGATCGGATCCAATATGCCCCTCCGCAGGCGGACAAAATGTTCCTCCAGGCCTGAAAAACAGGGGGGGGGGGCAGACCAGAGCAAGAGAGCAAGTCTGGAATTAATTTAATTAAAATAAGTTGGCAACTTCAACAAATTCTTTATGCTTATAATCAGTGGTGGGCAGTTCATGGTGCAAATATGCATTGCAGAACTTATCAAATTTTACTGAGAATAACTCAAATTATTGATGTACAAATTGGTAAATAATTGAATATGGAGACTCAAATTAAAATAACAATAAAATGTGTTAATGATTAAAAGACAGGGTAAGTACCAGCACATTCAAGCCACTAAACAGAATAGTAATTTACAAGAGGTTCGGCACCTCCAATTAGTTCGTAGCCATTAACAGTATCAATTTTAGAAGCCAGCTACTAGTACTGGCTAGATTCTTGCAGATTTTCACTTGATGTGTGATTAATATTCTCCATAAATCTGCACCTGCTACAGGTTATGTGCAACTGAACCATTTTTTCTATCAAACCTTTAAGGTAAAGGAAGAATATGAAGGCAATTAGCCTCCTGTCTTGTGATGTTACTCATTTTAACCAACTAGATGCAGTCCTTGTAATAATTAACCTTTTAATTCCTCCAGAGGATCTATAAATATTTCTAATAGTTCTCTAGTAGAGTTCATGAATTGACCGAACTAAACACATGACAATGCTATAATTGAGAACAAATAATATTATGACCAGATTTGGGTCAAAAAACTGACATCATCAAGGACAGACAATCGGTATAGTACCTATAAAACAGTTAGAGAACTCAAAGAATTCACATATATGACCTATTTCCATTCCAATTAAATGGAATAAGGTGAGCTAAACAAGATGTCCTATGAGGTTCATCAAGCAACTTATCTCATTATAGCAAATGATCAGGTAAGGCTTATTTTATTAGTTATTAGTTTATTTCAAGCATAGTGAGACAAGCATAAAGGACATACACCTGGGGATAAATCAGATTCCTTTTTTATAAGTTAAATGAAACAGTACCATTTAGTACAGTTTTAAAGATATGTCATTTGAAGAAAAAATTTGAAAAAAGAAATCAAAAAGATTATATTATATTGTAAGCAAACTGGTAAAATAAGATTGAAGAAAACAAGATTATAATATTAATATATTAGAATATTAATCTAGTGTTTATCTCTATCTACAAAAAAAAAAAAAAAAAATTAATTATAATTATTTTTTTTTTTTTTTTTAATAATTTAATTTTAATAATTTCGTAATTGGCTAATGTTTTGTTTTATAATTTTAAGTCGAATTTAATTGTAACTGTAGCTGTGGATTTTTGTTAAATAAATAAATAAATAAATAAATAAATGATTTATTTTGACTGCAATTTATTTTTAATAGTAATATAGTCAGCGGTGGTAATCTTTATCTTCCCTACTAATTCGGAGGTTTATATGTTAATCTAGAGCTCAACTGATGCTCTTAATTCTAACACAACTCAAAACTTACTCCTCACATTAAATAATTGTTCAAAATATATATCAATAATAATATTATAAAAAAATTATTCTACTCTTATCTATTACTGTAGTTAACTACTAGAGCCAACGATCATTATGATAATAATATTATAATAAGGATAAATAGGAAAAGACCCAAAACATGTGTTTATTATTTATTATTTGTTAACACATACAATATGAGGTTATAATTAAGTTAAATGAGAGTATAAATACAAAAGAAAAAGTACATTTTCTAACAATACCGTAACATTACTTTCGGTTTACAAAACTATTATATTATACATACATACATACATACATACAATACTTATTAAAAGATTGTTTTGCTTCACATAGCGTTTTTTATAGTTACCTACCATCACCAGCAGATATCAAACAGGTCTTCACATCAACGCTGTGTCTTTCCGGTAGGCATATAATGAAACTGTTTTACACAAAATAAAACAGTTATTATGTGCCGAAAGAAAGACACAGCGTTGGAGCAATGTCCTTACTGGCGAGTGAAGACGCTATGACGACAGATGACAACAAGTCATCGAACACACAGATCAACATACAACAGGAGTGTTCCTTCCAGGCGATGATGGTAACTATGACACGAAAGAAAGAAAAACAGGTATGTTTCAGAGGGTTTTATCACTAAAAATGCGAGAAACAAGGGCAGCTTCTTCACATCAACGCTGTGTCTTTCTTTCGGCACATAATAACTGTTTTATTTTGTGTAAAACAGTTTCATTATCTACACAAGTCTAGATGCCGAAAACAAGATTTCAACGAATATAAAATCGACCGTTTATTTGGAAACTATTTACAAGCTAAATGAAATAGCCGAAATTCTCTGAAACGTTCCGCGTGGGTATTTCCCTTAAAGCTAAAGCGCCTGGAGCGTATGAACGATCAATCAGAGGGTTCGGCGCCCAGTTGTGGGCTGTGGGCGACCTGCACAATGAAAACGAAAACAAACGTATAATGAAGCTATTTTTTAAGATTTAAGTAATGTATCATTTCTTTGTCTTGTATATTGCGTTATTGTAATTGCAGGGGATTGAAGTAATTGTTAATATGATGCAGTTGTATGTATCTAACGTTTACATTTTGAACTACTAGTATAGGAGCTAGCAACATTTTTGAGAGAGCATTTTAGTATTGCCAGTTTTTATGTATGTTATTTCTCACACACTCCCGGACGTCATACGGGCAGTCTGGCTGCTGCTAGTGGTTGCGTTTATCAGTGCGCATCATATTTGTGCAGGTAGAAAAGTGATTTTTCAAATCATTTTAAGACATTTTATTTCATTTGTATTATGTTTATTGAACTTTTTGCTACATGAATTTATTATTGCCAGACATGTTAGGTGCTGTTTAATTAGTGCCAGACGCTAATTCTGAATGAAAAAAAAAACATTTTTTCAAAGTATTTCAGTATGGCTGAAATTTTTACATTATGTTATTTAAGCATCTACAAAACGAAATTTAATTTGCCAGACTGTAATTCGATTGCTAAACAACAGCCAGATCGATCTAAAGTTGAAAATTTATTTTAATTAAATCTTTATATACAACTCTTTAAGGGACTGAATATCAAAGTTATGGCATCATCATCATCATCATCATCAAATTATGGCAAAACCCCCCATGAATACGGCCGAAAAGAATTGGCCCCCAGTCCCCGGCGGCCCCACTGTGCTTGGTTATGGTAGCGACCAAGCCAACAGTGGGGCAGGGGGTGCTAAGAATCCCCGGGTGCGATCCGGCTACCATAAACAACGAAAACTGCACCTGGCAACACTGAACACGCGTACACTGCGAACAGACGAGAGAATTGCGGAATTAGAGGAAGAGTTGAGCCGGTTGCGCTGGGACATAGTAGGATTATCTGAAGTCCGAAGAGAGGGGGAGGACTCGATGATCCTGCGGTCCGGTAACCTGCTTTACTTCCGGGAGGGCGAACAACTGTCCCAAGGTGGTGTCGGGTTTATCGTCCACAAGTCCCTTGTGAACAACATTGTGAAGATCGAGAGTGTGTCGGCAAGGGTAGCATGCCTTATACTCAGAATAACAAAGCGTTATTCGTTGAAGGTCATACAGGTTTATGCTCCAACCTCGGCACACTCCGACGATGAGGTGGAGGCTATGTATGAGGACATATCCAGAGCCATGCATAGCTGCAAATCTCACTTCACCGTTGTCATGGGGGACTTCAACGCCAAGCTGGGCAAACGTTCTGAGGGAGAGCTGCGAGTGGGGCAATTTGGAGTCGGGTGTCGGAATCACAGAGGAAACTTACTGGCGGGTTTTCTGGAGAAGGAGGCTTTATACATGATGAACTCCTTCTTCAGAAAACGAGACCACAGGAAGTGGACCTGGATGAGACCCGACGGTGCGACCAAAAACGAGATAGACTTCATCATGTCGACAAAAAGGCAAATATTCAGCGATGTCTCTGTGATCAATGCCATTAAGTTTGGAAGCGATCACCGAATGGTAAGAGGCACGCTGAATCTCAAGATCAAGCTTGAGAGATCCCGGCTGATGAAGTCTACGCTCCGACCAGCACAAGCCCACATTCAAAACCCCGAGAGCTTTCAGCTCGAACTCCAGAACCGCTTTAATAGCCTGGCCGGCACAGTGGACGAGTACAATGACGGTTTTGTGGAAGCTGTCCAAGCGGTAGGGTCTAAGTTCTTCAAGGCCCACCGTACAAACAGAACCAGAAGACTGTCGGACTCTACCCTGAGGCTTATGGAACAACGCCGTGAAATGACTCTGCAATCCTCAGATGATGCCATTAAACATCGACACCTCAATAGACAAATCTCTAAATCTTTAAAACGAGACCTGCGCCGATTCAATACCAAGCGTATTGAAGAAGCCATAGAGCGAAACAAAGGCACCAAAGTATTCGCGAGAGATTTGTCTATTGGGCAGAGTCGTTTGGCAAAACTGAGGACCATTGATGGCAGAGTTGTTTCATCGGGTTCTGAGCTTCTGGGTGAGATCGAGAGGTTCTATGGACAGTTGTACACATCTACTCGACAACCCGTGACAAATCTGGCAAAAGACCCAAGAGCCAAACTTACCCGACACTACACCGAAGACATCCCGGACGTCAGCTTGTACGAGATTAGGATGGCCCTCAAACAGCTCAAAGACAACAAGGCGCCGGGTGATGACGGTATCACGGCTGAGCTTCTGAAAGCGGGAGGGAAACCTGTCCTCAAGGCTCTTCAGAGGCTTTTCGATACCGTCATACTCGAAGGAAAAACGCCACGGGCATGGACTAGGGGTTTGGTCGCACTGTTCTTTAAGAAGGGTGATAATACCCTTCTGAAGAATTATCGACCCATTACGCTCCTGAGCCATGTCTATAAGTTGTTTTCGAGGGTCATCACGAATCGTCTCTCACGCAGGCTAGACGACTTCCAGCCTCCCGAACAAGCCGGTTTCCGAAAAGGCTATAGTACCGTAGACCACATACATACGCTGCGACAAGTTATACAGAAAACCGAGGAGTATAACTTGCCTCTGTGCTTGGCGTTTGTGGACTACGAGAAAGCCTTTGATTCGGTCGAAACATGGGCTGTATTGCAGTCCCTTCAGCGGTGCCAGGTCGACTACCGGTATATCGAAGTGTTGAAGTTCCTGTATGAAAACGCCACTATGTCAGTCCAACTCCAAGGCCAGGCTTCGAAACCAATACCTCTAGAGCGCGGCGTGAGACAGGGTGATGTCATATCACCAAAACTGTTCTCCGCTGCCCTGGAGGATGTCTTCAAGGTTCTGGATTGGAAAGGGCTAGGCATCAACATAAATGGCGAGTACATAACTCACCTTCGATTCGCCGACGATGTAGTGATCATGGCTGAAACCGCGGAGGAACTCTCTGCAATGCTCAATGATCTCAGCAGAGTTTCCTTGGAAGTAGGTCTAAAAATGAACATGGACAAGACGAAACTTATGTCAAATGTCCATGTCGTACCTTCTCCAATAACTATCGGAGACTCTGTGCTTGAAGTTGTTGACGAGTACGTATACCTGGGACAAACTGTCCGATTAGGTAAGTCCAACTTCGATGCAGAGATCAAGCGACGAATCCAACTCGGTTGGGCAGCGTTCGGGAAGCTTCGGAAAGTTTTCTCGTCCACAATACCGCAGTGTCTCAAGACGAAAGTCTTTGACCAGTGTGTGTTGCCAGTGATGACCTACGGATCAGAGACTTGGCCGCTTACGATGGGTCTTATCAGACGACTCAGAGTCACTCAAAGAGCAATGGAAAGGGCTATGCTGGGTGTCTCTCTGCGTGATCAAATCAGAAATGAGGAGATCCGCAGAAGGACTAAAGTAACCGACATAGCCCAAAGAATTGCATCTTTGAAGTGGCAATGGGCAGGACACATTGTGCGAAGAACAGATGGCCGTTGGGGCCGAAAAGTTCTAGAGTGGCGGCCAAGAACCGGTAAGCGCAACGTTGGTAGACCCCCCACGAGATGGACCGACGATCTGGTCAAGATCGCGGGAGGTCACTGGATGCAGACGGCGCAGGACCGGTCGTTATGGCGAGGTTTGGGGGAGGCCTATGTCCAGCAGTGGACGTCTATAGGCTGATGATGATGATGATGATGATGATTCAGTACCTCATATTAGTATAGGAGCTAGCAACGTTTTCGAGAAAGAATTTTAGGTCAGCTGATTTTGTGATATGTCGTCCTTCTTGCACTTTCGGTTAGAATCTGGGCTATCTGGCTGGTGGTAGCGGTTGCGTTCATTAGTGCGCATCCTACCTGTGCAGGTAATAATCCTGGATTTTATAAATATTTTAGAAGGTGTAATTTTTAATTTTTTGTTTTTAAATAAGTCTACCTGACATACTTTTTTTATTGCCAGACATTTTTGACAATGCTAACTATGTGCCATACACGATTTTTTTTTTTTTAATTAAAATTTCAAAGTATTTTATAACGTCTATAATTTTAATATTATGTTATTTAAAGATAAGAAAAACTTAAAATAAATTTGCCAGACATTAATTCGAATTAATCGTGCAAGAAGGACGACATATCACAAAATCAGCTGACCTAAAATTCTTTCTCGAAAACGTTGCTAGCTCCTATACTAATATGAGGTACTGAATAAACCCATATTAAAACAGAAACGATTGAGGGTCAATCAGACCACACGATGCACGGCAGGAAAGTCTTCTATGTGCCAAGATGACCTCTTGACGCACCAGCTGAAAGTACACTAAAAAATGTTTCGCAGTGAACGTTTTAAGCATCTACAAAAATAAATTTAATTTGCCATAACTTTGATATTCAGTCCCTTAAAGAGTTGTATATAAAGATTTAATTAAAATAAATTTTCAACTTTAGATCGATCTGGCTGTTGTTTAACAATCGAATTACAGTCTGGCAAATTAAATTTCGTTTTGTAGATGCTTAAATAACATAATGTAAAAATTTCAGCCATACTGAAATACTTTGAAAAAATGTTTTTTTTTTCATTCAGAATTAGCGTCTGGCACTAATTAAACAGCACCTAACATGTCTGGCAATAATAAATTCATGTAGCAAAAAGTTCAATAAACATAATACAAATGAAATAAAATGTCTTAAAATGATTTGAAAAATCACTTTTCTACCTGCACAAATATGATGCGCACTGATAAACGCAACCACTAGCAGCAGCCAGACTGCCCGTATGACGTCCGGGAGTGTGTGAGAAATAACATACATAAAAACTGGCAATACTAAAATGCTTGTTTTCCCGACGTTGGTAGCTCCCGTACCATACTGTTTATTTAGAGAATGACAGCTCAAATGTCATTCAATTTGTATTCATAATTTAGTTGAAGGTTTAACATTTACGAAATGGGACGTTTTCAGTTCGCCCAATAGGCTGAAGATCGTTTGACCGAAGATGAGCATTTTTACCGAAAAATCGTCTTTTCAGATGAAGCCCATTTTCACCTCGGAGGCTATGTCAATAAGCAAAGTTGTCGCATCTGGGGGTCGGAAAATCCACACGTCACCATTGAGAAGCCAACGCATCCACAAAGAGTTACGGTTTGGTGTGGGTTTTGGTCCGGCAGCATCATTCGAAAATGAGCAAGGAACCGCCGTTACGTTCAGTGGCGAGCGTTACCGTGCCATGCTCAACGAATTTTTGTTTCCAAAAGTTGAAGAGTATGACATGGACGACATTTGGTTTCAACAGGATGGCGCAACATGCCACACAGCCAACATGATAGTCGAAAATGCAAACTTTATATGGCCCACCCCTTAAATGCAAATGTCATTGCAAGAACGAAAAAGTATTGATTTGACGAATTTTGTGAAGAAATACGATTTCTTAAAATTAAGACCATGAAGGCAAAGAGTGCCAACATTTCGTGATACTTCTATTGTAAATGTTGAATGGACAAATCAACACAGGTTCTTTGTTTAAAAAGCTGTGGATTTGGTCAACATCACTTATTGTTGAATAATTTATTAGAAAGAAAATTTTAAATACAATCTTTTAAGATCCTGATTATAATGTAACTGTAGAGTGCTAGCCAAGACAAGTAAAATGAGCAACAGACACGACAGGTCTATCTTATTTAGTACAAGAGTTCCTATGACCACCTTCCGAGCCCATCATTAGATCAGTACCATTTTGTCATATTATTGCATTGTCACGCGATATACATCTGCGTGCAAAATGTCAGATCAATCAGACAACGGGAAGTTTCTCAAATTTGACTCACAAGATTCCACCCGAACTTACATAGGTACATTAGTACATAGTTACATCCATTGCAAGTTAATGTAAGCTTGTAAAAAAGTGTTTCTCTGACACTTTCACGCTAATGAAAGTAAAGCGTGTTTTTTTATACTCGATTTTTTGCGTAGGATACTTGGCAACGCTATTTTTAGAAGGACATATCGTAGTCCTGAAAAACATGTTTTATCCACTCAACTGTGATCGGCAACAAAATTGGTTTGTTTACTTTTGCCAAGTCTGTGACAGGAGCCAAAATTGAGCACAGTTCAAAAACTTGTTTTGTTTAAATTTTTTAATCGTCTCATATTTTACGGACAAATATATTTTCGCTGAAAATGCAATACACCGTCATTTAATAATAAAGATATAAAAAAATATAAGGTTAAATTAAAACTCAAAATTAAAATTTATTGAAAAAAAATGTTTTTAAATTGAGGCTCAAACACGGTAGTGATTCCGAACGAAGTCCCCAGTTTCGCCATCTAGCGAAAAGTGACGTTCCCAGTTGAGTGATTATATAGTATTACTATTTTAGTTATTTCCAGAGTTAGAATATCCGTCTGGGAGTTCCAAGACGTCATCAGACCGTAATAGAGAAGTAATTAAACATTGTTTATAGTTAATTAAGATTGCTGCAGTAAAAAGCTCGTAGTAACCGCCATGCCGCCATGTTCTACTTACCATAAAGCAAACAGGATGCTTTTTTTCCATAGAGAATGTAGAGCGAGTAAGGCCGGTGCATATTGGCGGGAAAATGAAAATTGAAGTTGCTTTGTGTAAATTTTAAATTGGAATATTTCTGCATGTGGAATTTTTCGCTGTTGTGCATTGTTTTTATGAGTTGCTGAGTTAGGGTTCATTTCGCTACATTAAAAAACGTTTTAATTTTAATGTTTTAATATTGTTGACATTTTTAACTATTCTCCATTTATGTTTTTTTTTTATTATTTATTTATTCCTCTTCACAAAGTTTTACAGAAAAATATGAAATGTAAAGTAAACGATAAAAGTTTTTAATAGTTATTAAAATGAAACAAAGTTTTAAGTATTGCACTTGTAAAAGCAGTAAAAAACTTGTAGAAGTAACTTGTGTTGTTTATGTTAAAGGTTACAGTTTTATTTACCAAAACTAGCTGACCAGCTCAACTGCTTGTACCACAGAAGAAGGACTGTTTTATCAGTTTAATCTAATTTTAATTTAGTAGGTACTATTATTTAGCAATTCCAATTCCACTTCCAATTAGGTAGTAAAACTTCCAAAAAAGTTGGGTAGATAAAAAAAGAGGTTTAAGAAAAGTAGTTCTGGAAAAGTAGGCGATAGATAACGGTCCCTCAATACCCTGGTATTTCCGAGGTCTATGAGCGACGGTAACCGTTACCCATCAGATGGGCTGTAAGCTCGTTTGTTTGTCTTGCAATAAAAAAGATCCAAACATCACGACTGTAATCCTTTATAACAAAACCATAGACTATAGATTCTATTAGGGATGTTGCGAATGTCAATTTCTTTACATTAAAGAAATTGACCTTTCAAACAAAAAGTTCAAGTTTTTTAACTCAAAAGTCAGCTGTATCTCCCAAAACTCATTATAATTTATAGGTACCATATACTATGCCGAACCTACTTAGAAGGGAAGGAGTACTTGCCTCCCCCCCACCAAATATTTGTTACCCCCTCCTTAAATAATCTTGACAATGGAAGGTCGTAGACTCATCGAGCTTGGGCTCATTTTAAAGGGCAAGTAGAGGCCTGTATCTTGGCTGTGTCAGATTCCCTCTATATCCACGCAATGTCCTCCTGTCTTTTGTCAAAACATTCGCATAACATTCGCATGATTTTTTGCGAATGCGAATTTTCAAAAACTTGCGAATATTCGCGAATGGGATTATTCGTTACATCCCTAGATTCTATAACAAGTCTGTACGTAACTTTATGGGTAACTCGTCCAGAAAAGTTGTAGACTAAATATAGGCCGTTGTTCTGTTTCAATTTTATCGTACATTTTGCAACAAACGTGAGATCATAAAAAACTGTATATTTATAAAACACTTTATTGTTGTCGATACTGACTTATTCAGGGTTACCAACTGCGGAAAATTATTGAGAATCGAATTTTGATTTTTTAAGAGTTCACCTGATTGTTTTGCTAGAAGTATAATATAATTATACCTGCATTTATTACAATACTACTAAGTACTAGCTACTACTAAATTAGAGCTAATTTGAGAAATAAACATGACTGTTAAAGGACATGGAATATAATAAAAAAATAAAATATAATAAAATCATGTAGAAGTACAGTGGAATATCCTATCAAGTTCAAATTAACAGAATTGTAGTAATGAACTTATATCATTATATGGGGGAAGTTTTTTTTGGTTTTTATTTTTCCTCGCCAAAAGATGTATTAAGGTACATGGATTTATAATTTTAGCTATGCGGCATAAAAAAATATCAATACCAAAATTGGAATTGAAGAAAAATAAACCGAATTCCATAAATAAATTTATTTCCAATGTAGAAATTCCTAAAACCCAATTAACTTAAAATTATACCAATTTATCTCGCTTCATTCAATGGGTGCGTACCTTAATTCGTTCTATTACTGCGAAGTGTGAAGGAACGCTCTTCGAACAATCAAATGTTCACAGACGAATGAATTGTGCTAGGCCTGGAAACATCGACAGTCGATACTCGTACCTATTTCAATACTTATAAAGTTCAAATTAAATAGTTTGTTGATTGGCTAGTTGTGACGTTTCAAGATGGCGCCGGCAACTGACAGTTTCCGTCAGTAATCAGGTCACGTTCCTTTTTTGAAAAGCGCGCGCTGGGACGCGATCATGGCGCGAGGGAACTAACGCTTGTGCTACAATCTAAAATAGATTTTATTTTTTATATTGTTCCCTTAGCTAGAGAGTGGATGTCGATGGTTTTCGATATAGTTTTATTATAACGCCATTTTCCTTTTGATTTATTCAAATAGGGTAAATTGATATCAATGGATACACGATTGAAGTAGGGAAGAGGTGTATCGATAGTTTTTGTGTTTTTTCGGGGGTTCTAGAAAAACTAGACTGTTTTTACAATGCTTGTTACTAACAATCAAAATCAATTAAAATAATATCAACCTATCTCAGATTTCAGAAAAACTGCTACTTATATTACTATAAGAATGTAAAGTAAATTAATTTAAACTGTGGATGATTTTAACAATCGATTTCACTAAGATAATTGTGTATCGATCTAATGACGAGTTTCCTTTATATCAGTAAATAACAGATACATAAACTAGTTTCCAAGGTTAATAGTTTTATAGCTATTGTTGAGCCCACACAATTCTCACGGAAACCAAACCTATCATGGAGATAAATGCTCATCTCAGGGACTAAACCTACTATTTTTTTAAGCGTGCCCGCACACCTAAAATATAATTGTCAATAATTGTGACAGAAGCAGAGATGAGATTTAAAAGTAATAACAATTTAATTAGAATGTTAGAAAAAAAAATAGCAATAATAACGTTTGAGTAGCATGCACTAAAATATTGTAATTGTGTTTTTTGTATATACCTACTGGTGCATACGGTAATTAGTGAGTTTAGTTCTATGTATTGTGATAAAAGATATGAAAAAAAGTAGTTTCAAGCAGCATCAAGCCTGTAAAAGTATGAAATAAATTTGAATTGATTCATTGCGTATATTATAAATTATAAGACCATCTGAATAGTAGACTTACGATGTCAAATGTTAATATTTCTAACAGTATACGATTTTGGAACTTCATCCTTAAATACAATTAAGTTTTCAAGTATTATTTATCCTAAAACATGCACGTGCTATTTTTGAAAATGTGCTTTTAATTAACACTTTCTTTAACATGTTATTTTTTTAGTATCTTTTCCCATCCGTTTGTGCGGGCACGCTAATAGTAAAAACTTTTTGGTCTGAGCCATTAATTTAGGAAACCAAGACCAAACAATATTACTAACGAGCTAATAGGCCAAGTTTCAAACGAGCCTTGAAAAAGTCCGTTTCTGAACGCAAAAATCAACTTTTGACAGTTAATTTTTTAAAAACTTAGTATTTCATAAGTTTGGCGCCAACAGTTATTATGCTGTGTACCGCGTATACTACAAATTCGTTTTTTTTCTGAAAAGGATAAAATACATCAACAATATTTTTCGAAATAAAATAATATTTTTAATACTATGATTTTTTTCTTTATTTTTCCCATAATCTATCGAACTGTTCCCATCTATTTCAATTTATTGGGAAGTTATACAAAAAATCATGCATTTAAGGGTTAAATGTAGGTCGTAGGTCGCCCTTTAGTGTCCCATGACAGTGCAGAGGTCCCTTAGATTTATCTCACCCTAAGGACTTTCTTCAATAATCGTTTGAAGAAGGACACTGGACAAGTCATAGTGCTCAGGAAACAGACTAGTTGAAACATGCAGTTATTTTGATCGTCGCTCACGTGATGTTTTCCAACTTGTCGCACTAATGCAGGTCCGCGATCGCCAATCAGGAGGATGTGTTGCCATTATAATATGTATTTTATTGACATTGACATACTACACCTTAACATAGGTACTTTTAATAGAGAGGTTATTGCAAAATTACATAAACTTATAGTTTAACATCAACTGTAGAATGCTAATTAAGAGAATTGATTTTGTGTATATCCTAATATGCTAAATACTGTCACATACTTATTGTTATTTTACAGCTAATTAAGTGCTGATAAGTGCGTATATCTGAAAACTCATATGTGGAACTTGTCGTTTGAATTGTATGAAACTAATCTTAAATTTAGTTTGTTAAAAAAACTTGTACAATTTGTTTGTATTCTTCTTATTGTAAATAAATAAAATAAAATAAATTTGCACATTGTCACTGTACTACTTGCTATTGCATTCCTCAACGTTTATGAAAGTCTAATGTCTTGTGAATTTGGGACGCAGGTCGTCGCCGTTGACACATACATTGTATTACACTTCGGTGGTTCTATTAAATACTATATTAATGAATAAGATTTAAAAAAAAGAATGAATTTCGATATGAAACTGGGATTGCCAGCTTCATATTCATTATAACCTATATATTATAATCATGTTCATTGTAACCGTGTGTATTCTGTTGTTGTAACTTGTAAGTAAATAAAAAAATAAACTTTATTAATTGAAATGACAACCTCTAGGACGTGTATTTTAGTTTATTCTAGAAAGCTGGCCTATTTTTGGAACTATCGGTAGAATAATTCGAACTTACAATACAAAATATAGGTATTTACTTACTGCATAAATTAATTATCTATCTACATTTGGCAATTAAATCTGCGTAAACATGAATGCAAGAGCAAGATGCAGGAGCATTTTTTTGCCACGGCTATGGAATGAACTCCCCTACTCGGTATTCCCTGAGCGCTATGACTTGTCCTTCAAACGAGGCTTGAGGAGGGTCCTTAAAGTTAGGTCGTACTTAGCGACCCCTCAGTGTCCCCTGACATTGCAGAGGTTCATGAGCGACGGCAACCACTTACGATCAGGTGGGCTGTTGGTTCGTCTGCCTACATAGCAATAAAAAAAAAAAATAATGAACTAAAACCAACTGTTTTGAAGTAATTTGAATTACATTTGTAATCTTAACTCAAAGCTTCGTAATCGAAACATTTGGCTATCTCGAGTTGACGGACTGTGCCAAAACTATTAACATTATACTTGGTATCCAGTACTCGTATATACCTAGTATTTACTATCCGGGAACCTAGTCCGGATGATCCCGGATTAGGGGGAGCGCGTCCTTGCCTTGATAACCGGGTACGACTTAGAATAATCCTAAATACGATATCTATCTTATTTAACTATGAACGCTGTTGAATTATAGTTGTGTTTGTACTAAATATTATACAGTATGTACTTAATGTTTCACTAGTATTTTATACTAGGCAAACGAAATTCACCTTCGTATAATCTGCATTTGACCTGATGAACATTTTTGGAACGAAGTTTCTTATCGCGCGTTGTGAAAGAGGGCTAGACGGAAAAAAATCTTACGAAAAGTTGTCACGACACTTTTTTGTTTTAGACGATTATCGCTAGATGGCGCTGTAATCAAAATCTTTTAAAACACGTTCCTTATCGCGCGTTACGTTAGGAAAAAAATTATAGCATATCTTTTAATCGAAAGAAACTACGTTCTATTCGGGTGTCCCATGACACCTCTCAAGTTTTTATTTTTCTTGGATTTGCAGAAAAACGAGCAAACTGCCTTGATTGAGAGCGTTTACCTTTGCCCAACGATTTCCTAATGTCCTACCCCCCGTTTTATAGGAATTTACTTAAGCCT
Source organism: Trilocha varians (assembly GCA_030269945.2). Classification (NCBI taxonomy): domain Eukaryota; kingdom Metazoa; phylum Arthropoda; class Insecta; order Lepidoptera; family Bombycidae; genus Trilocha; species Trilocha varians. The sequence continues at coordinate 11,538,178 of AP028280.1, forward strand.
CGATTGAAAAAGAACAATATGTCATATCGCTCGGGAAATATCCAGAAGGTAGCCCATTCCAGAGATCGATGGTTATTAAATCCTATTCAACAGTATTACCGTCACCCTGGCGGTGTCAAGCTTGTACTTCGGTTAAGAAGCCGGATAAGCGATTTCTAGTATAACTATCATAACCAAAGTGTTTAAATCACAAAAACGCGTAAACTTACCTTTAAACTTTTTCTTAAATATTGATAAAAACATCAAAAAACTAGACTAAAATCTTGCCTTTAGTGAACAACCTATACAACAATATTGACTATTGTATTGGGGTCGGCGCGACGGGAAAGAGTACCTTGGGCGTAACGCGTCGCGCCGTCCCTCATAACCCCGTGCTGGGTTCTGGCCTCAGCCGGGGTTCGGACGCTGAGTGTGAGCGGTTGGAGGTTTTAGTGCGGTTCAACTCCCACATACCCGGTGATTTCTTCCAACTAAAAAAAAAAACTATTTTATTGGACACGTGAAAACTTTATATTACTGGTTGTGTCAAGCTTATCGGTCCGTAAAGAAGTCCGATTAGCCAGATTCAGTATAAAATTATTAAAGACAATCATGTAAGATTACCAAATCTCAAAGTTTTTTTCTAATACGGTGAAAAATATCTAAAAACTTCGTCAAAATTGCTTTGAACAATATTGACTATTGTATTCAGCGCGTGACAAATTTATATTACCGGCGGTGTCAAGTTTATAGTTCGGTCAAGAGGTCGGATAAGCCAGGCTTAGTTTGACACACACTGCTCTCGGTCACACAGTTTACAAGGGTCTATAGCTTTGTTATTTCATTGTTGGATATGGGACGATTGGATTGACTATTGTTACGCGAAAAATCAAGCTCAGGTACGGTTTTTATCGACAGCGGATTGGAACGTAATGCCAACTTGTACATGAATAGTTCATACTAAATAATGTATTGTTTGTTTCCTGAATAAATAGTTTATTTTTTGAGTTAGAACTTTTTTCTGAAGATGTTAATAAAGTAACTACATTAAATGGAAATCCTTTTTTTTGTTTGACAATTTGTCTTATTCGAAATATTAGAAGAATAATTGACTATTTCTCCTATGTAGTGACTTTAATGTTTTTTTATGTTATACTAGCTGGCCCGCGCAACTTCGTCTGCGTCACGAAAAATCCCGGGTATTTTCTCACCGTTTAAACCTTCCCTGGACTTCTACAAATATTTCAAGATTAAAATAAGCCAAATCGGTTCAGTCGTTCTCGAGTTTTAGCGAGACTAACGAACAGCTATTCATTTTTATATATAAGAGACTAGTTGGCCCGCGCAACTTTGTCTGCGTCACAAAAATGATTCCCAGGTATTTTCTCACCGTTTAAACCTTCCCTGGACTACGACAAACATTTTAAAACCAAAATCAGCTCAATCGGCCCAGCCGTTCTCGAGTTTTAGCGAGACTAACGAACAGCAATTAATTTTTATATACAGGGTGTTGTTGCTCGGTGAAACAATACTTTAAGGGCTTAATCTATATTATATAAAAGTCTTTAGCTGTTTGTGTAGGTCAGTACGGTAGGGTTGACACTGCACAAATAAGACGTAGTTTTGATTAGTTATAACTTATGATATATTATGCCTAGAAAAGCCAGACTTGGTGGATGGCTTCTACATCAAGTATACTATTTGCTGTGAAAGTATTGTTTCATCGGATTTTAACACCCTGTATAAGACTAGCTGGCCCACACAACTTCGTCTGCGTCACATAAGGAAATTTACTCACCGTTTAAACCTTCCCTGGACTTCTCCGAATATTTCAAGATTAAAATAAGCCAAATCGGTTCAGTCGTTCTCGAGTTTTAGCGAGACTAACGAACAGCAATTCATTTTTATATATAAGACTAGTTGGCCCGCGCAACTTTGTCTGCGTCACAAAAAAGATTCCCAGGTATTTTCTCACCGTTTAAACCTTCCCTGGACTACGACAAACATTTTAAAACCAAAATCAGCTCAATCGGCCCAGCCGTTCTCGAGTTTTAGCGAGACTAACGAACAGCAATTCATTTTATATATAAGAAGAAGATAGATAAGATTTGCTTAAAACATCATATCAGGCTAACTATATTATTCCAGAAAAAAAAAACACAATTTCTCTTAACAAACGAACCATATTTCACCTTCCAATTTACCTATTTAAAACTATAAAATTCGTTTTTCCCGCCCAATATTTTTCGACACTGTTTCCAATTCGCATAAAAAGTTTCAGGTAAGTAATCGCGAACAAAAGTAATCACCAAAGCAAATAAGGTCCTTTCTTTTTGTCAATAATAAAAGTTTACCCCATTCCGAATTCAGTCTGGCAATATCTTTAAAAGAAAAGACATGTTCTCAACAAACCTAGGACACAGAATATTTACAAACAGAAATACTAGGATGATAATAGGATGAACAAATCTGACTTTTATTTAAAGATGGCGTTTATAAGGATTTAGATGACCGGTGTAATATATAACGTCTGCGTCAAATATGGAATCAATGTTTCCAGTTATTCATATTATAATTTAGAATTATAATTTATCCTATGATAGGTAACAAATAATTATCATATACTGACGATTTTACTGGTTTCAAAATTTTTTATATTATATTTGGAAGTGTCATAGCCCATAGGCCTTGCAAAAATGGAATTAAATTATTTTTAATAACCTACTCTACATTATAATTTGGTATTACTGTATTTTGCGTTTGAGACGTAGAATTTCTTGTTCGTAAGAAGTGTAAGTAATTTATTCAGAGCGATTTGTCCTTTACTTCTTTTTATTTATTCTGTGACTACGACATGAGCACATAATGAAATTCCTTATGTCTTCGGCGGGTAGTCACATGGGACGCGAGGGTCATTTAATCCTTTTAGAGGTACTCTTACAACGAACCTCCTTTATTTTAATGGATTTTATTTGATGTATATTGTTCTTGGCGCTTTATATGACAACTTTATAGCTGTTCCAACTTCGTCTCTAACACAGAGGGAGGTTTTAGCCAGCGTTGGTTGAATCTATCATCTTTATCTAAGTTCATCCCTTCTATGATATAAAAATGAATCGCAAAAGGAGTTGGTAAGCGCATAACTCTTGTCACGGCTGAACCAATTTGGTCAAACCCTATTTTTAAAGGTTCTTTCAGCATCAAAGATTAGACCTACCTTAGCAATTGATCGAACCAAACACATTTAGCGATTCATTATTATTTATAAAATACGACCCAAAAGCGAACGAAAAATCGACCCGCAGTATCCAGTCTTCTCGTGATCATGACGTTTGCAACAACGTTGAAATATCGAGACAACTCAATTAATTAAATATCGTGGTAAGAACCCGTTGAAAATGCATGAAAGTATTATAAAATAACTCTTAAAATAAGTTGAAAAAACGAGTTATTGCTTTATTTTAATATTGCAGACGAACCTGCCCACCTAGTACATACTTAAAACACGATAAATTAAAATGATACCGTCTGACCTTATTGCAGGGCCGTGTCTTGAGGGACCCTCGTAATCTGGTCTCGGAGGTCACGAGCCCTCGACCTCTAGCAATGTGAACCATTTCTTTTAGAATAATATTTTTGTAACAATATTTTATGGAGCTTTAAGGAATATGTGGACATTGTTTTCAAGCTTTACATTAACTTGCACTGGATGTAACTATGTAAGTTCTGGTGGAATCTTGCAAGCTTCCCGGTTAACGATGTATATCGCGTGACAATGCAATATTACAAAATAATGATCTGATGATGGATTCGGAAGGACAGGAGCTCTTGTGCTAAACAAGATAGATCGTGTTTGGGCTCGTTCTACTTGTATTAGCTAGCACTCTACTGCGGGGACGGCGCGACGGGAAAGAGTGCCGATGGCGTAAAGCGTCGCATCGTCCCTCATTACCCCGTGCTGGGTTCTGGCCTCAGCCGGGGTTCGGACGCTGAGTGTGAGCGGTTGGAGGTTTTAGTGCGGTTCAACTCCCACATACCGCGGGGCGGGTGGAGATCCGGTGATGATTGAAAAAGCACTCTACTTCTACATGATATCCAGGATCTTAAAAGCTTGTATTAAAAAGTATTATTTGTAATTATTTATGCCTTAACTGTACAGTTATCTAAATTCTCCGTCCCTCTAATATATCTTACACAGAAAGCTTGCGGATGCCATCGGCGCCTCGTACAACTTTTGAATAATGATTATCAATATTGCACATAGTTGCACAGCGTGCGTCTCGTTCACACTTCAGTGAACATAGTAAATAAGAGCGAGACAACTATAAAAGTGTATTATGTCATCTTATGCTGTGATTATGAGTCATCTGAACACATGGCGACTTATTTTTATTGTTTTATAATCGTTAGCTTGTTTTTTTGTAGACAATTTATCACAATTTGTAGTGTATGTTCAGATTTTGTGAGTCAAGCTGTGATTGTTTTTGACCGTCTGTCTTTTGACTGTCTTAGTGAACTGATTTCGATGATTGTTCTTTTGTCAGATGTAAGTAGATTGTCGTTGGGGGGTCAACAAATCGGCACACAGCAGTACAGCACACAGTGAAATTAACTATTAAACATAGATCCAAAAGTCGTTGCTTGTTCGATTTAAAAAAAAAATTGGGACCCCACGATGACCATCACCTTTTATCTGACATAAAAATCATCCAAATCGGACCAGCCAAACCTAAGTTATACGGTACCAAAAAAATATAAACGATTGAGTTACTCTTTTCGAAAGTCGACCAAAAACACAACGAACACCAATATTTTCCAAGTTTAATTCATCGTGAATTATACTCCAACACCTTGTAATTACTGTTCAAAGTCAATTGTACAAACAATGAAGGTTTACAATTAACTCCAGTGACCCTTCTCGCCCTGCGTCGAATAAAGAGGACTGTGTTTAAAGGCGAGTAATATTTGTTGAAATATATTATAACTGATTTAGTTTAAGAAAAGTTTATTGGAACGAAGTTCCTTATCGCGCGTTATCGAAAGGGGGCTAGACGGAAATTCTTATGAAAATGTTGTCACGACACTTTTTTTGTTTTAGATGATCATCGCTAGATGGCGCTGTGATTAAAATCTTTTAATCTGTCAGACGTTTTAAACTAACTAATTATTATAACTTTAAAAAAATATATATTACAATTCCCTCACTAATCAATCGAGGGAACTTCGTCCCATCCGGGTGTCCCTTGACACCTTTCAAGTTTTTTTATGTTATTTTTTAAACACTCGCGGTTATCTACATCACTTACACTATTACTAAACGGGTTCTTACCACGATTATTTTTAATTGAGCGGTCCCGATATTTCAGCACTGTTTCAAGGGCCACGATCACGGGAAGACTGAGGAACTGCGGGTAGGTCATTTAAGAGCAGACAAATCTGTCTACCCTCTTTCTCGTTCGTTTGCCGGTACCACTGGAACTCGAACTCACATTTCTCGACATACCACACTGACAGTATCGGCTGCCGTCTCAAAACTAGATTTTTTGGCTTTATTTTCGTCTAACACTGGATTCCACATACTATATGTATCAAATTATCCTTACTATTCAATCTATCCTGTATGATAATAATAATAGTGTAAGATTATACTATATTTTCAAAAAATTGGTTGTCTGTAAAGTCGGTATACGGGCGAAAGTTTTACGTGACAACGACTCGGGCATGGTTAGCCCGCCTAAGAGCGAGAGAGACAGACATAAAAAGTGAAAGGCACACGTGCCTCTCACTCGCTCTCATTGTGAGCGCATAACGTGAGCGGAGCGTAACGCAGTTTCTTGAAGTGTCACCCGGCAAACCAATTTATAAGACGTTGTCACGTCAAAAAATAGGTATCCATACTAAAAGTAACTCTCAAAAACGTAAAGTGTTTTGGTAAAAATGGCCTCCCTTTGCGCTGGCAAACTTGTGTGCTCGTAATATACTTTCAGTATAATACATTTCTTTCACGTTCTAGGTTATAAAGACTTGAATAGAACCTCAGCTAAAGTCTAGATAAGTGGCCCATAGAAACTCATTGTTATTTTAAGTGAGATAGTGATATTACGATGACTTTACACTTTTGTTGTAAAAAAGTGATTTCTAGAGAGTCGGCTTTTAGAAAAATACAACGATCATTAACTTTAGTTGAGCTGAGTAATTGTAATTGTTTTTTGTGAAAAAAATACAGACTTAAGTAGAAACCTATTTATGTAGTTTAGAAAAAATGTTTTACTTTTAGTGAAAATCATCATAAAATGCAGTTCATTTACTCTATGCTACGAAGTGCACGCCTCTGCTTGTTAGAAGAATATAGAAACTAGCTGACCCGCGCAACTTCGTCTGCGTCACAAAGGGGTTCAAACAGTACTCGCAATGTTGTTATTTGCGCGGATCGCGTTGTATATATTTTTTTGCGTTTTATACTCGTCATAACTTCTCAACGAAAAGTCTGATTGGAATAAAACAAAAAGTAATTTACTGCTACATTAATAATCTTGATAACGAGATAAGGATTAATATAACGATACTATTTTAAAGTAATTTCAATCTTCGGACGATTATTATTTTTTTCGTGAACATAAAAGCGGTTATTGTGACTAAACTATGATAGTTAGATATATGCTCTCGCTTTTTTTTAGATTTTCCTATGACCTAAAAACCCGTAGTACATCATTTTGTTCTATTGACAATAGTTTCTACAGCGTACGCATAAATAGGTTTTCGATTATATACCATGTGTTACAAATTCGATATTTTCATACGGATCCCTATTTTTTTTTAAATAAAATATAGCCTATAACCTTCCTCAATAAATGGACTTTCCAACAAATAAATAAATAACTTTATTGACCAAAAAACGTGATAAACAGTAAGGAATTACATTTAACAGTGAAATAATTTTTGATATCGGATCAGTAATTCCTGAGATTAGCGCGTTCAAACAAACACACTGTTAAGCTTTATAATATAGTATATTTTCTTATTTTTTTTTCGATTTTAATATTAAGTATTTTTCTCTCCACGCAGACGAAGTTCTACGTACCCACTCCTTCTAAATAGCCCGTTGTTTGACGCGTTTGACGAATACCACTTAAATCTTGAAAGCACATGACGTCATCTATTGACGTCACGACATTAACAATAAGTTTTACTACGTTTTAATATTGCGAGAACATTGTTGAGAGCCAGTTTATCTATATTACTAGCTACTGCACACAACGTCGTCTGCGTGACCTCTAAAACCGTTTTTTCTTAATCTCTTTTTTTGCAACAAAAGCTTTGTCAAATGTCCTCTGTCAAGGTCTAAAGATTGTTTGTGCCATTCATCAAAATCGATTTTTTTTTATTGTACTGTACTGTACCAACCCATTACTGCCCACTGCTGAGCTCAGGTCTCCTCCGAAGGGGGGTTAGGCATAGTCCACCACGCTTGTCTAATGCGGATTGGGGACTTCACATATCTTCAAAGGATTATTAGAACCCTTTTCCGACATGCAGGTTTCCTCACGATGTTTTCCTTCACCGTTTTTAGCCAGTGGTGTTGTGAAAAAGTGCACATAAATATTTTTCATACTAAGATTTAGAGGTACAAGCAGGCCGGTTTTGAACCCGCGACCTCCCGTACGGAAGCGCTTCAACCACTCGGCCACTACGACTACTTTCCATGTTTATTGCATGATATGTAATTATTACTGCCCATCTGATGTTAAGCGGTCACTATCGCTCATGAATTTCTGCAATACCAAGCGATGAGGGGCCGTCATCTATCCAGGAATTTTCTTAATTCTCGTTTGAAGAGAGACATGTCATAGCTCTCCGAACACCGTGATTTAAGCGGGAAAGCGTAACAGTCAGAGTTACTTTCGCATTTATAATATTAGTAAGGATGAGGTAATAAGAGGTCTAAGAAGCCTTACGAACGCGTAAAGTGGTTGGCTCAAACGGCCCATGTAATTGGGATCATCCAGCCGCTACAGCGCTGTTATGATTGAAGCAGTCTAGCGGGTTTATTGCTATGGGCTACGTTTTTCTTGAGAAATTTTAAGGTAATAGATAGAGAGATAAGCCCTAGACTTTGGTGTAAACTGATAAACTTTTAGATTATTTTAGCTATAGTGTTGTGCACACATGAAAAAACAAATGATGGTGACGGCCGACCAACACCAACCAAACAACACCAAACGGGGATTTTGTATGCATTTTTATCATTTCATCATTCAACAGTATTATATCACGGCAGTATACATATAGAAACGCACACGTATGTACATTAATTAACTCCTTAAAGGTAGGTCGTAGGTAGCGGGACAGGTCCACTGACAATGCAGAGGTCCATGACATGTCCCTCTTTAAACGAGGTTTAAGAAAAGTCCTGTATCGGTAGGCGACAGATAACAGCCCCTCATTGCCCTGGCATTGCAAAGGTTCATGAGCTACGGTGACCGCTTACCATCAGGTGGGCCGTAGGCTCGTTTATCTATCATGCAATAAAAAAAAAAAATGAGCGACGGTAACCACTTACGATCAGGTTACCCAATAACCTCCCACGAGGCAATTTAAAAAAAGTTATTTTCTCATTTTTACTCATGATTTTTACAAAACAGGATACGCTTATCTAATATGTTTTTAGATAGAACTATCGCGAACATTCCTTGTTCTCAATCTACCTGTCTAGTATCGATCGATAGCTCCGGACTCTCTGCTTTCTATAATGAAGCCATAACAGGTCTTCCTGTATTAGATTTATACGTGTAGAAAGTATTACATATTAAAGATACTAGTTGTCTTTCATAGAACTAATTATTTTAGTACTGAATCTTAGTTATACAAGTGACATATTATGTAAATGAGAAAAAGTACTTACTTGTCAGATCTTAATCAAATTAATACAAGTACCTTTTTTACAGAAAAAAATCATCAAAATCGGTTCATCTAGAAAAGGAATATGCAAACATATACAAGAAATCGTAAAATCTTGTTCACAAGAAATAAGAACAAGTTTTAAACATAGCTCCAAAACGAAAAAAATTATGAAATTTTGATAATTAAATAATTGGAAGCAGCACGTGTCTGCTGACATTGCATAGGTCCACGAGCAACGGTAACCGCTTACAATCAGGAGGCCCGTTAGCTTGTCTGCCTACAAGGCAATAAAAAAAAACACCCGAAACTCAAAAATCAGTTTAAAATACCTCCTTGTTCAAGTTTTTCAAAGACAAACATTTTTAAAATCAATACAAAAGACACAAAAGTACACAAACAATAAAACTATAATTGTAAAAGCGTCGTACAATGAATGCCATCGCAATAATCCCAGTATGGATGGAGTTCTAAACAGAGGTGAGTCATTTGCGTGGCGTGGGCCTCAGGAGGTCAAACAGACAATATGTGTTACGTGTAATGTACGAATTTATATAAAGCTGAAGAACTTAAAGATATTTATTCAAAACACTGTAATGCAAAATTAACCAAACTGAGGAGTAAAAAAATTCTTTAAACACTCGCGGCTATCTACATCGCTTACACTATTACTAAACGGGTTCTTACCACGCTTATTTTTAATTGAGCGATAATTGATGACCTACCCGCAGTTCTTCAGTTTTCCCGTGATCATGGCGCTTGAAACAGTGCCGAAATATCGGGATCGCTCAATTAAAAATAATCGTGGTAAGAACCCGTTTAGTAATAGTGTAAGTGATGAGGAGTAAAAGGTTGGCGTGGTTTGGATATGTGATGTGGAGAGGATCACGTCACAAAGCGAATGTGGAATTTGAAAGTGGATGGATGCAAGAGGTCTAAGAAGAGAAAAAACTTCTGACAAACTTCCAGTTTTCGATTGAATTGACATTTTGCACGCAGATGTATATCGCGTGACAATGCAATCATATGACATAATGATGTTGAACTGATGATAGATTCGGAATAAGATAGACCTGTCGTGTTTGGGCTCATTTTACTTGTCTTGGTTAGCACTCTACTGATACATGATATTCAGGGTCTTAGCAGCTTGTATTTAAAGTTTTCGTTAAAATACATTATTTTTAAGACTACATATGAATGTAACATAGTTCTTTTCACACCTAAGTTCGCTACACGCTCATCCGTTGATGACAATTGTCAATATTTCATAAGTTCGCGCGAAAATGACCTTCAACACAGCGGGGTCAAGGAGAAACAGAAATAGAAGAGTGTTTTTTTATTTTAAAGGAAGGAAAGTGGTTTTTTTACGTTGTTTTCATCTATCTATACTATTGCTACGTTATTTGTGAGCTCGATAAATAGTTATACATTAAAATTAGGCAACACCCGGTATAACATTTCTACCGGCGACGGGTCAACGTTGCGTAACAAGTAAAAATAAAAAACTTGAGAGGTGTCAAGGGACACCCGGAACTTCGTTCCTTACGATTAATTAGGGAGAATAATTGTAATAAAATTTTATTTTTTTAAGTTATAATATTTTGATCACAGCGCCATCTAGCATTAATCATATAAAACAAAATAAGGAATTGTTTTAAAAGATTTTTATCATAGCGCCATCTAGCGATAATCATCTAAAACAAAAAAAGTGTCGTGACAACTTTTTCATAAGAATTTCCGTCTAGCCCCCTTTCGATAACGCGCGATAAGGAACTTCGTTCCAAAAAATATAGAAAATACCATATTTATTTCATCTAAAAATGTCAGAATGCTTTAAACTGGATCTGAAAAGTGCCTGAAATCCTACCGATCTATAACAAGATGGCTTTATTCTATTTTTATGTTTTCAAAATTAGAAGATTTTGCAAGCGTTCGATCCTAATTTCAATACTTATCCTCCCGTAAATTGATGTAATTACTTCGGGTCACGTGACGAGCTCCTAAAAACGGAAATAAATTATATTTTTTTATCACTAACAATAATCGTAAATTGACACGAAGGTTAACGACCCGATATAGCCGTCTCGCTCTAATCTATTAATATTGTGTAATCTATCTCTCTCATTTATAGGGTGAGTCGACATTTCGTGGTTATACCTATGGGGTATTTTGTATAGGTTTTTATGGAGTTATATTTGGATTCATCGATGGATAGCTTATTATGAAGGGATGTAAATAATTATGATATTTTTTGGATGTATATTGTTCACTTCTCTACCTTATAACGACAAAGAGTTAGAAAAAAAAGGTACATTTTTTTTAAACAAAAGGTAGTCTAATCGAATTCTAGGCAAGCGTCACAGTTACGTCATCTAGAAAAAAATGATATCCACAAACAAGTGACTAATTACAATGAAAAACATAGACATACTAAATTTGTGGTAAAAATGATACAAAAATAATGATAAATATGTTTGTAAATTGTGAAAAGGTTCCTTATATTTCAACTTCTCAAGTCTCAACAGCCGACAATCACTTAACATCGAACGTCCCATAATTCATTTTCTCGTGAAACAATAAAAACTTCCTCCATCTTTTCTGCAGCATATAAATTTTTATGAGAACCCGCGAAAACGTTCCTTTCAACAAAGTTTTAAATGGAGTCGGAATAATATTAATACTCTTCAAATATACACGATTAGAGTGTATTAATGGTGAAAACTTAACACTACCAAAATCAAATATTGTCTTTTGATGTCAGGCTTTTAGTAATTTCAGAATATTTGGCAATTATCTTAAGAAAGAAAGAAAGAAAATACATTTATTCAGACACACAACGTACACATAACAGGCACAATATATTACTAAAAATAGATTAAAACTAAGATTAAACATTAATATAAAAGTAATAAAAAATAATTTAAAACAAATAATGAAATAAAAACAAATAAAATAAAAAGGTTATGTGCGAGGGTGTATCTGAAAGGGCGACCAGCTCATCAAGAAGCTACAGCCTGGACAGCTGCAGCGCTGATTTTCAGCTGGACCCTATCTTAAATGTAAACTGAAGAATTATGAATTCTCTGTCGCTTAACATTTAAATTATTTTAAACTGAAGATTTTTTATGTCCAGAGAGCTGGTGCCAGTTTTTGGGTAGGTTTAAAACAATATTTGAGGCTAGCTGACTAAACTTGGTCAATAGTTCTTCTGATATACCCCAACTCGTAGACCTGGCTGCTGAATAGCGGGACTAAACGAATCCCTACATTTTTATTACAAAAAGTAAATAACAATAATTAGTGAAGAAGAAAAACAACTGCTGAAAACCATCAAAAGAAGGAAATTGGAGTATCTGGGGCATATCATGAGAAGCCCGAAGTACGATTTGCTGCACTTGATCGTACAGGGCAAGATCCAGGGGAAGAGAACTGTAGGTAGAAGGAGAACATCTTGGCTGAAGTACTTGCGCCAGTGGTTCAACAAAAGCACTCGTGCTTTGTTTCGCGCTGCTGTGTCAAAAGTACAGATCGCCTTAATGATCGCCGACCTTCGATAGAAGATGGCACAGGAAGAAGAAGAAGTGAAGAAAAGTTTAAATCTTGCAATGGACACATTAATTAACTCTTCAACCGATCGATCGATGTTAATACTTGATAAAAACTCGATTCTGAGCACTCGCATTAAAAATAAGTAACTCCATAATCCCTTCTTATAATGAAAACCCGCGCCGAGGATTTCAACAGCCAGAAATGCGGATATTCATACGGTCTCATTCCGGACATGGAGTATAGATAGAGGAGTCTCTGAACGGAATATTATCCGCCAAAAAGTTTTGGAGCTATTGAAAAAAAAATAGGTCAAGGCTGGGAATCGTGTACTTGCTGAATACTTATGCTAGAATAGCGATAAAAAGAGAGCAGAAATACTCGTATATTGTGCTGACCTCGTTTAAAGTTCAACTAAAAAAAAGTATTAGACTTTTCTTTTAGTTGCAAAAAAATAATTTAGTTATCGACAAGAAAATACTACCTTTGTAATATGAACTTATTCAGACACTCGCGGTTTTCTATAATACTTTCATGCATTTTCAACGGGTTCAGATTATCGAGTATGTGGAATCCAGTGCTAAACACAACAGTCACTCGCGGGTTCACGCTCAGAGAGATACAGTGAGTGTGATGTGTCGTGATGAGAGTTCGAGTTCCAGTGGTACTACCCAAAAGCGAACGAGAAAGAGGGTAGACAGATTTGTTTACTCTTAAATCGACCCGCAGTATCCAGTCTTCTCGTGATCATGACGTTTGCAACAACGTTGAAATATCGAGACAACTCAATTAATTAAATATCGTGGTAAGGACCCGTTGAAAATAGATGAAATTATGCTTTATAATATGGTTACTGCCCCAGTTTTAAAGCTTCTAAGCTAAGGGCCTGCCTGTTTAGTTACCTACTCTACCTACAGTAGTTAAACAACGTAATGATTCTAAACAAAACTTACAGTATAAACTATTAGTTATGATAAGATCAACTCAATATAAAAGATTAACATAATTTAAAACTGTTTTCTAATTCTCAAATTGAACAACATCTAAATAATTCAACCTTTCATCAAAACCCTTAACCTCACATATTATTTGTAGTACGAGTCCACGTTACTTCCAACCTCCATGGTTCCGGCGATTACGCGGGAAAGTTTTATTTCTTTTTTCGCGGCAATTTCGGACGTTCCACGTGGACTTTTTGCGGCCAGTTTTAATCGGTGTTGCCATTTCAAAGGCCGTTCCGTTTGCCCGCTCTGTGTTACCTTATTTTTGTTTTTTTTTTCATGGCTCTGGCATTTGTGATCACCTGCCTTGTTTACCAAAATGAAACTTTTATGTAAATGTTTTTCTTTCCTTGTTGAGAAATAGTCAATGTTTTTAGGATTGGACACTTTGGAATTTGTTTTTTGTTGTAATAACGATGTAATGGTAGTTTTGAGAGGAACTGTTTTATGTTATTTAATATTGTATGATGATTCTGATGTACATTATAAGCAAAATTTGCTTATTTAAGTAGTATTATCGTAATACGTAACGTAATTTAAGTAACGTGATTTCTCCCTTAGGCTGTCGATAAACAAGGGGGCCTTGGAGGAGGATGCTTCCAATCTCTACACTTTTTTACAAAAACAACATTTTGACATTTACTTAATTAATTTCATATCGTTGTCCACAGGTCAAAATAACTAAAATGATGGGATGACGCTGAAAAATGTTGCTACAGTCGACGCCCGGTCCTAGCGGCACGGCTAGCCCCAAACTAACTCCCAGTCCACGACCAATCAGGCCCGATGGAGCTGAAAACAGTCCCAATTTGGGCGCCAACAAACCCAACTTCGGCACAAATAGCCCCAACTTGGGAGCCCATAGCCCTAACTTCGGGACAAATAGCCCAAATTTGGGAGCGAGTCCGAAATACGGGAGTCCACGAATGGGGGGAAGTCCTCGACCGGGAAAGACAGCGGAGGAGGATGAGATCGCGTTGGAGAGACTCCAAACTGAATTGAAGGAGGGATGGACAGTGCATACTGGTCGAGATGGCAGATTATATTATTGCAAGTAAGTAAATATATTTCATAGTTTGATCAGTTTATTAGTTACACAGTAAGAGCTTTTTTTTTTTTTTTTAGTTGGAGGAACGTGGGAGTTGAACCGCACTAAAGCCTCCAACCGCTCACACTCAGCGTCCGAACCCCGGCTGAGGCCAGAACCCAGCACGGGGTTATGAGGCATACGCCATCGGCACTCTTTCCCGTCGCTCCGTCCCCGGACGCCGAACCGGTAGCCGCCGGCGAATACGGCCACCGGCTCTCTCAGTCGGCGGGCTTTCCGAAGCCCGCCAAGATGGGACCGCGTGTCACCCTCCCACGGAATACCCCGCTGGGTCAGAACCAGCGTGGGTCGGGGAGTACGCGGTCTACCATCCCCCGGTTGCTCTGACGTAAGGGCGTGTTGAGCGAGACACGGCACCTTTTTGGGTCCCCGCTCGCACTCGCATGCGTTGGGGATCCGAAACTCTTTGGGGGCCAGAATCCGGGCCAGACCCTGGTCCCGACCCCCTGCTCGACGGCGGAGGGTTTCTGCGTAGAGAGAAGAGCTTTCTGGTGATGATGGACGGAGATGGTGGACTCGCAGAAGTCGAGCAACGCCTTCCAGGACTCGTCGCTCTCACAGTAAGAGCTAGAAATGGAACAAAACACAACCAAAATCAGAAATTAGTATTTTGATGTAATTCGTAACGTTAGTGATAAATATTTCAGCTGTAAAAAACAGAAAAATTATTATTAAAAAAAACAATATATTAAATAAAAAAAAAACATGCCCGCTGAGTTTCTTGCGCCGGTTCTTCTCAGGACGGAGGCGTAATTTTAGCGAACTGGTGGTAGAACTATTGATTTTATTTTTGACTTTCAAAATGCATGTGTGTCCAATTTGAAATAAATGATTTGACTTTGACTTAGAAAATGGATTCACTGTCGATTTCCATTGTTTTAACTAAAGACTATTTAAGACATATTGCAAAACACTTTTATTCAAATTTAACTCGCAAGATTCCACCCGAATTAACATCCAGGGCAAAAATAAAAGCTTTGAAAAATAACTTACTCCTAGTTCGATATGGGTTAAAACAGATCGTGAAAAAGGTAAAAAATAAACCAATTTGTATTAAAGAAAGGTTCTAATTTCGATCCGATCCGCGTATTCAATTTGTATGCAAATACAACTTCCCAACACAGATTACTACCGTCGGATATTGTTTGAATCAAACAAAACAAAAGTCATCGTTTCATTGTTCTGTTTTAGAAAATTAAGTTTTCGAAGCAAGGAAATTGAGAAATGTTCGTTATTTGTAAAGATATTTGGGAGTTGGAATATTTGATTAGATCACGAATGAAGAATTCATCACATCAAAACAACAGCAGCAGCTAAACAGCTAAAGCTATCAGACTTTCTCTACTATATCATGCATCACTTATATTATTACTAAACGGGTTCTTACCACGATTATTTTTAATTGAGAGGTTTCGATATTTCAGCACTGTTTCAAGCGCCATGATCACGGGAAGACTGAAGAACTGCGGGTAGGTCATTTAAGAGCAGACAAATCTGTCTACCCTCTTTCTCGTTCGTTTGCCGGTACCACTGGAACTCTCAATTAAAAATAATCGTGGTAAGAACCTGTTTAGTAATAATGTAAGTGATGTAGATAACTGCGAGTGTCTAAAGAAATTTATATCATGCATGTTTCATACACATAAACCTTCCTCTTGAATCACTCTATCCATTTAAGAAAACCGCATCAAAATCTGTTGCGTAGTTTTAAAGATTTAAGCATACATAGGGACAGAGAAAGCGACTTTGTGTTATATAGTGACTAGCTGACCCGCGCAACTTCGTCTGCGTTACAAAGGGGTTCAAACAGTACTCGTTATGCCGTCGCGATATTATTTTCGCCGCCCGCTGTGGATGTATTAATAAAATTGCGTTTTATACTCTTAATAACTTCTAAACGAAAAGTCCGATTGGAATAAAATAAAAAGTAATTTACTTCTACATTAATACTCTTGATAATATAATACTTAATTTGGATAAGGGTTAATATAACGATACTTATTTAATGTTAAATTCAATCTTGGGACGAAATATTATTTTGCTAAACATAAAAGCGGTTATTCTGACTAAACTATGATAGTTAGATAAATGCTGTCCCGGACTTTTTTGTTTGTCTTTAAAAGACGTAAAAACCCGTAGTACATTATTTTGTTCTATTGTCAATAGTTTTTACAGCGTACGCATAAATAGGTTTTCGATTATTCACCTTGTGTTACATATTCGATATTTTCATGCGGATCCCTAATTTTTTTGAAAATAAAATATAGCCTATAACCTTCCTCGATAAATGGACTTTCCAACAGTGAAATAATTTTTGAAATCGGACCAGTAGATCCTGAAATTAGCGCGTTCAAACAAACAAACAAACTCTTCAGCTTTATATTAGTATAGAAGTATAGATTATTCCAATTGCCACAGCATAACACTGGGTTGGACCCTTTGTACTATTTTCCTGTTGTTCACGGTTCGTCTGACGTAGAGAACGATCTCTGAACTGTATCGATAACATCGTTATTAGAATCGATTCTTTTGTGAACGATTGTGAAATATTACGGTGAAAATATGGTGATTTCTTTTTAACAATTGTGTTTGTGTTTGACGTTGAATATAATGACGTATTTAGGTACATTTTTTTAGGATTTTAGTTTGTATTGTAACCTCTCGTTCTTAACTACTCAATTTTACGCCGTATTACATGTTGGGTATAAATATTTAATTTTCTTAAAATATGAGACTATAATAAAATGTAAACAAATCATGTGTTAGTATTAACGTGACGTCATACTCAATTTTGGCTACCATAGACTTGGTAAGGGGTGGGCCATATAAAGTTTGCATTTTCCAAAAGTTCGACTGTCATGTTGGCTGTGTGGCATGTTGCGCCATCCTGTTGAAACCAAATGTCGTCCATGTCATACTCTTCAACTTGTGGAAACAAAAATTCGTTGAGCATGGCACGGTAACGCTCGCCATTGACCGTAATGGCAACTCCTTGCTCATTTTCAAATGATGCTGCCGGACCAAAACCCACACCAAACCGTTACTCTTTGTGGGTGCATTGGCTTCTCAATGGTAACGTGTGGATTTTCCGACCCCCAGATGCGACAATTTTGCTTATTGACATAGCCTGAAAATGGGCTTCATTTGAAAAGACGATTTTTTGGTAAAAATACTCATCTTCGGCAAAACGAACTTCTGCCCATTGGGCGAACCGAAAACGTCCCATTTCGTAAATGTCAAACCTTTAACTAAATTATGAATACAAATTTAATGTCATTTGAGCTGTCATTCTCTAAATAAACAGTAGTTCAAAATGCAAACGTTGGATTCCCCACCCAAATATGAACAATTCAATGTTTAACATAAAATAAAATCACAAAAGGAATCGCGTCAAACTACTACATTATTCTTCGTCTTCCATCTCCCTGGTAACCGTTCGAGCTAGACGTCTTTTACTGGCTATGCGCGGGCGTCGAGCAGTATATAATTAAACAAACCAATTTTGACGCAGTTGAGTAGTTATAATAAACCCTATTTGTTTATTACTTTAAATGAAGTTTCAATGTACTTAAGTCCTGTACACTAAGGCTTACACAACAAATAAAACTTTCTTTTGAATATTTTGTTACAAAGTTAAAATTAAATCAGTGCTCCAATTTCACGTTAAGTAAAATGGAGTGTATCAATATTTCCTATTTGATAATTGTATATACAACTATCTATTAAGGTTACAAAACATTCTATTCGCTATCAGAAGACGCCGCGCGGCCCACATCTGTCGAGAGAGTGTTTCCAATAAACTACGTCCTTAAAGTTAGGTCGTAGGTCAGCCTTCAGTGTCCCCTGACGTCGGAACGAAAAAAAAGGAAGAAAAAGAAAAATCGTTTAATTGCTACACAGTACAGAACAATAATGTAGCAAAAACAATGTAAGATAAAATAATTTATTTTAAAGAAAACTTTCGATACAAGCTTTTAAGATCCTCAATATCACGTATCAGTAGAACGCTAGCCATACAAGTAAAATGAGCCCAAACACGACGTGTCTATCTTATTTAGTACAGGTCCTATGACGATCTTCCGAATCCATCATGAGATCGGCGCCAGTTTGTCATATTATTGTATTATTACGCGATATACATCTGCCTGAAAAATGTCGGTCTCAATCCGATACCGGGAAGTTTGTCAAATTTAACTCTTAAGATTCCACTCGAAGTTACATAGATACTTGTAAAAAATAAGAATTCTCGTATCGCAATGGAAACAAACTTAACCCGTGGAAGCTTTTATGCCATCAACTTATGATTTATGAATGTGTAAAACTGCTCTGTACCGAAGCACTGTCGGTTCCATTAATGTTCAGGATTACGTAAAATTAAGTGGGCGGCCATCTTTGGGAGATGATTACTTCTTCATGACAGATCCTAATGTATTGTTAGAGCCCGCATTGAAAGGGTTAAATTTAGATGTTAATTTGGGAATTTAATGGGGTTTTTTGAGGGCTTGTGTCCTTAAGTTTAAAGAAATTTAAGTATTAGATTATATGACGGGTTAAGACGTAAGCCTTAGCGTGCAACAAGTCGCGTCACCCCAAACAATCTCGTGTTGGGTTCTGTCCTCAGCCGGGGTTCGGACGCTGAACGTGAGCGACAGGATATTTTAGTGCGGTTCGACTTCCACATACTTCACCTGCGGAGCGGTTGGAAGTTCAGTGATTTCCTCTTGTCCAAAAAAAAGTGATGCAAGTAAAATAAAAGGGGTATGTCTGCCTTGAGTTTTAAAGCCCACCAGATGGTAGGTGTACTGCAACACTGAACTTCAACCTGCAACCTTCAATATTGTAATCTTCTTTGTTTTCGACCAACTTCCAAAAAGGAGGAGGTACTGTGGGTATAGATGGTGGTATTAGGCCAAAGGGAGATCTCCGACCGGTCGTGTTAGTGTATGCCCGGTCAGGCCGAAGCCCCTGTAGTAGATTTCAGATGTTGTATAATATTATGTGTGAAGATTTCAGCAAATGTCGTAATCGTGAATGAGGATCTCGCGCGTTATCATTGGTCGCCACAGTACCTACTTAATTCATCTGTTATTTTTTTTTCTTTTCCTTAAAACTTTAGTTAAGGTAGACCGAGTATTTAATGTAATTATCATGTTTGCTGTTTCGGCATTAAGCAGGTATTTATAGCCCATCTCGTGTTCTATGGGACCTATATAGGGATAATAACCATGCGTCAACTTGATTATGTTTAACTTGGTACCTACTGTTGGATGTTGAACTGCTGATTTCGGGATCTTTGATAACTTATGTTCCGTCATCTGTGTTATAGTTGAGGAAATTAATCATCTGTTTTAAAGTAGATTTAAGTCAAGTTATTGGAACGAAGTTATGAAAAAGTTGTCACGACACTTTTTTGTTTTAGATGATTATCACTAGATGGCGCTGTGATTAAAATCTTCTAAAACAATTCCTTATTTTGTTTTATATGATTAATGCTAGATGGCGCTGTGATCAAAATATTCTCTTTCTAGAAGAGAGAGAGACAGACGTTTTAAACTAACTAATTATTATAACTTAAAAAAAAAAACATTTACAATTCCCTTACTAATTAATCGAAAGGAACTTCGTTCCATCCGGGTGTCCCTTGACACCTCTTAAGTTTTTATTTTAATTAGAAGATGTAGAAATTTAATTAAAGTAAACCCTATGTTTTTTTACCGCATAATGACATACATACATTTTCAGTTATTCATATAGATAATTAGTTATAGTGTAAATATAAGCAATTACGCGTTCTAATATTAATGAATACATACATCTAAAGTGATCATTTCGAATTCCACTCGACGTCTCAGTCGTTATTAACATAGTGTCTACATAAAAAAACCGATCGGTAAGAAAACTCATTTTGGCGAGACCACAGAATAACTTGGACAGAAATAAAGATATAGATAGAAGAAGATTTCAAGAAGTTAGTGACGAAAATCTAACTGACACAAAATTTAGAACAAATTTAGACACATAGTTTTATTCAACGTAAACGAAAATACATGTTTTTTGAACACCGAAAAATCTATTATGTTACTTTCATGCATTTTCAACGGGTTCTTACCGCGATATTTAATTAATTGAGTTGTCTTGATATTTCAACGTTGTTGCAAACGTCATGATCACCAGAAGACTGGATACTGCGGGTCGATTTATGAGCAAACAAATCTGTCTACCCTCTTTCTCGTTCGCTTTTGGGTGGTATCACTGGAACTCGAACTCACATCACGACACACCACACTCACTGTATCTACAAGACTATCTGAGCATGAACCCTTAGTGACTGTTGTGTTTAGCACTGGATTCCACATACTCGATGATCTAAATTAATGCATGAAATTTTTATAGAAAACCGCAAGTGTCTGAATAAGTTTATGAATAAGTCTATTATGGTATTCTGTATTGTCTGTTATTGCAAGGTATAAGACCTTTACCTTATTGAGTTTGTAATAATCCTGTTTGTTTGTATAATTAGAATAAGGCTGGTGCTTTCTTTGTTGGTGCAACATAATAAGTACACCAGTTCCAAAAGTAAGCCTTCGTCATGAGAAAAACTGGTGAAACAGACTTAACATGTCTTAATGTTGTCTTATGTCAATGTTATATTGTTAGATCCTCGATAGTTCAATAAAATTAACACGAATTCAAAAAAAAATTGTATGCAATATGAAAGTCAGATTTCTTGACCCTTCAGTTGGAGGAAATCACCGGTATGTGGGAGTTGAACCTCACTAAAACCTCCAACCGCTCACATTCAGCGTCCGAACCCCGGCTGAGGCCAGAACCCAGCACGGGACGCTAGGCACTCTTTCCCGTCGCATCGTCCCCATTTCTTGACCCTAGTGCAAGCAATTAGTGGTAAATACATAAACTCTACTTCTGGTTGGTATGTTATTCTGTGGCAAGTCCCTCCGAGAAAACTCGAGATTTCCAATATCCTGTTACCCTCTTAAAACGATGTCCTCAGAGTAATCCTTCGGAGAATCTTAATCCGGCGATCTGTCCTACATAATGCAGGCTATTGATTGCGGGATTCGATAATTTTTTATAGCAGGCTGGATAAAGCTTGGGGAGGCTTGTCAAGTTAGATGACATACTTTTTGACAAACTTATTCAGACACTCGCAGTTTTCTATAATACTTTCATGCATTTTAAACGGGTTCTTACCACGATATTTAATTAATTGAGTTGTCTCGATATTTCAACGTTGTTGCAAACGTCATGATCACGAGAAGACTGTATGTGACGAGTATGTGGAATCCAGTGATAAACAGTCACTAAGGGTTCATGCTCATAGAGTCTTGTAGATACAGTGAGTGTGATGTGAGTTCGAGTTCCAGTGTTACTACCCAAAAGCGAACGGGAAAGAGGATAGAAAGATTTGTTTGCTCTTAAATCGACCCGCAATATCCAGTCTTCTCGTGATCATGACGTTTGCAACAACATTGAAATATCGAGACAACTCAATTAATTAAATATCGTGGTAAGAACCGGTTTAAAATGCATGAAAGTACTTTTTGACAGTTTTACAGAATATTTTTGAAAATGACGGTATCTATGAAATTACGGAAGATTGCGTAACTAGTCAATGCGATAAAACTCGAAAATGTTAACATTTAGTTTGCTTAAGATATTTAGCATTTTTAAAAATTGTAACCAAAATACTACACAGAATCAAAAGGTTTCAAATGAAGTAACAACGTCGTTGTGTGACAAAATTGATGATTAAGAAACGGTATCACCACAATCTGACGTCTACCATCAAAATTCACGACCAAACTTTCAAAGACAAAATAAAATCCTTTATACAATAAGGGCTGAAACTTACACCCTTTACCGGTAATATTTATACGCAATATTCAAGTCGAGACAAGTTTTCGTTCTCGAGGGTCATTGGCGCCCAACGTGGGGCTCCGATTGAAAGGTAAGGTACTTCTCAAAGACGACCTTTACAGATTTAACTTTGCTTACTTAACCCACAACAAAAGGTGAACAGTTATAGTTTGATATTTTCGGTCCATTTCGACATTTTAGGAATAGTAAATATTTCTTTTTAATATCTCTTGAACTGTATTTGGATTTCTTGCCAGATTAGGTGAAGAGCGATGTGGTTATGATGTATGTGGGTTGTATACTTGTAAATGAGTATTAAAATAGCACCACTCCTTACTAGGTAGTAAAAGGACTAATGAAAAAATTTAGTAATGGCAACGACACTTATTTGTATTCTTTTCAGTTTACATGGTATGCAATTACCAGTTTTCTCTATTTTTAGTACGGCACATCTATAAAGCTTTTGACACTCACAAATAACTTATCTACTTGTTAGTGATCATCATCATCATCATCAGTTCTTAGACGTTTTTACAGGAGATAGACCTTCCCCAAACCTCGTCACAAACATCACGACATTACCCCCTACATAGTCCATTGCGTGAATAGTGGACACTCCTGGGGGGTAGGTCGAATGGAAGCGTGGCCTATAATATATTGCTTTTAGGCTACGTTCTATTATATTGTCACTAACACTTTTTTTTTTTTAGTTGGAGGAAATCACCGGATCCCCGCCTGCCCCGCGGGCGGGGTATGTGGGAGTTGAACCGCACTAAAACCTCCAACCGCTCACACTCAGCGTTCGAACCCCGGCTGAGGCCAGAACCCAGCACGGGGTTATGAGGGACGACGCAACGCGTTACGCCATCGGCACTCTTTCCTGTCGCGTCGCCCCCTGTCACTAACACTTAGATTAAGATTTACTATCACTTGTTTTTTTTTTAGTTTATGTATTGTAATGTGGGCCCTAGTAGCAACTGTGTTTTAAAATAAATAAATAAAAATATTACTTAATTAAACTTATTTGTGCAAATATACTTTGATAGACCAACTAAATAAGGTATAAATGGTGTTTCAGTACAGAAACTCGCGTGTTGATTAAATTCTCAAATCCTTGAATAATTTAGAACATAATGTGTCTAGTTAGACAATTTAACTGGAATTTAAACGTAACTGGTTAATGGATTTAAGTTGGTGGTGCATAATTGAGGTTTAGGGTATTTTCTCACGGCTTAGTAATGCTTAATGAGTTTTAATACTATTCTATATTCTTGAGAGTGTCAAGCGAAAAGATTCAGTAACCCGAAGCCGACCCATATATTGTCTATGGAATTGATAGACTGCGCTGCTTATCTATGAGTTTTGGGATTGGCGTCAATTTGAAGAGGTGGTGGAAAAAGATACGTTGGACTTGCTTTGGATTCAGATGCGTATTATTGTGATTATATTCCATTATTTAGTAAAGGAGGTTTCTTGTACACCATTAATGAATGCTTTTTAAAAAGTAAAACCACTTCTGGTTCATAAAAATATTATATTTACAACTAAGAAAGAGGGACTGCTAAGAAATGTTAGCCTAACCAATCAGATTTAACATTGATCCATGAACGACGGTAATCAATTACAATCAGGTGGACCGTAAGCTCATTTATCTATCTTGCAATAAAAAAATACTAGCATCCCATCAGCAGAAAGTGTGTCACTAATTTATTTGTTAAAAATGTTGTAATTTGTTGAATTAACTATCTATTGATTCATATCTTCTTAGCTTAGCTTTACAGGAGTAAAAATTTTGAGGTTATGTTATAACCTATGAACGGATCATCAATTCAAAGAAATCAAGTCAAAATACGACCTAAGATAATAATATGCCTAAGATACAATCGCTATCGGTAAAATAGTGTCTAGTAGTTGGCAACATAGCCTTAAAATTGTTTCACTTGTATGATTAATTCAAAGAAATCAAGTCAAAGTACAAACTAAGAGACGATCTGTATCTGTATAAGTGTGGGAGACGTCGATAGCGAGGACATCTAGTGGTTTGTATTCATTAGCTTGCGGCTTCGGAGTCCGATAGAGATGTTACACACTGTTGTGAAGAACTGACAACAATTATACACATTTTTTAGAAGAAATTTCTAAACCGTCCCGTGGGTATTATAGGAGAGGAGATGGATGCCGTAGTTTCCCGATGGATTCCCATTATTAATCAATATCAAAGAAGTACTTTATAGATATGACGGGGTGATAACAAGGAAAACCAAACTATTCACAGTGCGGGTAGTTGGAAGTGAAGACTTGCTATAAATATAGGCATTGGCCGCTGTTATTATTCATTCGTGTTTGAATTGTCGCGGCGAACGGACCTCTTGATGTAAAAGTAATAAACTGTTAAAACTCGTTATTTTGAAGTTTTTATTCAAAAGTATTGATCATCAAGTGTTCAAGTGGACATAGTGACGTCATTCCTGACAAAACCAAACGAAGATCAACTATTTACAACGTCATTACACTTTAACACACTATTTACGCCGTTATATATTATGATTAAAATATATCAAGATATATTTCCCTCGTTTATTTTCTTGGTGAACCGATTTCGATGATTATCTTTTATTATAATATAAATAGTTTGGATAACCTCATATTAATTTGATAAAGATTTGATTAGTTGTTTCTATGCTATTCGAGTCGAACGTTTTCATTTCTATAAAAATATCTAACCTCAAAAAAAGCCGTTTTCCAAATCCGTGTGTAACCTCCCCTTTCAGCCACCCTTAACACGACCCCCAACTCTTCGTTCATCTTGAATTACCTCGGCTTTTAAAGCGGACTTTCACAGTAAATTAAATAGCGCACAGAAACTCGTAGCTTTGAAACATAAAAGCTGAAAACTTGAATCTAGATTTAAGTGAGATTGAAGTCTAGACGTCGTTATAACTTTTTTATTTTAATTACGTGCGTGTTGGTTATTTTTGTTTATAAATAATTGGATAACTTTGTCGGCGTTTAAAAAGAACTAGAAATAATTCATACTTTTTACGTTTGAAGCCTAAGCATTCTAAAATGTTATGTAGGTTTTTCGGGTATTGGCCCACCTCTCACTCCCACCACTGTAACTCCTGTGTAGCCAGGATCCACAGCGGCGACCATCGTAATGACTCTGAGCAGTGAAGCCCAGGAAAACCCGGTATTATGTAGGTTACCTCCCGATGTTCTCCTCAACAATTTTGGCCAGAAATTGTCTATCGTTTAAATGTATTGATTTGATAATTATTTTAACAAGAAACATGATGTCAATCGTTTTGGCGAAGAAATAGGCCTGTCTAACAGTAGACATGAACTGATGATGTGATGATGATGATGAAATGATAATGACAATGTGATGATGATGAGATGATGATGATGATATAATAATGATATTGTGATGATGATGAGATGATGATTACGATTATATTTACCATTTTATGATTAAAAATATTTTACCTATCACATTATTTTAATCCCTAAATCCAGTTTCAAAGTAACGAAGTAAAAGTCACTTGTAAAGAATGATCTTAAGATTATTTTATCTCGATAAAGAAAAACTCTAATTGGATTTGTCCCGAAAAAGACTCTTCACGAATGCTGGATTAGATTACATTATCAAATTGAGGGGAATGGTAAAAATGGTTAAAGTTGAATTTCAATTCGCACGATGAGTGTGGTCGGTGAAAAATTAACCTTATTTTCTATTACTGAAAGTCTTTTTTAAGATGTTAATACCTTTGTACAAATGTTCAGAGGTTATTTGTTGACCTATTATTTCTAGGTCTGTATGTATAATAGTTTCTTTTGCAAGATTAAATATGGTCTTTGTTATGCTTAGGGAGAGTTGGTTAGATAAACTCATATATTTTTAGGATTTGAAGCAGAAAAGCTAACGACCCATGGAGAGTGGTTACCGGAAAGAGTGTCGTGAGCGTAACGCGTCGCGCCGTCCCTCATAACCCCGTGCTGGGTTCTGGCCTCAGCCGGGGTTCGGACGCTGAGTCTGAGCGGTTGGAGGTTTTAGTGCGGTTCAACTCCCACATACACATACGGGATCCGGTGATTTCATCCAATAAAAAAAAAAAGCTGTAGCTCATAAACACTAATAATGTCTGAGAACACCACAGGCATCTACCGAACAATAAAACATACTAGTATGTGAGTAATCTTGATTGGTATTTTTTTGGGCTTTGCCAACTTTTTACTCCTACCACTGTAACTCCTGTGTAGCCAGGGATCTACAGCGGTGACCATCGTAATGACTGAGCAGTGAAGCCCAGGAACCCGAGGGAAAGCTGACTTATCTTGGCATCCGCAACGAATTTAATCAGAAGATGATAGAAGGAATACGAAACATGAGTACCAACTTCCCTTCTCACAATTTCGGAAAAAAAAATTGAAAATTTATTACGCCACAATTGAGACAAGACACGCCTAATGTTATGAACCAATGCCTTATTCAGATTTTCTAATTAAAACCCTTTCAGTCTTGTCAGACTTGTCCTTCTTCAAAAGAGATAAGAAGCCCCGCAGTGTCCCCTGACAATGCAGAGGTCCAGTAACTGAAACCGCCTTCGATCATAATAAGGGGTGGGCCATATAAAGTTTGCGTTTCTTCATTTTTCGACTGTCATGTTGGCTGTGTGGCATGTTGCGCCATCCATTTGAAACCAAATGTCGTCCATTTCATACTCTTCAACTTTTGGAAACAAAAATTCGGTAACGCTCGCCATTGACCGTAACGGCGGCTGGCCCAATGATGCCGCCGGACCAAAACCCACACCAAACCGTAACTCTTTGTGGGTGCATTGGCTTCTCAATGGTGACGTGTGGATTTTCCGACCCCCAGATGCGACAATTTTGCTTATTGACATAGGCCAATCATTTTTATGGATTTTTTTTTTCACATTTCTTACAGTGTGGACTGAAGACTCACCACTTTAGAAGTAACTTTTCAATATTTCCCAATTTTGTTCAAGCGTATAGCGTCCCATTTCGTAAATGTTAAACCTTTAACTAAATTATGAACACAAATTGAATGACATTTGAGCTGTCACTCTCTAAATAAACAGTAGTTCAAAATGCAAACGTTATATCGCCTACCCTATACCAACCTTTAAAAACGAAGCCACCAACATTCAGAAACATGTTTATTCGTCAAACATTTGTAGGAACCGCTGATCCTCGTTAATCCTCGAACACGACTTAGTACCTCAGATCGATAAGCCCTCTTTGACGTGACTTGTTATAATAAAGTTCGAGACAAATTAATTCTCTGGTTTCTCCTACCTGGATGGAGTTATGGGGGTTTGGATTGTGGTGTGGTTTGAAATATGAACATTAGCGATTGTGGGATACAACCTGTGCACTTGTAAATTCAAAATCCCATGAAATTTATTGCAAAAATCTAATAAGAGAAGTACAGAACAAATAATAAAAAAATATTAAATAGAGATCTTGTAAACTGTAGAAGTCTGTATTCAGTTTAACAGTGTTCTAAATTCAAACATAAAGCGCGCCAACATCAATTAAAAAGTTACTTATGGAGGTTTTAATATAATCGATAGTGATAGTACCTTTGTTCTTGAATATAGTAAACTGAAATGTTATGGAGTCTGTCGCCTACAGATATGTTTTTTTACAAGCTTTATATTAACTTGCACTGGATGTAACTATATACCTATGTACAAAAGTTCCAGTGCAATCGTGTGAGCTGATGTGATGATGGAATCGAAAGCCACAGGACTAAACAAAATAGACTCTTCCTTTTCGGCGCGTTTTATTTGTTACATGCTATCCAGGATCTCAAAAGCTTGTAATTAAAGTGTTTTCCTTAAATTAGAAATACAGATATTTATTTTATGTAATACCTATATTTTTATCTTCCGCTTCCGCCTAAGCTTTACCCCACCTTTATTTTATCAAGTTTTGAGGGCCACAACTAATTTTCGTGACGAGACGAGATTAATTGAATTTGTGATCGCAACGTGGGCCCCGCCTCACCTGTGCCGGGATTACCTCGAAAATACAAGGCAACTCTGTTTCTTTCCCGGGATAGGTTATTTCCTTAATATTGTAATAATCGAGAATCGTGTGGAGTTTGCTGAAAAGTTTTTTGTAGGTCTCTATATATTAGTGTCTCACAGTAAATAAAGTAGGGAATAGTGCCTTCGCTGTGCTTGAGTTGCAAAGTTATAAAATGCAAAAAAAATACAATTATAATTAAAAAACTTGAGAGGTGTCATGGGAGAACGAAGTTTCCTTCGATTATAATTTTTTTCCTAACATAACGCGCGATAAGGAATGTGTTTTAAAAGATTTTGATCACAGCGCCATCTAGCGATAATCATCTAAAACAAAAAAAGTGTCGTGACAACTTTTCGTAAGAATTTTTTCCGTCTAGCCTCCTTTCGATAACGCGCGATAAGGAACTTTGTTCCAAAAATTAAACAAATTTGCCGAAACTTAAAAGATACAGGTCTTAAAAAAATACCGCTCTTTAGCAAAAAATACGTCCCCATAAAAATTATCGCTATTTAAAAACCATTCCTTAATCTGTTTAGTCATTGGAAATTACTGCTTAAAATAATTGCTCCTTAAAAATTACTACTCCGTAAAAACCGCTCCTCAAAAATTGCTACACTTTAAAACCTTACAACCTCACGTGTAACGGGAAAATACCCGGTATTCCTCTTTCTTTCCCGAGATGGGCTGTTTCTTTATTAATATAGCGTTTCGGGAATTGCCTGAGGTTTACTGAATTGTTATTTCGTTGTGGGAATTTTGTTACACTGTAAAATTATTCGAGATTGCTCGAGGTGTGTTTTAAGGGAGGTTATTATGGTACTGGTTGCAAAGGAATGGAAACTCCTTAATTTTTTATCTGAACGCAAAGTTTAATACAATTTCTGTAACAATGACATAATTATATTCAAATTTTCAATCAAAAAGTAACCTTTTGTTCTGGTCACTACGACTTTAAATTCATTGACACAGATTTTTCTAAGCAATTGGGATTTTGAAAAAAAAAAAATTTTTTTTTGTTATGTATTTTAAATTATTAATAATATTCATATTTAATACAAAAAATCGTCAATTTTTTTTTTCAATTAATTATAAACTATTTAAATTTGATTAAAACTCACGTGATTTTAAACGCACCGTGATTGACTGTGACGTCAAATTGTTTACTTCTGAGTTGTTCTGAGGATCGAAATTTGAATTTGGTATAAATACTAATGACAAGTGAAGAGTAAAAACTAACATTATGACGTCACACACGCTCGGGATCTGTCGGTGTATTTACGGTACTGAATTCAAAAATATGAATTTTACTTTAATTTACCTATCTTTTGAAATCAAAAAAAATGTAGTATAACTAATTTTTATATGATCTTTCCATTTATTATTAAAAATTTTTTTTTCAAATACCCAATTGCAGCAGCACAAAAATTGATCACATTGTCTTAATCGCAATAGTACCTTTGTTCTTCTGCTTCTGCTCTGCATTTACAAAATATCCCTTGCTTTCTCTCTCTACGCAATACCAAAAACTCAAAAATACTCCACAAATGTAATTAAATTAAAATGCAAGCCTTCAATAACCCTTCCGTCCTCGAACTATAATTAATTTCGCGCCGAAACCGCCGCCATGATGGATACGACTCTTGAACGTGCAGATGAAATTATTTTAATAAGAATACGCTTGGCTCTTGGGATTTGTGCCTGGTTTTTACGTTGGAGTTCAGTTGTTTTTATAATTTTTATGATAGAGGTATGAGTGAGGGAGAGATTTGGAAGATTTTAAATATACAGGGTTATTTCATACCAAGGTGATGGTGGCTGATGGTTATATAGGGTCAGTAAAAATATTATTACCAAAGAATATGGCTTAATGCCTTAGTAATCGCAACTTAAAAAAAATATCTAAAATTCTTGCAAAATGATGGTTTTTCGACAGCTGATGGGTGTGGCGGAGGTGTGGGGTGCGCGAAACCACTAGAGGTCGTTAGTCAACACTCTTTTAGCCGAAATTGTTTATGTTTGAGGTAGTTTTGTGGAATTTAGATTTTAAAAAAAAGTACTTTTACCAATTTTTTGTAATATTCCGTATTAGAATAGAGTACTCATCACCCTCCTGCAATATGTACCTTCTTTAAAAAATCACCCTGTATAGGTTATTAACTCGGTATTTATTGCGTAGGTACTGTTTTGAAAATAATTAGTGTAATGTGTAGATTTAAAAAATTGTTCTCAACGAGTGAGATGATGTTTTTTTTGTTAAATAATAAAGTATATTTACCATGTTTACTGAGTTAAAATTTTCATATTAAAGTCGAGTACTTTAAAAATAAATATATGGTATTAGAATCCCACTGATAACTTCAAAAGACTAACATTAACCCACTCGATGAGTCTTTTGATCATGGCGCTTGCAAGTATTGAAATATCGAGATCGTTTCATTTCATAAAAATCGTTGTAAGAACTCGCTTAGTAATTGTGTATGTGGCGACCAATAATAACGCGCGAGATCCTGAATCGCGGTTACGACATTTGCAGAAATCTTCGCATATATACGACATCTGAAATCTACTACAGCGGGCTTCGGCCTGACCGGGCATACACTACCTCACTACCTCGCCCGGTCGGAGGTCTCCCTTTGGCCTAATACCACTGATAGCCCACAGTGTACATAGCTTACAAATCCTCTTACACAAATGTTTCACAATGACTTTGAGAATCTACTCAGTCAATAAGTGGTTTGACTAACAATTCTAAAACCTATTACTCGACTAGACGTTCTGTCAAAGCCAGGGTCGTGATAAGCCAAGATGAATGGTTCAGCGTCAGTAATGTGGCGATGCGTGACAAAACCTAGCTTCTAGTTTAATTAAATGTTTTTTTATGTAGAAATAGATGGAAAAAGTAAAACAAATATGTGTGGTTTTATGTTACGTTTTGTTGTTTTGCAAGCCTTACTACCTAAGTAAGAATGCACTGGTAATCACTCAAAGACTTATAATAATATAGTTAATTGGACCTACGAATCATTTAATTAAAAAGCTTTATTTAACTTATTTATTATACCTACTTTACTCACCCTCTAACACACATTCACTCATTCTCACGCTACATAAAAAGAGGACATTTAAACACTTTTATTAACTTAGTCTGTAATTTTTTATTAGCCTACATGTTCAGTATTTAGTTAAAAATGTATTGTAACTTTGGATGTTTGAACGCTGATGTCCGAGATACAAACTATTCATAGTTTAGTTCGGACTCGGAGGTAAAATTAGGATTTGTAAAAAAAAAATTCGAAATAAAGAACTTTGTTATTTTTTACCGCCTTTTGAATCAGGCCCCTTACCCTTATTATTATTATTATTTAACTTATTATGGAGTCGATCTGATTAAGGAGTCGAAAAGGAGTTAGAGGATACCCTATATTGAACAATGTCATCGTGTTTGGGTTCGTTTTACTTATCTTGGCTAGATATCTACTTCTACATAATATCTAGGATCTTAAAAGCTTGTATTAAAAGATTTAGTTTTAGTTTTAATAATTTCGTTGATTTTGTTCGTTACGAAAACGTAAACTGTATTATAGATGTAATGAACTTATTAGTATTACAAAATGAAAACTATTTAATAGAGAATTTTACACTCATCTGACATTAAGAAAAATGACGGAAGAATGAAAGATATATTTTAGTTTCATGAGATGAATTTTTATTCAATATTGTGTTAATAAATAAGTAAATTTAGTTATTATTTATTTCAAGAAGATTATATTACCATTATATAGATTTTGATTTCAACAATATTAATAATAAACTCTTGGTAGTAAAATCGTTGTAAATAGAAGGTACGGTTCCAGTAAGAGCTGGTAAGAGTTAAACATCGTTACTATAAACCGACCGTTAAACAATTTAACATTCGCATTTACGAAACACGTGTTCAAATCTCACGTGGGACGGCTTCAGGCAGATGTAGAAGGGGCTTCTTCCCGAAAGGCTGTCAATTATCTTTGGATGGATTGATTCGGATGATATTTGTTTCAGATAAGAGGCAATAGTCGTGGGATTCTGTTTTTAAAGACTGAACAAGAGTACTTTTGGATTTGTATTTAAAAATAGATAGTTTAAAGGACATGATTTTCTGTGAGCTCAGAAATGGAAGTCTGTCGTTTTTATTTTTGCTAGAATATAATATTATAAGTTATAACTGCGTATTTTTATCCTAATTTGCGGAATTTTGTCTTCGTCTGAAGCGTGTGGCGAGTATGTTGGAATCGGAAAAACCGCAAAATCGGTCAAGATGTATTTAGTTTCTGGAGTCTGTAGGAGATCGCTCTTAGCGATAAAACTGAAAATTGCATTTTTTTCCGTAATCGTAACTGTTGCTCATGGACCTCTGCAATGTCAGCGGATACTACGGGGCCGCTACGTACGGCCTACCTTTTAAGGACTTTCTTTAAGCCTCGTTTGAAGAAGGACAAGTCATAGCGCTCGGGAAACACCGAGGAGGGGAGCTCATTCCACAGCCGGATGGTGCAGAAAAGAATGGCATGGTTTTTATTTCATTGTTTGTTATTTTGAAAGTCTAAGAGTTTAACAGTCTTCATTCATTTATTTATAGAGACGGTGTAAAGGAACTTTGTTTCATAACTACTATGTAATGCCTCTCACGATGATAAGAGGTCACCTTGGCAAGCATTAGCTTTTTTAAAATTTAAATTAAGAACACACAAATTTAAACTTATTCAGACACTCGCGGTTTTCTATAACACTTTCATGCATTTGAACGGGTTCTTACCACGATATTTAATTAATTAGCGATATTAGATTTGTTTGCTTAAATCGACCCGCAGTATCCAGTCTTCTCGTGATCATGTCGTTTGCAACAACGTTGAAATATCGAGACAACACAATTAATTAAATATCGTGGTAAGAACCCGTTGAAAATGCATGAAAGTAACATATTACACTTTTAATGTAAACTTTTAATAACTTCGCAATACAAGACTTTTTATTTTATGTAGGGGTCAACCCCCATCGTATGATATACGGCTCTGTAGTCAAAAACTCTGTAATCATTCCAGAATGCTCCCTTCTACCTTCAATAAATATTTAAACTGTTGTAACGCATAATTAGGATACGGTCAAACCTTTCTGAATTCATGTTTTTGTTGACCATCGGGGTTGCTACCCTTATCGTTTTACGAAAGGCACTTTGCATGTTTTAATGTAGTGTTTAAGTATATTAGGGGATGAATTATCTTACAATTAATCTTAAATAGACACGTGTTTCCCTTAAAAGGGGTGGTTTACCGACATTCCAAAAAGGTATTCAAGTTAACTGTGTTTTAACTATTGACAACCATCCGGCTATGGAATGAACTCCCCTCCTCGGTATTCCCTTAGCGCTATGACTTGTCCTTCTTCAAACGAGGCTTGAGGAGGGTCCTTAAAGTTAGGTCGTAGGTAGCGACCCCTCAGTGTCCCCTGATATTGCAGAGGTTCATGAGCGACGGTAACCACTTACGATCAGGTGTGCCGTTGGTTCGTCTGCCTACATGACAATAAAAAAAAAAGCAAAAACAGAACGTTGTCAATTTGACTGTACTATTTATGTTTGTCCTCGTAAATCTGCGCCTAACATACGTATAAAACAAATGACGGCCGACCACCAATAACAATAACACAATAAGTTGGAAGGTAGCGAGCCAATGTGGAAACGCGACATGAATCTCTAGTGAGTACATTGATGATTCCATGTGAAAATCATTATTACATTCGGAATCAACAACATAAATCAATGAAGCCAATCGAAAGTACGCCAATCGCGTTCATTTATACAACATTCTCACGTTAGAGGGCGCCGATGACAATCTGTTTGTTTAGCACGCTAACATAATATTAGACACAAATATATTTTTTAATCATTTTCCATTCATCATCATCATCATCATCACGAGCCTATAGACGTCCACTACTGGACATAGGCCTCCTCCCAAACCTCGCCACATCGACCGGTCCTGCGCTGTCTGCAGCCAGTGACCTCCCGCGATCTTGACCAGATCGTCGGTCCATCTTGTGGGGGGTCTACCAACATTGCGCTTACCGGTTCGTGGCCGCCACTCCAGAACTTTTCGGCCCCATCGGCCATCCGTTCTTCGCACAATGTGTCCTGCCCATTGCCACTTCAAAGATGCAATTCTTTGGGTTATGTCGGTTACTTTAGTCCTTCTGCGGTCCCTTTCCATAATGCAGTTTTTATCACGATGTTTTGCTTCACATCATTTTTTTACAAATTTACCCATAAAATCACAAGTGAACGGACAGAGCATGTTGTAAAAAATCTCCTAAACTATAAAATATACCTAACCTAACAAAAAATATTTAACTAAAACAGACGTAACGTAAACATAGTCCAAAAGTTGGCAACACAACACACGTTACCCCTGTTTCCGGTTTCCGTGTCTTTCCCGCGCAAAAACAAGTGTTCGTTAATTAGCTGGCAACACTCCAACTTCATTTAAAGTTTGTGTTGCCAGCTGTATAAAACCTCGAGTTGTCAACATTGCGCATAAACTTTTATTAGATGCAATTCTTTTATTTCTATTTATAAGTTTAATATAAAAGTCTCTTGAGCAATATTTATCACAAGTACCTACTAACGTATTTTTTTACAATTTTCAAGCATATTATTATAAAACAACTACCATTCCTGTATCTGTTTTAGATCCAAATGGTACCTGTTTTGAAAGTAAAAAGAATCAACAAAATCGGTTTGTTGAGTAAAGAAATATACGGAAGCACATGGGACCATGGGGACATGATAGAACCATGTTCTTAATATCTTTTTTTTAAATTATACAGACAGAAACATCCGAATCAGTCCGTCCAAAACAAAGTTCTATTTTAAAGTATTAACAACAAAAATTCTATGTAAAAATTTTAATTCTTGTCCAACATAAGTCACGATAAAAGACCAGAATCATAAAATACACCTATGAACGTTATAAGGGGACGGCGCGACGGGAAAGAGTGCCGATGGCGTAACGCGTCGCGTCGTCCCTCATAACCCCGTGCTAGGTTCTGGCCTCAGCCGGGGTTCGGACGCTGAGTGTGAGCGGTTGGAGGTTTTAGTGCGGTTCAACTCCCACATACGCGATCCGGTGATTTTCTCCAACTAAAAAAAAAATATGAACGTTACAAACAAACATGCATATTATTTTCCCTATAAAAATATCCGAAATTTTCTTTTAAAAATCTCGTAGGTATATGCGATGAAAAAGTAATAAGCGTAGTAAAGTAATTAGAGGTCGGCAGTTGGCCCGCGGCCAGCTTTGGCCAAATACACTGCTTCTGGCCACAGACTTTTTTACACATAGCTTTACAACGTGCACGATTTCAAATTTTATTTTATTTTACAAGCTTTATATTAACTTGCACTGGGTGTAACTATGTAAGTTCGCGTGGAAGAGAATGCAGACAACAAAATGGCGCTGATCTGATGATGGATTCGGAAGGTCGTAGAAACTCTTGTGCTAAACAAGATAGACCCGTCGTATTTGAGCTCGTTTTACTTGTAATAGCTAACACTCTACTGCTACATGATATCCAGGTTCTTAAAAACTTGTCTTTAAAAAGTTTTTGAAATTAAAAAAATAGTTAAAAAATTTAAATAGTTCTTGTCACAGAATTGTCTTTCTTGTAGGTGTGAATAAAAAAATTACCAATATTTAAAAATGTAGGGATCCATCTAGCCCCGCTACTCATCACCAGGTTTGTAGTTCCAATTTGGGGTATATCAGTAGGACAAATGTTTTCAGCTTGCCTCAAATACCTACAAAAAATTGGCACTGGCTCTCGGGCTATAGTATGTTGACAAGCACTAAGTACTAAGTAACAGACTGTCAGTAAATACGAATCAAACAGCTTAGTGTTACCGGTTCAGCGGACCAAATGTAATCGGATCGTGTCTGGCGTTCAGCCAAGCCAGTACCAATGTTAGCCTCGTTCAACAGATAGCCTTCTCAGTGAGCTTGGCTATCGAATCTTAGTTTTATCACTGTCAACAGATTGAAAGGTATAAGTTGGCTGATCTCGCACTGGATGTGCCTATGTTGGTTCGTGTGGTAGCTAAATTTGACAAACTTTTCGGTTTCCGATTAAGCTAAAACCTTGAATATCGCGTGACAATGCGATAATATGACAAAACGGCGCTGATCTGATGGCAGATTTTCCTGGAACTCCTGTACTGAATAAGATAGACCTATCTTGTTTAGATTCGGTTTGCTTGTTTTAGATAAATTTTATATACGGGATCCAGGATTTTAAAAGCATAAAAGCGCACGAGCGCTTTTATCTAAATCCATGCTTATGGCGTGAGTAGTTCAGTAAAGATGATTTGAATGAAACGGATGGTCTTCAAAACTTAAACCATTTACTTCTTCGAAATAACTTTACAGTTGAATAATCATTTACAAACAATATTCTAATTTACGTTAATCAGTTTAAAATAATTAAAGATTGAGGCGACAGATAGCGATTCGTCGACAGAGTGGTGCGCCGGCGACAGCTCTTCAATAAGTCAGTTTTAAAAGATGGCCGCCCCGCTACCACAGACTCGACGCTCCGCCAGAGTGACCATAACAACTGTCACTCTTGTCAATATCATTTTTCATACGCGCCTACAAGCATGTATTTGAAAAGTTTTCTTTAAAATAAGTTTGTTTTGTTCAATGTGTGAATCAAACACGATAAAACAGTTTATTCCGTGTCATGTGACACAGACGAAGTTGCACGAGTCTACTAGTATAAAGTTATGATATGGCGACGATATTGGTTTTGACATGGCAAGTTATAGCGACCGTGCTCCTCATGGTTGGCTCGAAGCCAAAAATGGCAGATTGTAATAAATATCCCGTATGGTTTTGAGGTTATCAAAATTTGGTTAGTCTACTAACTTGGAATGTTTTCTTAAGAAGCTTTTTTTGTCGGATGTTTGTTAAATAAAGGAATGTGCGTACTCAGGTTGGCCGCAACGCAACGCAATCTGTCGGATCATACAAAAATCGCCACGGCAATTTAAATGTATGTGTTCGTTTAAGAAGTGTTTAATTTTGTCTGTTTTTGGAACGAAGTTCCTTATCGCGCGTTGTGACAGGGGGCTAGACGGAAAAAATTCTTGCGAAAAGTTGTCACGACACTTTTTTTGTTTTAGATGATTATCGCTAGATGGCGCTGTGATTAAAATCTTTTAAAACAATTCCTTATTTTGTTTTATATGATTAATGCTAGATGACGCTGTGATCAAAATATCTTAAAACACGTTCCTTATCGCGCGTTACGAAAGGAAATCATTTTTATGAGATACATTTTAATCGAAAGGAACTTCGTTCTATCCGGATGTCCCGTGACCTCTCAAGTTTTTTTGTTGGTTTAGCGTTCTGGAATATTGGAAGAATGGTGCATACTGCTCTACACTGTAAAATAGAAAAGTAACGCAATATTTAGAATGCATACATAATAGGTATACTATGACTTAAGACAATCAACATTTTAGTACTTCACCATGAAAAAGTCATAGAATTATTACCTCAGGAACGTACATGGGGAACAAAGTTGTTGAAGTTTAACCAAGTCGTGCCAGTCGTGTACATACACATGTTAAAATGCCTGTGACATTGACGTTTATTTGACAGTATTAACATAAAACACGCGTTGAGACAAAGTTGTATTATGCCTTCCTGCGTTGTAAACATTTGCAGAAACCATTCATTAACACAAAATAAATGTCACAGAATCACTTTCCAAACGTAAATAATCAAAATATCGCCGTTTTATAAAGTTTTAAAAACATTATTTAGTGTTTCAAAACATGACATATTTTCAACTGACATCTGACATTTCGTAACTTTGACGTAATTAAAATTTCAAAGGGTTACCAACCAAACTTTTGAAATCCCCCATTTTAATTACCGTTTTGTTAAATCTTCATTTATTAGATTTCCACGTGATAATGAAAATAAATGCGGTTATTGATTATTAATTCTTATATCACCATTTTCTTCCAAAAATATAATTTAAAATCGGACTAGTAGTTCCTGAGATTAGCGCGTTCAAACAAACTCTTCAGCTTTATAATACATATTACAGTATAGATAAGGTGATTGTGTTATAGATTACATTACAATAAATAAGTTAAATGATTATACGTTTTTTTTTTTATTTATGAAGATGTGATTAATATTAGAGAAATAATTAAGAATTTGTCGAATCATAGAACCATTACCACGAAAAAAGTCTGTATTCTACGATTTACACGGGAAGTACCCGATTTTTGGGGAAATTTTAAAACATGACATCTCCCAGTTTTCAACACATAGACATTTTTCACACACATTCAAAGCTTCGAATGCTTCCGTTTGTTGTTCACCATGTTGATTCCAGAGGTAATAATTCCATGGAAAAAGTAACCTTCTTATCGATTGTACAAGTCTTCAAAAAAGTCTTAATTCAATGATTAACGAGATAGAAATTATATTGCAGTAATTTAGAATTAGGTCCTCAAAATCTAAAGAAACGTTCAAAAATACCGTCCTAAATATAACCTCCAAGTTATTAACATACTGTAGGCGACTGAATCAGTTTTATTGATTTTATACATTTAAAATGTAAAGAACAGGCGACGATGACATCCTCTGTAAATCGATTTAATATTTTTTTATTAAAAACTCCTTTTTATCATACTCTTTTTAAAATTAAGAAGGAATGTTGGCGCGCTTTTTCGAATATCGAATTGTGTAAAAAAAATTAGTTGTGATTGCGTCATAATTTTCTTCCTCTGAAGTTTTATTTTCATTAAATGATTGTTATTATGTTCTTCGATGCACTGGCAGCCTTTGATTTCCTACACATACATATAAGAGATGTTCTAACTACATCAACGAAATTGCATAGCTCGAATATCTCAGATCACTAGTGCGATGAGATGAAATTAATATGTCGGTTGGAGCTAACCAAACACTATTGATTCGATGCATGTAGGAGAATACATTATCATATATGTTTTACAAGTAATAATGGTATTTATTGGCCCACCTCTCACTCCCATCACTGTAACTCCTGTGTAGCCAGGATCCACAGCGGCGACCATCGTAATGACTCTGAGCAGTGAAGCCCAGGAAAACCCGAGGGAAAGCTAACTTATCTTGGACCCCGCAAAGAATTTAATCAGAAGATGATAGAAGAAGTAGGAAAACATGAGTTTCGACTTACCTTCTCGCAAAAGCGGGAGACAATAAAATAGTAATGGTAGTGCATACGCTTTTAACATTTCTTATTTTAATAAATAATATGTGATAATAACTACAAAGTCGCTTTCTCTGTCCCTATAGGTATTCCTAATCATTAAAATTTTAATAGATAGAGTTCAGTTGATATTGGATGAAATATAGATTTTAATAGTAGATAGGTACGTTTTGTGGCGTGAAGTCGTGGTGGTCGAGTGGTCGAAGCGCTTCGTTCCGAACGGGAGGTCGCGGGTTCAAATCCGGCCGGCTTGTACCTCTAAATCTAAATGTGAAAAAGATTTATGTGCAATTTTTCACAACATCACTGGCTAAAAACGGTGAAGGAAACCTGCATGTCGGAAAAGGATTCTAAAAATCCTTTGAAGAAATGCGAAGTCCCCGATCCGCACTAGGCAAGCGTGGTGGACTATGCCTAATCCCTCTTCTGAGGAGACCTGAGCCCAACAGTAGGCAGTAATGGGTTGGTACAGGTACAGGTATTCCATCCGAACTTATATAGGTACATTAGTACATATTTACATAGCTACATCCAATGCAAGTTAATACCTACAATTAAATAGAATATATACTAAAACCTCGTAAAACTCAGATGAAAAATGGGAAACGAAGCTAAAACCGTCTAAACATACTTGTTTCTATCTTCATTTTCTAATATAATTTTGTATTTCCAAGTCTCCGACGTGACAGGTAGGTAAGCTGCCTCTGACGTTACTATTCCTTCGTGAATTTAGGTTCTTTTCACTCATGTTTGCGAAATTCTAAATTGTCTAGTCTTTTTTACGCAGTTTTTATATGTTACTAGCTGACTCGCGCAACTTCGTCTGCGCCGAAAAAAAAAATTAGGGGTGGACTACCCCTAACATTTAGGGGATGAAAAATAGATGTTGGCCGATTCTCATAGGTACCGGATAAGCACAAAAAATTTCATCAAAATCGGTCAAGCCGTTTCGGAGGAGTTCAAGTTCGAACACCGTGACACGACAATTTTATATATTAGATTTTTCTAGTTTTCGTGATGGGTTGGCTTAAACAACTTGTATTCCGCGTGGTCGTGTGTTTGATACCATTAAATCTTAATTTGTAAAAAGTTTTGTGTACAATTTATAACGATACTAACAATTTAAAACGGTGACAAAAATTTAATTAGAGAAGGACTTAAAACTCTAAAACCTATGTGTAGTTTTACTTAAATTTTTATAGGTACTGTGCATACTCTCATACATTTTAGCACTTTACAAAATTACACTACAAAGCACTTAAGATACCATGTGTCTCATTTAAAAAAAAATCTGTAGAGATCCATGAGCGACGGTAGCCACTTACAATACGGTGGCCCGTTGGCTCGTCTGCCTGCATGACAGTAAAAAAAATACTTGAATGAATTGAGCAGCAAAATTTGTACCTACTTCGTAAGATCTTGACAATTCGTAATTAGTTTAAATGGGTTATTTAACGTATAATTCAAACATTTTAATTGAAAGCTCAGCATCATTAAATATTAAAGGAAAAAGGTAAATTGGATTGTTAGTTTTGTATGAAAAATTCAAGAGGTCCCCCTCGGTGGAGAGAGATCTCTAGCCGATTTTCTGTTAGCAACAAACT
The DNA here is from genome assembly GCA_030269945.2 of Trilocha varians. Classification (NCBI taxonomy): domain Eukaryota; kingdom Metazoa; phylum Arthropoda; class Insecta; order Lepidoptera; family Bombycidae; genus Trilocha; species Trilocha varians. The sequence continues at coordinate 11,579,547 of AP028280.1, forward strand.
TTACTTCACATTGAATTCGCGAGTCGTCGGATTAAGGGATGGGAAGATTATCGATAAAAAATTTCGCAACTCTATTTAAGCTCTCTCAAAATCTTAACTTGGAAATTGTGTACAATATAAAACACACACTGGTTAAAAAACGGCAAAGGAAAATATGGTGAGAACCCGTATATTGGAGAATAATTCAACATCCTTCAAAGATATAATGTCCGAGAGAGCTGGTGGTCGCTTTGCCGACGACTGCCGGTTTAGCGTCCGGGGGTGATGGGGCGAGACGTGAGCGTTGATCGCGAACGTTCTGTCCTCGGCCGGGATTCGGACGCTGAGCGTGAGTGGCAGGAGGTTTTGGTGCGGTTCGACTCCCACATACCCCACTCGCGGGGCGGGTGGAAGTCCGGCGATTTCCTCCTGTCACAAAAAAAAAAGATATCTTGTGGGTTTAAGGACTTAATACCTATTACATTTGTTAGAAGATGCATTTTTTTGTGACTAAGCTTCTATTGACGTAAACAAATAGTCCAATAAATGTGTTGTAAAATCATAGAAAACATCGATAAAAAGTAATCGATAACACTATAATCCCATCCCTAGTTCTCGAGTACTTAGCAAGCGCTCCCGAAGTTTCAACTCCTCGTCTTGTATTATCAACTATTCTGCACAAGTTTTCTGATGCAACTGGCTTTAGCTGCAGATGATGAGGCTTATTATTAATGTTCATTTAAACATATTTCTGTATACCTTTTTTTTATTGACATATAGACAGACCAGCGAACAGCCAACTAACAGTGGTTTTCATTGCTTATGCGGCGCGACGGGAAAGAGTGCCGTGGGCGTAACGCGTCGCGCCGTCCCCCATAACCCCGTGCTGGGTTCTGGCCTCAGCCGGGATTCGGACGCTGAGTGTGAGCGGTTGGAGGTTTTAGTGCGGTTCAACTCCAACATACCCCGGAGATTTCCTCCAACTAAAAAAAAAAAGCTTAAGGACCTCTGTAATATCAGGAGACACTGAAAGGCCATTACTAAGGACGAAAGCCTTGTGAAGGTATTGTTCTGTAGAGTTTAATGATACCTACGACATCACAACCATCTCATAGACGTCCACTGCTGGACATAAGCCTCCCTCTGATTTCGTCACAATAACCGGTCCTGCGCTGTTTGTCTTCAGTAACTTCTCGTGGTCCAAACTTGGTGGTCATTCTACCTTGTAGCAGGTCTACCCGCGTTGCACTATCAGCCACTTCATCCGTTCCATTGTCTTTGGACTATGAATACGTGTTGTCACACGTTCCTCTTTAAACGTTTACGAATAGTCCTGCAGAGGACATAGCAGCCCATAAAGACCTTTCATTGCAGAGGTTCATGAGTGACGGTAACCACTTATCATTAGATGAACCTTAAGCTTGTTTACCTGTCTTGCAAAAAAGCTTACAAAATCTAATATATAAAATTCTCGTGTCACGGTGTTCGAACTTGAACTCCTCCGAAACGGCTTGACCGATTTTGTTGAAATTTTTTGTGCTTATCCGATATCTATTAGAATCGGCCAACATCTATTTTTCATCCCCCTAAATGTTAGTGGTAGTCCACCCCTATTTTTTTTTTATTATTATTTATGAGAATCGGCCAACATCTATTTTTCATCCCCCTAAATGTTAGGGGTAGTCCACCCCTATTTTTTTTTTTATTTTTTCGACGCAGACGAAGTTGCGTGGGGCAGCTAGTATTTTATAAAGAGTAACCTATAATTTGCTGCCTTATTTTTTAGCTACCTATAAGTAAACCAAATCACTTACATCCGTCCTTAGGTAACAATAAACCTCTCTCAAACCAAAATAAACAACATTTTTGCAAAATACTCCATTAGCCTCCCTTTAAAGTCCAATTTGGTGATAAAAATAATAGCACATTGTCAGTGGAAGGAGCGCGGGTTCCAAATTACATCGTAAAACTGTCAGCTGGGTCAGGGTCTCGACCTGTTGCACAATGTGGACCCATTTAACAGTTTTATAACTACGTCTCTTTTATAATCTTTGATCATAATAAAAATTCCCGAGCGCTATACCTAACTTCTTTGAAAACAAATGACGGTGACGGCCGACATGTCAACGGGGGTTTTGTATGTATTGGCCGGCATTGAAACTATGTGAAACACCGTTTGATAGTTGGCCTACCCGTTGTTGTTTGCGTGTATTGGAAGTTGGCGATCCAATACGTTATCGTAACTCTAGAAAAGAAATACTTAAAACAATTTTTTTTTTTTTATAGCCATGTAGGCAGACGAGCCAACGGGCCACCTGATCGTAAGTGGTTACCGTCGCTCATGAACCTCTGCAATGTCAGGGGATATTGAGGGGTCGCTACCTACGACCTAACTTTAAGGACCCTCCTGAAGCCTCGTTTGAAGAAGGACAAGTCATAGCGCCCTGGGAATACCGAAGAGTATACCGAAATTCCCGTTTGAAAGAAGTTTTTCTGTAATTGCAATTATTAATAGGAATGAAAACTGTAACAAACAAAATAGGTACAATTTCGTGTCTCCATAGTTATTGTTTATTTGTAATAGGCACAGGATTACAGCCATACAGCCAAAGTAATTAACAAATCCCTTAAAATGATCCGTCTAAATGACAACACTGTCACCCAATCCCCTCTTATCCCCCATTTGTCCCGAAATATCCTTCATTCAATATTTACTTCCATAATTATGTCCGGCTTTATCCGGGATCCATCATTTGATCATGAAAAGGTTGTGAGAATTACGGTCGAGATGAGGCACATTGTCTATTACGGGTATTGTCTCTATGTGTTTTCCTTTAATTATATAGGGTGATATTTTAAAGAAGGTACATATTGCAGGAGGATGATGAGTACTCTGTTCTAAAACGGAATATTAAAAAAAATAGGTAAAATAACAAAATATTTTTTTTTTAATCTATATTCGACAAAACTACCTCAAACATAAACAATTTCGGCTAAAAGAGTGTTGACTAATGATCTCTAGTGATCTCGCGCACCCCACACCTCCACCACACCCATCAGCTGTCGAAAAACCATCATTTTGCAAGATTTTGCATTACTAAGGCATTAAGCCATATTCTTTGGTAATAATATGTTTACTGGTCGTATATAACCATCAGCTACCATGACCTTCAATATGTACCCTCACTAAGAAATCACCCTGTATAGGGCGATTTGTTAATGATAATACATACTCAAAGTTAAAATAATATTATAATGCGTAGACAAACTACGTTAGTTGAGTGCATGATACATTTTTCCTTTTATTTTTTTGGAACGAATTTCCTTATCACGCGATATCGAAAGGGGGCTAGACGGAAATTCTTATGAAAAAGTTGTCACGACACTTTTTTGTTGTAGATGATTATCGCTAGATGGCGCTGTAATTAAAATCTTTTAAAACAATTCCTTATTTTGTTTTATATGGTTAATGCTAGATGGCGCTGTGATCAAAATATTTTATTTAAGTTATAATTAAATAAAATTTTATTACAATTCCCTCACTAATTAATCGAAAGGAACTTCGTTCCATCCGCGTGTCCCTTGACATCTCTCAAGTTATTTTTCTTCTCTCACTGTTTATTACCTTGAAGTTACGCGACCTTATCGTAAGCGGTTACCGGCGCTCATGGACCTCTGCAATGTCAGGGAACAGGGCCTACCTTTAAGGGTTTTCTTCAAGCCTCGTTTGAACAACGTCTCTTATTTAATTTTATTCTACAATCCCACATAATATCATACGAGCAGATATAAGATATTTAATAACGTTATATTAGTTTCTTCATTACGACATGTTGCTTGTTTATTAAGTTGAAAGAAGCTCGATGTTAAGCCCTGTCTCGTAGGGACGCATCCAGAATACAATGTACAAGGACTTTTATTAAAACAAGTTACAAGAAATAGCGTTTTTAGAACTCACTCAACTGGGATCGGCAACCAAATTGGTTTGTTTACTTTTGCCAAGTCTGTGGCAGGAGCCAAAATTGAGCACAGTTCTAAAACTTGTTTTGTTTACATGTTTTAATCGTCTCATATTTTACGGAGATGATATATTTACGCTGATAATGCAATACAGCGTCGTTTAGTAATAAAGATTTAAAAATATAAGGTTTAATTAAAAATCTAAATTAAATATTGTTGGAAAAAATGTTTTTAAAAAGGGGCTCAAACACGGTATGGATTCCGAACGAAGTCCCCAGTTTCGCCGTCTAGCGAATAGTGATATTCTCAGTTGAGTGGCTAAGTTGTAGGTTATATTTTTAAAATTTTTGTCGCAGCAATTACGTGAAATTTCGGTTGAAAACTTCCCTCAAAAAAATGGATTTTTTAACCAAAAAAATCGTTTATTGCATCCTAAAAACATTCTGACGACTGTGATGCCAAATTTTTGAAATTAAATGATTTATCATATTACTCACTACATCCTAAGTAAAACCAAATTTACTTTATACTTAAATCTCATTAAATAGAAAAAAAAAACTAGAGATGTGTCTTGGGACACCCGAATAGACCGAAGTTCCTATCGATTGAAACATATCTTATAATTTTATATTTCCTAACGTAACGCGCGATAAGGAACGTGTTTTAAAAGATTTTGATCACAGCGCCATCTAGCGATAATCTTCCAAAACAAAAGAAGTGTCGTGACAACTTTTCGTAATATTTTATTCCGTCTAGCCCCCTTTCACAACGCGCGATAAGGAACTTCGTTCCAATAACTATAATTTACTACAGTTACTGCCTTTTCTTAACAGAAGGCCCATGCAGAAGGTACTTTTGAATATTAAAGTCAAAAATTTGATAATTAACTACACCATATTTTTTTTTATTGCCATGTAGCAGACGAGCCAACGGGCCACCTGATCGTTAGTGGTTACCGTCGCTCATGAACCTCGGCAATGTCAGGGGACATTGAGGGGTCGCTACCTACGACCTAACTTTAAGGACCCTCCGCAATTTCCATATTTTCCCAACCGCTTCAGTTTACAAATCAAGGCAAAGCTAAAACTTTAGTGTATCGTGGAAGCATTGGAGAGCTCTCGTCTCGCAATAATATCCATTGTCAGATCTCGCTGAATGCGTTCGGAGTTCCTTCACGTTTTGTACTCATCGGATCTGCCATAAATGAATTAAGGAAGATCATTTAGTTAGATTATTAAGATGGGAATCGAGAGTTTAATGATTTGTACATGTGAATTTAACGTGCACTGAATGTACCTATGTACCTATAAGGTAAGGTACGTAGACCTTGCGCTTTGAGTCCTAAAATTAGTAGAAAGATGGTGAGGTATTTCTTATGGCACGTAAGTTGTCACGACACTTTTTTTTGTTTTAGATGATTATCGCTAGATGGCGCTGCGATTAAAATCTTTTAAAACAATTCCTTATTTTGTTTTATATGAATAATGCTAGATGGCGCTGTGATCAAAATATTTTATTTAAGTTATAATAATTAGTTAGTTTAAAACGTCTGTCTCTCTCTCTCTTTCTAATAACTTAAAAAAATTAAATTTTGTTACAATTCCCTCACTAATTAATCGAAAGGAATTTCGTTCCATCCGGGTGTCCCTTGACATCTCTCAAGTTTTTTTATTATATTTCGATAGTAGGTGGTTCAAAAGTAATAATAAACCCGTAGGATAATAAAACTTGTGAAAAAGAGCTACGTTTTTTTTATTGTTACCTCACTTCAAACCTATGTATATAAAGGGTAGATAACGCACAATTTCGGCATGTTTGAGTTACTAACTGATCCTCGATTTGCTCCGTCCAACATTGCAATGTAAAGGCATCCTTAGCTCCATTACTGGAGAGGACATCAGAGAGATTAATAATCGTTAAGATGGAACTCGGTGTGAATAGACCTCGTGGACCTTTGATCAACTTGTCGAGTCATTCACGGACTTATGCTGTAAATGTTGTACAATTGTTCTTTGTGATAATCAACGGGAAATGAAGCAGATTTGGTTTGTTTTTTTATGCCAAGTAACCAAAATTGATCACGACGTGATGTTAATTCTAAAAGTTGTTATGTTTACGTTTTGTATCTTCGAATATTTAACGATATAATTTTGTTTTAAATGTAATTATGTGTAGTCAAAATTAAGTAGCAAAGAATTGGAAATATATTACAGGGTATACTCGAACTCACATCACGACATACCACACTCACTGTATCTACAAGACTCTCTGCGTATGAGTGATGTGAGTTCGAGTTTCAGTGGTACCACCCAAATGCGAACGAGAAAGAGGGTAGACAGATTTGTTTGCTCTTAAATCGACCCGCAGTATCCAGTCTTCTCGTGATCATGACGTTTGCAACAACGTTGAAATATCGAGACAACTCAATTAATTAAATATCGCGGTAAGAACCCGTTGAAAAATGCATGAAAGTATTATAGAAAACCGCGAGTGTCTGAATAAGTTTATTACTATAACTTGTTTGAAGGACAAGTCATGGGTAATCGGTCGGGAAACATCGAGGAAGGGACCTCATTCCAATATATTTTAAAGTTTGAAAAAGAATTTCAATTACATTTTGAGATTCGACGCAAAACGTTAAAGTTGTTGCGACTGTATTCCTTCCGCAATTTGTTTGCAATTTAAGAATTTTCTACGATAGGCAATTTTTAGCGAATAAGTGTCCGGAAAAGGTCGATGTGCTTTTAATATTTTACGAGTCATACTCTGGACAAAATTAACTGACCCAAAAAGCTTGTCCGGGTACAATGGATAAATAACACCTTTTTGTTAGTTTTATTAAGGTTTCATAGTGGCGCGCAGTCCGTAGAACTAAATAAGCACTGTATACCCGAAATTTAGTTATTTAATAGTATAAAAACAACTATTGATGGAAAAATAACTAATGATCGTCGTAAGGTCTTTACGACGATCATCGCCTTTCATATGAGAAAAGAATCAACCAAATCGGTCAACTCAAACTCAAGTTATGCGGGCACAAAAATTTGTTAAGCTGAAAATCTAATGCTTTATTGTATTTCAAATACTTTTTTTATGAAATTTGAGCACTGAATAAATGTATTTTCTTTCTTTTACAAAAAAAATACACTTAATTTCATAATCGTTTTTTCCTTTAAAAAATACCATCCCACCCTGTATTTCGTAACAAACAAAGTAAATCTCAGAATACAAGTAAAGACACCACTCTCTACTTCAGAAAAACATCGTAATCTTCCACTTACGAACAGAAAAAAAAACTTTGTTACACTCAATTAAACTTCGGAAAGTTAGCTTAAGAGCTCAAAAGAGTTTTACTTCGAATTCATTTCGAATTTTCTTTGAGGAAGTTTATCTTAATTAGAAAAAAGTTTAAGTAAAAGAGAATGAACTGTTAATGTTGGGTAATCAAATGAGTCTGGATGGTTTATGATAATTAGTAAAATCAAATAAATTAGTAAATATGATACCTACGAATAAAGAGCAAAAAAGCGGAAGGGAGATATTTGACAACCTTTATATATCGCCTAGATTTGTTTGAACGCGCTAATCCCAGGAATCGCGGGTCCGATTTGAATAATTATTTTATTTTATTTATTGACAATAAGAAGAACACAAACAAATTTAGTGTTGGATAGTCCATTTATCGAAGAAGGCTATGTTGTAATATTTTCAAAAATCATAGGGATTCGTACTAAACCAATAATGTAACCGAAGGCTAAAAAAAATAACAAGGTAAGAACATCTTCCTGTTCCGAAACTCCTTCCTCTTTTCTAGTACAACTCAATTTCTCAGTACTGTACTGTACCAACCCATTACTGCCCACTGTTGGGCTCAGGTCTCCTCAGAAGAGGGATTAGGCATAGTCCACCACGCTTGCCCAGTGCGGATTGAGGACTTCACATATCTTCAAAGGATTTATAGAACCCTTTTCCGACATGCAGGTTTCCTCACGATGTTTTCCTTCACCGTTCATAGCCAGTGGTGTTGTGAAAAATTGCAGCTGGCCGGTTTTGAACCCGCGACCTCCCGTTCGGAAGGAAGCGCTTCGACCACTCGGCCACCTCGACTTTTCTCAGTAAAAACATATCAAAATCATGTTTCAAACAAAGCATTGTTCCAGTAAAACATCGACGTAATTCTCGGAGATTAATCTTATAATCCGTATCACTTTTTCAAACGGATTCCCCGTAGATATATAAATTATTGTTTCATGCGGAGGCGGTATTTTTAATTATTTTCCCGCCTAATTGCCTATTTGTTCGAGCTTGATGATAGGCCATTTTGTCTGGCAAATAAATTAACGTTTTTACTGTTCTTTTTTTATTTTGTACAGGTTTATTGTTGTCTTTGAGGCAGGCTTTTGTTTTTTTTTTGTAAATATAGATTTTTACACTACAACACCACTGGCTAAAAACTGCAAAAGAATATCGTGAGGATTCCTGCAAATAGGAAAAGTTCCTTACTATATGGAACCACCGCGGTCATCCACGGTCCGTTTCAGGAACACTTTTTTGCCACGCACCATCCGGCTATGGAATGAGCTCTCCTCTTCGGTATTCCCAGAGCGCTATGACTTGTCCTTCTTCAAACGAGGCTTGAGGAGGGTCCTTAAAGTTAGGTCGTAGGTAGCGACCCCTCAATGTCTCCTGACATTGCAGAGGTTCATGAGCGACGGTAACCACTTACGATCAGGTGGACCGTTGGCTCGTCTGCCTACATGGCAATAAAAAAAAACAGCAAATCCATAATCCTTCGAAGTTCAATAAAGTCCTAAATCTGTATTGGATTAACGTGACTATGGCTGATTCCTCTACTGAGATGACCTGAGTTTTATAATAAGGAACACAATATTTAACAAAGAATAATGTACCACTGAATCTTTCACCGAAAATGAAATGGCAATAAGGGACTGGACTTATTGATTTTCGTGCTGTTTATTTGGTGCCATTTTAAGGCGCTAATTGTACCAAAATCTAAATAGTTATATATTTTATAAAAGGTTTTAATTTAAAAAACATAATTAATCTGTTTAATTAATAATTAATATTCAACATTCACAATGGTTTCTTCTCAGAAAACGTAAACTGTATGTTCGTATAATCTTCTTCGGGGTACAGAAGCAGAAATCTGAAATGAGATGAAAAGCAGCATTTTATACAGGGTGATTTTTAGTGAGGGTATATATTGAAGGCCATGGTAGCTGATGGTTATATACGACCAGTAAAAATATTATTACCAAAGAATATGGCTTAATGCCTTAGTAATCGCAACTTAAAAATATCTAAAATTCTTGCAAAATAATGGTTTTTCGACAGCTGATGGGTGTGGTGGAGGTGTGGGGTGCGCGAGATCACTAGAGGTCATTAGTTAACACTCTTTAAGCCGAAATTGTTTATATTTGAGGTAGTTTTGTCGAATTTAGATAAAAAAAAATATTTTGTAATTTTACCTATTTTTTGTAATATTCCGTATTATAACAGAGTACTCATCACCCTCCTGCAATATGTACCCTTCCTAAAAAATCACCCTGTATATGTCTCTAACAACCAATATCAAGTATATTTTATTGTCAACATAATGAATTACGTAACTTTTAGGTCTTATGTAGAAAATACTCAGGTCCGCCATTAGCGCAATTTGCTTACAATATGTAGGTAAATAATTTTTGATGTAGTTTAAGTAATTTTAAGCATAATTCTTCTAATATTTATCACATTATCTTGGCATAATTATAGCTTTTGAGTCTACGAGAAAATATCAAACGGATTTTGAAGCAAACGAACCAACCCTTGATCATATGTCGTTACCGTCGCTCATGGACCTCTGCAATGTCATGGGACACTAAAGGGCCGCTACCTATGACCTACCTTTAAGGAGCATCATTACCCACTGGTCTGTTTATACGTATATTTCTGCTAGATTTGTGAAACTGGGGAACTCGCCCGCTGTCACGTCATGCTTAATTTTGACTGCCAAAGATTTTAATGCAATTCTCAGTTGATATGCCTCGTTTCGAACTACGGAACCTTAAAACTAGTCTATAATATACCTTCGTAATGGTATTCTGCTCATGACATGTCGTAGCCGCTTTGTATATAACACCACGACCTTGTTAGCGAGGTCAGCCTGCTGTAACTCTTGGTTAGCCCAGTTGGACCATTCTGATAACCTCGCTGGAATTTATTAAACAAATTAAATACAGTTAGAAAACGAATCATTTACAATCAGGTAGGGTGTGTGAAAAAGATTTATGTGCAATTTTTCACAACACCATTGGCTAAAAACGGTGAAGGAAAACATCGCGAGGAAACCTGCATGTCGGAAAAGGATTCTAAAAATCCTTTGAAGATATGTGAAGTCCCCAATCCGCACTGGGCAAGCGTGGTGGTCTATGCCTAATCCCTCTTCTGAGGAAACTTGAGCCCAACAGTGGGCAACAATGGGTTGGTACAGAACAGAACAGGGTGTGGATTTGTCTACTTGTCAAATAATATTAAATACTGTCCGTATACGACCGAACGGGAGGTCGCGGGTTCAAATCCGGGAGGTACAAGCCGACCTCTAAATATAAATGTGAAAAAGATATATGTGCAATTTTTCAAAACAACACTGGCTAAAATGGTGAAGGAAAACATCGTGAGGAAACCTGCATGTCGGAAAAGGGTTCTAAAAATCCTTTGAAGATATGTGAAGTCCACAATCCGTACTGGGCAAGCGTGGTGGACTATGCCTTCTATAATTTGATGCGACAAGTCTTTGTGCAGTTATTGAACAACGAAAGTTTTCATTGTATGTAGTTATTTACCTACTTAAGTTCACTCGATGCTACTTAAATAAAAACAGAACATATTTAAAAATCAGCAAAAAACACTCTTAATTACAGACTAATTAACTTAGTCTACAAAACTTCGGAACTTTTACTAAAAAATAAGTCGAGGAGACCAAAATGCAGGAGTTTTGTGACGATTTCTAAAGACTCCGCGAGAGATACGCTTGCTTTACAATTGAAAGACATCGTAAAGAGCAACTGAGTCGTTAAAGAAGAAATTCAGCTATAATTATGAGAGCTCTGATTTCACCCTCTGACATTAAGCTTCGTTCCTTTAATTTTAATGGTCTCGTAAAGGCTCAGAGGGCCCATGAACTCAAATACATTAAATATTCAAAGGCTTATGATTGATGAATACTGGACGGGGTGATTAAAACTGATTTTATGGGTAATATTGAATTTTGACAGCACTGGTTGAAAACTTAAAAAGAACACAGTGTGGAAAAATCTACATATTAAAGGAGGCGGCGTGACGGGAAAGAGTGCCGTGGGCGTAACGCGTCGCGCCGTCTCTCATAACCCCAGGTTCTGGCCTCAGCCGGGGTTCGGACGCTGAGTGTGAGCGGTTGGAGGTTTTAGTGCGGTTTAACTCCCACGTACCCCGCACGCCACGCGGGTCCGGTGATTAAATAAAACTAAAAAAAACATTAAAGAAAATTTGAAAGATATTATGTTACCCACTTTCATATTTTAAGGAAAATATATTTTCTTTCATTTCTTTGGGAAATAACAGTACAGTACGACCCATAATTGTCCTGGCATTGCAGAGGTTCATGAGCGACGGTGACCGCTTACCATCAGGTGGGCCTTAGGCTCGTTTATCTATCTTGCAATAAAAAAAAGTCATCATATTGTTAGATCTGCATCTAATTTGAAAGAGATGTCTTATTTCTCTATCTACTTTCTAACAAAAAAGACAATAAATCTTTCATGCGTTTTCAACGGGTTCTTACCACGATATTTAATTAATTGAGTTGTCTCGATATTTCAACGTTGTTGCAAACGTCATGATCACTAGAAGACTGTATACTGCGGGTCCATTTAAGAGCAAACAAATCTGTCTACACTCGTTAATGTGAAATATAGTGGTAAGAACGTTGAAAATGCATGAAAGTATTGTAGAAAACCGCGAGTGTCTGAATAAGTTTACAATAAATCTTGTTCACAAAAAACTACTATTATACTTCTATATTAAGCATAGCTCTAAAAGTATTCGTCAGATCTTAAGATAAATTGAATGGGCGACGACGATCATCACCCTTTATATGAGAATCCATCTGAACCTAAAGTAATAAGCACAAAGTATTTATTTAAGGAAGTCGAGCAAAAATGAACGTCTATTATTACCTGTGATAGGATCGTTGTTATCCGGATCGCTGATATCAAGTACGTCCACCACAACATCCAGGTTCTCTTCTCCCAAACTCAAGTAGGTTTTATTCTCTTGCTGAATCAACTCGAACGGATAAGTTGCTTGTACTGTTGCTGTAATAGACACGGTTATACTTATCAGGAAATTCACGTTTTATTTATTAAGATCAACTTTATTGATCAGACATAAAAATACCAGCTCAGGTCACAACAAATACTTAACAATAATTAATATAATTGTACTATAGGCTTTTGCTAAATGCATATGAATAAATAAACCAAAAAAACTTTTTTGTTTGTTTCGATTTCAAGTGATCTCTGAAACGAAACCATTTTTATGGAACTTTCATTGGTACATCCGCTGTATCTAGGAGCAACCAGAAACAAGTAGTTTTCCTCATACAGACAAAATTTCGGGTCAGCTTGTGTACACTAATATTATATGAGGAAAACGGTCTGTTTGGTTATAATGTATTGGTTCAAAAATTACTGGACAATAATGTAAACCAAGGTGTGAAAAGAATACCCAAGAACTTTCTTACATCCCGTGCGCTGCAATAACTATTGATTATAGAACAAAATGATGTGCTATTGGGTTTGCATATCTTATTAAAATCTAACAGTGCTGCCTGAACCCCTTTAAGACGCCGAAGAAGTTGCAAGGATCAGCTAGAGAGAGTTCTAAACTAGTTAAACTCTAACAAAAAACTTCGAACCAAAAACAATATCTAAATAACACATTCATAAACTTAGTAAGAATTTAGCAAAGTTCACGAAGGACACTAAACCTTTAATCTGACGCCAAGCCTTGAGTAACCAAGAACAATGGCGCGATTATGGAGAGGCCCGAAAGAGGACCCTGAATAGGGACTTGTTTATGTGCCTATTGTCATGTATAATATTGTTGTAAGCAAAATTTTAGGTATTCAATAACGCTAACTCGATTTTGCGGGTTGGTTGGCAATTTTAGGAATGTTGTCATGTGAATTTTGGAAGTAGTAACACATTAGCAATACAGTAGGTATAAGAGCTAGAGATGAAATGAAAAATTAAAATAAATTTATTCATAAAAAACTTAAAATCTAGACATAGTATCAAAAATTACTTTCGGTGAAATTTACATCGAACAAGCTTTAAATAAACTTAAGATTAAATTTTGAATATAATTTATAAAAAGTTATGATCATACACTGAAAACGACTGTAGATACTAAAAATTCTTTCGCTTGCTTCTGTAGTAGTTATTGAAATTGTTGAATTAAAAAACTACATGGTAAGTTTTGCATAATATTAGCATTATATTGTGGCGACCAATAATAGCGCGCGAGATCCTGAATCGCGGTTACGACATTTGCAAGAATCCTCGCATATATACGACATCTGAAATCTACTACATCGGGCTTCGGCCTGACCAGGCATACACTACCTCGCCCGGTCGGAGATCTCCCTTTGGCCATAAGTCCACTGATTCCCACAATATTAATGAAAAACTCTATAAGCTAATTTCATTAAAAATAGTTATCATTCTTCCCAAACGTATCCAATTTAAAAGTGGTAAAAAAAATCTTTTTCTACATGTCTACCCCCTTAAATCATCAGCTGGTTATTAACACCGGCTTGAAATCCCTATGTCTATACTTTATATTTTAGCAATGACCTTCAAAGTGCAGCCTTGAATACCACTGCGCAAATTAAACAATGTCTCTCCAGCTCAATGAAGCGGAGACAGAGGCATCAGCGTGGAATTAATACCTTTCACCTATTTAATAATATTAATTTCAAAATGGAGGCTTGTTAAAAACTTATATTGCTTCCAAATGGCAATACCAAACGAGGTACACGAAAATTCCAATACAGTAGGGTCACCTCTCACTCCCACCACTGTAACTCCTGTGTAGCCAGGTCACAGCGGCGACCACCGTAATGACTCTGAGCAGTGAAACCCAGGAACCCGAGGGAAAGAACCGCAACGAATTAAATCAGAAGATGATAGAAGGATTAGAAACATGAGTTGACTTCGCAGGAGTTTATTGTAACTTACCATTTCCGGAAAATCTTCTCAAAGGGCCTGAAAATGAAACATTAAATTAATGACATGTTGTTTTAAAATATGATTGATGAAAAACAATTATAAACACAAATAATTATATTTTACCTGTATGTAGTGAGATGTTTTTGAAGTCTGAAACCAAAAGTATACAATATTTACCACAATGATCATGGTCCAAATAAAATTAATAAAATGACAGTTATAATGCTTTAAAACAAAAACGATTTTAGGTTTTTTTTATTGCCATGTAGGCAAACGAGCCAAGGAGCCACCTGATCGTAAGTGGTAACCGTCGCTCATGAACCTCTGCAATGTCAGGGGACACTGAGGGGTCGCTACTTACAACCAAAAAACTTAGATTTTAGGCTTGTAATAAAAACAATCAGGTACTTATTCGACCTTTTTTTATTATTGCTTAATAGATACACGAGCCTACGGCCCACCTGATGGTAAGCAGTTACCGTCGCTCATGAACCTCTACAATGCCAGGGCAAAGAGGGGCCGTTATCTATCACCTACCCATACAGGACTTTTCTTAAACCTCGTTTAAAGAGGGATATATCATAGCACTCCGGAAACACCATGGACCTAAGTATAAAAAAACTTAGTTTCATGAAATGACGCTAATGAGGAAAAAAATATAAATATGTTTAACATAATAATTCGTTTTAAAGAAAATTTAGACATAATGTAACTGTAAAGTCAAGACAAATAAAACGAGCCCAAACACGAGCCTTGTTTAGTACAGGAGTTCCTATCGTTTCGCCTCCATCATCAGATCAGCTCCATTATATCATATTATTGCATTGTCACGCAATACAGGGTGATTTGTTAGAGAGGGTACATATTGCAGGAGGGTGATGAGTACTCTGTTCTAATACGGAATATTACTAAAAATAAGTAAAATTACATTTTTTTTTTTAATCTAAATTCAACAAAACTACCTCAAACATAAGCAATTTCGGCTTAAAGAGTGTTGACTAATGACCTCTAGTGTATTTCTATGTGGTGTTACAATAAAGAATTTTCTATCTATCTATCTATCTCTAGTGATCTCGCGCACCCCACACCTCCGCCACACCCATCAGCTGTCGAAAAACCATCATTTTACAAGAATTTTAGATATTTTTAAGTTGCGATTACTAAGGCATTAAGCCATATTCTTTGGTAATAATATTTTTACTGGTCGTATATAACCATCAGCTACCATGACCTTCAATATGTACCCTCACTAGGAAATCACCCTGTATACATCTGCTTGCAAACTGACAGCTCAATCGGAAACCGGGAGTTTGTCAAATTTAGCTTGCATTCCACCCGTACTTACATAGTTACATCCAGTGCAAATTAATATAAAGCTTGTACAATCTATATTACCTCGCTCAAGTATCCTGCATGGTTGCGTGCCATTATTTTTTTGTTGTATCCGAATTGGCATCTCTAAAGTTATTGAATATTCTTTGCGCTGGTTGTTCATACTGTAACAGATATTAAATCATCAGTCAATTTACCGTTTATAATTAATTCTCAAAAGATTTATTGGGTTGGAACGAAGTTCCTTATCGCGCGTTATCGAAAGGGGGCTAGACGGAAAAAAATCTTACGAAAAGTTGTCACGACACTTTTTTGTTTTAGATGATTATCGCTAGATGGCGCTGTTATCAAAATCTTTTGAAACATGTTCCTTATCGCGCGTTAAGTTAGATTTTTTTTTTTTTTTTTTTTAATTTTTATATATTAATATCTCCTTTTACTTCTCTTGTTCCGTCGACCATACCTACTGTAAATAATTTTGCCTATTTCCTATTTTTATGACGTCACTATTTTAGATTTTGAATAAACATTCGGCAAATATTATTGATGAGTCTTAATAGAATGAAAACGGCAACTTCAACACAAACAAACTATTCGTTTTAAAAGTAAGTAATGCGATCTTAAAAAAACATTGGATCTCAACGACCATCATCTTTCACCTGACATCAGAATCATTGAAATCGGCAGTGGCGTGCAGAGCATATAGGCAAACATGCACTGCATACCCTAGATTTTCAAATTACATTAAAATAGCAACTAAAAACGATAAAATGCTGTATACTTTATAGACCTCTAGTTTTATTATTTGCATTTATTGAATGAAAACTGGGAGCACATTTATTGTAGGCTGTAAATTTGTAAAACAATAAGGTAAAATTTGTAAAAAAATAAGTGAAATTTATATTTCTGCATACCCTGACTGAAACATACACACACGCCACTGGAAATCGGTCCACCCAAAACTAAAGTTATGAAGAACTAAACATAAAAAACAGACAAATTGAGTTCTTTTTGGTCAAAAATGTATTTTTAAATTCATCTTGTTGTTCTTGCTATGTGGTTATGTACCCTGCTTATTACCACTTTAAAGTCTAAATTCATTTACCTGACAGCCACCAGAGTGCAGACTTCTATCCCACTGATTTCCACGCACGTTCCACTGTCTCCGTATTGGTACACATACGGTTTATAAGGCTCAATATTAAGCTCCTTGTTGCCCAACAAAGCGTGGTCCCTGAGAGCTTTGTATTGTCGTTTGAAGCATTCAAAGTCAGTAGAGTGACAAGTGATTATGTAGCGATCTGTGGACAATAATTTGTTTGAAAGAAAACTTTATAAATACAAGCTTTTATGAACTTATTCAGACACTCGCGATTTTCTATAATACTTTCATGCATTTTCAACGGGTTCTTACCGCGATATTTAATTAATTATTTATTTTAATTTATGGGTCGTGACTCGTGATGTGAGTTCGAATTCCAGTGGTACCACTCAAAAGCGAACGAGAAAGAGGCTAGACAGATTTGTTTGCTCTTAAATCGACCCGCAGTATCCAGTCTTCTCGTGATCATGACGTTTGCAACAACGTTGAAATATCGAGACAACTCAATTAATTAAATATCGTGGTAAGAACCCGTTGAAAATGCATGAAAACTTTTATGATCCTGGATATCATGTAGCACTAGTGCTAGCTAATACAAGTAAAACGAGCTCAAACACGATTGTATCTAAGCTACAGGAGTTCCTATGACCACCTTCCGAATCCATCATCATATTAGCGCCATTTTGTCACATTATTTAATTGTCACGCGATATACATCTGCGTGTAAAATTTCAGATCAATCGGAAACCGGTTTGTCCAATTAAGCTTGCAAAATTCTACCCGAACGTACATAGTATCCAGTGCAAGTTAATATAAAGCTTGTAAAAATATTCTAGACAGAACTAGATAAACATCCGACTGGTAGTTTTTGTGCTATTTCTGACAATACTAATGTATTTTTATTTTCATCTCAACAGGCTATCGGATCGTAAGTGTTTACCGTAAATCAAGTCAAAGTCAAATCATTTATTTCAAATTAGATGTGGACACATTTATTAATAATATCTTTATTATTAATAATATTCATATTTAATACAAAAAAACGTCAATTTTTTTTTTTCAATAAATTATAAACAATTTAAATTTGATTAAAAATCACGTGACTTTAAACGCACCGTGATTGACTGTGACGTCAAATTGTTAACTTCTGAGTAGTTCTGAGGATCGAAATTTGAATTTGGTATAAATACTAATGACAAGTGAAGAGTGAAAACTAACATTATGACGTCACACACGCTCGGGATCTGTCGGTGTATTTACGGTACTGAATTCAAAAAATTGAATTTTACTTTAATTTACCTATCTTTTGAAATCAAAAAAAAATGTAGTATAACTAATTTTTATATGACCTTTCCATTTATTATTTAAAATTTTTTTTTTCAAATACCCAATTTTGATGAAACATGAATATGACATGCCTTATGTAGAAATAAGTACAAAACATCTTAAGAAAACTCTCTTTGTTTCACAAGAATGTAAATGGTACTTTATTATGACAAAGAGTCATACTTGACAAACCCCGCTTCATTTAGCCACAATTTGCATTTCCACAAGATCGCACTAAGCCAGGCCGAATGCAAATTACAAATTTACTTCAAAATAAACTAAGTACATTCCTTGTTCCTACGACAATATTGCGTTTTCCTGTTTTTTTTTGTTTTAGGTAAATTTTCGTTTGTTTTTTATTGCAAAACATTTACGAGCCTATAACAACACCTGGTGGTAAGTGGTTACTGTCGCTTACGAGCCTCTGCAATGTTAGACATTGAGGCCGCTACCTACGATCTACCTTTAAGGACCGAATCTTGAAGAAAAACAAGTTATAGCGCCCTACGTTTTAGTAGGAAATAAATATATAGGTACCTACCGATACTACTGAACTGTACTGTAACATACCATTACTGCCCACTTATGGGGTCAGGTCTCCTCAGAAGAGGGATTAGGCATAGTCCATCACGCTTGTCCAATGCGAACTTCACATACCTTCGAAGGATCATTAAAATGCTTTTCCGACATGTAGGTTTCCTCACGATGATTTCCTTAACCGTTTTTAGCCAGTGGTGTTGTGAAAAAATGCACATAAGATTTATGTGCATTTTTTGACACATTAGATTTAGAGGTACCGGTTTTGGTACTACTCTGACTACTGGGGGTGTAGCGACGGGAAAGTGTGCCGCAGTGCGTAACGCGTCGCGCCACCCCGCATAACCCCGTGCTGGGTTCTGGCCTCAGCCGGGGTTCGGACGCTGAGTGTGAGCGGTTGGAGGTTTTAATGAGGTACAACTCCCACATACCCCACCCGCGGGGTGGGTGGGGATCCGGCGATTTCCTCCAACTAAACAAAAAAAAAAACTACTCTGACTACTGAACAGTGATTAATTTCAAATGAAAACAAATAATTTAAAGCAACAATCTACTTATCAAAAAATCCAGCTTTTATCTAACATCAACAATTTCCGTACATCATACATTTCCTACATTACCATATCTTGCAAAGAGCCATGTTTTCGTACACCTCGTATGATGGAGAAGGTACAATGTTAAAATTTAAATAGAAAAAGGTTCGAAAGATGTTCATCTCACAGCTCGGTGGATCTTATAAATATTTATGGGTGTAAAATATTGAGGCTGGATCAGAAACAAGGTAGATAACAAGCTTTTTTTTAGTTTTTAAATGGGTTGGTATTGTGAGCTGATGAGGATTCTAGGAACAAACACAAGCTTGCGTTGCCAGCATCTAGATTACATAAAATAAGTAATTCTTTCCAGGGTTTGTCTGTAAAGCTTTATAACAAAATCCCAGTGGCCGTTCAAACATTGTCTATAAATAGGTTTAAGAGAGTTATCAAAGAACGGCTATGTTCGGTAACGGTAACGGTATATGTTTAAGCATATTATAAACTTAATGATTATATAAATGACTGCACAAAATGGGAATGAGGTGCTCGTCCCGGGCCAGTTCAATTGATACATTTGTTAAAAACAAAAATATTGTAAAACAATATTTAAAAAAAAAGAAAAAAAAAACATATTAAATTAAAAAAAGACATGCCCGCTGAGTTTCTTGCGCCGGTTCTTCTCAGGACGGAGGCGTAATTTTAGCGAACTGGTGGTAGAACTTTTGATTTTATTTTTGACATTCAAAATGTATATGTCGCCGCCCCCACCGAATAGTATCGTAATCGACTATTACTATAGAAGTGTCTTTATTGGGAATTATTGTACTGGACGGTCGGATACACCTTGTGAATTTTTTTCATAATATTCGTACGAGTACTTTTCGAGATAATGATTTTCTAATGACCATACCTGTACTGTTCGCTTAAAAATAAAAAAACAGTTTTATGACGAATATCATCATATTAGGCAATTACTAACTTTAAAGTATCACACGTTCTACAGGAAACTGTTATTACAATCTTATTCGGGTACGAGAAAAATAATAAAATTCCGGTACTAGACTTTTACAACTATGGAACTTGTTTTGTTTATCGTGGAATAATAACGTAAATAGATTGTACAATGATTTGGTCAATTTGTTTATTCACCGAATATTATGGTAACATTTCATTACCGAGTTAGTTAACATTTCTAAAAAACAGTGAATAATATCGCAATTCACTATTACTGTGTAGATCACTGTCAACAATTTACCCGAATAAAATCGTATCATTGCTTTACTAATGAAGATTCTATTTCAAATTTGGTAATATAAACTTTCGCTTATAACTGCAATCTTGTACAAAAATATATTTTTTTAATTACACTGCTGTATTGAAGAAAAAATCAGCCATTTTTTGGTATATAAATTATTATTATATGTAAACCTGGTAAGAAGTTATAAGCCAAAAATCGTTTTTTATTTTTCCTGTAAAATTTTGATTTTTCGATTACGATATTATTCGGTGGGGGCGGCGATGTGTCCACATCTAATTTGAAATAAATGATTTGACTTTGACTTGATTTACGGTAAACACTTACGATCCGATAGCCTGTTGAGATGAAAATAAAAATACATTAGTATTGTCAGAAATAGCACAAAAACTACCAGTCGGATGTTTATCTAGTTCTGTCTAGAAACTGTCGACGTCACGGTGCAACTGTCGACGTCACGGTGCAACTGTCGACGTCACGGTGCAACGGTTAGCGGATCAGGTGCGGGCCATTCAGCGACTAAAGTTGTTGGATGAGTCTGTACTTGACCGATTGCGCAACGAAGCACTGCCTGCTCCTCCTGAACCACAACCAACACCTGTGGTAAATGTCACCGTCACCCAAGTTATACCACCAACGGAGGAACTTCAGGTGCAGGCATGTGCTAGTATCCAGGACGATGAGCGTTTGAGGAGTGCTCTGGAGGACTCTATACAAGAATTCAGGTTTGTCCCGCCATGCTCGCGGCCACGTTTACCGCGGTTGCCCATGTGTAAACGCAATGTTTCGCTAGTATTGGCCCTGGACTGCATATTAAAACCTTATTTCGAGTCGACTGAAGACCTTGTCGACACCCACTCGATTCTGTACTGCGGTGCGGTTGCTGTCTGTCGCGTGGCAGGGGTAAAATTTCCAATCCCGAACCAGACATACCGCCGACATGATGGTAAGCCGCAGTGGCAGTGCAGAATCGAGAGTCGCATAGATGCAGCCAGGACCCTTATAGCGAAGCTCATTTGCTTCCAGTCTGGCAACACGCGCCCACGTGTCATGCGATTTGTTGACCGAGCCTTTGCTGACACCGGTATCAGCAGGAACAATTACATGGAATGTGTTGTCGAGCGTGTTGACTACTGGAAGCAAAAAGTTTGCGCATGGGCGAACCGTATTCGTCGGTACCGAATAAGATCGGAGCGGTACCGCTTGAATAGAGTCTTCCAGAGTAATCAGAAGAGTGTCTACAGAGATTGGGAGGCATCTCGAGGAAGAGTGACCGATGGACACCCACCAGTTGATGAAAACGTAATGACTTCATTTTGGCAAAATATTTGGTCGGTACCCATCGGTCACTCCGAGGGAGTGTGGACGGAGGCGGTCGTGCGCGCGTGTGAGCCTATCAAGGATATGAACACCGTATCCATAACGCCGATTGATGTAGCTTGTGCGGTACGTTCGGCCCCGAACTGAAAAAGTCCGGGACCGGATGGGCTGCACAGCTACTGGCTGAAATGGATACGTAACTCACACGGGCGCATGGCTGCTCAGTTTCAGCAGGCCCTTGAATCGGGAACTCTCCCAGATTTCATGACTTCAGGAGTCACTCACCTGATATACAAATCTGGCAATACCTCGGACCCTAAAAACTATAGGCCAATTACTTGCTTACCAACTATCTATAAGCTACTTACATCCATTCTGAGAAAAAAAAATTCAAATACATATTTCGGCAAATGACATAATGTCACCTTCTCAGAATGGGTGTAAGGTAGGATCCCGAGGTACTAAGGATTTGCTCCTCATAGACATGGCCATTACGCAACAAGTTCGTCGAGGCAGAAAGGGAGTCCATATGGCTTGGATTGACTATAAGAAAGCGTACGATTCGGTGCCCCATTCATGGCTAATGAGAGTTTTAGAGCTTTATAAAGTACATTCCACGCTACGCTCCTTTCTTAGTTCATGCATGGGTCAGTGGTCTACGTTTCTTCGTCAACCAGGACATGTTGGCTCTCCGGCCTCCCCGAGCTTGATAAGGATAAGGCGGGGTATCTTCCAGGGTGACAGTCTGAGTCCTTTGTGGTTCTGTCTGGCGCTTAATCCTCTAAGTACATTACTTGGAGATTCAACGCTAGGCTACCGACTCAAGAGAGGGGGTGAGCCCATTTCACATCTCTTGTACATGGATGATCTCAAATTATTTGCTACTAAAAAACCAGACTTAATATCTTTACTCAAAATAACCGACAATTTTAGTAAAGCTATTGGAATGGAGTTTGGAGTAGATAAGTGTGCGGTCATAGATATACAGAGAGGTAAAGTTGTAAACTCTGAGAGTTTGCAACTTAGCCAGAGTGAGGTGCTTAGATCTCTGTCTGAGTCGGAAACCTACAAATACCTTGGAATGTTCGAAGCTTTGAGTATCGTCGATGCAGATATGAAGCAATCGGTGAGGGATCGGTTCTTCGGCCGCCTGATAAAGGTTTTGAAAAGCCTCTTGTCTGGCGGAAACAAGATCCGAGCCTTCAATGGTTGGGTCATGCCTGTACTGACGTACTCCTTTGGCATTCTAAAGTGGACGCAATCAGAACTGGATGCCCTGGATAGAAAAGTTCGGCGACTGTTGACGGCATACAGGATGCACCATCCACGCTCATCTGTTATGAGGCTGTATATACCTCGGAAGTGTGGGGGTCGTGGCATGTTAAATGCCAAGGATCTGCACAACCGAGAGATATACAACCTTCGGGAATATTTCCAAAAGGTGAATGTGGGTATGTACCGTGATGTAGCAGCAGTCGATAAAGGACTCACTCCGCTATCCTTAGCGAACGGGAATTGGCGAGCGCCGAAGGTGATGAGTGTGGCGGATCGCACGGACGTATGGAAGAGCAAGGAACTACACGGTCGATTCTACCGGGCCCTTACGGGTCCTGATGTAGATCAGTTAGCCTCCGTGGCTTGGCTACGATACAGTAACCTCTTCGGAGAGACTGAAGGTTTTGTCTTAGCAATTATGGACGAAGTTATCATGACGAACAACTACCGCAAATATATTCTAAAGGATGGGACGGTCGACATTTGTCGGGCATGTCACCGTCCGGGAGAGTCTATTAGACATATCGTTTCCGGTTGTTCCCGTCTTGCTAACGGCGAGTACTTGCACAGACATAACCAAGTAGCTAAGATCATTCATCAGCAACTTGCTCTGAAATACGACCTTGTTGAAGCCGCCGTACCTTATTACCAGTATTGGCCTCAGCCGGTTCTCGATAATGGTCATGTAACGCTCTACTGGGACCGATCTATTATCACTGACAGGACTATTGCTGCTAATAAGCCTGACATAGTGATAATAGATCGGGATGCGCATCGGGCAGTGTTGATCGATGTCACCATTCCACATGACGAGAACCTTGTGAAGGCAGAAAAAGAAAAACTGCTAAAATATTTGGACCTGGCCCACGAGGTGACCGACATGTGGCGTGTTGAATCGACCATCATTGTTCCGATCGTTGTATCTGTGCACGGTCTAATAGCGAAAAGCTTCGACCGTCATCTAGAGAAGCTTTCGCTCCCCGGCTGGGTAAAGGGCCTGATTCAGAAGGCGGTCGTTCTTGACACGGCGCGTATTGTGAGGAGGTTCCTCTCTCTTGAGCCCTGACCACTGATGGCTTGGGTCGTAGACTCCGCCTGCAGTGGCCCTCTGTTTTTTATATTGTATTTTTAAATTTATTTTTTTGTAATGTTTTTTTAAAAATATAATGTAAAAAATAAGCTAATAAATGGATAGAGACGTTATTAATAAGTCTCCAGTGGCCCTCTGTTTTTTATATTGTATTTTTAAATTTATTTTTTTGTGATTGTTTTTTTTAAACTATAATGTAAAAAATGAGCAAATATAATGTAAAAAATGAGCGATCAGGTGCCCGTTGACTCGTCTGCCGTGGCAAAAAAAATGGAAAATTCTTTGATTCTTTAAGATAAATAAATACTCATATTTCATTTATAGGATGACATAGGCAAAGACAAATACCCTAAACAAAGATTTAAAAATATAACTACGTAGGTTAACCAAAAATAATTTCATCAAAAACAACGAGATTTTTCATCAAAACATGAAAAACTTAATCACAAACACCTATTTTGAAAGCGGTTACGAAACTCTCAAACAAGTTTAACATATATTTAGGAACATCTTGAAGCGACAGAACGTACTCAATTTCCCGACTCCAACCAGTGTGTTACACATGAGACGCACGCGAGGAAATCACCTATGTAACGAAATGGAACATCGTGATGGTAAGTCACTTTTGTTACGAATCTGGGTACAAATTACTGTCTGCTAGTTGTACTTTAAAAGGCTCAGCCAGCGTTTGTCGTGTGAATGAAAAATGGACTTAAAATTTATTACATCATCTCAACCTTCCCGTTAATTCTCAACGTTCCCGGCTTGTACCTCTAAATCTAAATGTGAAAAAGATTTATGTGCGATTTTCCACAACACCACTGGCTAAAAACGGTGAAGGAAAACATCGTGAGGAAACCTGCATGTCGGAAAAGGGTTCTATAAATCCTTTGAAGATATGTGAAGTCCCCAATCCGCACTGGGCAAGCGAGGTGGACTATGCCTAATCCCTCTTCTGAGGAGACCTGAGCCCAACAGTGGGCAGTAATGGGTTGGTACAGAACCTTCCCGTTAAATCACTCTATCTGTTAAAAACTGCATCAAATTCATTACGTAGGTACTTTGTTTTATACTATGTAGTGATTGTTAAATATTATATACTTCTCCACGCTATTTCCACGCTCTAGTTTTTCAAATCTCGTTAGAGCCCATAGGTCTTTGAAAATGCATCTTCTGTATTTTTCTTTATCTCCGTAATACAGATTGTTTGCAATTACTTTATACTAGACTACATCAACAACAACCAAAAACAAATATTATAGAGCAACATAAAAAAATGATATTTAATTAACAATTTCTTTCCTTAAACTTACCAAAATTATCTTCATAGCCTGAAGAAACAGCAGTGATCAGCACTACCAACATAAAAATAAACATGATTATTAATACAATGTTCACAGTCTCACAGCACAAGGAACACTGCAAATGTTATACATAACTCGACATGTAATATCTAAAAATAACAAACTTTGGACTTGATAAATATTATGGTTAAAATTATCCTCAAATGTTTGAAATTATTGCGGTTACTCGCTTGGTGTAGTTGCAATGTGAATTTTTGAAACAAGTGCATATAGATTTCTAAAAACTTTTATTTTAAGCAACTTTTTACTTAACAATTCATTATTGCCTACTGCTGGGCCTATTCCACCACTCACCCAATGCTGTTTGGGGTCTTCACGTATCTTCAGGTATCTTTGTAGGATTTTAAGAGTCCTTTTCCGATATGCAGGTTTCCTTACGATGTTTTCCTTCACCGTTTTTAGCCAGTGGTGTTGTGAAAAAATTCACATAAATCATTTTCACATTAAGATTTAGAGGTGCAAGAAAGTCGGTTTAGAACCCGCGTCTTCCGATAAAGCTAGTGACAAATTTTGGGTAGGTATTTCAGGCAATCTGAAAACTTGTAACATCTATGGATATACCCCAAGTCGGAAATACAGACCTGGTTAAAGGAAATAATATTTCGCTAATGTCCACAGTTACAGTGCGCATTCATTAGTTTAATGATAAAACCATAACATACTCTTGATGTATTTAACATACTCACACGTCATCATGAAAATAACTGATGAAAAGAACAGAGGGTTAGATTTGCAAAAAAATTGCAATGTTACATTTACAAAATACAAAAAACAGGAGGTACTCAAGTTGTATAAAGAACTATTCGGTGTGTGTGTGTTTGCGTGAATGTAGTTCCTGGATGGACCAATTTCAATAATACTTTTTTTTATTAGAAAGCAAACTTCTTCATGACTGATAGTTTTTATGCTATTCTTTAAAATGACCTTCGATCGTTATTTTCATAAAAAAAATTGGTTGCCTGTAAATTCGGTATACGGGCGAAAGTTTTACGTGACAACGACTCGGGCATGGTTAGCCCGCCTAAGAGCGAGAGAGACAGACATAAAAAGTGAAAGGCACGCGTGCCTCTCACTCGCTCTCATTGTGAGCGCATAACGTGAGCGGAGCGTAACGCAGTTTCTTGAAGTGTCACCCGGCAAACCAATTTATAAGACGTTGTCACGTCAAAAATATTGTGCCTTGTATCCCCAATACAAAATAGGGATTTTTAAGAATTTTTTCGTAAAAATCCGTCGCAAAACGTAAAACAGTTTAGGAACGCCTCGGTAGGATATCAAAAATCGTTCAGTGCGCTATTACTGTGGAAAATTCTAATATCCGACCGTAATGGGAGCAACTACAGAACAATACCCGGACGGGATAAGGTAGGGTTGGCACCGATATTGTTTTTTACTGGATATATCTAAAAAAAAATACTACGAAATATTATTGTAGATATAGTATAATAGTCTTACGAGCAAATTTATTTATAAAATTTAAAAATAAAACGGAGATTTCTTAGAAGACTTATTTTTACAAGCTTTATATTGACTTGCACTGGACGTAACTATGTAAGTTCGGGTGGAATCTTGCGAGCTAAATTTAACAAACTTCCCGGTTTCCGATTGAGTATATCGCGTCACAATGCAATAATATGACAAAATGGCGCTGGTCTGATGATGGATTCGGAAGAGGGCCATGGGAACTCTTGTGCTAAACAAGATAAACCCATCGTGTTTGAGATCTTCTAACTTGTATTAGCTAGCACGCTACTGCTACACGATATCCAGGATCTTAAACGCTTGTATTTAAAAAGGTTTCTTCAAAATAAATTATTGAATGTAATCTTATCTGAAATTCAAAAAGCACTATTTTCTTCAAGCCTGGTTTGAAAAAGATAGGCAGTTTATACAACATACAAGACAGGTGCAGCCCTACGTACGTTTAAAAATGTAGGTAACTTAGCTGTTGTGAGTCGTAGCCAAGAAAACGATATTATCAACGGATATTTTAATTGTATTTAAATGTAGGCTCTTCGATGTAATAAGGAGTAATTTAGGCTGCTTTTTTTGTATGCCGTACGTGAACAGCTCAGTTTTATAATTTTGTTTCATGTCGCTATACTCTAACTATATAACTAGCCACACCAATATTGTAATATTAATATACCCTTATTCTTGTTCATTCTTAAAACAAATTATTGTATTAGGCTAAGTGTTTTATGAAATAAATAAATAAAAAACAAATTTATTAAGAGGTTATGTCTAAAGTGTCTGGCTTCTTAACAAAAACAATCAGTGAAATCGGTTCATATAGAAAATAAATACACGCAAAAATGCACAGCAAATTGTGATATTTTTTCCGTTAATAATATATATTTTTTAACATATATACAAAAGTACTTGTAGATCTTAAATTAAATGGAACCCTATGACGACCATTTGCATTCATCTTACACCAGAATCATTCAAATCGGTCCACCCAAACTAAGGTTATGGAGGAACAAACAAAAAAAAACATACATATGAATTGAGTACCTACCTCCTCCTTTTTGGAAATTGTTCAATAATATTTTATTTTGTGTGATACAGACGAAGCGCGGGCCGGCTAGTTAGTGATAAATATCCACTCAACTGGGAACGTCACTTTTCGCTAGATGGCGAAACTGGGGACTTCGTTCGGAATTACCACGCTGTTTGAGCCTCATTTTAAAACATTTTTTTTCAATAAATTTTAATTTAGATTTTTAATTAAACCTTGTATTTTTGTAAATCTTTATTATTAAATAACGCTGAAGGTATTGCATTTTCAGCAAAAATATATTTTCTTCGTAAAATGTAAGACGATTAAAAAATGTAAACAAAACAATTTTTTGAACTGTACTCAATTTTGGTTTCTGCCACAGACTTGGCAAAAGTAAACAAACCAATTTTGTTGCCGATCCCAGTTGGGTGGTTATAGTCATAATTTATACTTAGAATAACTAAAAATAGATTAGTTTAGTTTGAGGTTTTCCTTCCTCATTTGCAATGTTAAAAATGTCAATAAAGTCTTTGAAATCTTATAATAATTGTATTATAATTGCAATTTGTATGAATAAAAATTTATATTTAAAAGAAAATTTCTTAAATACATATAAGACTTGTTCTATATTTCTATCAGGTATTGTAAAGTTAAAGAAACAAGATGTGTTTCTCTGAAAACAAAGTTTTATTGCTTTATTATCATACACGAGAGTAATTGCACAATGTTATTATACAGTATACTTAAAATAGGTATCTTACCTGAAAACAAAGAAACGACATTCAAAGTCGTTTACTATCAATTCCCTTTTATATTCAAGTAACAATTTTCAGCTTCTTTAGTTTTAAGTTATAGGTATGTACACACTACTTTGACAGTTGTCGTTCCTTTTTACGTTCGCGTAACCTACAGCGCCATCTATGTATATGTTCACTAAAGAAATACAGTTTGTTTACATACATACAAGCTTTTAACATCCTGAATATCAGCAGTAGTAGAGTGCTAACTAAGACAAATAAAACGAGCCCAAACACGATGAGTTTGTCTTGTTAAGTACAGGAGTTATCTCCCGACTTCATCATCAGATCAGCTCCATTGTATATCATATTATTGCATTGTCACGCGATATACATCTGCGTGCAAAATGTCAGCTCACTCGGAAACCGGGAATTTGACAAATTCAACTCGCAAGATTCCACCCGAACTTACATAGTTAAATCCAGTGCAAGTTGATATTCTTGTAAATTTATTTTTTTAATATAAATTAGGGGTGGGCAATCTAACGTTTGCATTTTGAACTACTGTTTATTTAGAGAATGACAGCTCAAATGTCATTAAATTTGTGTTCATAATTTAGTTAAAGGTTTGACATTTACGAAATGGGACGTTTTCGGTTCGCCCAATGGGCAGAAGATCGTTTGGCCGAAGATGAGCATTTTTACCGAAAATCCACAAGTCACCATTGAGAAGCTAATGCACCCACAAAGAGTTACGGTTTGGTGTGGGTTTTGGTCCGGCGGCATCATTTGAAAATGAGCAAGGCCGCCGTTACGGTCAATGGCGAGCGTTATCGTGCCATGCTCAACGAATTTTTGTTTCCAAAAGTTGAAGAGTATGACATGCACGACATTTGGTTTCAACAGGATTGCGCAACATGCCACACAGCCAACATGACAGTCGAACTTTTGGAAAATGCAAACTTTATATGGCCCACCCCTTAATTTGCTTGTAAAGAAAGAGTTTTTTTTTAAGGTGAACCGATACCGATGAATTTATTTTGTTTGAAAATCTTCGTGGAAAAATCGGTCGTTAGAAAAATACTTGTTTTTTACACACTAGTCAATCAGCTCATTTACCATAGCTAATAAGCTATAAGTAAATGATCACCACAAATTACCTACAGCGGAAATCTGACTGTTTTGATAAAACACAGTTTCTAACTTGAGATAAATTCCCTTGATAAATAGAAAGGGCTTGGGCCTCTCAAACATTTAATTACCAAGGGTTTATTACACCCCTCGGCGAGGGTGTCGACACTCCGACATTTCCCTAAGAAAGCTTTTGTTATTTCAACGTGTTTTTTATGAATGGTAGAATGTTTTTGAAGTTGAGAATATTCGATGTTTATATTGTTATTCTTTTTATTAAGCAAATTCAAAAAGATTGAAGACTTTGTGAATCGATACTTACATTTTTAAAACGGAGGAACTCAATACGTTCGTGTTTTTCATGTTTGTTCCTTCATAACTTTAGTTTGGACCGATTTGAATGATTCTGGTGTCAGATGAAACGTGATGGTAGTCATGGGGTCTCATTTTTTTAAAGATCTAACAAGTACTTTTGTTATAAACTTATTCAGACAGTCGCGGTTTTCTATAATACTTTCATGCATTTTTAACGGGTTTGTTTGGGAATGGTGGGGCAGCAGGTCAGCGACCGGGGCGCGCGGGGTCGTGAACCGGCCGCAGACACTTCGCACCGCACCCGCAGCGGCAACACGCACGTACATCTATTGTCTAGTGTAACGTCACCAGTCTCTCTTGTAACTTTACCAATAAATTTATATACAGTCCACTACATTTTATTGAAGACCCAACATTTTGGTCCTTCTACCGCCGAAAAAGCACCTCGAGCTTACTACGACGGGACTACTACGTTGCACTTGGGACACGTCACTGCAAAAACGCCGTGTCATCTGCCGATCTAGGACAAAGGGCCTTGCGGAAGTCGTCTTCATAATCAAGAATATACCATATATCAGAAGAAGAACACGTCTACACTACCATTTGGACGAATAATCGGACAAACTACGTCATCAATCCTGGAGGTCTTCCATTGACACGTCTTACGGAGTTCATCGAGCCAAGAAGCTATGATCTCATCGTGTCATCATTTTTGCCGAAGGATTATCATCGCTTGATGGATAAGGATTTAGATATTTTGTGAGTTCGTTCCATACATTTCCTTTCATCCTCTTTTTTCCATAAGCGCTTTAAAATCTATTGCATTTTACTTTCAATCATTCATTTCCATAATTAACATTTGCTTCTATTTGATATAAGCATTATAAGTGGCTTACGCTCATTAAAGTTAGCAACTTACGTAATAAGTTGCGCCGGCGCATCGCTTTGCAAACATACCTACATATCTATGCATACGTAAATGCATCGAGTAAATTCTATTCATTAGTTTATTGTATAGCACGGATCGCTCAGTCCGTTCACATTATATTCAAGGTCATTAACCCATCCTTGTTACATAACTTGAACTCATTATAACTGGCCTATTGTCGCATTTAATTTTTTAGTTGCAATCGTATTCCTTTTGCATTCGTAAAATAATCTTTTCGCATTTTAACTTTTGCTTTTAGACTTTTTTATTTATTTATTACAAATTTTTATCACTTTGCAATGGCTACTTTAGAAACTAGCATTAAAAAACGCAGTGCTATGAAAGCTAAGCTTACAACCTTCTGCAATTATTTAAGCGTGCTTCAAAGCTGTAAGCATCTTTCAGACTTACAACGTATCGAGTTGGAGGGTCGTTTGTCAAAGTTCGATGCCTTATACGATGAATTCGATGATTTACAGACGGAGATCGAAATTTCATGCGATTTTCCTGAGGAAGCATACAAGGAACGTGAAGCGTTTGAACAACGATACCACGGGCTTGCCGCGTTGGCGCGTAGTTTGCTTGTCGTCGCCTCGAACGAAGCTACGGGTGATGATGGTTCTGTTGCGGGCTCAGCAGTTAAATCAGGTGGATCAGTTCAACATAATTTTGTACGCTTACCGAAAATTTCTCTTCCCCTGTTTAATGGTGGCTATGAGTGCTGGCTTGAATATAAAGACACATTTCTATCTCTGATTCATAATAGCAAAAACATCGACGATATTAGTAAATTCCACTATCTACGTGCATCATTAAAAGATAAGGCATTAGAAGTCATTAGTAATATTGATTTTAAATCCACGAATTACGAAACAGCTTGGAGTCTTCTTTGTCAACGTTTTGACAACAGTAGGCTTTTAATAAACAACCACTTACAAGCGTTATTTAATGCAGAGGTAGTTTTAATTGAATGTAGTTCATCTTTGCGTAGGCTTGTTGACGTCATCAACAAAAATATGCGGGCATTAAAAACTTTGAATGAACCCACGGACAGCTGGGATACATTAATTATTTATATTATGTCCAACAAACTTGACTCGATCACATCGAGAAATTGGGAAGAACATCGTAGTTCATTTAATAATTCACCAACATTAATTCAATTTTGTAATTTTATTAGTAACAAGGCAGATTTATTAGAAACGATAGAGGACAATAAAAGGTCAGATAGTTTTCAAATTTTAAAATAAAATAATAATAAACGACAAAATTTCACAACAAATAAAAATAATAACATAGAAAATTCATCATCACATAATAATTCTTTCAATTTTAACCAAACATTACAATGTCAGTTATGCTCAAAACCTCATTTTTTGCATGCATGTGAACAGTTTCGCAGCTTGCCTGTTCAGTCACGTATTGCTAAAGTTAAGTCTTTAAAGCTTTGCTTCAATTGCCTCAGACCGGGACATTCATCGAAGCAATGCCGCTTAACTCATTGCAAATATTGCAGATCGAAGCATTCAACACTTCTTCATGTTGAACAAACACAAAACGAACAATTTCAGGATCCTATGCCAAGTAGTGTAGCGTTGCCTATTAAACATACTGTTGGTACATCTTCAACTGACTGTTCAACGAAAACTGTCGTATTATCGAGCGACGTAGGGAAGCAGCAAACTACATCTTCCATTATCTTACTATCCACAGCGCTGGTGAAAGCAGTGAACGAAAATGGCGACAAAATCGACGCGAGGATTTTGCTCGATAATGGTAGTACTGCCAACTTCATTACTCACTCGCTTTGTGATCAGCTGGGATTGCGTAGATCGAACGCTGGCTCCATGGTGACAGGTATCAACAATCAGACTTCACTTAGTACACAGTCTTGCAATTTAACGATCGAATCGTATGATAATAATTTTAGGATGCAGCTTAATTGTTTTCTGTTGC
Organism: Trilocha varians; assembly: GCA_030269945.2. Taxonomy (NCBI): domain Eukaryota; kingdom Metazoa; phylum Arthropoda; class Insecta; order Lepidoptera; family Bombycidae; genus Trilocha; species Trilocha varians. Next base: position 11,612,464 of record AP028280.1, read on the forward strand.
CTGAAATAACTAAAATACTGCCTGCATCTCATGTCGACACAAATAGTATTTCTATACCATCTAATTTACGATTAGCAGATCCGACCTTTCATGTTCCGTCTGTCATAGACATACTTGTAGGTGCTGAGATGTTTTGGAACATTCTCGGCAATACATCTATAAATTTAGGTAGAAATAAGCCAAAGTTATTTGACACTAAATTCGGGTGGATTGTATCCGGGCCTGTGCCTTGTCCGGTACAATCGCACTCTCTTACCCAGTCACATAACTGCAATTTCATATCCAATGATTTAGATAGAAGTCTAAACCGATTTTGGGAGCTCGATAGCGTGTCTCCTCATCATATACTATCACAGGAAGAGCGTGCCTGTGAGGATATTTTTTATAAAAATACAGTGCGTAACACAAATGGGCATTTTACAGTGACGATGCCTCTTAAATTAGATCCCAGTGTTTTAGGAATGTCATATAATTTAGCAAAATCACGATTTCTCAGTTTAGAACGCAGATTCGAACGTGACGCGGACTTCAAAGAGCAGTATGTGAGTTTCATGCGCGAATACGAGCGCCTTGGTCACATGACTCTCTCGACATCTACTCACGAACCTCATACTGGTTCTGAGGTTGAATATTTTTTACCGCATCACGGTGTTTTTAAAGAGTATACACAAACTGAACCCCAATTTCAGTCATTTAAAAAACTTAGGGTTGTTTTTGATGGTTCCGCCGCATCCAACACTAAAATCTCACTTAACGATATACAGATGGTAGGTCCCACTGTACAAGACGACCTTTTGTCCATATTGCTTCGCTTTCGTGAACATAAATACATTATTTGTGCCGACGTAGAGAAAATGTACAGATCAATCAATGTTACTGCTTCACAACAATCCTTACAACAAATTGTTTTCAGAGAAGATCCTCAGCTCCCTCTGAAAAAATTTAAGTTGTGTACCGTTACTTACGGCGAGGCTTGCAGCCCATATTTGGCGACAAAGTGCCTGGTAAGTCTCGCAGACAATACAAACAGTGATACTGTGAAGCGATCCATCAAACATGATTTTTACGTCGATGACTTTCTCAGTGGTGGCGATTCTCTTCAAGCGGTCCTTACAATGGCGAGGGAAGTCAATTCAATTTTATCCTCTGCTAATTTTCATTTGCGAAAGTGGAAGTCTAACAACAATTATATTTTACAGCAAATAACGGGAACATCAGACAACCACAGTAGTATCAATTTCATTGAAAATGAAAACCAGTCTTCAAAAACGTTAGGTTTACGCTGGTTAAGTAAAAGTGACATTTTAGGTTTTTCCATTTGTATTGATGTGCCTCAAAAGGTGACTAAGAGGCACATTCTATCAGTCATTAGTCAAATTTTTGACCCTTTAGGTCTCGTAGGGCCGTGCATAGTAGAAGCGAAAATATTAATGCAAAAGCTCTGGATCGTCAAGCTTGATTGGGATTCAGAAGTACCTTATGAGTTACGTCAAGAGTGGTTGTTATTTGTAAAAACTCTTCCATGTTTAAATAACCTAAAAATACCTCGCTGGGTATTCAATGACAGTACATCTTATGAAATCCACGTATTCACAGACTCATCTCAAAAGGCATACGGCGCCGCGATTTACGGTAGGTCAGTCGATGCACAGGGCTACGTTAAAGTTCAATTATTAGTTTCGAAAAGCCGCGTGGCACCTATAAAACCTACAACAATACCTAGGCTTGAGCTCTGCGGAGCATTGTTGGGCGCAAGACTGTGTGCTAAGGTGTTAAGTTCTCTTACTAAGAACATCAGTCGTTGTCAATTTTGGTGTGATTCGACTATAGCTTTGTGCTGGCTTCGCATGACACCGAATCAATTAAAACCTTTTGTTCGTCACCGTATAAGTGAGATACAGGAACTTACTTCCGGTCATGCGTGGAGCTACGTGCCTTCTACTTGTAACCCGGCAGATCTCGTTTCTCGCGGGCTCAAGGCTGATCTTATCAGCGATTCTTCTTTGTGGTGGTCAGGCCCCTCCTTTTTGTTAAAAAATGAAGAGGATTGGCCTACAATGCCCAATAATTGCATTAAGCAAGATGTACCTGAGGTCGTTTCAACTAAAAATGATACATTAATACATTCGGTTTCATTCCATCAATCACACAATCAATCGCAATCATTAATCTCATCACTCATACACAAATATTCAAATATGTACAAATTACAAAGAATAATCAGCTATATACAAAGATTTATTTACAATATTAATTCTAAAACTAAGTCACAAATAGAACAAAATGGTTCACTTTCAAGTAGTGAACTCACGGATTCTATGAATTTAATCATTCGTCATGCGCAATTAGAAATGTTTCCTACGGAATATGCTTCAATTAGTTCAGGTAAATCATTACCACGCAAAAATAGACTATCGTCACTTAGTCCATTCTTAGACACCAATAATATCCTTCGTGTAGGCGGCAGGCTTGACAACTCGCCCTATGACTATAATGTCAAGCACCCGATTTTACTTTGTAGTAAGCATCATTTTACCCGGTCTTTATTTGAATCAGAACATAGAAATATGTTACATGCCGGGCCTCAATTATTATTAGCCAGCATAAGGCAAAACTATTGACCTCTTGCTGGACGAAATCTTTCTAAAGCTATTGTTAGAAAATGCGTCAAATGTTTCAGAAACAAGGTTCAAAGTCCTCAACCTCTCATGGGACAGCTACCAATATCCAGGACAAGTTTAGAGTTTCCCTTTTTAAATTGTAGTGTGGATTACGCAGGTCCAGTGCTCATTGCCGATCGTAAGGGTAGGGGATGTAGGCTTACAAAATCATACCTGTGTATTTTTGTGTGTCTTGCAGTAAAGGCTGTCCACATTGAGCTCGTCACAGAACTGTCTAAAGAAGCGTTCATGGCCGCATTAAATCGTTTTGTTTCTCGTCGTGGCAAGCCTAGAAGTATCTTGTCCGACAATGCAACTAATTTCGTTGGTACATGCAATGAATTGCATAAATTTTTACAGGAATCTAATATTCCTCACGAGGTCGCGCAGCAAGGCATCGAGTTTTCTTTCTGTCCTCCATACTCACCTCATTTCAACGGTATTGCAGAGGCAGCCGTTCGTTCAACTAAACATCATTTAAAGAGACTGCTTAATCTTACTCACTTCACATACGAGGAGCTAGCCACATGCTTAGCTCAAATAGAAGCAGTTTTAAATTCACGTCCACTTACACCATTTTCCACCGATCCTCTAGATTTTACCGCTCTTACACCTTCACATTTCCTCATTGGACGCTCACTCATATCTGTTCCTTATCCTCAGGTGACTGATATTAAACTCAGCAGCTTGGAGCGTTATCAACGTATTGAGCACATCAAACAGCATTTTTGGAACCGATTTCAAATGGAGTATGTTTCTCTTCTTCAGAATAAGACTAAGTGGGTCACATCTACAGGGCAGCAGCTGGCTGAGGGTACTCTGGTTCTCATCAAGGAGAAGAGTCAACCACCATTAGTGTGGCCACTGGGTCGCGTCATCAAGGTTTTCCCAGGCAGCGACGGTGCATCACGCGTCGCTGAGTTGAAGACAAAGAGAGGCGTCATCGTTCGGGCCTTCAACAACATATGCCCTCTTCCTATTTGAGGATCTCAACGCGGGGAGGATGTTTGGGAATGGTGGGGCAGCAGGTCAGCGACCGGGGCGCGCGGGGTCGTGAACCGGCCGCAGACACTTCGCACCGCACCCGCAGCGGCAACACGCACGTACATCTATTGTCTAGTGTAACGTCACCAGTCTCTCTTGTAACTTTACCAATAAATTTATATACAGTCCACTACATTTTATTGAAGACCCAACAGGGTTCTTACCACGATATTTAATTAATTGAGTTGTCTCGATATTTCAACGTTGTTGCAAACGTCATGATCACGAGAAGACTGGATACTGCGGGTCGATTTAAGAGCAAACAAATTTGTCTACCCGTATGTGGCAAGCGTGGTGATCTCTCTACTGAGGAGACCTGAGCCCAGCAGTGGGCAGTAACTCGTTACAACACTTTTATTCGTGTTCCCAAACATAAATAAAAAGAACCGCAGAAAACGTTTGTAGGTAAACCATTTTATTTAATTTCGTTTTAAGTTAGTTTTCCACAAAAAAGTTTCAAGACAAATAAAGGGAATAAAGTTTACTAATTTAGATTTAATTATGTAATTCTTATTGGATCGAAGTTCCTTATCGCGCGTTATCGAAAGGGGGCTGGCTAGACGGAAAAAAATGTTACGAAAAGTTGTCACGACACTTTTTTAGTTTTAGATGATTATCGCTGTGATCAAAATCTTTTAAAACACATTCCTTATCGCACGTTACGAAAAAAAAAATGTAAGATATCTTTTAATCGAAACGAACTTCGTTCTATTCGGGTGTCCCATGACACCTCTCAAGTTTTTTAAATATTTAGGTAAAACTTTCCTTAATTAACGCAGTAGTTTTTATGGACCCAAGAGGTACCAAACTTGTACTATACTAAGATTATGCATTATTATAAACTTATTCAAACTCTCGCGGTTTTCTACATTACTTTTATACATTATCGACGGGTTCTTACCACGATATTTAATTAATGGAGTGGTCTCGATCTTTCATCGTTGGTAAGAATCCGTTGATAATAAAGATAAAGAGATTTTATGTGAGTTAAATCCTAATACGCATTTGAGAGAAAACTTGTACTAAATACACATAGGATTCAACTTTAAGATAATATATGAAACTAGCTGGCCCACACAACTTCGTCTGCGTCACATAAGGAAATGTTCTCACCGTTTAAACCTACCCTGGACTTCTACGAATATTTCAAGATTAAATTAAGCCAGATCGGTTCAGTCGTTCTCGAGATTTAGCGAGACTAACGAACAGCAATTCATTTTTATATACAGGGTGGATCTGTAACTTTGGACAATCTGACGTGGGGTGAATGACCTTTTGAAATAAAACTTAGAACCACTTTTATTTTAACTATTGGATAAAAAAAAAATATCATAGTATGGAAGTCCGCAACGATAGTCGTACGTTTTCCATACAATGTCATAAAAAACGTTTAATCGATCCAAAAAATAAAAATGGTGCTAAGTTGTATTTCGACAGGTCATTCACCCCACGTCAGACTGTCCAAAGTTACAGATCCACCCTGTATAAGAAGATGTTAGATTTTCACATGTATTTTTTGAAATATTACAAACTTATGAGTTAACCGATTTACAAAGGTGGAGGTTCCTCAATCAGATCGTATATTAAAATTTGCTCTTTATCTTATATCGCTCCGACATTGTTGATCGATCTTTCATTTTTGGCAGAGAAATCGAGAGGAACTTTTAGTTTTGTACTTGTATAGGATCCGAAACTACTGGTCCAATTTCAAAATTTCTTTCAGTTTTAAAAAGTTCATTTATCGAGGAAGCCTATAGGATAATGATTCCCTGTGACGCAGACGAAGTTACGCGGGTCTAAAATAATTTACGGTTTCGATGTATTTCAATGACACGTGGTTCCGTGGCTGACATTGATTGGGGTTCCACTCGCTGCTGATTCACTTGATCGATAGTTCTTATAAATCAGAACCGGGGTTTCGACAAGGATCAGGGTCTATGTACTTTGGTGAAGAGATCCACGTTGCAACTTGAGAGGATTTTTATTAAAAGCTTGTATTTAAGTTGCACTGGATTTAAATATGTGCCTATAAAGAATAAAGAATAAAGCGGGTTATTGTGAGTTAAATCCATGACACATTTGAGAGAAAACTTATACTAAATACACATAGGATTCCACTTACAGATGAGCAAGTTACCAATGTACTAACTAATAGGTTGTCAAATATCTCCCTTCCGCCTTTTTGTCTTTTGAATTTAACTGTTGAACGCAATATCCAAACTTATCATGCATAGCGTTTTGTAGGTTATGTCAAGACCTTTCAAATTATGTATAGTATTGCCAGATATGAGCTGTAGCGCGTTGTACATGGCCGCGAAATTCAAAAGACAAAAAGGCGGAAGGGAGATATTTGACAATCTATTATTTTAGTACGGAATCTTGCGAACTAAAATTGACCAACTTGACTCTGATTGAGCTAAATTTTTGTATACATTTGCTAGACAATACAATAATACCACGTAACTGATGATGAATTCGGAAGTTGCCATAGACAAGACAGATCCGTCGGCACAATTTACTTGTCTTTTCTAACACTCAGCTTTTACGTGATATCCAGGGTGTTAAAAACTTTTTGCAAAGGATTTTATTTTAGAAGATTATGAAATTAAGTTAGAGACACGAAACAAGAAGCTACGTTTCTTTTTGTGCTATTCTTGAAAAATGGAAATTGGTGGTTTTTATTTTATGCAAAAATTTCGTCCTTAAAAAATACGGATCACGCACAGCAAATCGAGTAATATTGTCCATTAAAATATACATTTTAAAACAAAGAGCTGATGTTAAAAAATGGGAAATCCCATGACCATTTCCTTCCATTAGAACCAAACTACTTTTACTTAAAGTATATACTTAAAGTGGATTTGTACCTTTGGACAATCTGACGTGGGGTGAATGACCTGTCAACATAACCCCATTTTTATTTTTTGGATCGGTTAAACTTTTTTTTCTGACATTGTATGGAAAACGTACGGCTATCGTTGCGGACTTCCATATTATGATGATTTTTTTTTATCCAATTCCTAAAATAATGGTGGTTCTAAGTTTTATTTCAACAGGTCATTCAACCCACGTCAGATTGTACAAAGTTACAGATCCACCCTGTATATCTATGCGAGGACACATTTCAAAAAACAATTAACTTGAGTACCTCCTCCTTTTGAGGAGTCGGTCAAAAACGATGGTAACCATTCATATAATTACACATCACTATTTTTAGTCACAAAAAAAGGCACCGTCAATTACAAAACTATTAATATCTGGCTTCTTCGATGAAACTAAATTGGGATGACAATTAAAGTGGAGTTGTAAAAACTTATTACATCATTTGACTTTTAAAATCATTTCTATTTATAGCAGAGGCAATGAAGTAAATAGTTGAACTACTCATCTGTGTTTGTTTAATTTTGGCTTGGTTTTAAATTAGTCGTAATTAACTATTTTTTAGATAATCATTGTGGCGACCAATAATAGCGCGCGAGATCCTGACTCGCGGTTACGACATTTGAAATTTACTACAGTGGGCTTCGGCCTCACCGGACATAGGTACACTACCTCGCCCGGTCGGAGATCTCCTTTTGGCCATAAGTCCACTGTAGGTTCCCACAATAATCTTAAAAATACAGGGTGTTGTTTTTTAGCGATTTTGTTAGTTCGATTTTAAGACTAACCAAACAATACTTCAATGCATTTTGAACGGGTTTTTATCACGATATTTAATTAATTGAAAGTATTATAGAAAACCGCGAGTGTCTGATTAAGATTACAAACCAAACAATTTATGAAAAATCTGTGAATGCAGTATTATTAAACATCAAAAATAAAATGATATTTCTTTTAAACAAAACATCCTATCTCTAATATTTGAAGCACTGGCCAATGCACATTCATGTCGCATAGTCCTGCAAACCTTCTTCTTGAATCAGTCTATCTATCCATTAAAAAAAAGCCGCATCAAAGGTTTTTTTTTATTGCCATGCAAGCAGAGCCATGCCGAGCCAACGGGCCACCTGATCGTAAGTGGTTACCGTCGCTCATGAACCTCTTCAATGTCATTGCGGGGACATTCAGGGGTCGCTACCTATTGCGTAGTTTTAAAGATATAAGCATACATAGAGACAGACATACAACGTGAATCGATTTTGTTTTAAGCCGACTAAAACATTAACAGCATTCCAACTAAAATCTGTGTATTTCGTCCAAATTGCAATCTCAAATCTCCATAACTGAAATCCGAATAGTGAACCGACAATGCGGTCAGAAATTCAAATGTTATTTTGAACTCGCAGTCGTGGAATAGCCGCTTGAGTTTCTAGCAAACGAATAATTAGATATTTCAACATGTATATTAGTACAAGTGTATATTATATTATGGCCTGCGCAACTTCGTCTGTGTCACAAGAAGGTTTAGAGAGTATTTGCGATGTAAGCGCGTATAATATTTTTAATGATGATAAATATAATATAATATTTTTAATGATGATGATAATGATAATAATGGTGTTCCCGGAGCGCTATGACATGTCCCTCTTTAAACGAGGTTTAAGAAAAGTCTTGTATGGGTAGGCGGTACATAACGGCCCCTCTTTGTCCTGGCATTGCAGAGGTTCATGAGCGACGGTGACCGCTTACCATCAGGTGGGCCGTATGCTCGTTTATCTACTTTGCAATAAAAAAATAAAAAATAAAAAAATTAAAAGAACTCATCACGTTCAAAATACTCATTTTAAACACAGATAAAAAAATATCCACTTGTTCGATCTTAAAAAAATTATTAAATGGGACTCCATGACGACCATCACCTTTCATCTGACACCAGAATCATTCAAATCGGTCCACCCTCATTAAAGTTATCGAGGAACAAAATTACTTTTCCTTTGGAAGTCGGTCTACAAGTGTGCTTATTTATGACATCACATCAACAATAACTGCTACATGTGAAAAGTAATATTCCTTTCTTTTTTCAGGTAAGATGCTGTTTTATTACTACTACACTACTAACTACATTACAAAAAAAATCAAAATATAAGGTAAGTATTGGTTGATTGTAAGAAAAAGTTGAAACGATTGCAAAAATAATTGGTTCTAAGTTGTATTTCGACAGGCCATTCACCACCCACTTCAGCTAGCACGAGGTTACGAATCTTCCCTGTATTTGTGAATATTTATTTTTATAAAGAAACATCAATGGTTTAACATATTAAGAAGACACATTTTACAACTTGAGATTATTCTAATATGCATCCCTATTATAGAATGTAAATAAAGGAATAAATACCATCTAACATATTACAAATCGACAATTAAAGGTTTTTACTTCCAGTTTTGTATTAGTGGACTGACACTGAATTATTTTATATCTTATTATACTTGCTATTTCATTTACAATGTTATTTTTATTTACTTCACGTTTCTGTTTTATATTTGGAATGGCGGGAAGTGTGTTCGTTAATGTCAATCTTGTGTAACGTCAAAATTGTTAAGTCGACACACAATTATTTATAAAGTTTCGTAACCAACATAGTGTGCAAAGCTTACATAGATACTTTGAGGACAAAGTTTTAACGTAGGGTGCAATAAATAGTATCATTTACATATCCTCGTCTGGTGCTGATATATTTTGGATATATTACTTGTCTCCTGCACGGGAGTATTGATAGTTTATGGTTCATTGTTAAAACTGCATGCCATTTGAAGTGATTTATACTAATCCCTACCAATATTATAAATGCGAAGGTAACTCTGTCTTCTGTCTGTGTGTTAAGCTTTCCCGCTTAAACCTCTCAACCGATTTTGATGAAATTTGGCACAGACAATATTTAGACCCTGAAAAAGAACATAGGCTACATTCTCATTGTAAGTGACGAAGACAAAGTTACGCGGATCTTACATACAAAAATTTGTCGCAAAATGTATGTAAATGTAAGCGCATAGCTACGACTGGACCAATTTGGCCAATTCTTTTTTTTTAAATATTCGTTATAGTTCAAACCTTCCTCTTGAATCTATTATAAACAGCATCTGTAGTGTACTGTAACAATCCATTACTGCCCACTGCTGAGCTCGGGTCTCCTCCGAAGAGGGGTTAGGCATAGTCCACCACGCTTGCCCAGTGCGGATTGGGGACTTCACATATCTTCAAAGGATTTTTAGAACCCTTTTCGATATGCAGGTTTCCTCACGATGTTTTTCTTCACCGTTTTTAGCCAGTGGTGTTATGAAAAATTGCACATAAATCTTTTTCATATTAAGATTTAGAGGTACAAGCCGGCTGGATTTGAACCCGCGACCTCCCGTACGGAAAGACGCGCTTCGACCACTCGGCCACCACGACTACATACTAATTACATCTTCTAATATATAAAATTCTCGTGTCACGGTGTTCGAACTTGAACTCCTCCGAAACGGCTTGACCGATTTTGTTGAAATTTTTTGTGCTTATCCGGTATCTATGAGAATCGGCCAACATCTATTTTTCATTTCCCCTAAATGTTAGGGGTAGTCCACCCCTATTTTATTTTTTATTTTTTCGAAGCAAACGAAGTTGCGTGGGGCAGCTAGTATTATATATAAATATGCCTAATCCCTCTCCTGAGGAGACCTGAGCCCAACAGTGGGCAGTAATGGGTTGGTACAGGAATATGTAATTATATTTTGTTTATGTGTATTTATAAATATATATTATTATTGTAATCTTTTATATATGAAATCACCCTGTATATTGTTCTACGTGTTTTAAGCTCATGTGTGCACTTCTCTTGTACACCTACTTATTGTTCTCTCTGCTCCACCCCTGGGTTGACTGGTAGATAATGCCTCAGGCATTAAGTCCGCCATTGTACTTATTTTTTTGTACAAGAAGAATAAATAAATAAATAAATTAATTCTAAGGTATTCTAACTATTTTAGGCCTAATTATTTATAAAGTAATGTACTAAATCTACAAAGTATTTCTCATTAGCTTTCCCTTAGCCAAATTAGTTGAAAGCTAAACATTCATTAGTGGCCTAATGATTATGCCGTAATTGGCCCAACTTTCCTACATTACCGAAGTAATTTGAAAGTGAATTAATGTAATCATTAAAATATAATTCAAATAAAGACAATATAATAGTTAATAATCTTGACTGACTACAAAGGAGGACGTTATCAAATTTATGAATGTTACATTTTTGTTTCAACCGATTTAGATGATTACTTTTTTGCATAGAATTATTACATCTGGAATCAACATCATGAACAACAAAATGAAGCCAATTTAAAGTGCTCCGATCGCGCGTAACTACACGATATTTTGAATCAACATCATAAATAACAAAGTGAAATTTTAAGAACTTATGTGTATGTAATATTTTATTAGTGTGTTAAACGAATTGAGTGTCATCAGTACACTAACGCCAGAAATCGTGTAGTTACGCGCGATCGGTGCACTTTAAATTGGCTTCATTCTGTTGTTCATGATGTTGATTCCAGATGTAATAATTCTATGCTTTTTTGTTAAAAGATAGTTATTGTCCAGTGATGCATTTTTATTGTATATCAAATTCATGAGCCCACGCCTAGTCATTGCAGAGGTTTCTCTGTCGCTTAAGATTTAAATTGTTTCAAACTGACCATTGGTAGGCCAACAGTCAAACGTGGTTTCACATAATTTCAATGCCGGTCAATGCATACAAAACTGTGTTGGTCGGCCGTCACCGTCATTTGTTTTAACGACGTTGGCGAACCAATATGTTAACGTAGAATTAGATAAACTTGATAATATTTAATGTAGGTTAATTGTCGATACTATTTTGTCTATACTATTGTATTTAGTAAGCTTTGTCCCTTTCAATGATATTGAAATTTTCATAAACTTTATTTCACCGGTGAGAAAATTACTCACACACACAGACATACACACACAAACACATACACAAACACATACAAATATACTCACACACTTTTTGCTAGTTACCGTTAATCTGTTTCTATATAGCTGTATTTACTTTTGGAAATTTGTTTTTGATGTTTGGTGTCTTAATGTTGGTTAAGAGAATTATTTGTTAACACAGACCTCCTGCGACACAGGCTTGTCCTAGTGCAGGGGTCATTGCTTAATATTGTATGTCCTAAATTTAGTTAAATAAATATTTTATTTAATTTCATTTCATTTTGCACTATTTCGTTCGGTACAATGTATCTATTTTTAATTGTTACAACAACAACAGCTTAACAGTAACAATCAAGACGACGCTATAAGTATACATTTCAAATTAAATTATAATAAAATATTATAATCTGCAGTATTATTACAGCGTGCTATAAAAATTAAATAATTAAAATTACCAAGTTCAAATATAAGGTCGACGTATATTTTCGATCAAAACTTCAGCTCTTAAAGTATTCAAAACAAAACAGTCTTCAAATTAGTACTTAACAACTCTTAAGTATTACAAAGTTAAAGAACCTCTTTGTATATTATTACAATAAATTCATGAAAATGGACTCTTAGGAGTTAAATTCGACAAATTCTTTCGACTTTCAAACGCTTGACATTTTTAAATTGTTGAAGGTCTTGTTTTAAAGAATGCTTGTTGAAGCAATCAATTTCTTTATTTGTGATCACAGGAATTTTTACATAAGGTGTTCAGTATTATTATAGTTCAGCCATAATCAGCTCTGTCGAGCATACAAATTGATACACTTAATTCTAATTTTAAAACATTTCAGTAAATTATTACAAGTCTGCATGCACATTTAAATTTATATACAATTTTTGCTTTATTAATTATTTATTTAAATCTATTAATTTAGTCTTTATTATGTGTAATAACTTTGCCATTACTTAATGTTGTTTTTTTTATATTTTATTTATTTCTAGTATTATATAATCTTCATATAGCATCTTTATACACAGCCTATTTAATTAAGTTGGGCATATTGGGAGTGTAACCCGTTGCCAAGAAAAAAGAAGATTGAAAATTACATCGAAAAGTGAAAAGAGAACATTTGCAAAATAAAATTGATATTATATTAATCGCAATCCGATTTTAATTGAATATAAGTCTTGTCAGTTTAAATCCGCAATGACGCTTATATATGATAATAGCTGATCCTCATTAAGTACTTCGTCTGCGTCAAAAAACGGTTCAGGCAGCACTGTTAGAACCTACAAATCTGTAGTACATCATTTTGTTCTATAATTTTGTTCAATAGTTTTCGCAGCGCACGCGATGAAAGCAAGTATTGAAGTCTTAGTACGGATCTCTATTTTTTCTCCAAAATAAAATCTAGGTTATGTTACTCGTGGATATTGTAGCCTCCCTCACTTACCTTTTAAATACATAAAAATAGTAAAAATACAGCATTGAATCGAGTTTCATTGAAAATTTTATATCAATTTTGAAAGGTATACAATTCACGTTTGCTTATATGAACTACAAGTAGTAAACCTAACCTAAATTTACTTCTATCGGCAAAAACCTAACAGTGTATTCCATTAAATTAATTGAAAGGAGCCGTATCAGTATCCATCAGGCACCCGCCATCATTGCTTAATTGGCACCCAATTTCCGGTGTCAATACCGAGCTGATTCCGACATTGCCCTAATGTAACCGTATTTATTGGTAAAATTAAGAAAAATACGTAGAAAACCATTTTTGGTGTTGCGTTTTCATATTGGCTTGCCAACGTACGTCACACGTAAAAAAATGACGGTGATGGTCGACATGTAAATAGGGGTTTTCTATGGCATTGAAATTATGTGCAACACCGTTTGACATTTGGTTTACCACATGTATTTACCTATCTCTCGCTCCCACCACTGTAACTCCTGTGTATGTGGGATCCACAAAGGCGACTATCGTAATGACTCTGAGCAGTGAAACTCAGTTTCGACGTGACAACGTCTTATAAATTGGTTTGCCAGGTGACACTTCACTTCACTGCGTTACGCTCCGCTCACGTTATGCGCTCATAATGAGAGCGAGTGAGAGGCACGCGTGCCTTTCATTTTTTTATGTCGGCTCTTAGGCGGGCTAACCATGCCCGAGTCGTTGTCACGTAAAACTTTCGCCCGTATACCGACTTTACAGGCAACCAATTTTTATATTGGTTCGCCAAAGTTCCAACACTCGTGAAACAAGGTGACGGTGATGGAAAAAAGGTTTCGTATGCATTGGACTGCATTGAAATTATTTGGAACATGGAAACACCATTTGACAGTTGGCCTACCAGTTGTCATATTTTGCGTCCATTAGAAATTAGTAGAGCAGTAGTATTTTGTTTTGACTTACATAATGACTGCACATGCTTAGCCCTGGTCTCCTCAGTATAGGGATTAGTCTCAATGTTTGTCCAAACCGGGTTGGGTATAAAAATGTATGAGCTTTAAAATAGAACATTTATAAATTTGAAATTTTTCATACAAGCTTTAAAAAACATAAATTTCTCAACTCTAAGTCTAGGTTTTCCTAGCCTCTTTCGTAGCGATCTTAGTTAGGTATTAAACATTTATCAAATAAATGATTACATGACTTCGTATAACGTTAAAGGTTTTATCTTCAATTCAAATTCATGAAAAAAAAATAGCCGTATCTATAATATAAAAATGAATCGCAAAATGTGTTGGTAAGCGCATAACTCAACAACGCTTGGACCATTTTGGCCAAATCTTTTTTTACAATGTTCGTTGAAGTTCAAGGATGGTTTTTACGGCGAGAAAAAAATCAAATAGTTGCCGGGAAAAATGAAAAAAAACGGGTCATAGGGTTCACGCAGACGACATCGCGGGCAGCAGCTAGTAGGCTATACAATATCATCCATCTAACCGCTGTGAAACTTTCCAAAAACCTCATTACCGAGATAAACATTTTAATACTCCATCACACTGTAACAAGCTGAATTTGCCGAACGTATGTCAATATGGGAAGCCAATCTAAATGTCAATGAAAGATATAAATCTTATTGGGAACGTCTCGACTTCCGAAGGCAAATCTTTTGCACAAATCTATCGAAGATGTGAGTTTATAAGAGACTTTAAGCAAGTTTGTGTGAGTATATTAACCAACTTCTAAAGAGAAGGAGGTACTATACACACACACACATACACACACGTTACACATTACATAATTTTACTATTTGTTTAAAATATTTTGTTTGATCTATCTCTTTCTAAGGACTAAAATCATAATTACGGATTTACAAATAAAATGTAAATCCGTAATTGGCAAATGTTTTGTTTTATAATTTTAAGTTGAATTTAGTTGTAATTGTAGCTGTGGATTTTTGTTAAATAAATAAATAAATCTGTGTTTAAAAATGTCTATTTACGTGTTTGCATTTATTTCTTTTTTAGATGCACCGGTTTCGATGATTATTATTTTGTTAGAAAGCAGACACGCAGGTTCTGTTGCAGGCATGTAGGTTCTGTTGCAGGCATGTAGGTTCTGTTTTACTTTTTTCATAGGTTTTTGGTAGTGGTGTTGGTAGACTGCTCATTTAAATCTTTATGAATTAAGATATAAACGTACTTGTTAGATTTAAACCAGTGACTGTAGGTAATGTGGTGTAAAATGAAAAGTAATGGAGAGTAATTGGAATACCGAAGTATATTTGGTTATGATTGCTATTGCTTACATTATAATTTAGAATTCATTAAATTTAATAACTTGCATATAAAGTAAATTATTTGATTGTATATTTTGAGCAACTAAATATGTTGGAATGCTACTCTTTCTTCTCTGTCGGTACACTCTTGTCAGAGCGGTCGTGGTTATTATGAAGATTTTCTCTTGCTCGCAACTATCACGCGCCTCACGGTGTCCCGCCACTTTCCCCGATCGGTTGCGGTTCTGGTACACTGGTGCAATGGGGCTCCCAATGTGGACTTGATCTCATCAGTCCAACTCATAGGTGATCTTCCACGAGCTCGAACCCCCTCAACTCTTCCCTGGACCACGAGCCTCTCGATGGAATCATCTCGGCGAGAAATGTGTCCAAAGAAACCAAGGATGCGACTTTGCACGATACTGGATAGACGTTGTTCGATGCCGAGTTGAGGATGGAAACGTTAGTACGGAATTCATTCTTACTATCTTTTTTGACTGAAATTGCCTTTCGGGCTAAAAGTCTCAGTAAAAATGGTCGTATATTTTTACTAAAAAAATAAAGCCTATTTTATAAAGAATTTTACTCAGACCTTTTTGACATTTTTTTTTTTAATTTATTTATTGTTTACACACTTATTATAGAGAAAGTTTCCAGTGGCCCTCACACTAGGCCTAGCCTGTATCGTGAGGACCTGATGGGTTCATTATAAATATCTCTTTTAATAGAAACAGCTTCAGAACACATTGAAACCATAATTTAAATTCTCTATTCCTTCTCTCATCACAATAAAACATATTTTAGCATCAAACGAGCACCACAAACATGGAATACGTGAAATTTCTTCAGGAATATCAAACGGAAGACGACTTGACATTGTTGGGACGTTCGCGTGAACATTCTGAGACTCGCTTTGACTTGTCCGCGCTTCCGAGATAAATACAGAATGTATGCAGAAGTCAAACTACAGAATAGCAGTATACTCATGAGCGACGGTAACCACCGGTCGTCTGTGTGACTTGACTAAAGTTCGTTTGGAATCGCTACCTATCATTTCAAACAAATTTTCTTTAAAATTTGAATTCGATTTTCAAACTTAAATAAATAATTATATTAAAATTAAATTATTGTTTCGGTAAAATGAGAAAGATAAATGCAAAAAAAAAAAAGTTTAAAACTAACTTCACGTCTCGCTTGTTTGGCTTCTGTAACATACTTGACATGAGTGAACAAATCAATTTTGGTATGGTTCCTAGTTGGCTGGTTACAATGCCAACTTGTTTTTTAACTGCTCAATAGGAAAATGTGCATACGGCCCTGTAGTAAATGGTCCCCGTTGATCACAAATCTTTGTTTCTGAGCTTTATTGCTCAGAGTCATTACGGTGGTCGCCGCTGTGGATCCTATATACACAGGAGTTACAGTGGTGGGAGTGATATCATGCTACTTACCCCCTATCAGTGGCGTGCATGCATATTTAAGTCAGTGTATGCAGAAATTTAAATCTGAGTAATTTTCCACATATTTACGTCCTATAATCAATTTTATTAAACTTTTACGCTAAATATAAGCAAGTAATAGTAATGAGAAGTGTATGTTGATTAAATATACAGCATAAAATCGATTCTTATTGTAAATGTTCAATCAATTTTAAAGGTTAGGGCATGCAATGCATATTTTCTTGTATGAACTGCACGCCCTTGCCCCCTATTAACTACTTTCACAGTGTTTTTCATTTTGTCCCAAGGATTTCTGAAATTATGTTATGCTTCTGTATATCACTATTCTGTGGAATAGTTCTATTTACTAATGAATGACGTCAGCTAGGGGAGTCCGGGACGCAAGGCACGTCTCAATTTCCTTTTGTTTGTATGTAATGAATGGCGATAATGAAACTTTCTTACTATGCACGGATATTATATGACAGAACCAAATATATGAGAAAAGGTGGGGTATTTTAAATTCACAGACACAATATACAATACATCCTGTTCTTTTTGTCTGCTAAGAATACATTTTAGAAGTTGGACAAGAATTAAGAGCTCATTTTCCATGACATTATTTTGGCCATTTTTTCTTTATTTCGATGCAATAGGTATCCCACACACCCGCGCATGGGATATGTGGTAGTTGAACTGCACTAAAACCTCCAACCACTCATACTCAGCGTCCGAACCCAGACTGAAGCCAGAACTCAGCACGGCGTTATGCGGGACAGCACGACGCGTTACGTACTACGGCACTCTTTCCCGTCGCCCCAAAATTTATTTATTGCCATGTAGACAGACGATATAAACACCTGATCGTAAGTAAGGTCACTACCTACCCTATGACCTACCTTTAAGGACAAGCTTCCTTTGAAGAAGGACAATGGAATGATCCCAGATTCTACAAAACTTGCAAAAGCAATTAAAAACCCGAGTGAAGTGGAGTTGAAAAGTGCTTCATACCTCCACATGTGACGGCTAACCTAGTTATCTCATGTGTGGGACACAGTGCTGTATAGTGCTTCTGACAGGAAAGTCGGCTTTATTAACAGAGAGTTAAGGTTTACTTATTCACACATTTACTAAACGGGTCCTTACCATGATTTTTCAATACTTGTAAGAGCCATGATCACAGGAAGACTGAATACTGCGAGTAGATTACTTAAGAGCAGACAAATGCTCGTGTCGTGGTAAGAACCCGTTTAGTAATTGTGTAAGTGATGATAACCGCGAGTGTTTAAAGAAATTTAAGGTTTACTTATTTTGAAAGTGATAGGGCGATGTAAGCCTTAGCGTGCAACGCGTCGTGTCACCGCGCACGATCCCATGCTGGGTTCTGTCCTCAATCAGAGTTCGAATACTGAGTTTGAGCGACAGGTTTTAAGGTGGCTCGACTCTTACATACCCCGTACCGGACCAGCCCATTACTGCCCACTGTTGGGCTCAGGTTTCCTCAGAAGAGGAATTAGGCATAGTCCACCACGCTTGCCCAGTGCGGATTGGGGACTTCACATATCTTCAAAGGATTTTTAGAACCCATTTCCGACATGCAGGTTTCCTCACGATGTTTTCCGTCACCGTTTTTAGCCAGTGGTTTTGAAAAATTGCACATAAATCTTTTTCACCTTTAGATTTAGGAGACAAGGCGGCCGGATTTGAGCCCGCGACCTCCCGTTCGGAAGGAAGCGCTTCGACCACTCTTCCACCACGACTTCAGCCATACATACCCCATTACTTTTTAACTCAGCAATGGTGAAACATCGATCAAGAAGTTAGTGTTTTTGTTTGTGGAGCAATTTTTAGTTTCCATTCGAAAGCTATCGAATCAGACTTTATATCCGTTTAAGACGATCTTTAAAAAAATGGAGTTGGGGCATGACGAACATCATCTTTCATCTGATATCACAATCATTCAAATCGATTCACCTAAAATAATGTTATGAAAGAACAGATAAAGTCTATGTCTATGTCTAAAAATTTTTAAATTATTGCACGATAGATACACGAGTCTACGGCCCACCTGATGGTAAGTTACCGTCGCTCATGGATCTCTGCAATGCCAGATGAATGTTGGCTAATCTTTACGACTGTGTGTGTATTGTGTGGAGCGTTCGTCACACACTGGAAATAAAATAAAAGCACTTCAACAGTGTGGATGCGGTCGGTACTCGTTAGGCACTAACCTCGAAACTAGACCTAAATTTGTGAAAAACTAGGCCTCAAAATGTGACCTGGGATTTTAGAGTTTTAACAGTACTGTTGAAATGTCATCTTGTCTACACTAATATTTTAAAGAGGAAAACTTTGTTTGGAATGAAATGGCTTAAAAACATCTGGACCATTTTTAAAAAATCTTTCACCATTTGAAAACTGCATTATCCAGGAGTAACATAGGCTAGATTAAATTTATTAGTTAGTTTTAATATAAATGTCGAATTTTTGTTTAAAGTAGGTATCGAGTTTTGTTATTGGAACGAAGTTCCTTATCGCGCGTTATCGAAAGGGGACTAGACGGAAAAAAATCTTAGGAAAAGTTGTCACGACACTTTTTTGTTTTAGATGATTATCGCTAGATGGAGCTGTGATTAAAATCTTTTAAAACACGTTCCTTATTTTTGTTTTAGATGATTATCCCTAGATGGAGCTGTGATTAAAATCTTTTAAAACACGTTCCTTATTTTTGTTTTAGATGATTATCGCTAGATGGAGCTGTGATTAAAATCTTTTAAAACACGTTCCTTATTTTTGTTTTAAATGATTATCGCTAGATGGAGCTGTGATTAAAATCTTTTAAAACACGTTCCTTATTTTTGTTTTAAATGATTATCGCTAGATGGAGCTGTGATTAAAATCTTTTAAAACACGTTCCTTATTTTTGTTTTAAATGATTATCGCTAGATGGAGCTGTGATTAAAATCTTTTAAAACACGTTCCTTATTTTTGTTTTTAATGATTATCGCTAGATGGAGCTGTGATTAAAATCTTTTAAAACACGTTCCTTATTTTTGTTTTAAATGATTATCGCTAGATGGAGCTGTGATTTAAATCTTTTAAAACACGTTCCTTATTTTTGTTTTAAATGATTATCGCTAGATGGAGCTGTGATTAAAATCTTTTAAAACACGTTCCTTATTTTTGTTTTAAATGATTATCGCTAGATGGAGCTGTGATTAAAATCTTTTAAAACACGTTCCTTATTTTTGTTTTAAATGATTATCGCTAGATGGCGCTGTTATCAAAATCTTTTAAAACACGTTCACACTTTTAATCGAAGAGAACTTCGTTCTATTCGGGTGTCCCATGATACCCCTCAAGATTTTTTTATATTAATATTTTATAATTACGTAGGTATTCGGTTTCGATTTACTAGATATATCTTAAATACAAAAAGTGCTGTAGGTACATTGGATTTATACATGAAAATTTGACAGTCCACTAATGTAGCGTTTCCACATTGGCTCGCCAACTTCCAACTTTCACATTGGTCGGCCGTCGCCGTCATTTGTTTTATACGTGTGTTGGTCGATTACAATGTGGAAACGCGACATAACAAAGCCTTTAATACCAAATTAATTACAAAACAGTCTCAGCTCTATCACTCATTTGGCAAAAACGGAAACAAATACGAATCGATTATCCAAACAACATCGATTACGATGATCAAACAAAAAACATTCGATTCTGTACATAACGGCACGCGAGGCGTTCAATATCGATATTTTTTATCGGTCTGGGTTATCCTCTATCCTATAATGAAGGGGATTCCAAACTTATTGGCTGGAGGGCCGCAATAAGTATTTCTTATTTCAGTACCTACGTTCTAAGGGACACATGACTTTTAGTTATTTGAAATTTAAAACGTGGTGAATTTGATACTTTATTTTACTATGTACTACCTTTTTTTATTACCTTGTAGGCAGAAACGCTAGCGGGCCACTTGATCGTGAGCGGTTACCGTTGCTCATGGACCTCTGCATTGTCAGGGGACACTGCGAGGCCTTTAGTTAGTCGTGGTGGCCGAGTGGTCGAAGCGCGTCCTTCCGAACGGGAGGTCGCGGGTTCAAATCCGGCTGGCTTGTACCTCTAAATCACAACACCACTGGCTAAAAACGGTGAAGGAAAACATCGTGAGGAAACCTACATGTCGGAAAAGGGTTCTAAAAATCCCTTGAAGATATGTGAAGTCCCCAATCCGCACTGGGCAAGCATGGTGGACTATGCCTAATCCCTCTTCTGAGGAGACCTGAGCCCAACAGTGGGCAGTAATGGGTTGGTACAGGTACAGGGACAGGTACTGGGAGGCCTTTACCTACGCCCTACCTAAAGGATTTTCTTACCTACTACTATTCCGCTGATTGAATGACCAAAAGTGAGTATCGGCCACCGATAAAACTGTCGCTACCTATCTCGGTGTAGTTTGGAGGTTACCAGGCGTGGACTTGTAGCTCACGCGATCACCCCATACTTGGACGCTGGGCTTCGGCCATTAATCTAATAAGAAGGTACCTATTTAGGTTCTGTTATACTTAAAATATAAAGTTTTTTGAAAAATATTCCTTGCTTCTTTGGTAATCCTTTTTTGGTAAAATAAAATCTATATTTTTTTTATGTTTGAAAGGTCGATTATGATCTTAGCTCTACCAGGCAATTAATAAATTTTATGCTTAAAGGCGCGTCGGATTTGGCTAGTTCATACTAGTTATACCTGCGGGCCGTAGTTTGAAGATCCCTGAATAAACTGTGAACGAGTTCCTCTCTATAAATGGTAAGCGCTATGGAAAACGATTTATATCAGCCAACAGGTTTATTATAAGGGATGGAAATATGTTGGATCTTATTCATTTTCCCAATCATTCTGTTCGGGTAGCGAATCTATTTTTCCATTCGATGTTACGATGATTTAGACTGTGTGAGTGAGTATGGGAGTGAGATTTTTTTGTATGGAGGGTTTTCTATTGTTTTTTTTATTTAGTTGGAGGAAATCACCGGATCGAGGTATGTGGGAGTTGAACCGCACTAAAACCTCCAACCGCTCACACTCAGCGTCCGAACCCCGGCTGAGGCCAGAACCCAGCACGGGGTTATGAGGGACGGCGCGACGCGTTACGCCCACGGCACTCTTTCCCGTCGCCCTCTGGGTATTCTGTAGAACAAATGTCTAACCACTATTGACCATCACTGGTGTCGATTAGACTATTTAGTTTTATTAGATTATTTAACATTTCATGCAAGTTACCCCATTCATCTTTTTACTTATTTAGACAACAAGCCAGTCGAATCCGCGACCTCATGCAAGTAAGGCAAGTGTTTCAATCACTCAGCCCCAACGACTTTAAATCTTAATGACGCTTTTACAAAATGGCTAAATAGTGAAGAAAATCTTACGAGAGATATCAGAATCAGGCTTTCCAATTGGCAGACGTAGATAATAGATACAACAAGAAAATAATTAGGTTATATAACGAGAAAATATCAAAGAAGTTGATGTATTAAAAGTAAATAGATTTTCTCAGTTTAATTTTGACTAGACATTAATTATTCAAAGTCGAAGGTTGTCAACCTAAGTCTAGACTAACTTTATCCAGTCTTAGATAGTTCTTAAGTTTAAGAATTTAATATGTGAACAGATTAAAATCTATAGTCTTTCAAACATTTCAATGTATCAGATACAAATTGCTTTTTCACTGAAATTAAATTCCTTTGAACGCATTGATTTTAATATTGTCTTTGAGATGTAGTTTTTAGATTGTTTTTTGTAATGAAATATCTTTAAAATTCTTGTGAGAAACTTGAGCCAAAATTGTTTACCTTAAATTTGGGATCATTTTTTAATCCATATTCATGTATTAGCTTATTTTTACATTATATTGAAAAAAAAAATACAAAAAAATAATTTAAAAAATACAATATAAAAAACAGAGGGCCACTGCAGGCGGAGTCTACGACCCAAGCCATCAGTGGTCAGGGCTTAAGAGAGAGGAACCTCCTCACAATACGCGCCGTGTCAAGAACGACCGCCTTCTATTGATCAGTTTTGTTAGTGTCTGAGAAAGAGCTCTAATAACATGGATGAAAATAACAAATTGCGACGCATGCAATTTTTCTAGTCTTATCAATTAATATAATGGTGAATTAATAATTGTTTTTTCAAGGACAATTTAAATACAATCTTTTAATATCCTAAATATAATATTTTAGTAGAGACTAGCACTAACTACTAGCAGTAAAATGAAGTCAAGCACGACAGGTTCATCTTATTTAGTACCTATTCGGTTAGGTTTAGTACCTTCCGAATCCATCATCAGATCAGCGCCATTTTGTCATATTATTGGATTGTAATATACACCTGCGTGCAAAATGTCAATTGATTTGGAATACGAGAAGTCTGTGAAATTTAGCTTGCAAGATTCCACCCAAACTTACATAGTTACATCCAGTGCAAGTTAATAAAGTTTGTAAAAACAATTCATCTGCAAACGTCATGATCACCAGAAGACTGGATACTGCGGGTCGATTTAAGAGCAAACAAATCTGTCTACCCTCTTTCTCGTTCGCTTTTGGGTAGTACCACTGGAACTCGAACTCACTTCTCGACACTTAGAAAACCGCGAGTGTCTGAATATGTTTTCAGAATCCTCATTTATTTTCATAATATCACTCTAAAAAGTCCCTTATATCCAAAAACAATTTGTCTCAATTGAAATTCATCCACCTTACCTTAGCCATTAAACATCGGATCAAAATATTCTCGAAGTTGACCTCAATGAATATTCAACGATACAAAATATCGATGAAACTTAATGGACATCCAATGTCGGATTAAAATGAGCGATGAGCTTCATAATAGCCTTTAAACGTGGGTCTGATAAATATTTAATTATAATTATGTGTATCATTCAGTCAGGAATAAACGAAAAGGCCAAAATCAAACCTTTCCTCTTTATAATACATATTAGTATAGATAATAAATTCTAGGCCCTACCAAACTCCAAATAAATTTAACCCATAGACATAACGCTGTTATAATTAATCAACTCGTTTCATTAATTAACTGGCATTACTAAAAAAATAATAGGTATTACCGTATAAGCCGTATATGCACATTTCATGGATAAAAGCTTGCATTAAAATTGTAGAGAAACCCATGTCCACAAGCGTAAACCTCTTCACTGATTATGCGAGCCTGGTACTCTTGTTTCAAATTTTGTTCTCACAAAGTTTCTTTTAGGTAATTTTTTCACAAATACACCTCTACTCCTCCTATGAGAGCCTGGTACTTCAAATATTTCATTTTATTTCATCTATCTATAAAAATAAAAATAAAAAAGATAAGATAAAAAGATAAAAAATATTTATTCAGCCAAAAATTTACAGTGTAATATACAATTAACCATTAGATCTCCACACTAGGTCAAGCCTGTCTCGTGGAGATATTACTAATACATTTATCAGACGAATTAACCATTTGTATCGATACCAATTTACAATATTGAAAAACAGAAAATAACTTCTTAGTAGCTAGTGAGACAAACATAGGCAATTATTGATTTTAATAGCAAAACGTTGAGTAGTCTGCGTATGATGAGTGTATGTAGTGTTTGTAGGTGTTGTGAGTGTGTGTGTGTGAGTGTGAGTGTGTACCTACATGTCTATGAGTGTTCTGAAGAAGAACGTTCAGTAGAAGAGTGCGCGCAAGATGAAAAGTCACAAACCAGTACGAATAAACATTTCAGTCTCTTGATAAGAAAGACCCAATAAAAACTTTTTTACAATATTTTTAGCTTGATTGCAACTGCAATGCTGTATTTTACATGTTCTTACTATTTTATTATAAATGAAACTAGACATATATTCCTGCATGCGTTTGGCAAAATTACTTCTCACCCAATTCACTTGACATTTAAAGATTCTCTTGCATAACAACTTCCCATAATCATTCCTCTGCAAAACTATTTTGTGCTGTTTTAAAGAGATATGTAGAATATAAAGCTTTCGAACATTTAAGATGGAGGTTTCTTTATATAGTAAGTCTGTGGGGTACCTAATGAATTGTTGTTCGTTAGTCTGACTATAACTCGAGAACGGCTGGGCCGATTGAGCTGATTTTGGTTTTAAAATGTTTGTCGTAGTCCAGGGAAGGTTTAAACGGTGAGAAAGTACCCGGGATTTTTTTGTGACGCAGACGAAGTTGCGCGGGCCAGCTATTTTACTAATAATTGCTATGCGTTAGCCTCTCTAAAACTCGAGAATGGCTGAACCGATTTGACAAATTTTTATCTTGAAATATTCTTTGAAGTCCAGAGAGAAATTTCCCGGGAACAATTCTTACGTGCCACAGACGAAATTGTGCAGGAAAGCTTGTAACAAATAACCTAATTCTGTTTGTATTTTAAACAATACTTGGTAAACTCCAAATAAATTAAACCCATAGACATAACGCTGTTATAATCAACACGCTCAAACTCCGCAGCTAATCCTATATCCGCCGGTATGTCCGGCTATGTCCGGCCGTGGAATTCACTTACGTACGCCTTAATTAACCGGCTATGAAACTAATCAGGTTCTGTCTTCTATTTTGGACGATTTTAATTACATTTTAATCTGCTATTATGTTTTGTATAAGATGTTGTTGAGCTATGGAAGTGGTAATCCTTTTATTGCTGTTAAAAGCGGTAAAATATCATTATTGTTCGTGATTTTGATTCCAATTGCATTCTATGTTGTGGCTCCTACAAGTCTAAAAATCTCATATCCCTCACGAAAACTTGCCATATCTATACTAATATTATAAAGCTGAGATTTTGTTTGTTTGAACACGCTAATCTCAGGAACTACTGGTCCGATTTGAAAAATTCTTTCACTGTTGGAAAGTTCATTTGTCGAGGAAGGCTATAGGCTATGTTGTATCCCTCTGTGACGCAGACGAAGTTGCGCGGTTCACCTAGTTATATATAAACAGCTTAAAACTTCTACTACTATTCTTTTATTAAATCCAACAGCTTTTCCACAGCTATAACTAACACTAGCTCACTAGTTAGATTAACTTGGTCTCGTATCAGCGAGTTTCCACATCATTTCACTTGTCGTCGGCTACCGATGTTTATTGCTGGATATACCCGTTGCTAGGCAACCGTTTTTGACCGTTTTCTTATCAGGACATGACGGGGAGTATTAGGAACGTGGGAAAAACATGTTTGGGAAATAGGTTTTTTGGGAAAAAGAGGGTGAAATATTTTTTACTAAAATTAAACGAGTGACTTCAATTTTCTGGTATAGCGCAAAAACTACTTGTCAAATCTTTATTAAATTTATGTGAGAGTATCTAGTTTGTATTATAAAATGACATTGTAATCAGTTTAACCAGAAAACTAATATAAACACGCACAGCACGTGAAAACTTGTCCGTTAAAAATATTTTTTAGGAATCAGAAGTGGACTTAATTTAAAAAAAAGAAATATAAGGACACAAAGGTCCTTTCCGTACGAGCGACAACTGATCCCCACGTCCGCTAAACAACGGTTTTTATACTAGTCGGTATGAGGTAACACACTCAGTCTGAACATCCAAGTAAAATAATAAAATCGAAGCTATCAATATATTTTTGAAACATTTTTTTTTAAGTACTTAATTATCTAAATACATGGTCCATCTAAGTTATTTGCAGACAAACATAAGAAATATATATTTATGCCTACTATTTTATATTATATATTTTTTAATTTGATATTCGCCTTTTGAGAAGTCGGTCAAAAACGCGATTAATTATG
Organism: Trilocha varians; assembly: GCA_030269945.2. Taxonomy (NCBI): domain Eukaryota; kingdom Metazoa; phylum Arthropoda; class Insecta; order Lepidoptera; family Bombycidae; genus Trilocha; species Trilocha varians. The sequence goes on from AP028280.1 coordinate 11,639,010, forward strand.
AAAACAATAAAAAAAAGAAACTCTCTCTCTGATAAACTTATACAATAAATCTAAACTAAGTCAATTTATCTTTGTCAAGATGGTTTATGAAAATGTTAATCTCAATGAATGTTCTTAAACTTATCTAAATATTAAACAGTTCATTTTAGAAGGATAATAGTTCGTTTTAAATGTGGATCGTTTTTGTGACACACGGACGTACGTACACTGTACTGTACTGTAACAACCCACTGCCCACTGCTGGGCTCAGGTCTAGTAGCCCTCTACTGAGGACAGGTCTCTTCAAACATAGTCCACTTGCCTAATGCAGAGAAGCTTGTACCTATAAATCGTAACGTGAAAAAAATTTACGTGCAATTTTTCACAACACCACTGGCTAAAAACGGTGAAGAAAACATCGAACCGGCATATCGGAAAAGGATTCTAAAAATCCATTGAAGACATGTGAAGTTAAGAAACCCAACACACTTGCATTTTGAGCTTTAGGTGCAGGACTTTAAGAAGTAAATTAAATAAAACAATCTTTCTACGAGCTGTAAAATAGTGGTTCATATAAACGAAGGATAAACCAGACATCGCAAGTAGCCAGAGTAAAAACGTGACTATTGAAGGTAATCTCGAACAATAACTGGAAACAATACCGCTTTATCCATTGTTTATTGTTTTTCAAAATGAACATTATTAAAGGAATATGTTGGATTAAATACAATAAGAATATAATGTAAATTCGACCTTTAATTAATATATAAACGAACCTTAGATGTAGTATCCTGGTTTGAAACCACTTGGAATTTCTATGAGACGTGCGGGTCGGGGCTATTTTATATTTTTTTCTGATATACATTATGTTTTGATTAACAGTATAACTCCCGCATTTTTTTTATAATACTGACTTGAGTTTTATTTTTTTGACGTGACAACGTCTTATAAATTGGTTTGCCGGGTGACACTTCAAGAAACTGCGTTACGCTCCGCTCACGTTATGCGCTCACAATGAGAGCGAGTGAGAGGCACGCGTGCCTTTCACTTTTAATGTCTGTCTCTCTCGCTCTTAGGCGGGCTAACCATGCCCGAGTCGTTGTCACGTAAAACTTTCGCCCGTATACCGACTTTACAGGCAACCAATTTTTCCAAATATGAGGAGGTCCTCAATTCGTCTCTATGTTTTTTTTGTTCCTTTGTTTCTCATAACTTTACTTTGTGTAGCCGATTTGAATGATTCTGGTGACAGATGAAAGGGTCGACATGGGGTCGTTTTTTTTAGCGAACACGTACTTTTGGATAGGATGGATGAAAACAGAAATTAAAGCACAATCTAAATTGTGTTTATTTTTTTTAAACGTGTGATCAAAGGATTGTGATGTGATGTGTTCTTAAGTCGTGGTGGTCGAGTGGTCGAAGCGCGTCCTTCCGAACGGGAGGTCGCGGGTTCAAATCCGGCTTGTACCTCTAAATCTAAATGTGAAAAAGATTTATGTGCAATTTTTCACAACACCACTGGCTAAAAACGGTGAAGGAAAACATCGTGAGGAAACCTGCATGTCGGAAAAGGGTTCTAAAAATCCTTTGAAGATATGTGAAGTCCCCAATCCGCACTGGGCAAGCGTGGTGGACTGTGGCGTCGCGACGCATGCGTAGAATGAATGAACCAATAGAAACAATGTTAATGTTGCTTAGTTACGGTTATTTAGAGTGACAAAAGTTTTTCTCTGGTAAACTCGAAAAATTTTCTTTTGACTGGTTTTTTAAAGATCGACTTATCGTATCCACTGTGTTGTGCTCTATTCTCTTTCTTTTCCTGTTTATCTTCTAAGTACTGTATTAATAAACTGTGTGTGTACTGTGTACGGAGTTGCATCATTTCTACAACCACCAAACTACCACGGACTTAGAAGTTATTCATTTGATTAGCTGAAATAACACTACCACAGCTAAATTGGTGACCCCGCTGTTCTAAGAACACAATTATGAGCCAACCAGTGGGCAGCCATTTCAAGAGCGAATCGAGTGACTCGGCAAAAACCGCCGACGAACAAAAAGTCAATGTGACCACCAGACGCCTTAAGAAAAAGCACGTTTCCACGGACCCGGATCAACGATCGTCATTTGATGTACGGAAATTAAATTTCAAAGTTCCGACTTTTTCACCGGACGATCCTGAGATCTGGTTCGCGTTGTTGGAGGGACAATTTGAAAATTTCGGCATAACTGATGACTACATCAAATTCAACCAAGTCATCACTAACTTGGACATCGTCCACGCGAAGGCTGTAAAGGATATTATTGTCAACCCTCCAGTGAGACATCGGTACGAGAAGGTGAAATGCGAACTCATCAAGCGCCTCACCGCCTCGCACGAGAATAAGGTCAGACAGCTGCTGACACATGAGGAACTAGGTGACAGGAAGGCATCCCAATTTCTCCGCCACCTACAGGATTTGGCAGGACCGGATGTTCCAGAGGAATTCTTGAGATCTATCTGGAGCAACCGGCTACCGCGCAGTATCCAGACAGTCCTCGCATCGCAGTCGTCTCAGAAACTAGAAGACCTAGCGGAACTGGCAGATAGGATACAGGAGATTGCGTCCCCACCTCACGTTGCAGCAACGTCGGCGCCGCACGCAGGAACGAGCAGCAGTGGACCTGGCAGCACAGTTTCGGGTGAAATCGCCGAGCTCCGAAAAATGGTTGAGCATCTCGCGCTCAAACTCAACGAGTACACCCGACCCTCCCGCCAAACCCATAGACCTAACTCGCCGCAGCGACGCCGTTCTACTTCACGCAGCTCAACCCGTTCAGCATCGATGTACCGCCGCTTTCCCATTTGTTGGTACCACGCGAAGTTTGGATCGAAGGCACAAAAATGTCAAAAACCGTGCGACTATACATCGGGAAACGCAGAAGGCAGTCTGTAATGGCGACGGAAGACTGCCCCGCCTCCCCTGGTCGCCTTTTCGTCACGGATCGTGGAACGAAGACGCAGTTTTTGGTCGACACTGGTAGCGACCTCTGTGTTTTCCCCCGGTCTCAACTACAAGAGCGTCGAGCATCAACCTCCTACAAGCTGATGGCGGCCAACGGAACAACCATAGACACATATGGGTATGCGCACCTTACGTTGGATTTTGGACTCCGTCGTAACTACCCATGGCGCTTCGTGGTGGCTGATGTCACAAAACCAATTATAGGAGTAGACTTTTTGTCATACTATAATCTAATTGTTGACTGTAAATGTAAAAAGTTAATCGATAATACTACAACATTGTCTGCTCCAGCTTCACTGGCTAGTAAATGTAACTCTGTTTTGTCCGTTAAAGTTCTCACAGGTGAATCACCGTATCATCAGTTACTTTCGCGAGAATTTTCTGAAATTACACGACCGGCAGGTACGCAGCGTAGCATTCCACACAACACTTTACACCACATCCGCACCACACCCGGCCCACCCGTCTCTTGCACACCTAGGCGCCTCGCTCCCGATAAATTGAAAATCGCGAAACACGAGTTCGAGGCTATGCTAGCCAACGGCACAGCTAGGCCTTCAGAAAGTCCGTGGTCGTCGCCATTGCACCTTGTTCCTAAAAAAGAAAATGGGTGGCGGCCATGCGGCGATTATATAAAACTCTGTACCCGACATGTACCCAATTAGGCACATCCATGACTTTGCGCATAACATCTCTGGTTGTCACATATTTAGTACCATCGACCTGGTAAAGGCCTACAATCAGATCCCGATGTGCGCAGAGGATATACCGAAGACGGCAATTACCACACCCTTTGGTATGTTCGAATTTCCGTTCATGACCTTCGGACTCCGAAATGCAGGTCAAACTTTCCAGCGTTTCGTCGACGAGGTGACGCGCGGACTTGATTTCGTCTATGCGTACTTGGACGATTTTCTCATATTTAGCAAGGACAGGGTTCAGCACGAGCACCACCTACGCCAGGTCTTTACCAGGCTCAAGGACTACGGCATGGTGATAAACCCGTCCAAATGTGTCTTCGGCGTATCAGAGGTAACCTTTTTAGGTTATCGTATCTCGGCAAGCGGTACCAGTCCGTTAGAGGAAAAGGTAAGCGCCATACGCGATTTTCCACCACCCAAGGACGTTAAGTCACTGAGGCGATTTCTGGGAATGGCCAATTTTTACAGGCGTTTCTTGCCGAAGGCGGCTCAAACCCAAGCTCCACTTAACGCCCTTCTCACTGGGTCTGTGAAAGGCTCCACGCCTATCAACCTCTCTGGCGACGCATTAAAGGCTTTTTCCGATACCAAAGACAGTCTCTCTAATGCAGCTCTTCTGGCGCACACTCGGTGCCAAGCCAAGTTAGCACTGGTGACAGACGCGTCGGATATAGCTATTGGTGCTGTATTACAGCAACTCAATGGCGAGGTTTGGGAGCCTTTGGCTTTCTTCTCAAGGAAGCTGAGCCCGAGCCAAACTAAATATTCGCCATATGATCGTGAACTTCTCGCCATTTATGAAGCCATCAAATATTTCAGACACATGTTGGAGGCGAGACATTTCACGGTCTACACAGATCACAAGCCGATCAGTTTTGCATTCCACGAACGGAAGCAAAACTGTTCGCCTAGGCAATTTCGACACCTGGACTACATTGCCCAGTTCACCACAGACATACGCCATATCTCCGGCACGAACAATGTCGTTGCTGACGCATTGTCTCGCGTGGATGAACTGGACGCCCCAATAAGTCTCTCAGACCTCAGCGAAGCTCAAAATAATGACCCAGAGCTGGATCATTGCCTCAGTGACTCATCACTCCGTCTTCAAAAGATGGACTTCCCTGGTAGTCGTACACCTTTGTACTGTGACGTCAGCACGGCGACTCCCAGGCCTTTCGTCACTAAAAAGTTTCGCAAGCAAGTCTTCCAAAGTCTCCATTCCCTCAGCCATCCCGGTGCCTCAACGACCGCCAAATTGGTCGCTGACCGATTTGTATGGCCTGGGGTCAGGAAGGATTGTCGAGACTGGACACGATCCTGCTTGTCATGTCAACGTGCGAAAATAAGTCGTCACGTGTCTACGCCGTTAGGTACATACGACTTACCCCGCGCCCGCTTTACTAATGTCCACATCGACCTCATTGGCCCATTGCCTGTCTCCAATGGCTTCAAATACTGCCTCACTGCCATAGACCGATTCACACGGTGGCCAGAGGTTATGCCGATAGAGGACATTACTGCTGAAACGGTGGCTAAGGCACTCATATCTGGCTGGATATCTAGGTTCGGTGTACCAACAGATATTGTGACAGATCGCGGTCGACAGTTTGAGTCTGCGCTGTTTCAATATCTGGCCAAAGTCACTGGATTCCAGCACAAACGTACCACAGCCTACCATCCAGCGTGTAATGGACTCGTGGAACGCTTCCACAGGCAACTCAAGACCTCCATCACATGTCACGCTGGTCCACATTGGTCAGAAATCCTACCTCTGGTGCTGTTAGGCATACGTAGTGCCTTCAAGGAGGATCTTCAATCCTCATCCGCTGAACTCCTGTACGGCGAGCCCCTTAGGCTCCCCGGCGAATTTTTCGACCCTCGTACGCCTTGCACATCTGATATGACAGATTTCTCGGCGCGCTTGCACTCATTCGCTGAAAAGTTAAAACCGGTTCCTACGTCTCGCCACGGCAAACATAGCGTTTTCATATTTAAGGAGCTGGCGACCGCTGAAAACGTCTTCCTACGTGAAGACGCTTCACGGCCTCCTCTTCAACCAGCTTACACAGGCCCTCATAAGGTACTAGATAGGAAAGACAAGTTTTTCAAAGTCATGGTGAAGGGAAAACCTGTAACAGTGTCTGTAGATCGTCTCAAACCTGCGTTTATTCTCGCAGAAGATTGCGACTCAGACGAGACGCCTCGCCAACCAACTTCATACTCATCTTCTTCTTCTTCATCTCATACTTTTACCATACCTTCATCACCTACTACTTCTGTCGTACCTAAAACCACACGATCCGGTCGACAGGTCCGATTCCCGGATTATTATCGCCCCTAACCAGGTCTCTGGGGGGGAGTAGTGTGGCGTCGCGACGCATGCGTAGAATGAATGAACCAATAGAAACAATGTTAATGTTGCTTAGTTACGGTTATTTAGAGTGACAAAAGTTTTTCTCTGGTAAACTCGAAAAATTTTCTTTTGACTGGTTTTTTAAAGATCGACTTATCGTATCCACTGTGTTGTGCTCTATTCTCTTTCTTTTCCTGTTTATCTTCTAAGTACTGTATTAATAAACTGTGTGTGTACTGTGTACGGAGTTGCATCATTTCTACAACCACCAAACTACCACGGACTTAGAAGTTATTCATTTGATTAGCTGAAATAACACTACCACAGCTAAAGGACTATGGCTAATCCCTCTACTGGGGAGACCTGAGGCCAACAGTGGGCAGTAATGGGTTGGTACAGGCGTGTTCTTGAAATTTGGCTAAAGTAAAATATCTTGGTAGTAAAATTATCAAGTCATTCAAGTTATTCATATACACTAATAACATAAATACAGCCAGCAGTTTAAATTTAAAATGAGGTGTCAAATTTTCTGTAAAAAAAAATAATTTAGATATTTTTTTTCGCAGATATTTCTAAAAATATCATTTTCTATTCCACAAACTTAAATTTGCCGTTTTCTAAAATAAGTTTTACCTACATATTCCTAAAAAACAAGCTGTTGTCAATTATCGAGAAAAATCTTAGATAAACGAATAGAACGACGATTTAAAATAGTTTATTGGAACGAAGTTCCTTATCGCGCGTTGTGAACGGGGGCTAGACGGAAAAAATCTTACGAAAAGTTGTCACGACACTTTTTTTGTTTTAGATGATTATCGCTAGATGGCGCTGTGATCACAATCTTTTAAAACACGTTCCTTATTTTTATTTTAGATGATTATCGCTAGATGGCGCTGTGATCAAAATCTTTTAAAACACGTTCCTTATCGCGCGTTACGTTAGGAAAAAAATTATCATATATCTTTTAATCAAAAGGAACTTCGTTCTATTCGGGTGTCTCATGACACCTCTCAAGGTTTTTTAATTTATAGAATTACTTCTGTAGTGTATAATTATTCTATGGTAAAGGTTCTATTCATATTACCTCGATGTGTGTTCGTTTATACAGATTTATTGTAGGCGCAGTCGTTGTGGTACAATCTAGGTATAAACGTCGGGCCCCAGAATGTCGGATATCACAGGGATCGAGTTACGGGGATCGGGTGGAGTTCCACTGTCGTATTTTATCGAAGTAATAGCTGAAATACATTTCTTTAAACACTCTCGGTTATCTACATCATTTTCATCTAATCCAGTGTTAGATGACAATAAAGTCCAAAAATCTGGTTTTAAGACGGCAGCCTGACAGTACCTCAGTGTGGTTTGTCGAAATGAGAGTTTAAGTTCCAGTGGTACCGGCAAACGAACGAGAAAGAGGGTAGACAGGTTTGTCTGCTCTTAAATGACCTACCCGCAGTACTCAGTCTTCCGTGACCATGGCGCTTGCAACAGTAACGAAATATCGGTTTTTAAAAGATTTTGACCACAGCGCCATCTAGCGATAATCATCTAAAACAAAAATAAGGAACGTGTTTTAAAAGATTTTGACCACAGCGCCATCTAGCGATAATCAACTAAAACAAAAATAAGGAACGTGTTTTAAAAGATTTTGACCACAGCGCCATCTAGCGATAATCATCTAAAACAAAAATAAGCAACGTGTTTTAAAAGATTTTCACCACAGCGCCATCTAGCGATAATCAACTAAAACAAAAATAAGGAACGTGTTTTAAAAGATTTTGACCACAGCGCCATCTAGCGATAATCATCTAAAACAAAAATAAGGAACGTGTTTTAAAAGATTTTGACCACAGCGCCATCTAGCGATAATCATCTAAAACAAAAATAAGGAACGTGTTTTAAAAGATTTTGACCACAGCGCCATCTAGCGATAATCATCTAAAACAAAAATAAGGAACGTGTTTTAAAAGATTTTGACCACAGCGCCATCTAGCGATAATCATCTAAAACAAAAATAAGGAACGTGTTTTAAAAGATTTTGACCACAGCGCCATCTAGCGATAATCATCTAAAACAAAAATAAGGAACGTGTTTTAAAAGATTTTGACCACAGCGCCATCTAACGATAATCATCTAAAACAAAAAAAAGTGTCGTGACAACTAAAAAAGTATCGTGACAACTTTTCGTAAGATTTTTTTCCGTCTAGCGCCCTTTCGATAACGCGCGATAAGGAACTTCGTACCAAATATTATCCAAAACAGTTTCCACTGTAAATTAACAAAATATGAAATGTAAACAATCTTGTATGTTCTGCTGTTTCAATATATTTGGCATAGACTTATAATCTCGCTTACACTGCCACCACACCCAACCGCTCACCACAACCGCAATTACACACAGAAGGTAGGAAAAAGTTTTTTTATTTATATCACAGTCGACAATGTGCGGTACAACAAATGTTACGACATAGTATTTACGCGGAGGGGCGACGAGTGCCCTGAAAGATTGCACAGGGACGAAATCAGGAGAGATTTTGGGGGTCTGACCCCCCAATTTTCAGATTTTTACATGTTGTGGTTTTTAAGTTGTGACTGTCAAATGTCAGCTATAGATAGCGTTACTTTGGGTTTGTACCCAGTTGGATGGTTAATAATCATCAAGAAATGGTTTTTAACAGACATTGCATTTTTACAAGCAATTAACTTGCACTGGATGTAACTATGTAGGTACCTATGTAAGTTCGGGTGGCATTTTGTGAATTTTATTTGATCAAATTATCTGTTCCCGATTGTGTGTTAGTATAAAGTTTAAAATAAGTTTTGAAGAATCCAAGACGTAAACACATCTTGTCTAGTACGAAACAGTAAATATTTTACAATCCGGCCCTGTACCCGGGAAAAATATGAACCTCCCGTTTGAGTATTTATATAATTCACGATCTACCATTAAGCCCCGAACACATTTATATCTCCACATTCATTACTCTAAAAGCGTGTGTAGGTATCGCATTAAGGATTTATTTTACACCTTGTAAGTTTAGTTATAACTTAAGTTATTTGTACTAAATAGACATTAATAAAATATAATATTTTAAATATTATAAAAACAACAAAAACAATGAATATTTTTACAAAAGTATCAAAAAATAAAAGTCTAGAATCTATACAGTTGTCTATGGTTAGTGCATCGTTTGACAGAGCACAGTCCACAGTAATATCCGGTGGCTGAGGACATCGCTTTTGTGTTCCGAGTTTATTGAGTACTCGACATTTTCATTGTGTATTTTTTTTTAAACGGCTAAAGTAAAATATCTTGGTAGTAACATTATCAAGTCATTCAAGTTATTCAAAAACACTAATAACATAAATACAGCGAGCAGTTTAAATTTAAAATGAAGTGTAAAATTTTCTGTAAAATAAATAATTTAGATATATTTTTTTTCGCAGAGATTTCTAAAAATATTATTTTCTACTCCACAAACTTAAATTTAAAATAGACATTAATAAAATTTTATATAAACAACAAAAACAAGGAATATTTTTACAAAAGTATCAAAAAAATTACTATTTTTCAATAGTTGTAAGTGTTAGATAGAGTTAGGTGCTTCAAACTCATACAAGAAATAAAGATTAAACAAAATATTTTTAATAAACAAAAAACAAACCTATTGAAGTATAATTTTACTAGGTGACCTGCGCAACTTCGTCTGCGTCACAGAGGGATACAATGTCTTCCTCGATAAATGGACTATAAATGGATTTCAAAAATTCTTTCAATGTTTCCAACATTCGGATCAGTAGTTTCTGAGATTAGCGCGTTCAAACAAACAAACTCTTCAGCTTTATAATATTAAAGTATAGATTAGTATAGAAGTATAGATATAAGCAAACGAGCCTACGGCCGACCTGATGGTTAGAGGTTACTATCACTCTTGAGCCTGCGAAGCCAAGGCAGCGTGGGACCAGCTACCTATCATACAAATACAGGACTATTCTTAATCGCATTTTAAAAGCCTTTAAAAGTATTTTGCATTTCTTTTTCTTTTATGGGCCTTTTAATATACCTACTTAAACTTATTGAGACACTCGCGGTTTTCTATAATACTTTCATGCATTTTCAACGGGTTCTAACCACGATATTTAATTAACAAACACAACAGTCACTCGCGGGTTCATGCTCAGAGAGTCTTGTAGATACAGTGAGTGTGGTGTGTCGTGACGTGAGTTCGAGTTCCAGTGGTACCACCAAAAAGCGAACGATAAAGAGGGTAGACAGATTTGTTTGCTCTTAAATCGACCCGCAGTATCCAGTCTTCTCGTGATCATGACGTTTGCAACAACGTTGAAATATCGAGACAACTCAATTAATTAAATATCGTGGTAAGAACCCGTTGAAAATGCCTACTTAAGTATAAGGAAATAAATATCAACTTATTTACCTTGAAGATAATATTGTTATCCATTAAACAAAAGTACAAAAACCCGGCCATTTATCAAATGTATCTCATTATGAAGAAGAACACAATAGCACTTTTCAAGACTCCCTTTTTTGTGTTCAGACTTTTTATTTTTTAAATATTCTCTAGTCATGTTTTTGAATTTTGAACAAAACTTTTATCTTAACGGGAAATAAAGCTCTTTAAAGATTTTTTTCATCATTTGACAGATACTTATGCTGCGTTTACCTATTGGCTCGCTAACGTCCAACAAACGTAAAACAAATGACGGTGACGGACGACCAACATGTAAACGGGAGTTTTGTATGAAACACCCTTTGAGAGTTGACCTACCAGTTGTCATTTCGCGCAAAGAATAAGCTAACAAGTGGTTTCAAATTTAAAAGTTTTGTTTTGACATACTCCTAATAAGGGATGGGCCATATAAAGTTTGCATTTTTCCAACAGTTCGACTGTCATGTTGGCTGTGCGGCATGTTGCGCCATCCTGTTGAAACCAAATGTCGTCCATGTCATACTCTTCAACTTTTGGAAACAAAAATTCGTTGAGCATGGCACGGTAACGCTCGCCATTGACTGTAACGGCGGCTCCTTGCTCATTTTCCAATGATGCCGCCGGACCAAAACCCACACCAAACCGTAACTCTTTGTGGGTGCATTGGCTTCTCAATGGTGACGTGTGGATTTTCCAACCCCCAGATGCGACAATTTTGCTTATTGACATAGCTTCCGAGGTGAAAATGGGCTTCATCTGACACACACACACATTTCTTACAGTTTGGACTGAAGACTCACCACTTTGGAAGTAACTTTTCAATATTTCCCCATTTTGTTCAAGCGTATAGCGTCCCATTTCGTAAATGTCAAACCTTTAACTAAATTATGAACACAAATTGAATGACATTTGAGCTGTCATTCTCTAATAAACAGTAGTTCAAAATGCAAACGTTATATTGCCCACCCTTTATGTAGCAACTAGCAACTATTGTGAACTATGGAATCGTTTCAATAGCGTAGTTAAGAGAATCTCTTTTCTACTCAAGTAATCTCCATTGCTCGCTGTCTCTTTCTGATTCTTACATAGTTATTACATTACTGATGTGTCCACCTTGGTTCTTGTAAACAGGATTCACAACACAAGCTCACCTTAGTGTCTGTCTTTCAGTCTTCATCAATCTACTATAAATGGGTGTAACTACAAAATTACAATAAAGTTAATCATTCTTCCAGTCATGTCACGCGAACAGCAAGTTGGTTACCTCCGGCTGAAAGCTGGCCGTCACCCAGAGACCCTCAGGAGATGGAGGAGGAAGAGCTTCCGTATGGATGGGAACAGGCGCTGGACAATCGAGGGAAGTCTTATTATATCAAGTGAGTTTAAACTTTTTCACTTACACTATTACTAAACGGGTTCTTACCACGAATAAAAATTATTGAACGGTCCCGATATTTCCTCAGTCTTCCCGTGATCATGGCGCTTGAAACAGTGCCGAATAATCGTGGTAAGAACCCGTTTAGTAATAGTGTAAGTGATGTAGATAACCGTGAGTGTTTAAATAAATTTATTAAACTTTTTCATAGCATAATTTGTGGCGTAACAGAGGCCTTATGCCAATTTAGGAATCAATAGAGAGATTTTGCGCCGACCCCATTTGAATGGGGTAAGGTTGAGATAAAGAAGAAGAATGAGCCTATTATCCAAATTTAATGTTCGGGTTTTGTATTAAGGTTTTTAAAGTAGCCTAGGTATGCTTGTGTAGAATGTCGTAGTGCATAGCCTTGTGTTGGATTCTAGCTTCAGCCGGGGTTCGGTGTGAGCGAGTGTGCAGGTTTCAACTCCCACACATATCTTCTCCCACAAATTCACGATCCACATCGAGGAATGAAATCGATTGTGGTATCGTGATAATATATTCTCCACTTCACTTCTATATCCACTTATTATCTTCACCATAGTAGTAGGACATACTTTTTTTTTATTGCCGTGTAGGCAGACGAACCAACGTCCCACCTGATAGGAAGTGGTTACCGTCGCTCATGAACCTCTGCAATGTCAGGGGACACTGAGCGGTCGCTACCTACGACCTAACTTTAAGGACCCTCCTCAAGCCTCGTTTGAAGAAGGACAAGTCATAGCGCTCAGGGAATACATAGCTAAGTCAGCCGTATTTTTTTTTATTAAGCCTCGTTTGAAGTTAAACAAATCAGACATTCATCGCTACTTCGAGATCGTGAAACTATAAGAAAGTTTTTAATTGCACTGGATATCTTGTCTTTAGCACTCTACTTCTACACGATATCCAGGATGTTAAAAGCTTACATTTTAAAAAATCTGTTCTTCCACAGCCACGTCAACAAGACCACAACATACGTGGCGCCCGAGGGCTGTTCCTGTGAGTCTCCGCCAGCACCGAGGGACATAGTCCTGGAAAGAGATCCAGAATTAGGGTTTGGATTCGTGGCCGGCTCGGAGAAACCCGTCTTAGTCAGATTCGTGACTGACAACTCGCCCAGTGTAGGCAAAGTGAGTAAAATTTATCATACTTTTCTTTTTTGGCAACCGTAGTAGATGTTCTTATAAGTTACCTTTCTTTGGAAGTCTATGTCTAAAATTCTCAAGTACATGGTTATATTATGATGATGGTGATGGAACAACAACTTGGTCAAGGTCACGGGAAATCACTTGATGCAAACAGCGCAGGACCGGTTATTATGGTGAGGTTTGAAGGCCTATGTCCAGCTGCGGATGTTTACGGGCTGATGATCATGCTTACGATTACTTGATTGCTTACGACATTCTTTGACACAACAATTTACTCAAAGACGTAAAGGTCTGGTCAGCTCATTTCTCAATTCCTTAAGTTGATAAGGATTTTATGACAATTAACATTGAATAATACTGGTCAATAACATCTTAGATTCCTTTAAACAGTAACAAGTAACAACATAAGAAACTAAGAACAAAAACACCTAATTAATTTCCAGTTAGAACCAGGAGACCAGATCCTCTGCGTGAACGGTGAAGACGTCAGCACAGCAGCCCGAGAACATGTCATCTCTGCCGTCAGGGCATGCACGGAGAGAGTCACTCTTCGCGTCTGCCAACCAGCCAGGACCGGGAACCCTACTAGGAGATCAGCTCTACTATCGGCTGCTAAGAGGGCCAGATTACGAGCCAGACCTCCGAGGGTCCGGTTTGCTGATTCAGTTCAGCTGAATGGTGCTCCTATGTATCCGGTAAGTTTTGAAAGCGGGTAATTTGAGTTAAAGTTATTGAAAATAGCTTGGAGTATTTGTGGTGAAATGGACACCTGTGTACAGCAAGTGCTGTGTTTTAAGGCGACGATGATCACAATTCCCAAAGAAAACTGAATTTTGTGGTAGATACCGCACTAAAACTTCCAACCGCTCACACTTAGCATCCTTACCCCGGTCGAGGCCAGAACCCAGCATGGCCTTATGCGGGGTCACACGACGCGTTATGCACTACGGCAATGTTTACCGTAACGACGCCCCTCCGGTCAGTAAATACCAAATCTACTGAAAAAATATTAATGTAGGAACTAACAAACTAAACTAAATTTTACATTTCAGCCATCAGCGTTCTCCCTGGGCGATCTATGTCTTCCACCAATGGCGAACGTGCTAAAAGTCTTCCTAGAGAATGGTCAAACCAAGTCGTTTAAATATGACACCACGACCACAGTCGCGGATGTGGTGACAAGTTTGAAAGATAAACTGTGCATCATTGCTGAGGAGCATTTCAGTTTGGTGGTGGAACATGTCAAGAGTTTGAGGAGGAATAAGCTGACTCTACTGGATCCTAAGGAGTCTTTGTCACGCGTGAGTATTGGAGTTGATTCTTTTAGTTCCTCTTTTCCATTCTCTTTAAAGTGGAATTACTTTGCTGTTATCTTCCATATTTCTCATCACACTATTCAGCGTAAGTAGTGTTGGTCCTTTTCACTTATAAATGCTAATGTTAATTACGTGCCATTAGGATAAGAACATCTCCTTTTTGTCATTTAGATCGAATTTTTAACTTATACTCTTGACACCATCAACTCTACAATCAACAGTAACCAGTCGTTTGTCTATATCAGATGTCAGTAGATGGCGCGACTGTGCCGATAAAATGTGAAAATCAACTCCAAGTGCTAAAATCCCATCACTATTGTCACGAACCATTTTTGGCCACTGTCACCTACTCGACATAATTTTGGTTTACGTCCCAATTAACAATTTCTCTTCAACTTCCAGATCGCAGCCCGACCCGGTTCCCACAAGATGCGATGCCTCTACCGTGTGGTGTTCATGCCGACATCAGCAGCAGAACTAGCCCAGCAGGACCTGGCAGCTTTGGACTATCTCTACCTCCAGTGCTGCAATGATGTAGCCCAGGAGAGGTTCGCTCCTGAGCTCCAGCCGGAAGTCGCGTTGCGGTTGGCAGCCCTGCATATGCACCAGCACGCTTTAGCCAACAATCTTTCGCCGACCAAGTTGACTGTTAAGGCTGTTGAGTTAGTATTTCTTGTTTTTATTTCAAAGATTTGCTATGAACTGTATTGATAGGGTAATTTTCGGTCTATATTACCGGCCCATCAAAATGCAAAATTACATAAAATATTGAATGACCCGCTGTTTTCAGTGGGATGAATGATCTATCGAAACACAACTTAGACCCAGTTTTATTTCAAAATCGGTTGTTTTTTATTAAAGTAATATGAATGTTCGCTTCACTCACGCTGTATAGGACCAAAAATAAAGACTTGACATGAAATGATCTTAGGCCTGAAACTAAAGAGTTTGGTAGGTACTTATAGCTATCTAACTTCACGATTTTTTTTTCAGAAGAGAGTTTGGCTTAGAAAGGTTCGTGCCAGGCAGTTTACTGGAGACAATGAAACGCAAGGAACTGAGAAGACTGATCGGACACTTCCTCAAACTGAACTCGCAGATGACCGGGAACCAGAGGCAGTTGACGCAATTGCAGGTTAAGATCATTTCCTTATTCAAACGAAGGTTGAAGTCTTTAAGACTGTTGTAGTTCATCATCGTCAGCCCGTAAATATAGGCCTCCCCCAAACCTTGCCACTACGACTGGTCCTGTGTGCATCCAGTGACTTCTCGCGATCCTGACCAGGTCGTTTGGTCCATTTTGTGGGAGGTCCGCCCACGCTACGCCTAATAGTTCGTGGTGCTTTTAGAGACGCAAGAAAGTTTAATAGCACTATTTCTACGTAAGGCCATGTATGCCAATAATAAAGAACTTCACTTTAAGCTTTGTCTGTGTAAATTGTCATGTGATTTTCTATAATTCCAGGCCAAACTTCACTACTTAGACATAGTGGCTGGGTTACCAAGTTACGGCGCCAAATGCTTCAGCAGCAGTAGACCAGAGCGAGTTTTACTCGTGTCTCCGAGATTCGGTCTCAGCCAAATTGTAGGAAGAACTAATTCTGTGGTAAGTTGTTATGTATAGTGCTTACTGAGAGAAATCTTAATTTTACAAGCTTTATATATACAAGTCATAAATTATTTTGGTTTAATTGTAATAATCATGGAAAATCTCACGATAACACCTGTAGAAGTGGTTTTATTTTTTTTTCTGTCCCGAGTTCTTTCCTTGCGGATGATTGTGGGTTTTTAATGAGACTAGTAAATAAAATAAAAGGTAAATGAGCTTTTCTCCACATATAACTAGTGAAACCATTATCTTTTAAGTTATTTGGAGTCACACTGATTCCGTTTAGTCAGATCAATTAAAAAACAGGTGAGTCAACTAGGCCATAGACTATATTTTATTTAAAAACTAGCTGCCCCACGCAACTTCGTCTGCGTCGAAAAAATAAAAAAAAAATTAGGGGTGGACTACCCCTAACATTTAGGGGGATGAAAAATAGATGTTGGCCGATTCTCATAGATACCGGATAAGCACAAAAAATTTCAACAAAATCGGTTAAGCCGTTTAGGAGGATTTCAAGTTCGAACACCGTGACACGAGAATTTTATATATTAGATAAACATCTTTACCGAAAAATGTAGATGAAAAATATCCCTTAACATATAAAGTTATTCCGGTTAGCTATTCAAAATTAATATTGTTTTCCAGCCTCAACAAATAGCGTGCATAGATGAAGTGGAGTGCGTGCGCGTGCGCGGGTCGGGGTCGGGAGCGGAGGTCGCCGTGTTCCTGCGAAGGGACCGGGTGCTGGCCTTGCTGATGGATGACCGCGATGCAGCTGAAATGCCGTTAGTTATCGCTGGGTGAGTAAACCTACTCACATACACAGGGGTTAACATTACAAATGGCGTTCTTCCTGCGATTAAACAGTTCAGTTGACAGTGGGATGGTCCTATACCGGTTAACCAATGCAAAAGAAAAGAACGGTTAATAACGAATAAAAGCAAATGTGTTCTTGTTCGCCAAAAAAGACAAACGATGATGTTAAGAAGACGGCCGGTAGAAAGTGAATAAGAACGGTCAAACATGGCGTAAGTTGGGAAAGGGCTATGTTCCAGCAGTGGACGAATGTGGACTGATGATGATTAATGATCTCCCTTTGTGTGCAGCTACGGAATGATAATGTTAATATACTATGTTTGAAGCTTATCTGTTGCATATAAAGGATGTTCCTAACTGGATATGTACTGCTGCAGTAAAATGCTAATTTATCAAAATCTGTTTAATTTCAGTTATTACAAGCTATCAACTGGAAAAGACCTCAATGTGGAATTAGAAAGGGAACCCATCACAGAAGATATAGGTAAAGTTCTAATTAATTATAATAAAAAACAAGGATATAATTTATTGGAACGAAGTTCCTTATCGCGCGTTATTGAAAGGGGGCTAGACGGAAAAAAATCTGACGAAAAGTTGTCACGACACTTTTTTGTTTTAGATGATTATCGCTAGATGGCGCTGTGATCAAAATCTTTTGAAACATGTTCCTTATCGCGCGTTACGAAAGGAAATATTTTTAATAAGATATCTTTTAATCGAAAGGAACTTCGTTCTGTTCGGGTGTCCCATGACGCCTTTCAAGTTTTTTTTAGAAAGGTTGTCAGTTTCAATATTAGTGTTCCTCACTATCAAGTATTATGTAACATTAATTTGTAGAATATTACTTACTGATTACTTTTCATTTCAGCTCCACCCTACTTGTCTCAGCACAACGTAGTACCGGCCAAATGGAGCTACCTACACTACGAAGATCCCAACGTCTTATCGAAAAAACATTTCGCGATCTTCACCATGCCCCCGCCCTACCATTCCACTCCCGAACAATCGAAGATCAGCTTAGATTCGAACATGAACGCGAACATTACCAACAAAAACAGTAGTAACAACTCCAGTCCACTTATTGGCTATGACAACAAACCAGGTCTTTTAGGACATGACGTTCATTTCGAGAAATGCAAGAGAGGCGAAGACTTTAGACTGTTCGATCCAAACGACCCTTGCTACCTCGACGACGGAATGGGCTTCGACCTTCAAAGCATCCTCTCTATAGAACTCCTAGAAAATGCCTCCAACAATCCGAGGCTTGTCGAAGCCAAAAACGAGGAGGTCCACCGAAGAGTCGCAGAAATGCAGAAACTAGTAGAGAACTCTGAACAGTATTTGACTGAGAACTGTGATGTTTATAGTGAGAATTTATACCGCGATGCATTTATAAGGGACGAGTTAGTTGGTAGAGAGACTAGTGTCGACCATTTAGAGAGCGATACTGAGTCTAATAATAGTAGGATGTCGGCGGCCGATGATGCACCTGGCATATTAAAACACAGCGATTCGCTGTTACTGCTAACGGAAACCATAAACCAGGGTCTGAGTGTGCTACCCGTCCCAGAAAGTGACAATAACGTTAGTAGTTTAACCACAAGACAATCCCAAGGCCTTAGTGCCATTCTCAATAATTGTGGTTTGACAGATGCATTGATAGCTTTGAATAATGATATTTGTCATTCGGAAAGTGACAATGATTCATTATACACACCCACGAACAGCCCCATACGTAGACATCAAAACAAACCACCTACAAAAGCTGTTAGAACTAGCTTTGGATTGCACAGTCCTGAGGGAACGCAAGAAAATAAAGAACCCAATTTGAAGGAATACTTGAAGCAACTAAGAGAAAAGAGTAGCAGAGAAGAGGCAGCTACTTCTGAATTTCCATTTTATTATCAGGAGAGTCTAGTTGATAATGACGTCGAGCTTATAGATTTAACTTTGATACCGCCCCCGCAGACGCCTGATGAGTTGGACAGTGCCACTCAAGTGCCTCAAATTCTACCAGTCGTACCTCCTTCATTTGCAGATGAAAAAGCAAATTCCACAGAAAATATTGCAGAAATACCAAAAGCTACAGCATTAGAAGAATTCATAGCCAATGTTACGATTCAACCTCCTACTGTAAAGGTGACACCTGCTATAGAACTAACCCCAGAAGAGATAATGTCTTATATAATTCCACCACCCCCAGGATCCAATTCTTCAACCCTAGATAGAGATGAAGTAGGTTATGTAAATCAATCTCAAATACTACAAGCGAAATGCGCAAAGAAATTAAGTGAAAATAATAAAACGAACGGAGAAGTCCTGAAAGGACAGCTCAGTGTCAGCGAAATAAGAAACTTGTTTGCAGCAAAAAGCCTGAGTGAAGCCAGAAATAGTCTACTGCTCAAAGATAAAAGTAAAACTACTACACAAACTAAATCAGACTCTCCTAAAGGCAAACGAAAGAGCGTCTCAAACGAAAAACAAGCAAATGGAAACGCACACGTGATAGAATACCCCACAGTCGAAAGGAAAGGAATGTTTTCTTGCTGTAGCAAAGATAAAAATAAATCTGATGACAGCAACGATGAGACAGAAAAAGTTGAAGCACAAATACAGAATTCAGACTCGATGCCTGATGTTTGTGAAATAAGACCACCTCCTCGAAGAAAAAGTTCCGACTGCAAGAAACCTCCAGAACGACCTCCAAAGACTGCGCCAACACCTCCACCGAGACCGCGATCCAATTCCTTCACGTGTCTCAACAACGAACTGACTGCTGTCGAAATAAGCACAAATCATTTCAACACTCTGAACAACAGAAAATTAAACTACCAAGTCGTCTGCGATATTAACGAGAAGAGCGCACAAAATCCTCCCCAAATACCACCGAGATTAGAGAACAAGGCTCTATCGCCACCCCCACCTATTCTGTTACCTCCAAAGAAGCCACCTCTCCCACCGGTTCCTAGCATCGAAGTGCTACGACTGAAAACATCACAAAAAAATTCACCAATCCGAAATCAGGAACAAAGACTGGCTAGTATTGGATCTCCACATTTTCAAAGAAACTTGAACAGTTACAAGAGTCTTGAGAATGAAAACCGCGTAGAAGATGACACTCAAATCCGTTCCACTCCTAACTACAGTTCTATGACGTTGCAAAGCAGACACGTGAGGTCAAACTCGAAAACTAAAAGCACCATTTTGAAGAACAAAGACATGTCTACAGCACTATCTTTATGCTCGCCTCAAATGAACAGAAGATTTAGCAACAGACCTGACATTCTGAACGGAGCGCCTTGTGACCAAAAAGTCTTCAGTCCACCGTTAGATAGGAAACTCTTCAGTTCGAGTCCAACCCCCAAAGTGAATCACGTCAGGTTTAAGGAGGATGTGGTAGACGACATTCCGACTCCTCCTTCACCGCCGACGGTGAAGTTCCCGGAGTTCCAGGCCGGGAATAATGGCCACGTGTCGATAGAGAACCTGCTGTGCAAGACTGAGGTGGCAGTAGATGGGTTGCTGCAGAGACTGCATCAGGTTGCGCAGAAGTGTTCGCATCAGCACGCGCATGGGGGCGGAGAGGACATCGATGAAGTTAAATTTCAGGTAAATATTAATGCTAAACTAGTTTTCCTGAGACGAGTTCAAAAATTCCTTCGAAGATAAGTGATCGGACTTTTATAGAACACTTTTTCCAATATATATGCAAGTTTCCTCACGATGTTTTCTTCACCGTTTCAAAGCAGTAGTGTGTTGTTTTGAATTAAGATTTAGAGATACGAGCCGGCTGGCTTTTGACCAGACAACTATAACTTTTTTCTTAACTCCCCAGCGAGCTCGAAGTGAACTGACCTCGTGTGCCGTTTCGCTGGTGGGGGCATCACGGACTCTGGTGGGGGCATTAGGAACCGCTCGAGGAGGGGCGGCTCCTACTGCGCTGGCCGATTGTTTGACGCCGCTACGACGACTAACAGACCTTGCTCAGGTTTGTGTTATTGGATAAACATGTATTTTGAATAATATTATCATATTGCCTAAAGAAAAAATATCACAATTTCGTTTCTTAGGAAACCTAGATATAATTAAGGACTTCAACTCCGGTCCCGGACATCCAAATCATAGCCTGGTATAGCGTAAATCCTGCTTAA
The DNA here is from genome assembly GCA_030269945.2 of Trilocha varians. Taxonomy (NCBI): domain Eukaryota; kingdom Metazoa; phylum Arthropoda; class Insecta; order Lepidoptera; family Bombycidae; genus Trilocha; species Trilocha varians. The sequence continues at coordinate 11,659,941 of AP028280.1, forward strand.
CTCATCAAAGATCTTCCAAATCTATTCTAACCTAAAAAAAAAACATTACAGGCACTAGGTAGACACACATCATCGCCTCTTCAAACTCGTAACCTAGTACTTCGCGTGCATGACGTCACAGCAGCTTTTAAAGAGTTAGCAGGCGAAGAAATGGCACAGATAATTCACGAGCATTATAATAAAACAAACCAGGGACAAAACCAGGACACGGCTTCCACTTTAGAAGGCCAGCTGGCATTACGAGCGGAGTGCTTAGCGAATGTTTTAGCAACTTTACTAAGAAGTCTCAGGGTATTCTCGCCGTGAAATGGCGCGAAACTTCAACAAGATGGCCGCTTGACATTGACAGCTGGTTTTTATTGACATTGACAGCTCGTTTTTATTGACAAGTCGATGTTTGTCGAAAAAGTTTTTACGTGTAATTGTTTGATTGTTAAGATTTTTTATAGTTTTCGTTATAAATAATAACCGTTACTAAAATGAGACCAAATAAAATTAGATACGTTTGATTTTCTTTATTGTAGTTGGCAGCAAGTTGTTTTATGATTAGTTATAGATTTGTAAATTTTAACGTATGTTATAGTTTTGGAACTAAATCGTCTAGAAACTACAGAGTGAAGTTTCAAAGGACTTATGTATGTAAAAATACGCTTAATGAACTTCAATATAGACACCCTCTAAGGTCAAATCTTCGTACATTGACTCGCGATCGGCATACTTTAATCTGGCTTCACTCTGTTGTTCGTCATGTTTTAGTTCTATTTAGTTATTATTATGTTGTTGTTTGTGTCCAAAATCACAGGTTAAATTTGGAACAGATAATTTAAGTAATTGTTCGAGTTATACATAATCTGTGTTTTGTTGAGGTTATGTTTAGATAATAACTATCGTAGAAGTTGTGTTACCATATTAATTAATTAATTTTACCTTAAACATATCTTAAAAATGTATATTTTATGGTTCTTAATACGTACGTATAAAATATTAGATGGAAACTGTAATCATATCTATTTGTAACCATATCTTATAATAAGACGATTTCAATGTTTTGAAAATATAATAATATATCTAAAATAACTAATAATTATTATTAGTTTCGTTAAAATTTGCATCAAAATAACTGAATAAAACGTTAATTGTAATTTTCACGTTGAAACATCACAGCACAGTGTTACAAGTTGTCAAAAAATTCCCAGAACTTCTGCAATTTTTAATTCGCGCAGAATGCTAAAACATTGGTGCTATTTTGAATAATGTAAGTGTTTCTGTTTGATTGTTTTAACTTTATTTCTTGTAGTACACAACGCACCGAGGATTTGATATTTTGAAAATAATATATTACACAGTCAAGTGAGGTCCATAGTTTGATATTATATTTAACAACCACATTTTAAAAGCAAATAAATAGCGAAAAGTATCAGTAACCAAAAAACTTGCAGCAATTCGCACAAATGATCAATTTTAACTAACACCTTTTCCAAATTTAATCATAACGGGACTTTCATGAATGTTTAGTATTAAGCCACAAACCCGGCCTAGCTTTGCAAGAAAACTTTTAAATATGTAAACATAAACTTGTTCAAACTATGGATCTCTTAAACAGCTGCCTGGTAAATATTGAGTATTTTATAATACATTATTTGTGAACCTTAGTATATAGTTTTATACCAGCATAGTTTTTGTCCATTCTCTATTTTAGACATTTACAACTATCTGTACTTTTCTAATCTTTGAACTTCTCAAATATTAAAATCTTTCATAGCTTTATCAAAACATAATATAAACATCATAATATTTGAATTGCAAACGGATACTTCACCTGAAAATAAAAATATCACAACACTATTTAATGAGAATTCATTTAAAATGAGAAAAGTCATTCTATAATATGCGCTGGATATTGGCATTTGTCCTGCTGGTATGTGTCAATGTTCAGCATTATGCTGAGTCACAGCTGATTTGTGGTGAAAGAGAAATTACTCGCAAATGTCTCTTATTTTTTGTGTATTATTTTTTTTATCTTTGTATGTTTCTTTTTTTATTACAAATAAAGAATGTCTATGTCTATTTCTATGTCTATAATGAATAAAGTTTTTTATAGACTCAATATTTAGCAAGCAGCTTTATCTTATTTAAAATCACATCTACTAAGCAGCTATAAGCATTTTTATTTCCTGTTAGTACAACACAATCTATTCCAAAGCTTGTTATTATTAGCCAAAGACAAAATATCGATTTTTACAATTTTTCTATAACGTCATTAATTTCTTCAATTTAAATGTTTTTAGCCGATGTTAAGACCAATAAAATTTTTCTGGCAAATAACTTGATATGGCAACATTTTTATTGTTTTGAAGCCAAAAATGGTTATGAGAGAAATATTGCAATATTATATAACGTAATAAATGTATCTGAACATTCCACAATACAATTTAATTTTTGTGTTGCAAAAATCGAAGCTATTTTAAAATTGATATAAATATACCCAAGTCTGATATAAGAAACTCCAATATACAATTATATGTATCAATTTCCGGTTAAGTGATGCCACAGTTGTCTTAAACACGATGATCTTCAACCAAACCTAAAATGTTGTTTGTTGACATTTGAACAAATTATGGAGGTCCATATAACCACTCAACTGGGATCGGCAACAAGTCTGTGGCAGGAGGCAAAATTGAGCACAGTTCTAAAACTTGTTTTGTTTACATTTTTTAATCGTCTCATATTTTACGGAGATAATATATTTTGGCTGAAAATGCATTACAGCGTCGTCTAACAATAAAGATTTACAAATGTATAAGGTTTAATTAAAAATCGTAACTAAAATTTATTGGAAAAAAAATGTCTTTAAAAAGGGGCTCAAACAAGGTAGTGATTCCGAATGAAGTCCCCAGTTTCGCCATCTAGCGAATAGTGACGTTCCCAGTTGAGTGGATAAATATAAATATGATCTAACATTGGAGAACATAAAATATAATGATAATTAAAAATCAAGCTTAAAATAATAAAACAAGGATTATTATCCATACATCCAACTTTTTAGAAGAATGTAAAAAAACGTAATTATACATTAATTGTATCAAATATTTATTGTTCGATATGTAATGCAATTCATGTAATAAACGATATTAATGAGCACTTTATAGTTTTTATTTTACCCCAGAAAAAGCTCCAAAGAACCTGTGAAATTTTTCGTCATCTTTTTTTTTTTAAGATTGCCTTGTAGGCAGACGAGCCAACAGCCCACCTGATAGGAAGTGGTTACCGTCGCTCATGAACCTCTGCAATGTCAGGGGACATTGAGGGGTCGCTACCTACGACCTAACTTTAAGGACCCTCCTCAAGCCTCGTCATCTACAAGATTCTAACGATATACAGGGTGTAAACAGAGCACTCCCCAAAACGAAGGCTGGTGGTAGTACTAGTGATACCTGTGATGATAAGCCAGAAAATCGGTCCATTCAGATGATTTCTTTTTCAAAAAGCTTAACATCCCAAGTATCACTAGTACTAACTCTGCCTATGTTTTCGGGAGTGGTCTTCATACACGCATATTACATTTATGCATTATAGAGGGTGATTTCTTAGAGAGGGTACATATTGCAGGAGAGTGATGAGTACTCTGTTCTAATACGGAATATTACAAAAAATAGGTAAAATTACAATCTTTTTTTTTAAATCTAATTTCGACAAAACTAACTCAAACATAAACAATTTCGGCTTAAAGAGTGTTGACTAATGACCTCTAGTGATCTCGCGCACCCCACACCTCCGCCACACCTATCAGCTGTCGAAAAACCATCATTTTGCAAGAATTTTAGATATTTTTAAGTTGCAATTACTAAGGCATTAAGCCATATTCTTTGGTAGTAATATTTTTACTGGTCGTATATAACCATCAGCTATCATGACCTTCAATATGTACCCTCACTAGGAAATCACCCTGTATAACAATGTTATTATGATTTAATATTATGTATATGGAAGATAAATCCTAAAGAGCCGCTCTAAGCAACTACAGGATTGACCAAAAACTGCACTTAATGATAAGTGGTTACCATTTAAGCTCATGAACATTTTTTCGTCATTACTCGAGGTAGAGTCATACAACCTTGTCACATATCGATGGCGCGATGCAGAAATACAAGTAACGCCATCTATTGACGACTTGTGAAGTTAGAGCGGTAGAGTTGAATGTAGGAGTCTTATTTTGTTTTATTGTTACTGATAAAACACCATTAATCTCACGGAACGTTTCTCTAGCGGATTTGCCTTTAACGAAGGAAAACTTTAATATAGCGCGAATTTCGGCGTTAGTGAACTCCATGTTTACACGTTTATAACTGTTGAACGCAATATTCAAACTAATCATGCATAGCGTCGTTTTGTAGGTTATGTCAAGACCTTTCAAATTATGTATAGTATTGCCAGATACGAGCTCTGTAGCGCGTTGTACATAGCCGCGAAATTCAAAAGACAAAAAGGCGGAAGGGAGTTATTTGACAACCTTTATATTAAGAGGTTCTTATTAACATCCTACTTGAGGTAAAATCTAACGATCATCATTGGCTCGTCTGCCTACATGACAATAAAAAAAATTGAGTTTTATTGTTGAAAAAAATGTAATATTAATTACTTACCTTATTATAGTTATTAGTGTATTTTTTTCATTTTTTTAGCAATATCATTTACAAACTTATTCAGACACTCGCGGTTTTCTATAATACTTTCATGTATTTTCAACGGGTTCTTACCACGATATTTAGTTAATTGAGTTGTCTCGATATTTCAACGTTGTTGCAAACGTCATGATCACGGATACTGCGGGTCGATTTAAGAGCTAGAAGATTTAAATATCGTGGTAAGAACCCGTTGAAAATGCATGAAAGTATTATAGAAAACCGCGAGTGTCTGAATAAGTTTGTAGTTGTTACTGTAATTTATTTGTAAAATACAAGTTAAATTCTCTTCTGTCGAGCTAGAGTCAGTAAAGGTAAATCCTTGCCGTATGTTTTATGTTTATTGACCGACTTCCAAAAAGGATGAGGTACTCAATTTGTCTGTTTTTTTATGTTTGTTTGCGCTCTACTGCTACATGATATGCAGGATAAAGCTTGTATTTAAAAAGTTGTCTTAAAAAAAATGTACATAATATACAGGGTGATTTCCTAGTGAGGGTGCATATTGAAGGTCATGGTAGCTGACGGTTATATACGACCAGTAAAAATATGGCTTAATATAATATTATATAATATTCCGTATTAGAACAGAGTACTCATCACCCTCCTGCAATATGAACCCTGTCTAACAAATCACCCTGTATATCTTAATTTTAGCAAGTTTTATTTTAAATTTTTAATCTTTAAAGCTCGCAGTTTTTTTTTATTTTTTATATTTCCAATAGACTTGTTTTGCCTACCTTCAATCATCTCTCCATGACCTAAAGGTAGACTGGTAGAGAATGCTTATGGCATTAAGTCCGCCTATGTACACTATTTTGTGCATGAAGTTTAAATAAATAAATAATATTATACGTATATTCTCCTGATGTATACGCTCGAAGAGTGAATGTGAATAGATCCTGTTTTACGTTATAGCCAGGCCAGCATTCCTGTGGGACTGGCTATCCAGCTAAAATGAGTAAAACCTAACCTGAGCGTGCAACTGCATCGCCACGTTGCATTAGCAAACATTATTACACGGAATGTTGCTAGCTTTAAAAATAACCAGAATGTATTAAAAATTCATAAGCATTTTTTTTGATTACCCAAAAGGAAGAGGGTATTTTATTGTATGACAGATAAATGAGTATACGGCCTGATAGTAACTAATTACCGTCCGTCATTCATGAACCTCTGTTGGCCGATACTCATCATCGGTCCTGTATCGGTAGCCAATAGATAACAGCCCCTCATTGCCCTGGCATTGCAGAGGTTCAGAGGTTCATGAACGACGGTGACCGCTTACCATCAGGTGGGCCGTAGGTTCGTTTATCTATCACGCAATAAAAAAAAATCTACTTAAAAGGTCATTTTTAAATCTCATTTAAGCTCTTTTGCCTGGGTTATACGAATCAACCGAGAAGGTAAAATGTTACCTAATAGTGACACTTGTGCTGGTAAATAGTACAAACAATACTATAGATTTAGAGATGCACCTAGTTCTCGGCTAAAGTCACTATGTAGTTCGCTCTCCCGAACTTTTTTTTATGGACTTGTAGGCAGACTTGCTACCGGGCCGTAATCGTAAGCAGTTACCGTTGCTCATGTACCTCTGCAATGTCTGAGGACACTGTGGGGCTGCTACCTACGGCCTACCTTTAAGGACTTTTCTTTAAACCTATTTGACTATTCAGGAAATTGAAGAATTTGTATGTACGTAATAAATGCCTATTTATTATTACTCGACTGAAGAAGTCTGATTTGTAAAGGATTCCAGCTCTGTCATCTAGTCATAAAATAAGCAAACAATTTAAATCTCTCTCATATTCTCTCTTCATCCTGTACCTGTACCTGTACCAACCCATTACTGCCCACTGTTGGGCTCAGGTCTCCTCAGAAGATGGATTAGGCATAGTCCACCTCGCTTGCCCAGTGCGGATTGGGGACTTCACATATCTTCAAAGGATTTTTAGAATCCTTTTCCGACATGCAGGTTCCTTCACCGTTTTTAGCCAGTGGTGTTGTGAAAAATTGCACATTTTTTCACGTTTAGATTTAGAGGTACAAGCCGGCCGAATTTGAACCCGCGACCTCCCGTTCGGAAGGAAGCGCTTCGAAATCTCTTCATCATTCTATGTTAAACTGGTACAGAATGCTTCATCAATGCTTTGTACTGTCTGATGCGTAAGTGCAAACTCATTACCTTTTTTAAAAACAAACATTCACAAATCACTTACGACGCTGCATTGAAGCCACAAAGCAAAATTCGCTTTTATGGTTGTGTTGCACTAATGTGGCTTATTGTACATTTGTTTTCTATACATAAATTATTAATAAACAAATTAAGGATTCTGAAGAAAGAAGAAGAAGTAGAAGATTAAATTCTGATGCCTGTGACACAGTTTAATTACTACTGCATCATCTTTTCAATAGTTAAGTCTAAATGTTATTTTATTATAAGGTTTTTATATTGTTAACCTAAGTTGTCAAATAAACAAATTTGAATTTTGAATTTGAAATCTCAATACACCTAGGTACTGATATGAAAACGTAGAACCTTATTTTTTCCAAGTCCGGCAAATTTAAACTATAAATATGGCAACACTGTTTCGTCTAAGTTGTACCCGGGCGCGTTGGATCGTTCCCACAACCCGCTTAGAGGCCGGTCACAGCACAATTAAACAGAAGTCAAGTGCTAACACAAGACAAGTCTTAGCACTATAACACCCAGAACCTCTTTAACCAGCTGGGAACTGCACCAAAATTTGTTTACGTATGCTATGTCACGGTAGCTAAAATTATATCCGGTGTTCCCGGAGCGCTATGACATGTCCCTCTTTAAACGAGGCTTAAGAAAAATCCTATATCGGTAGGCGATAGATAACAGCCCCTCATTGCCCTGGCATTGCAGAGGTTCATGAGCGACGGTGACCGCTTACCATCAGGTGAGCCGTAGGCTCGTTTATCTACCACGCAATAAAGAATATATGTTTTTATTACAAAAATGAAGAGGACCGACTTCCATTTCTCAAGCATAGCACAAAAACTACCAGTCAAATCTTCATTAAGTTTATATGAGATAATGCTCAAAATGTCTGCTTTCTAAGAATCATCGAAATCAGTTCATATAGAAAATAAGTACACGTAAAAACGCATAGCAAATTGTGAAATTTTGTCCGTTAAGTCACCTGACACCAGAATCGATTAAATCGGTTTACTCAAACTAAAGTTATCGAGGAACAAACATAAAAACATAAAGACGAATTGACCTCCTTTTTGGAAGTCGGCCTATTAAGCGCGTCACTTTAAATCTAAAACACGACGAAATCAGGGATAATAGAGGGAGTAGAAAACATAAGTTCGGACTTCCCTTCTCACAAAGCGGGAGACAAAAAATATGGGACCTTAGTTCTGACACCAGAATCATTCAAATCGGTCCACCCAAACTAAAGTTATTGAGGCACAAACATAAAAAGAAAAAAAAAACTTGAGAGGTGTCATGGCACACCCGGATGGAACGAAGTTCTTTTCGATTAAACGATATCTTATAATTTTTTTTTCCTAACGTAACGCGCGACAAGGAACGTGTTTTAAAATGTTTTGATCACAGCGCCATCTAGCGATAATCATCTAAAACAAATAAGTGTCGGGACAACTTTTCGTAAGAACTTTTTCCGTCTAGCCCCTTTTCACAACGCGCGATAAGGAACTTCGTTCCAACATACGGATTAATTGAGTACCTTCTCCTTTTTAAAAGTCGGTCAATAAAAAATTGAAAAAGCATTCTGCGTTAAAACGACATTATAGTCATACCACGGCAACGTTGTCTACAAGACGAGAGCCAGAAACCTTTACTTCTGTTGTCCCTGTACTGTGTGCCGGCTTCTCAACAGGCAGAGAGCAATGGACCAATCATACAGGAACCGGTTCTAATCGTTGCGCTTTGCTGCCAGATCGACATCGAGAAAAACTTAGAATAAATGCAACGAAACCCCTCTCTTGCTAGTTTTATTTGCACAAAACATTCTAGATTTTCTGCGGATTATAAGCATTTACAGGCGAAAACATATAGATAGGTATCTGATACTAAATAATAAAAGGAAATCTAATATACAGGGTGATTTGTTAAAGAAGGTACAAATTGCAGGAGGGTGATGAGTACTCTGTTCTAATACGGAATATTACAAAAAATAGGTAAAAATACAATATGTATATTTATATTTTATTTTTGTTATATATTTTTTTTTATCTAAATTCGACAAAACTACCTCAAACATAACCAATTTCGGCTAAAAGAATGTTGACTAACGACCTCTAGTGATATCACGTACCCCACACCTCCGCTACACCCATCAGCTGTCGAAAAACCTTCATTTTGCAAGAATTTTAGATATTTTTAAGTTGCGATTACTAAGGCATTAAGCCATATTCTTTCTTAATAATATTTTTACTGGTCGTATATAACCATCAGCTACCATGACCTTCAATATGTACCCTCACTAAGAAATCACCCTGTATATTATAAAGGCGAAAGTTTGTAAGTATGTATGTATGGATGTTTGTTACTCTTTCACGTAAAAACTACTGAATGGATTTGAATGAAACTTTACCATAATATAGCTTATACATCAGAATAACACATAGGCTACAATTTTTGATGTTTCTAATGTGAGGTCGTAGTACTATATTATAGACGTCGCGAACTAGACGGGCTAGACGGGACGAACCTGAAGTCCACGCGAACGAAGTCGCGGGCAAAAGCTAGTAATCTATAAAGAGGGAATTTGTAACGTTTGTAGGTAATCCTTATTTCTGAACTGTTATAGGAAGTTAGTTCCGCTATTTTTGGCTGGCTACATAACTATTAAAAAGTCGTGGTGGCCGAGTGGTCGAAGCGCTTTCTTCCGAACGGGAGGTCGCGGCTTCAAATCCGGCCGGCTTGTACCTCTAAATCTAAATGTGATAAAGATTTATGTGCAATTTTTCACAACACCATTGGCTAAAAACGGTGAAGGAAAACATCGTGAGGATACCTGCATGTCGGAAAAGGATTCTAAAAATACTTTGAAAATATGTGAAATCCCCAATCCGCACTGGGCAAGCGTAGTGCTATGCCTAATCCCTCTTCTGAGGAGACCTGAGCCCAACAGTGGGCAGTAATGGGTTGGTACATAACTATTTTAAAATTACATTTAGGTAAAAAATGGTACAGGTCATGTCTAATGATCTATGGCATGTCTTACTATCATAGTTTAGTTCACAACAACCGCTATTATGTTCATGAAAATTATTAAATCGACTGAAGAATGAAACGACGTTAAATGTGTATCGTTATATTAATCCTTATAGCAATGCAACATTAACTGTATATTCATTTATTAACTTATTTTTTACACTATATTTTTAAAAATACATTTACAAGAAAATAAAATTTAAAAATAAATTATAAAAAACAGAGGGCCACTGCAGGCGGAGTCTACGACCCAAGCCATCAGTGGTCAGGGCTCAAGAGAGAGGAACCTCCTCACAATACGCGCCGTGTCAAGAACGACCGCCTTCTGAATCAAGCCCTTTATCCAGCCGGGGAGCGAAAGCTTCTCTAGATGTCGGTCGAAGCTTTTCGCTATAAGACCGTGCACAGATACAACGATCGGAACAATGATGGTCGATTCAACACGCCACATGTCGGTCACCTCGTGGGCCAGGTCCAAATATTTTAGCAGTTTTTCTTTTTCTGCCTTCACAAGGTTCTCGTCATGTGGAATGGTGACATCGATCAGCACCGCCCGATGCGCATCCCGATCTATTATCACTATGTCAGGCTTATTGGCAGCAATAGTCCTGTCAGTGATAATAGATCGGTCCCAGTAGAGCGTTACATGACCATTATCGAGAACCGGCTGAGGCCAATACTGGTAATAAGGTACGGCGGCTTCAACAAGGTCGTATTTCAGAGCAAGTTGCTGATGAATGATCTTAGCTACTTGGTTATGTCTGTGCAAGTACTCGCCGTTAGCAACATTATATTATTAAGAGTATTAATATTGAAGTAAAATACTGTATGTTTCATTCCAATCGGGCTTTTCGTTGAGAAATTATCACGAGTGTAAAACTCACAGAATTGGTACGTCGATCACAGGCACTCACAACAGTCACAACTCACAGGTCGCTTCTAAAAAAATATCGCGACATCATCAAAAGTTAAGCTATTTTTAAGTAAAAAAACCCCGTTAAGTTAATTTTAATTAAAAAAGTATACTGTTCATTGATACTAATAAATAAAAAAAAGGTTAGTCAAGCAGTTATAACAATAAAAAGCGAGTTAACTAGCATCAAACTACAGTTAAAGTTAACTACAAGCTTGACATTTAATGTTTTAACCTAATTAATGATTAACCAACTGACCTTTCATTTTTTGTAGTTTATTCCAACTAGAAAAAGCCTTAAGAATTAAATTACTACTTAGACTTTAACAGGAAAGCATTATTGTAAAGGTGAAGCATACTGTTCACTAAATGGTAAATGGTAATTTCTCATGAAACTCTGTAATGAGGAACCCAAAGACAAACATTATTAATAACCTTTATATACTAGTGACTCCCCTTAAGTTATCAGTGTTTTTATTTATGTGATGTCGTAGGTATTTTTTGAGCTTATTTACATTGCAAATGCTGTTTGAACATTGTGAAGCAGACGAAGTTCTATATATTATATTGATATTATAAAGCTGCAGAGTTTGTTTGTTTGAACGCGCTAATCTCACAAGCTACTGGTCTAATTTCAAAGTTGGAAATTCCATTTATCGAGGAAGGCTACATTATACACCTTTGTGACGCAGTTGAAGTAATAAAGATCTCATATTATTCCAATAGCGTCTAATCCTTGAAAACCTTTCTCAAGATTAATTACTTTGCACAGTGCATATCCTTATCTCCATCTCGCAATTTCGAACGTCGACGTAACCAGAGAATCAAATGATACGTAATTAAATACGATAGACGCTGACCGAGCATGTCTGACCACACAGGATGCTCATATTTATAAAGAAAGAAAATACATTTATTGAGGTTATAATCTGGCACACCATCCGGCTATGGAATGAGCTCCCCTCTTCGGTGTTTCCCGAGCGCTATGACTTGTCCTTCTTCAAACGAGGCTTGAGGAGGGTCCTTAAAGTTAGGTCGTAGGTAGCGACCCCTCAGTGTCTCCTGACATTGCAGAGGTAACCACTTCCTATCAGGTGGGCCATAGGCTCGTCTGGCTACATGGCAACAAAAAAAAATAATGGATTGTTCGTATTTGATGCAAGAGTGATACTATATGGTTGATAAAACTAGACGCATAACTTCGTCTTCGTCACAAAGGGAGAAACGCCTATTTTGGGAAAAAATGGTTAGTCCTTTCAACTGCTATCTGATGGTAAAAGTCTTGTGAAAATTGGCAGCAGGTTTAGAAATTATCCGGATCAAACAAACTAATTTTGAAAAATATGTTTAGTATCAATAATAATAATACTATGGAGCTTGGTCAACTAAAATATATATTGCATGTTTTCTCTTTCACAATAAAAACCAAACTAAAACTGTAAATTTTTTACATCTTGTTTTTATGACAAAGCATTTTCAAAAACAATAAACAAAAATTCGAAATAAATAAAACCTATTTACAACATCATCCGCACTTAAAAAAAAAAAAAAAGAAATCATAAATCTTCTGCTTGCTTCTTACCTAACTTATCACAAATATATTACATAAACTAAACACAAACGAAACCGCAGAAAAAAAAAAAAAAACTATTTCACACTTCATTAAACTAATTTACAAATTCAATGTTTTATGATTATCCTTTTGTTAAAGTAGCTTAGGTCATCTATTAAAAAATTCAAGATCTGACCAGTAATTTTATGCTATTCTTTAAAATGGAAGTCAATCGTTTTAGGTTTAAAGAACGTTATTCTCATACGAACTAACAAAAATTGTTCATTTACAATGAGATTTACATAATATTTTGTTACATAACATGCTTAATTAATAACTTCTGACATAGACATTTCATTTTAGAGTAAATACATAAGATTTAAGTTTCCTTTTATATAAATTTAGTTTTTCACATTCCTTAATATCATTAGGCAAGTTGTTTTCATTCTATAAAAGCATAACTTGTACATAATGTCTAACTTATCGAAAGCAATGAATGAAATTCTGTTAGAGACGGATGGTACAACACAGAATGTACAATGTTAGAGCGATGTTAACGAAACCAGTTACAGCTCTTGAATGGAACCGCCAGCGTGGGTGTGACGCCTACATAACACCGAATCTATTGTGAACGAAGTCGATATAGCACTTTCCTTGTTCCTATAGTCGATTGGATAAATGGGGATTGGAGCAAAGCTTGGATAGGATATATTAGCTGTAAGAACACTGAATCTATTGTAAATGAGGTTCATAGTCTTTTCGATATTTGATATCATGCAAACAGGTCAAAGTCAAAGTCAAAATTTTATTCAGTTTAGGTGCATTATACACACTTATGAACGTCGACATTACATACCGACGGCAGCAAAGAACAAACAGATATCTACAAAATCGTTAGTTACCAGGAGAGCGTTTTTTGTGAGAAAGTTTGATAACTTTTACTATAAGAATGCCAGGTTTTTCAAATTTGGAATGTGTAAATAAAATAATGTTTCGCAGCAGATAGCGACATATTTTAAATAAATTATTGTTTTTTTTTCGTATTACTGCAGATGTCTTTTTCTACATCGCATAGAAAAATAAATAAGATGAGTCAACTGCCATGTATTCGTTTCTACGTAAGACTTTTTCCTTAGAAAAGAAGTAAAAAGTGAAGAACGTATCCAGATCGCGAAATATAATTTCACACCATTTCCATCAACATCATACCAATCGAATAAAGAAGGTAAAGAACCTACAGCAAACGTTTTTTCTAACTGATATCTTTGTTTATACTAAGTGGCTTGCTAAATTGTACGACGCACACACGGTTATCCGGTAGATGTGCGGGTGTACTTAGTTTTTTTTCAAAAAAATAGTGTATATGTCTTTATTTACGCAACAAAAAACACATAAAAAACACTTTTGGTTTGAAAAAAAAATTTTACCAGATAAAATAAAGAATTCTGGATTCAAATATCCATAAAAGTTAAATTCGGCAAAATGCAGATGTCTTCTTGTTCTTTGCTGCCGTCGATACAGTAGTAGTAGTATACATTTATAATCTTCTTTAGCATTCATCTAATCACTCTCAAGTACATTTTTTGATCCATACACCAGTTGATTGCCTGGGAGGAGTGGAAGTGTCCATACCTCCTTATCCTCTAAATAATTGGAAAAATTATAGTATGACTTGTTTATTAACACGCGTTTTATATATAGTTTGAATTTATTTTCAGTGAGATCTGTTATCTCTTTAGGGATTTTGTTATAGAAACGAATGCCATTGCCCAAGAAGGATTTACTGGTTTTCGTGAGTCTGAACCTAGGTACTGCGATTCTATCCTTGTTACGAGCGTTAAAATTATGATAATCACTATTCACAGGCGACTTGATCGTGAGTTACTGTCGCTGATAGACCTCAGTTTTGTGAAGGGACTGTGGTGTTCTCTTCAACAATTGTATTAAAAAATGACAAGGCACACTGAGACTCAGGAAGCACCGTGATTTTCATCATCATGATCATCAATCCCTAGACGTACTGCTGAACATTGGCTTCTCCCAAATATTACCACAACAATCAGTCATCTGTCTATTTATACTTATTTATACTAGCGACCCGCGCAACTTCGTCTGCGTCACTTTAAAAGGTAGGTTATGTTTCAGGGTCTAAAGATTGCCAAATTTCATCAAAATCGGTTTAGGGAAAGCGTAACAAACAGACAGACAGAGTTACTTTCGCATTTATAATACTACTAGCTGCTGCCCGCGACGTCGTCTGCGTAAACCCTATGACCCGTTTTTTTTCATTTTTCCCAGCAACTATACTTTGTGATTTTGTGTAAAACGAACTTGATGTAATATGTGCGAAACTTTGTATGTTTGTTGTGCTGCTTTTTTTGCTGTTTTTTCTCATGTAAGTGAATTTTATGTTCTTAATGAGAATAAAAATCTTTAAACCTTAAACCTCTATTCGATTTTTTCTCGCCGTAAAAACCATCCTTGAACTTCAACGAACATTTAAAAAAAAGATTTGTCCGAATTGGTCCAGGCGTTGTTGAGTTATGCGCTTACTAACACATTTTTATATTATAGATAGTACTAGGATACTATTAGATATCAGCAACTAGTTATTTTTAATGAAATTCTCATGAGCCGTTCTAATATGAATATACATTTTAAAGTTTCGTCTTAATAATAAAATACGATTTAAAATACGATTGGTATCGTGTTAAAGCCACGTTTATACGCCTCCATTGAGAATACGAGTCAATCAGTGAACCCAGGGAACGTACTTTCGCTCACACGACGCATTTCACTTCAAGGACAACTGAGAAACCAGTCCGGGATGGGGTTGTCGTGTGCTACGAAACCGGGAATATTTGGGAATAGCTGCGAATTTTTTTCTTTTGTACGACAAAGTTGATAAATGCTTATTGTATCAAGCGATCTAATTGATTAATCATGAGTATTTCCTGTTTTATTATCAAAAGTGTAATAATAATAATAGCCTTTATTCAGACCAAGTTGTTACAGATAATTTTAAATGAGTGACTACGATGAGTCGTTGACACCGACAACTTCGTCTGTTTGCCCACCTTTGGAAAAGGCCTCCTCCATCTCCTTCCACTCTGCTCGGTTTAGCGCTCTCCTAGTCCATGTCTTTCCTGCTATTGCCTTTATATCGTCTTCCCATCTTCGAAACTGTCTGCCTGGTTTTCTCTTTCTATTTCTAGGATACCAAAACACTAGGTTTTTGTTCCATTTTTCGAAGATGGGAAGACGATATAAAGGTAATAGCAGGAAAGACATGGACATTTATCAAAAGTGTACTAAGCAACAAGCTTTAAGTCCTTCAGGGAAATGGACCTACGATTCTTTACTATAATATGTAGGTATTATACACATAAATCTTCCTCTTGAATCATTCTATCTATTTACCTCTCACTCTCACCACTGTAACTTATATGTAGCTAGGATCCACAGCGGCGACCACCGTACTGACTCTGAAGCCCAGGAACCCAATGGAAAGTTAACTTGTCTTGGCAAAGAATTTAATTTACGCATGCGATCTGTTATGTTGTGTCTGATATGTTTTTATTTATTTATTAATTTATTGAGTTGTACCAACAAAGTAACACCAAAACACATACAAATAGAGAAACAATCAAAGTACACATGAGTAAATGTCACCTAAATAATAGGTACAAACAGCATGCTAATAGAACATCGGAATTGAAAGTTTTACTAAGTACGAAAATTATATATATATTATATTTTATGGTGGATTATACCTATTCCCTCTTCGGAGGAGACCTTATCTCAGCAGTGGGCAGTAATGGGGTGTTACAGTTACAGATCTGTTAATTTATCACTAAAAATATTGGAGTTTAAATTGTTGTCCGTCTGTGCTTGCAACCCCGATTGGTTATTTAACGCCGGCGAGCCACTGTTTGGCTCGAGCTCTCTCGTCAAAATATTTAAACGAAAAAAGTGACTTTGAGAACAGACAGACAAACTGCTTCAATATGGAATGTATCATAAATATTTAGGTATATCTAATCTACACACGTAACTTCGTCTGTGTCACAAAGAAATGAGAGAGTCTTAGCTCAGATTAATGAGGTTTGAGAAAAGTATTATATAGGTTGGTCAGTAATACCTTAATTGCCTGACATTGCAGACTTTTTTGAATGCATAGATAGATAAACGAACTTGCGACTCATCTTTAAACCTTCCTCTACTATTACTACATCCACAGTTTCTTTTTAAAATAAATATTAAACCATCACCTTTATGTGAATGTGGAAAATCCGTACCTACGGATTTTCCAAAAGAAAAATATGGTCTAAGGTACCTACCTTAGACCATATTTTTCTGGAATGCTCTCTTAATATAGCTTGCCAACCACTTTACCTTGTATTAGCCAAATGTAACATACCACTCCCTCTCAATATGAACTATCTTTTAACTTTTCCCAATCCTAAAGTTGTGTATATCTTAGCCACTGTTATCCATTCTAATAACATCAAACTCTAAAATATTTACAAATATTCACAAAATTGTCATCTCTTTTACTTTATTTCCATTCCTGTTCGTGATATTCTATCTACGTGACTTTGGCAGAGTCATCCGCAAGGAAAGAACTCGAGCCAGAAAAAAAAAACCTTCCTCTTTAATCACTCTATGTATTTAAAAAAAGCCCTAGTTCCTATTTTAAGACTTTCACAATCTTATTCTCTTCTAAAATCCTATAGCACTCCAAACCAAGTTACGCCATTTTGAAATAAGTCGCATGAACTAGTAAAAAGTGTTCCAGACTGCGAGTGGATTCCATCCCTCCCTATTCCCGGGAATTCTTGGGCATTCTCGTGCTTTATGGGAACTGTTAGAACATTGCAACAATAGGCTATGGTCTGAGCATTTCATACATTTTGCGGTTAAGTCTGAGTTTAGCCACGTATTTATTATTTACTTGTGGCATTACAGAATTATTAAGGGTATTCAAAATTTTAAAGTGTACATAATATTATGTATTAGTAATGTAAAAAAAATAGTATACCTTTATCACACTGTTTAGCTAGACTTAAAAATAATACAAGGTGTCTCAAAAGAAATTTTATATTTGTTTAGCTTATTGCGTGAACGCTGCGTACTTGAGGGGTGCGGGGGTTATGTCAATTGGTAGCTTGGCTCTTGGGGATTCAGTCGCAATGGAGCGTTTCTCGGGAGCAGACCGCGAGTTGTGCGTGCGAGAGTTTTACAAGAACGGTGATTCGACAACTGTCGCGCGTAGAAAATTCTGCAGTATTCGAGGTTTTCGCCACTTAAATGATGCACCAAGCCTTCTTCTCATTCGACATTGGGTTAAAAAGTTTGAAGAGACTGGATCAACGCTGGATAAATCAAAATCCGGGCGACCTACGTCATCAAGAACGGTAGAAAACGTGGAGAGTGTTAATCAATCTGTACGTGACGACCCGAGCCTTTCAATTCGGAAGCGCGCGAGTGCTTTAAATGTGCATAGATCATTATTACATCGCATCATGCACAACGATCTAAAGCTGCACCCCTACAAAATTCAATTTTTGCAAGAATTAAAGCCCCAAGATGCCGGTCAGAGGCTTAATTTCGTAAATCAGATGATTGAGCGATTTTCAACGTTTACCAACATTTTGTTTTCGGATGAAGCTCATTTTCATCTTAATGGCCACGTAAATAAGCAAAACTGCCGCTACTGGAGTTCAGCATATCCGAAACGCAAACATCAGAAACCCCTACACTCGCCTAAAGTGACCGTATGGGCTGCCATGTCGGCGCGAGGAATTATCGGCCCTTACTTTTTTGAAGACGAAATGGGGTGTACAGTTACAGTGAATTCAGAGCGTTATTTGGAGATGTTAGACAACTTCTTGGTAACTGAACTGCAAAACTTTCCTGGCTATAACCATGGTTTCAACAGGACGGAGCAACTTCAAACACGTCCAATATATCTCTGCCACGTGTTCGTGAAATTGTCTCAGGAAAATTGATCTCCCGGAGAGGTGACATAAATTGGCCTCCACGTAGCCCAGATTTAACCCCTATGGACTTTTTCCTATGAGGTTATCTTAAATCTAAAGTTTACGCCAATAAACCAACTTCACTGGCGCATTTGAAAGAAAACATCCGTCATGAAATGGCAGCCATCCCTCACTCCACCTGTCGAGCAGTCATAAGTAATTTTACTGTTCGATTAAATGAGTGCCAACAACGTGAGGGTTTACATTTAGACGATATTATTTTTAAGAAATGAATTCCCAAAAAGTGTATTTTAACAATAAATAAAAATTTTTTCTATATACCGCTTCCTTTTTTTTTAATCAATCCACTTAATATGAAATTTCTTTTGAGACACCTTGTTTATTTTCTGGGTAAACCCATACTTTGGCTTAGTGTCTTAAATACCGTGTATTGGGAAAAACAATGCTTATTGGCTTGCATGGTTATATTATTATCTTTAGCCAAAGAAGCGGCCATCTTGTTTGCACGGCAACGCAAACGGCATTCAATAAATTGACACAACCCTTTTATGGGCACCATAGGAGTCACATACGCCTTGTCCTAAGGTCTAAGACCCTAGGCCTGCGTTAGATCCAGGTTTTAAATTGGGCCTGAACAGGCTAGGACGAGAAAAAAATCTAGTTTCAATGCCCGTCGTGTCTGACTTGTGTTGTGTTATTTGCGTAGTATGTTCATGTTTTATTATCTATGGATACTAATATTATAATGCGGTTTATTATTGCAATGGCGATGGTAATGTTGTAGGGTAATCTTTGGATCTTTTGCTAGGTACTAGCCTACTGAAATTATATTTAGTGAAATCGTGTTTTTTCGTTCATGACGTGGAATTGGGCTTCAGCTGAAAATCAGCGCTGCAGTAATCTGCGGCATATGCTGATCTGTGGCTTTATGGACACACTGCACTGTTTGGTAGCATTGTATTTGTCTTTATTAAAAATGTACATTTGTAAACGTGTATTGTGTGTTCATTAAATGTTTTTCTTTCTTTCTTTATTGAATCGATTTCGAAAATTATTTTACTAATAGAGAGACGAAAGAGTGCCATCCCGCATATATGATGGATTCTGACTGTTGGAGGTTTTACTTTCAACTCCCACTACCGCGATTTTCTAAAAAAAAGATTCCTCCCTGGACTTGTCCACAATATTTTAGATACATCATCTCTCTATATTAAAGTGTATTTCGTTGATACAGTTACCAACTATACATTTTAGACATAAACTAGTAGAACTTTACCTAGTGTCGTTTACTCTGACACTAGTTACACTATAGGTAAACAACCTAGGACATAAAAAAAACTAGAAACAACATTGTGTCTTTCTTATTAATGAATAACTTGATGTAGATGCTAAGTTTATCTGAAGTTAAGTTAAGAAGTGTTTACACTATCAAAATAAAATCGAGAAATTTTTCATGACGAAGATTTAAGGCTAATGTAGACGTAAAGATGAAGTGATCAGAGAGAAAGAAGAAAAATGGACGAGGATAGTAACAGAATGGTACCCGCGAGATAGAAAACGGAACAGAGGTAGACAGATTAAGAGAGGACGACATAACGAAAGTGGCAGGTCCAGCATGGTCTCGTAAAGCAAGGAACAGAGAAGAATGGAGCTCTTTAGAGGAGGCCTTTGTCGACAGACAAGTTGCAGAAGAATAAGTACCGTTTGCCGATAATTACAGCTACATTAATTAATATAATAAGTAGAATAAATTAGTTTAGGTAGTAAGTAGATTAGTAATTAGTAGTAATGTAAAATAACAAGCAACAATAAAGGGTATTTTTATTTTTAGACGTAAAGAGCAATTATTTTCTTGCCTTGCTTGTCCATATGTTTTACATATTCAGATAATCTCATTTTTTGTAGGCAGACGCTAATGGACTACCTGATTGTAAGTGGTTACCGTCGCTCATGGACCCCTACAATATCAGAGGATACTGCGGTTGCCACCTATGAAATAACTGTAAAAACTTTCTTCCTTCGTTTGAAATCACGAAATCACTACCCCCAATAATAAGGATTCGGCTACTATATTAATATCATGATTAAATTTTTATAGTTACAATGAAATTAGAGTTAATAAGTTTAATAAGTTAATTCAGGCTTTTTTTTCTTTTATTTTTTTTTCAGTTGGAGGAAATCACCGGATCCCTGCCCGCCCCGCGGGCGGTGTATGTGGGAGTTGAACCGCACTAAAACCTCCAACCGCTCACACGCAGCGTCCGAACCCCGGCTGAGGCCAGAACACAGCACGGGGTTTGGAGGAACGGCGCGACGCGTTACGCGCTCGGCACTCTTTCTCGTCGCGCCGTCCCCAGGCTTAAGTGTTAGTAGGTTTTTGCTAATCTGTCTTTTAATTTTGACCAAAGAATGATGTGAAATTTATTAAACATACCGCACAAGTAACTAAAATTCAATTTTACTAAAAAAATTCTTTAAAAAACTCCGCGTTTTACACCAAAGTGTGCAGTCTCCGTAACTGCGAAGGACTGGACTTAGAACCAGTCCACATTAGCTACGAAGGGCTACTTTTTGCTGTTTTTATAAAACACAGCAGCATTAATTGCGGCCCGTGGGAATAAAGATACGAGTATTGCATAATATTTGCGTTTTATAATGATGTACTCATGTTTTTAATTCGTCGTGGTTGAAGCGCTTACCGAGTTGTAGAAAAAAAATGTAATTAAAAATAAGAAACCTGCATGTTGGATTCCAAAAATCCTTTGAAGATACATATGTGAAGTCCGCAATCCGTATTGGACAAGCGTCTATGCCTGATCTCTCGAAAAGCCCAGCGCATCCCCAACCTCCGCCACACCCATCAGCTGTCGAGTAACAGTCACTTTGCAAGAATTTTAGATATTTTTTTTTAAGTTGCGTTTACTAAGGTTTTATATATTCTTTGATTATATTGTTACTGGTCGTATATATATGACCATCAACTATCATGACCAGGGGCGTAGCTACCGCCGTATCGGCCACGGGGACCCCAAAGTGTTAAAGGAAAAAAAAAACTTTAATTAATGTGAAATGGTCAAATTATGTTATGATAAATAAATATTTCTTTTCAGAATATTTTTTTCTTATTGAAAAATCTTTACCCCCATTTATGGACCTTCAAGGAAATGTTTTATACGGGGTTCCGACAAGACACGCTAAGCCTCTGATCATTAACAAATGACACTGCACTTTGTTGCCACGTAGACTTACTAAACTACTAAACGTACAGTACTAAACGTGACAGTAACCATTTACCATCAACTCGTTTATACCTAAAGTTCTTACTATAAATATTATGTATATCTCTAAACAATGAACAATAAATTCCTCAACAATTTCTTTATTGGCAACCCCGTGGTAGTAATGATGGTGTTGCCATTTACATAGGATTGCCACGTCGGCGCTGCACTGCCCGTTTGGTACTTGTCTGATGCAGCGGCCTCATTTACACTGTAGTGTAACAAAGTGCATTAACCACTCAACTGGGAACGGCAACAAAATTGGTTTGTTTACTTTTGCCAAGTCTGTGGCAGGAGCCAAAATTGAGCACAGTTCAAAAACTTGTTTTTTTTACATTTTTTAATCGATATATAATATGAGACATATTTTACGGAGAAAATATATTTTCGCTGAAAATGCAATACAGCGTCATTTAATAATAAAGATTTACAAAAATATAAGGTTTCAATAAAAATAGAAATTACAATTTATTGGAAAAAAATGTTTTTAAAATGAGGCTCAAACAGGGTAGTGATTCCGAACGAAGTCCCCAGTTTCGCCATCTAGCGAAAAGTGACGTTCCCAGTTGAGTGGTAAAAGGTAAAGATTTTGATTTAAAAACAAGTTAAATCCTAATAGTCATAAAACTTTTTAACTACATATAGGATTCGACTTAATGATGCCGGAACAAATTAGCAATGATTGTCAACCTAGGCACAGCCTGTATCGTAAAGGACCACGCCAAATAAAATCCTTACTAATATTATAAATGCGAAAGTTACTCCGGCTGTCTGTCTGTTACGCTTTCCTGCTTAAATCACTGAACCGATTTTGATGAAATTTGGCACAATCTTAGACCCTGAGAAAGAACAGGCTTTTTAATCGAAAATGACGCAGACGAAGTTGCACGGGCCCGCTAGTGCTACATAAGAGGAAGTTAGGCGTGATTAACGTGCCCAACTTCCTGGCCACATAGCCTCCTGATATATTTTGACATAACCTCCGAGGTGAAAATGGGTAAAAATGCCAAACGATCTTCTGCCCATTGGGCGAACCAAAAACGTCCCATTTCGTAAATGTCAAACCTTTAACTATATTATGAACACAAATTGAATGACATTTGAGCTGTCATTCTCTAAATAAACAGTAGTTCAAAGGCAAACGTTAGATTGGCCCACCCTATACTAGCTGCTGCCCGCGACGTCGTCTGCGTAAACTCTATAATCACCACTATAACTATTTTCGCAATAAAAGGTAACCTATGTCCTTTCTCAGATTGTCATTGCCAAATTTCATTAAAAACTTTTGAGAGGTTTAACTGAGAAAGCGTAACAGACAGACAGAGCTACTTTCGCATTTGTAATTTTAGTACTAAATTAGTAGAGATTATTATATTATGGAAACATCGATCAATGAGTAAGTCTTTCCTATAAGAAGCTTAATAAAATTTATGAATCCTAAGAAGCCGCTCAAAGCAGCTCCAGGATTATACAAAAATCCCACATAATGGTAAGTGGTTACCGTCTTTGCTCATGGACACGTTGTCACGGGCAGTTCTCTTCCAAGTCATACAACCTGTGAACATACCGGTGGCGCGATGCAGAAGTACAAGTAGTGACATCTATTGACGACAATCGTAAACTTTTAGTAGGTACTTATTGTGTTAGGGTGGCATATTTCACACCCTTGGGAATCTTTTTTTAGTTAAAATGAATAGAATTTATGCTTTGATTAAAATTTGTAGTTTCGTAAATAGGTCGTATAACACTTTTCTGAGTGATTTTGTTTGATCTAAAATCTTTTAGCGTAAATTTTAATAAAAATAAAGAAAATTGAAACAGTTACGTGGACCACCATTCTTTATATTACCACTATGAGGTAGAGTTGTGTGAATTTATAATTGAATGTAATTTAATTAATTTAATTTCGTAAAATAATCGATAATTCGTTTATAATCGTACTTTTTATTACAGCGAGTTATTTATTTAAAAAAATAAAGTAATTATAGAGTAATGTAGAGAATAGTAGAGATTTATAATAAATCTCGATTTGAACTCGGTGTTCCCAGAGCACTCTGAGATGTCCCTCTTTAAACGAGATTTAAAAGTCTTGTATAGTAGTTGATTGGTAACGACCTAATCGCTCTGTCATTGTAGAGGTTCATGATTAAAGGTTACTCTTAACATCAGTTAGGCCGTTGGCCCATTGACCTGTCACACTATGAAAAAAATATTTTGAGTAATTTTATTATGACATTTTAAGTCTCTTGTTTTTAAGTTGATTTAGAGGCTGTTAAATTGTTATAAACTTATTCAGACACTCGCGGTTTTCTATAATACTTTCATGCATTTTCAACGGGTTCCGCGATATTTAATTAATTGAGTTGTTTCGATATGTCAACGTTGTTGCAAATGTCATGATCACGAGAAGACTGGATACTGCGGGTCGATTTACGAGCAAACAAATCTGTCTACCCTCTTTCTTGTTCGCTTTTGGGTTAAATTGTTAAAAAAAATCAAACTCCAAAAAAGTTATTTTAGGAACTCTTTCATAATGGCCTCCCTTAATAAAACTGAAATTGTCTTAGCCAATCAATAATAATAAATTTCCAAAATTACGCCACGGTGTAAAAGTTCCCAGTTCCGCGTAATGTGTGCTTAGACACACACACACTTACACGACGGCTGCATCGTGTACACTCACACACACACACCGCGGGCAATGTCCCTCAGCCCGGAGTCGAACTTATGTTTTATTTATACTTTCTTACTTGAGATACTGGTGGATAAGGCGGTAAATGCGTTTCGTTGAGTTTTTTATTGAAAGTAATAAGAGAGATTTTTGTGTTTGTTAGCGAATTTGGAGTATCGGTTTAGCGACCGATATTCGAAAAACATGAAAATATGCGATTTTTTTCTGTAGTATAAATAAACTAACTACTGCTATACTAAAGTGTGTGACAATTTTACAAGCTCTATATTAAATAACACTGGATGTAACTATGTAAATTCGGATGGAATCTTGCCGGTTATCTTAGAAGTTAAATTTGACAAACTTTCCGATTGAGCTGACATTTTGCACGCAGATGTATATCGCGTAACAATGAAATAATATGACAAAATAGCGCTGATCTTTTCATAGATTCGGAAAGTGGTCATAGTAACTGTTATGCTTATCAAGATAGAATCGTTTTACTTGTATCAGCAAGCACTGTACTGCTACATGATATCCAGGATCTTAAAAGCTTGTATTTAAAAAAAAATTCTTTAAAATAAATTATTAAAAAAAAACACCTTTTAACTTTCTTACTTCAGACATTTCCTACTGATGAAGCTGGAAACCGAACAATACTTTGGCTTAGTGTCTTAAAGACCGTGTATCTGTCTCACTTGACATTGGCGAATCGTCCCGAGTCTTGGACGAGGTCCAGAAAAAAAAAGACAAAGAAGTACTTCAGACAACTTTAACTTTCAAACCTAAATCACTCAATCTTGTATTATAAACTTTTATTTTATTGATACTTATTTGTAGGTATTTGTATCAGACTCTGTGTTAATTACCGAATATAGAATATCAGCATAAGAGACTAAGATGAGATTTTTTTTAGTACAGTTCAGTTGATTATTGTGTACTTATTTATTAAAACTGGCGAACGTAGAAGTGGAGGCCGGTTTCTCAGATACAAAGACGTTCAGAAGAAGCATATGAAAAACTGCAAAATTGAGCCCTCTCGTTGGGAAGAACTAGCCGAAGATAGAGCGGTCTGGCGCAGTTCTGTAAATAAAGCAGTGCACACCTTCGAAACAAAGCGACTTTCCAACCTGGACAGGAAGCGTGACGACATTAAAAGCAGACCACCAGCCACCACCTTTACTTGGAACCGCTGCGATCTTTCACGGTTCGCTTCAGAAGATCATTTTTGCCCCGTACCATCCCGATTTGGAATGGACTCCCATCCGCGGTGTTCCCAGAGCGCTATGACATGTCCCTCTTTAAACGAGGTTTAAGAAAAGTCCTGTATCGGTAGGCGATAGATAACAGCCCCTCATTGCCCTGGCTTTGCAGAGGTTCATGAGCGACGGTGACCGCTTACCATCAGGTAGTCCATTAGCGTCTGCCTACAAAAAATGAGATTATCTGAATATGTAAAACATATGGACAAGCAAGGCAAGAAAATAATTGCTCTTTACGTCTACATTAGCCTTAAATCTTCGTCATGAAAAATTTCTCGATTTTATTTTGATAGTGTAAACACTTCTTAACTTAACTTCAGAATAATTTCAGTTTATCTATCACGCAATAAAAAAAAACCAGCTAACACGAAAGTCAATTATGTAAATGGTATCCTATCTTGTCAACGTTGCCGACGCACTTTTACGGCAAAGATAGGATACATAAGTCATATCAGAGCATGTCATCAAAGCTTAACCTACCAATGATAAGGAGAAAAATACAACAGAAAAGAGTACTTATTTATGCATGTTTTATAGAATGTTTTTCTTTAACAGTGATTTTGAATAATACGTATTTTTACTTAAATAAAATTTCAACAAGAAACTTTCGCTTTTCAAAAATTTATGAAATCGTCGATACCGCTTTATTCGTCCAGAGCGACATACATTCTGGAGTTTGTGCGTCTGTGTGCGTACTCCAGGTACCCGCCTGCGGTAGACCCCGTTTACACTAAAACCATTAGAAATCTTACTAGAATCCAACAAAGAAACACATTCCAACTCAAAATTATATTTGAAAATATTTTTCGACTGATAATAATCCCTACTAATATTATAAATGCGAAAGTAACTCTGTCTGTCTGTTACGCTTTCCCGCTTAAACCTCTCAACCAATTTTGATGAAATTTGGCACAGATTTTAGACCCTGAGAAAAAACATCTACCTTTTAATTGAAAGTGACGCAGACGAAGTTGCCCGGGCCCGCTAGTATCACATAGATATACTCTTTAATAACGTGTACAATAATACTCTGTAGTTTCTGAACCGCATTTTCACAAAGAGGTTCTAACAAGAAATCAATTAGATTAAAAAAACGAAAGGGGTGTGCTGGATCGCTGATGTAATCTGTACGGAGGAGCGTTGCTCACGCGCAGTGGTCTTCGAGCTTTTGAGCGTCCCGGACGGTCTCTTACCACCTACCATTATTTCAAATTAGAAAAAAAAATACGTGTGCCCAGCTGATTGGTCGGTAAGTTTTTTTAAAATATTTGTTTATAGTTATTAAATAAGTAATTTTTTTGGGTTTAAATTTACATAGTCTCCTTTGAGTTACATCGTTTGTTGAAGTATGGTCTAATATCAGCTTATACCCATTATCTATCTACTTATACCTATTGAACTGTAACTTCACATATTTTCGAAGATTTTTACTAATTCTCCAACATTAACTTACACAGGTTTAGCCAGTCAATACCATAAATTTTAAATGTAAAATAACGATACAATTTAGTCTAAACGATAAAAACTCTTTGTTTAATAAAAAAAAAATCAATCTAAAAAAATGGCGACACTTTTTTCGTTTCCCGGCATTTTCTCAGTGGCATTTAAAATGGCGTCGGTACACGTCACACGCCTAACCTAGGCCAACATAGAGCAACGGAGAAGGTCAATACTCTCGGTCATGGCCGCGCACTTTCTCGGGAACGAACCCTCACATTCTAATTGTATTTGTTGCTACGTTCTCATTTCAAACCGCAAATAGAATTGTTTTTTTTTTTATCGTTCGCCGCGAAATGGCAAAGGGTTTGGTGAACACATGTCATGGAATTAAGATGCGGATTATTTTAAGTATTGATATGGTATTTTTGAGAGACTTTTAGTGGCATAAATATCGAATTTCATTAGGTATTTACCATTAATAAGCCTCTCAAATCTCTTTATAATCTTTGTAAACCCTCTACCACTTGTTTTTTTCATTCCGATGTACCTAAGTCATTAGGAATATATGTATTGCCATTTAGGCAAACGAGTCAACGGGCCACCTGATCGTAAGTGGTCACCGTCTTATGTACCTCTGCAATATCAGGGGACACTGAGGGGTCGCTACCTACGACTTAAGGACCTTCCTTAAACCTCGTTTGAAGAAGGTAGCATAGTTAAATGTATTATTTTTTCTTAATTACAGCCAATCTGAAACATATTGTTAACCTCTACAAGTTTATAAATAAAAAAAAACATTTATTTAATTAGTACATCATAATATTGCGATTCATTCATTTATTGACTCCCTTGTTCGTGAACTGAGTCACTCAATAACCATTCATTTTATTTAATGAACATTAAATTAAAAACACTTATGAGTTCTTTGTTATAATTATTTTGCATCTTTAAAAATATGATCTCGCTTTCTCAAAGTAATCGTAAGTGTTCCTCGTTTTCTCAGAGAAATCGGGGAACTAAAAAGTTTAACAGTTTATGAAATAATCCACAAAGAGGCTCGTGTGAATTCATTCAGAGTACAGTGAAATGGATCAATGTTGTCTGCTAGCAGATTGAAATTCACAATCGATTTGAAAAACATTCTTTCTTTTGGTAGAGTCATAAAACAATATTATAAACTGCATTTGACCATACAAACAATTTACCCATGAGGCACGTTTTCCATTACAAAATAATTATAATCGTTTCAATATATCTTCTTCTTCTTATCTAATATATAAAATTGTCGTGTCACGGTGTTCGAACTTGAACTCCTCCGAAACGGCTCGACCGATTTTGATGAAATTTTTTGTGCTTATCCGGTACCTATGAGAATCGGCCAACATCTATTTTTCATCCCCTAAATGTTAGGGGTACTCCACCCCTAATTTTTTTTTTCGGCGCAGACGAAGTTGCGCGAGTCAGCTAGTATATAAATAAAAATGAATAGCTGTTCATTAGTCTCGCTAAAACTCGAGAACGACTGAACCGATTTGGCTTATTTTAATCTTGAAATATTCGTAGAAGTCCAGGGAAGGTTTAAACGGTGAGAAAATTTCCTTATATGACGCAGACGAAGTTGTGTGGGCCAGCTAGTTTTATTATAAAGAGCATAAGTTTTTTTGAACTGCAGCAAGTTATTCCTAATTTTACGAAAATAGCTCCAGTTGCTTGAAATAAATAGGAATATTTAACGTTTGTATTCCGAAAAAAATATTTTAATGTTTATCTTCTGACCTGCGCAACTTCGTCTGCGTCACAAATGGATGACATACTCGAGAAATGGGATACCCTGAACAGAAAATAAAATCAAATTGGACCAGCGGTTTCTGAGATTATTGTGTTCTTCTCTCTCTTCTGCTTTATAATACCTGTACCTGTACCAACTCATTGTTGCCCCCTGTTGGACTCAGGTCTCCTCAGAAGAGGGATTAGGCATAGTCCACCACGCTTGCCTAGTGCGGATTGGGGACTTTACATATCTTCAAAGGATTTTTAGAACCCTTTTCCGACATGCAGGTTTCCTCACGATGTTTTCCTTCACCGTTTTTAGCCAGTGGTGTTGTGAAAAATTGCACATAAATCTTATAATACCTATTAGTATAGATTATAATTCAATTCAAAGGACAGAATAATAAATGACAAAGCTTATTGCTTTGTACTCACATACACAGTATTTAAATTAAAAGAAATGTCTGTAATCGAAGCTTCCACGAAAAACTATCTCCATATAAATAAACCCTTATTCTTAATCATATTTAGTATTATAAAGGACCTATTGACATTAAAACGAACTGTCATTTCTTGTAAATTATTACGTAATGCAGTGTTGTTGTAATGTAATTCAAAGTAATGATAAAATAACAATCATTTCATTTAAAGAAAACTCTTTTTAACATAAATAAAGTTTAAGATTAATTCTGTCACCTAATCGGTTTAACTTTAAGATAAAATATTTTTAATCAGTGGCTTAGTTACATTTCATTAATTGTGAAATGAAATGAAATACTTTATTTTCAACATTGATGACGTGCTCATTCTTGTTGACATCAAAATTTAACCCTTTCACGCTCATGGGAAATATTTTTCCCTTCTACAAAAATCGTTATTGATTATTATTGAATCGATATTTTTTTAATGAATATCTAACGTAGGTACGTTGTGTTAAAATATTTCCTATGAAATTAATAGGAAAATTTAATTTGTACACCCTACAATTTTTTTCTAGTGATATCTCTTACTTTACAGAATATCTTAAATATTGTGTAGTATTCGCATATTTAGTCTCAGCCATCTTATTGTCCTGAAAGGGTTAAAAGCTACCACCAGTTCGGACACAAAAAATAATTATTATAGCCACCGTCCTGAGAAGAACTGGCAAGAAATTCAGCGGGCATGTCTTTTTTGTAATATGAGCGTATTTTTTTTTAAAGTATTTTAACAGTATTATACAATTTTACATTAAATATACAAAAAAAATGTTTAAAAAGAACAACAGTAACCTATAATTTTATGTTCGGCTGCATTCGTAGCATTGTTTCTTTTCTTCTGAAATTATGAATTATTTGGTGAATTAATGAATAAATACACTTCGTTACAAATACGAAACTAAATATCATGAGAAAATCTTTCTATACGAGAAAGCCTAAACCTTTCGAAATTATGTGGAGCCCTCAACAATTCTGATCAGATCTTACCAGAACATAGTAATCTAACTAGAAACTACTTACTTAAACTCCTTTACATTCTCTTCTAACAAAAAAAAAACTCCAAAAATATTCAAAAAAATACCGCGAATAAAAAAAACATGGCGGACCATTTCACAACACAAAATTAAAATTAACTTTCATTTATGCTTTCGTGCAGTTAGCAACAGTCGCTCAAAAATAAAATATTGCAAAAATATAAAAGACCACACTTGAGTGAGCGCATTGTTTTGTCTACGCTTTGTGGTAGGTCAGTGCGCTTTCCGAACACAGCCGAACATTGCCGAGGGAACACGAACTAAAATACTTAACTTTTAATAAAATATTAGAGCTAAAGTAACGAAAAAAAAGTATTTTCAACCCTGTAAGGACAAAATTAACTTTTTAAAATAACATAAGAACTACTTTTTTAATTCAGTAATTTCTAGACTAGAAAAAAGGTCGCATTTATCGATCTGGCTTGACTTTTAAGTTTTAGTAAATAGTGGTTGGAGAAAGCAGGTGAATGTGTAGGTACAATACAATACAAAGAGAAAAAAAATACGTATAAATAATTTAACAAGTTTTATGTTTTTTTTTATTGCCATGTAGGCGACTAGCCAACGGGCCACCTGATCGTAAGTGGTTACCGTCACTCATGAACCTCTGCAATGTTAGGGGACACTGAGGGGTCGCTACCTACGACCTAACTTTAAGGACCCTCCTCAAGCCTCGTTTGAAGAAGGACAAGTCATAGTGATGTCGTTTTCACAATTTTTCTGCGCTAACAACGCAGATGCTGTCTGAATCTTCTTATTGAGACGCAAATGTAGTTACTCTTCTCAACTAGTCTCTAGTGTCACTACATAAAAACAAAATCGCTTTCTCTGTCCCTATATCCCTATATTGTATGCTCAAATCTTTAAATCTACGGATTTAATAGATATAGTGAATCAAGAGGAAGGTTTTTGTGTATAATACATTTATGAAACAGTAGAGGAAGACTGATAAATTTATCTGTTTTGTCTATTCGTAACACAGACGAAGTTCCACGTGTCAATAAATGACAAAACTATCCAGTAGGTACTTACCTCTTGTCCTACAATTACAAAAATTAAAAATACCATCGTTTGGACCAGACGTACAAAAAGTCCCTTCAAAGGGCGTCCAAGGGTTAGCCGTTAACTATAACAAATTGTCCCTAGAGGGGCGAGGGAGGGGTCCCTACCTGAGGTCAGCAGTGACCAGCGGACAGGTTTTTTGTTTCCGATAATAATGATGGGACACTTAGTAATAATCGATTTTTATGAAAGTCATTTTTAGTAATTTTCGGTTTTAGATAATTTTTAAAAGATATTTTTTTTAACAGTGTTTTCTACTCCAAGCGAAGCCTGCTTAAAGATTTCATTATGAATCATCTGGTAAGGAAAACTACTTTAAAATCATCGAATAACTACATCGCAGTTATCGTTCTGATTTTGTTTTTTTTTTTATTGCCATGTAGGCAGACGAGCCAACGGGCCACCTGATCGTTCCGTTACCGTTGCTCATGAACCTCCGCAATGTCAAGGTCATTAAGGGGCCGCTACCTACGAGCTAACCTTAAGGACCCTCCTCAAGCCTCGTTTGAAGAAGGACAAGTCATAGCGCTCTGGGAATACCGAAGAGGGGAGCTTATTCCATAGCCGGATGGTGCGTGGCAAAAAAGTGTTCCTGAAACAAATTATATTAATCTACTATTTTATAAAATCATTATATCTATACGTAATTACGATCTTATATCTTAGATATGCTGTATGCACTAATGAGGCTGATCAATACTGATTATACATTACACTTAAAATTAGAGACAAAATCACAAGAAAAAGCTTATTAAAAATCAAAAAAGAATCAACGAAATCGGTTCATGTAGAAAATAAATACACGCAAAAGTACAGCAATTCGTGAAAATTCTTCCGTTACAAAACACATTTTAAAATATATATCCAAAAGTTCAGTCTTAAAAAAATGTATGGGAACCCATGAAGACTACCACTTTTCATGTGACACCGGAATCATTCAAATCGGTCCACCCTAACTAAAGTTTAGAAACACAAGAAAATACTGAAGAAAATTTTTGGTCACTTAATCATTATTTAAATCGATATTGTCCCATCACTAGTACGCATGTTGTTATGGGGAAGCCGGTTTGACATTTCACTGCCAAGGTCCCTCTCTACCCTCTCTATAATATCAATATTTTATCCATATTTAAATTCTTTTCATTTAATTACGAAACTATGGCCTTTAGAGATTATTTTAGTGTAATAATTTATTTTTAACAAACTTTTTGAATACAAACTTTTCTGATATCATGTAGCAGTAGAGTACTAGTTAATACAAGTAAAACGAGCCAAAACACGACGGGTCCATCTTGTTTAGCACAAGAGTTCCTATGACCACCTTCCGAATTCATCAACAAATCAGCGCCATTTTGTCATAGTTCAATCGGTAACCGCGAAGTTTCAAATTTAGCTTACAAGATTCCACCCGAAGCTGAATAGTTACATCCAGTGCAAGTTAATAAGATTGTAAAAAAAGCAACTTGTAAACAATTGTGTCTGTTTCGGGGGTAAGTAACACGTGCCGGATGCACGTGCCGAAACACGATCGTTTTAAACGAATAGTTAAAATTACTTTTTATATCCAAGTAACTTAATTCTACTTCAGATTTAAACACGAAGTTCTTATTAACATCTTGAAGAAACCTTTTTGGTTTGTGTATTGTAATGTATTTAGGATTTTTACACAGTATGTAAGTTCATTATCTTACTATTCAATCTAGCTCGTTACATTTCTCAAAAGAAATCTTGAAGCCCCAACACATTTTATGATTGTTCTCATAAGTTCTGATAAAAATAAAAATAAGTCATTGAGAAATTTCCACTAAGATAAAGAAAAAAATATCTTCATGCATTTTCAACGGGTTCTTACCACGATATTTAAGACGACCAAAAGTACGACCCAAAAGCGAACGAAAGAAGGTAGACAGATTTGTTTGTTCTTAAATCGACCCGCAGTATCCAGTCTTCTCATGACGTTTGCAACAACGTTGAAATATTGAGACAACTCAATTAATTAAATATCGTGGTAAGAATCCGTTGAAAATGCATGAAAGTATTATAGAAAACCGCGAGTGTCTGAATAAGTTTATAAAGAAAAAAATATCTTCGCAAGTAGGAAAATTTACCTAAAAAAGTTCCTTGGTCTATTTCTAATTTTCCCATCAAAACTCTTATCAAAGTTTTACATTTACATTACTCCAACTTCTTTATAACATCAGAAAACAAAAAAAAACTTGTAGAACTAAATATAGAATACCATTAAACTTTAAAATGATCGAGTGTGTCTATAAATATCAAACTAATTATTTATTTCCAACGACAGAAGACATTTTTTGTCGCATTCATAAATAACTGTTCCCGATAACTGGTATTTTATGTGATACTTATTATAGTATCGGAATAATAGGTTTATTTTTAGGATAATAAGCGATGCTACTTAGTACTGCAGAATACTTGGTATTTTTTTAATAATATATTTCAATATACAGACACGTAATTGATACTAGTTCGATTAGAATATAATGGCCATGAACTTCTACTTTAAATACTTCAAAAAAATTATTAGGTTCACACGAACGTCGCTGACACAGCAACAAAAGCAATTAGTAGGTGTGAAATACTAATATCTGAATATCAACTAGTATTTACCAGTTCCATACGAGTATCCAGTATTTACAATATCCTTATTATCGTACTCGTGCTAATTATCAAGTGAAAGTTCTCAATGGACAAAGGGTATCAAAATAGTTTCTTGACATTCTGTTAATTAACTTGGGAGAAACTTATTTTGTTCTTATTCGTTCAACTATTCACAAGCCGGTTTTGAACCTGCGACCTCTACTTTTGAGTACTTTAACAATTTCATAAAAGAAGTATCAATTCAGCCATTGAGATACAAAGCCAAAACCTTACAAAGCCAAAACCTATCTTAAAAACTTGAGAGGAGTCAAGGGACACCCGGATGGAACGAAGTTCCTTTCGATTGATTAGTGAGGGAATTGTAATAAAATTTATTAAGAGAGAGAGATGGAGACAGACGTTTTAAACTAACTAATTATTATAACTTCAATAAAATATTTTGATCACAGCGCTATCTAGCATTAGTCATATAAAACCAAATAAGGAATTGTTTTAAAAGATTTTAATCACAGCGCCATCTAGCGACAATCATCTAAAACTAAAAAAAGTGTCGTGACAACTTTTTCATAAGAATTTCCGTCCAGCCCCCTTTCGATAACGCGCGATAAGGAGCTTCGTTCCAAAAAAAAACATTGATGACCTCTTTTGGAAGTTGCATAAAACCGAACACAAAATAATCCTGCCAAATTAAAAATACCCATTACGGAATACCGCCGTAATTACCGGCAAATAATGAAAACTCGCGCCATTGTTTGGTGCCCCTACACTCCCATAGCGACAGATACCATCTTGTTTCACGCTACATGAAATTGTTGTT
The DNA here is from genome assembly GCA_030269945.2 of Trilocha varians. NCBI lineage: Eukaryota > Metazoa > Arthropoda > Insecta > Lepidoptera > Bombycidae > Trilocha > Trilocha varians. The sequence goes on from AP028280.1 coordinate 11,694,740, forward strand.
ATTAATGAACTACTAAATACTCAGGTTTAAAGATTGTATATTTTTGGAACGAAGTTCCTTATCGCGCGTTATCGAAAGGGGGCTAGACGGAAATTCTTATGAAAAAGTTGTCACGACACTTTTTTTGTTTTAGATAATTATCGCTAGATGGCGCTATGATTAAAATCTTTTAAAACGATTCCTTATTTTGTTTTATATGATTAATGCTAGATGGCGCTGTGATCAAAATATTTAATTTAAGTTATAATAATTAGTTAGTTTAAAAAAATAATATTTTATTACAATTCCCTCACTAATTAATCAAAAAGGAACTTCGTTCCATCCGGGTGTCCCTTGACACCTCTCAAGTATTTTTTTATGTTTGTTCCCGCATAACTTTGATTTGGCTAAAACGATTCGGATGATTTTTGTGTCTGATGAAAGGTGATGGTCATCAATTTATTTTTTTTTCAATGATCGAACAAGTATTTTTTGATCTGTGTTCGAAAATGTTATTTTTTAGGGACAAGATTTCATGGTTTGTGCGTTTTGGCGTGATTTTCTTTTCTACATGAACCGATTTCAATGCTTTTTTTTTAGGAAGCAGACATTTTCTCATACAATTTGATAAAGATCTGGTAGGTAATTTAGTAACAATAACAGATCAATTTCAAACTACAAAGCCAGTAAAAATCTAGCTCTAAGACCTATAGGTTCATTGCACCTCGTCTTCCTAGAAAGTCTAGACATCAGTATTCATATCACGATAGTTAGAACTTACTCATTATTGAAACTAGGTTCAAACAATCACTGATATTCAACGAAGTAATTGCTATAAGATAAAAAATGCATGTTCTTGGTTTTTTACCGATTTCTGGAAATAAGGAGTGTCATAATTCGATTTTTTATGTTTTTTACCATATAACTTTAGTTTGACTGGACCGATTAGCATGATTCTTATTTCTGATGAAAGGTGATGGTCATCGTGGGGTCCCTTTTTATCATCGTACAAGTACTTTTGGTGCCCTTTAAAATACTATGCCAAACACGCATTTATAATTCTGAATGAATCGATTTAGAAGATTAATTTTTACCTAAAATACAGAAACTTAGCTCATATAAACTGGATCATTTGATAAACTGGAAGTTTCAGGTCCACCCAAAGTTATATGAACATAAACCAACAAAATGTAGGTCCAGTGAACTTGATAACCTGGGGAAGGTTCTCCCCCCTTTTAGTAAGTCGGTAAAAAAATAAACAAATTAGCCTCATATTTATTCCTTGATAGAGGAGATTTCTCTAAAATCTAAAGCTGTTACCTCTTACGATCAGGTGACCCGTTAGCTGACAAGGCATTAAAAAAAACTTTTTTCTTCAAAAAATGCAGATTGTTGTCAGAAACTGGTTATTTTTGGTTCTCTTTTTACACATGATCCGCATTTGTGATAAGTTTCCAACCGGCTCCGAAAACGAGGAGATTATCAATACGTTTTTTTTTGTTTTAAAATACTCTTTTACAAAGAAATTAAAGCAAAAAGTGAAGTTAATTTCAACCTCTTATTGACTTTGTTTTATCTGCTTCAAAACTCATTAATTCCAATTACTATAACCTAGGATGAAAACGTAAAAAAAATATTACAAAAGGCACATAACCTCAAAATTTTAAAACTAAATCCATGCTCAAAGGAAAACGAAACACAAGTTTTACCAATACTAAAACAGTCTTTATTGTAAACGGCAGCTAAAACTTTGAAAGCAGCCACGCATACCAGCTTTATTTGTTCCTAAGAATTCCTCTGCACTTGTCATAGAGTAAACAGCTTGTACAAAGAATATGGAAGAAAAAGTAGAAACAAAAGAATGACGCGTCGTGCATAGGAATGAACCAGTTTAGAGTCGAATATCAGACCTTTACGCTTATAGTAAATTCTTTGAAACAGATGATGGTATATATTGAAGGATATAGCTTTCGTTTTAGGTTATAATTGTAACAAAAAATAATAAAAACACAGAAAAATAAAGCAAAAAAGAAATACGCGCTGAGTTTCTTGCCACTGTTCTTGTCAGGACGGTGGCCACTTCTTTTTTCCGAAATGGTGGTAGCTTTTACATCCACAAGCTTGATAATTTCAATAACGTTGATAATAAATAATTTCATTTCATTTTAGTACTGTGTTCGGTAAAAATCGAAAAAATAACCCAAACAAAAATAATTTCGGACAACACGAGTGTTAGCTAACCTATTAGCTGTCAAACGACAATCGTTTTGCAGGATTTATACATATTTTTTAAGTTCCTAAGGCTTTGTACTAAATTCTTTAGTTATAATAGGTATTATTGGTAGTATAACCAATAACCCTGTATAGGTAGGTATATAATTGATGATTTATAATAATCTATACCATACTGTTTTGTTAAGGTTTGCTAAGAAAATTCAGTATGGAGTTAAGCTTGTCTTTTGCGCACAAGTTGCTGTTTCGCTGTAGTGTAAAATAAAGTATTAAATATAATAATATATATACATATAAATAACGACTTTCTAATGCATAAGAATACAATATGGCGAACATTAAAATAACATTTCTGCAAACTGTCAATTTTGGCTTATATCTCTGAAATGGCTGGATCGATTTTGACGGAACTTTTATTAGCAATAGCCGATGTAATAATGAGTAACTTGGGCAACATTTATTTTAAAGTTACATATTTTATAACGCAAAAGCTACTATCAGCCAGTTGTAATATAGATAAATTAACAACGACTCAAAGTAGTTTTATAAAACCAACACCCCTAGAGTCGAGACGACGCGCGTCGCTGGTTGCATCGGCTCTCCTGCAAGTGCAAGCGAGATGGATATATTATTTACATGAGTGCGAAAGAGATACACTGAATGCACTCAGCGGATGCGAGGGTTCCGAACGTTGACTTCTTTCAAGGCCAGTAGACTTGCTTTTTGTGTTGCTCGTAACCGCTGTAATACTGAAACTGACCTTCATTACTTTCTTTTGAGGTCGTTTAAATTGGGACTCAGGAGTTCTAAATTGCTTTGAGAATGTTCATTGATTTTTAGGTTATGTTGTACTTTGCGTTATAAATTAACTTAATGAGATACCTACTTATTATGTTTGCGACATCAAACTATTGACAAAGTCATCCATTTCTTTAATCTCAATAATTAGAAAGATTGACAACCTTCTCTAAATGAGTTTAGCAAGTTTACTGTATTGCTTCTCCTCACTTAGTATGTTGAGTTTTATGATGACGATGATTCTTCCATTTAAAAGGTATCTAATGGTCATCTTGGAGTCTCATATTTATTTCAAGATCGAAAAAGTAATTTTATGATAAAAGAGCTATGTATTTCATTTCAATTTGACAAAGTAGTTTTGCTATTCTTGAAAAATGGAAGAGCTACAAATCTTAATATTTATAAATCTCGTGTCACAATGTTTGTCCTCAATGGACTCCTAAACCACTTAACCGATTATAATAATATTTGCACACCATGTGCAGTTCGATCCAACTTGAGAGATAGGATATCTTGGATCAAGGTCTGATGATGGAGCTGGAAGGTGGCCACAGGAACTCCGTCAATAAGCAAGATAACCTCATCGTGTTTGGGCTCTAATAAAGCGTCCTGATGAGTACTTTTAGAAAATTGCCGGTAACAATTCCTAAACGACGCAGACGAAGTTGCGCAGGGCAGCTAATTGTAAAATATATTACTAGTTTAAAAATAACGGTCTTAGTTAAGTTACTATAAATATTTTAAAAGAAAAAGGACAAGGTTCTGAGTTTAACTCGCCCTTTCTACAAAACCTGATTTAGAAGTTAAAGAATGTGCTCAGTTTACTCAGATAGTTCAAATAAACTATCCGGCCGGATTTTAGATATGAACAAGTTAAATCATAATCTAATATATATTATAAAGGCGAAAGTTTGTAAGTATGGATGTATGGATGTTTGTTACTCTTTCACGTAAAAACTACTGAATGGATTTGAATGAAACTTTACCACAATATAGCTTATACATCAGAATAACACATACGCTACAATTTTTGAACCCCTTTGTAACGCAGACGAAGTTGCGAGGGTCATCTAGTTGGATATATTTACGGTTAAGTTTCTAACAATTTTTTTCTAACAATGAAAGTAACATTAGGACTACATTGGTTAAGTAGCGGCGGACAGAAAGCATTGGAAAGAATTGGAGGAGGCCTTTACCTTAAGGCACACCGAGACCAGAGATATATTATAGTTAAGTAGTTAACTTGTTTGTTTAATTTTTTTTTTCTTTACTGTTTGTAAAATTTAATGTAACTTTAAACTGTAACTTATCCTCGGAAAATAAAGGCTTTATTATTTATATATTCTAACAATTTTAGATTATAATAATTAGTTTGTGGTTTGAAAAAATGGAAAAACTAAATAACGATAAATGATACCTACTCATGGAGAAACATGAGTCAAGTGCATTTTTTGTTTAAACAAAAAATTCAAAGAGGGTCTTGTAAGTACTATACTTTACCAACCCATTACTGCCCACTGTTGGTCTCCTCAGAAGAGGGATCCTGTAAGGATGGATCTTGTAAGTAATACTTAGATAGTGTTTATGCGATTCCATATTTATTATCTTTCCTCTACTTATACTGCACGTGTCGCCTCAGTGCTTGTTTGGCCAATCTGTCATTTTTTACGTAAATTACTTTTTAATGCAGTATTATAAAGAATAAAATTTCCATCCGACTGGTAAAATATTTTTTTTAAATAAATAAATAAATAAAATAGCCTTTTATTCTGAATCTACATGTAGAATTATTTAACATTTTGTACGCTTAATAATATGAACTTAACCTAGTATTTGATTTTTTGTAACCCTTTGTAGATCCGTTTGCCAATTGGCAAAGGCCTCCTCCAACCTTTTCCATTCCTTTTAAATATTCAATTCTAAATCAATAAAAATCTCATTTCAATTTTTTTCTCAACACGGCACTTAACGAAAATTCCGTGCTTGTTTGCTGTCTCCTGTAAAATTTGCTCGAGTGCAGATTGGCCAAACAAGCACTGAGGCGACGCAATGTCATTGATTAAATTTTTTATAGGTAATTGTGAGTTTTTTTGATTGAAACTGTAGATTGTTGATAAAAAATAATAATAATAGGGATATAATAATACCTATAATATGATGTTTTATCAAAGGTGAAGTTCATCGTATTCCAGACCGTCATTTGTTTTCAGATATAACTCTAAACAACAGAACAATTGAATATCATTTAGTTTATAAAACATTACGAGAATGCATTCAATAGATATGTTATGTTTCTAGTAATTACGTGTTAGAGATAAAATCAAAATTCATACTAGTCATAATAATAGTTCTTTCTTGAGATTCGCTAGTTGAAAGTCAACGAGGTAAAATAATGATGGTAAGATTTTGAAAAATCCTGATTTTTTTTATTCATTTTGATTAGCAATAAACATATCATAGGTACTTAGATATTAATTTAATGAATCGCTGTTTGTAAAATATTTGTTGAAATCCTGTGAAGAAGTGTAAAAATCCTGGGAATAAATCCTATGTAACGCAGACGAAGTTGTGCAGGTAGGCTACTGAAAACATTTCAAAATTGCTGATCGTTCTTGCTGAAGCTCAAAAACGGCTATAACGATGCGACTAATTTTAGTTTTGAAATATTCCTGGAAGTCCAGAGAGATATTTCATTTTCTTTTCCGTAAATAGTAACTAGTATTGAGTTTTATCACTCTGCTAGTGATTAACTGTGCCCAGCTTCCACTATGTAACACTTCATTTAGCGTGGTCCTCACGACACAGGCTTTGCCTAGTGTGAGGATCATTGGTAACTTGTTCAGGCACATCTGTAAGTTGAATCCTATGTGTATTTAGTATAAGTTTTCTCTCAAATGTGTAATGGATTTAACTTACAATAAACATCTTTATTCTTATATTTAAAAGGTAATAAATGTAAAAATGATCAACAAACGTTTACCTATTTCTAGTTAGTTTCCTTAGCATTGGTAATTTATGAATAAAATAAAATATATCTTTATTAATATCTCCCTATCAACGAGAATTGAGTCCTTCAAAGAATTACCATAAAAAATCTTAATTAAACATTTACTTTAACAAATATACACAACCCCATAATCACTACATAGTATAAAACAAAGTCGCCTTTTCTGTCCCTATATCCCTATGTGAGCTTAAATCTTTAAAACTACGCAACGAATTTTGATGTGGTTTTTTTCCAATAGATAGAGTGATTCAAGAGGAAGGTTTATATGTATAATACATGCATCATATACTAAGGCAACATTGCTAATTTTAGAGGTTTCTAACTTGATGTCGTAAATTAACCTATTTTTTGGGCTTATTTAGAATTTCAGCAAAAACGCTGCATAACCCTACGAGTTAGATCAAATTAATGTACTACAGTATTGTACACCATAAAATGGTCTACAAAAAAGTCCGCGATGGTATATGTTTATCTTTTAGGGATAACCCACATTAACCATTTTTATTGAGTCGGAGCAGGCCGCTATGTTTTTATATACAACGTTCATAGTTTTTCTGTGGTGTATTTAATTTTGTATCAGCATTGCACCCGTGCGAAGCCGGGGCGGGTCGCTAGTTTTAATAATAATAGCTTAAACTCTCCCCTAGAATCCGGGTCGTTCAAATATTATCATATACAGATAAGAAGACATTCACCTCATATGAAGGTTCTAAGTTAACTATGTACATAGCTTATCTAAGTAGGGGTTGAAAAACGGTTACAAAACTTAATTTTTACAAGCTTTATATTAACTTGCACTGGATGTAACTTTGTAAGTTCGGGTGGAATCTTGCTAGCTAAATTTGACATCTTCCCGGTTTTCGATTGAGGTGACATTTTGCACGCAGATGTAAATCGCGTGATAATGCAATAATATGATACAATGAAGCTGATCTGATGATGGAGTCGGAAGGTCATCATAGGAATTCCTGTACTAAATAAGATAGACCTGTCGTGTTTGGGCTTGTTTTATTCTTAGCACTGTACTGTAAAGTGATATCTCGGATTATAAAAGCTTGTAATTTAAGTGTTTTCTTTAAAATAAATTATTATTTAAAATCATATTCACACAGGACCTCACTAGTATAAAACAAAGTCGCATCACGCTGTCTCTATGTATGCATAAATCTTTCAAAATACGCAACGGATTTTGATGCGGTTTTTTTTAATAGATAGAGTGATTCAATAGGAAGGTTTATGTGTATAATACATGTATGATATAGTAGAGAAACATTGAAAATTCCAGAGGTTTTTGATGTGATGTCGCCGACATATTTTTCGCCATTTCAAATCAATCGTTTCGATGTAAGGCAACCACTAGACCTTGTCTAATTAGTATGTACTTTTTAATGGAATATATTTCATATAAAAATTAATAGATATAAACCCACCAATAAGACTATTGTTCTTGTAAGAATTAAAATCTAACAATAGTTAAAAACACCGATATAGAAAAAAAGTGAGTTTTACACGTGTTCGTAAATAACTTCGTCCTTCAAAGTAAAATTACAAAAAGCACACTAATTAAAAAGCCCTCTTCAATCGATTTAGCAAAAGAACTTGAAACATCAAACCCTTTTGCACATACATTTCAATTCCCAACCTTATTTCCACGCTATAAGTCTCAAAATCGAATGTTATAGTAATCCAAAATGGCTGCCGACTCCAGCGCAAGACTCATTCGTTTTTTTTTTAAATTTCAAACCGTCTGCGGCTCAGTCGAAGGCAAGGGCTGATTCGGATAGGACGAAGAAACAATCTTACGAGAATATTTGAATCAAGTGTTAAATAATTCTTGTGTATTTGTGTATCGTGTAGTCGTTTTTACAACGCAACGGTGAGTTTTTGGATTTTAGTAATTGGTTGATTTAATTTAAAAAGGTTTTGTTAAAAATTATTTTTGTATGAAACTATTTAAGACGATTAAGAGTAGAAATTCTTTGTTACATTTATTTTCAATTAGAGTAAGTTAGGATAGGTATTCTTTTATCATCTCTAATTATGTGTATTTTAATATACTACGTTTTGTGATATTTATGATTATGGAATTTAAGTAGTAAGTAGAGAGTAGTTTAAGTAGTATCTTTCTTAATTTTATAAAATGTTGAGTTAGGTCTATCTGTAGGCTCTTTTCAAGATTAGGTTAGATACACTTTAAAGTTTAAAGCATTTTTGAGATTATTATTATAAAGTTTAAAACATTTTTTTACAGCGAGTTATTTCAATATATGCTCATAAAAGAAAAAAGACATGCCCGCTGAGTTTCTTGCCAGTTCTTCTCAGGACGGTGGCTACAATTATTATTTTTTGTGTCCGAACTGGTGGTAGCTTTTAACTTTTGACGTCAACAAGAATGAGTACGTCATCAATGTTGAAAATAAAGTATTTCATTTCAATATTTAGTTCGGACCTTTTTAGTGTAAAGGAAATTGAGGAAGGAAATCAAGTTGACTGTATTTTTTATGTTTGCGCCCGCATAACTTTAGGTAGAGTGGATCGTTTCGGATGCTTCTTCTTTCATATGAAGCGATAGACTTCGTGGTACCATTTCTAAAATTCCTTGTTTAAAATCTGACGACTCTGACTAGGCACTAACTTTTTGTGAACAAAATTTACAATTTACTGTCCATATTTACGTGTGTCCTTTCTAGATGAACCGCTTTCGATGAATCTTTGCTTGAAAACAGTAAATTTGCTTGTAAACAGTAAAAAAAGATTCATATCTAGAAAATATCGGTTTCATTTTACCACATATCGAAGCCTGTAGTATTAAAGCCTTCTAAAAGTAAAGCCTCCCATTTCCTTAACAAAATTGAAAACAATTTTTACAAAAAAAAAATTATCTTTTTAATATGGCAATGACAGCCGAGCATACAGCCAAGTTATAAAAACTATGCAAACATATGTTCCGACCCCATCGTTGTTATAAAATATTTAATTTACAAATGGGGAGGATTTGACCCTGTTTATAATAACTCAAGGTTATCAAGCGTTCGGGAATGTGGTAACACGTTTTTGAAGATATACTGATCTTTGGAATTTTATTTATCTGTAGTTATTTAAGTCTTATTGAGTTCAAAAAGGAATAGGTACTCAATTCGTATTTTATTGAAATGAATTGTTCACGCATAACTTTGGTGTGTCTGGACCGATTTCAATGATTCTTGTGACAGATGAAAGGTGATAGTTCTGTTGTCGTGGGGTTTTTTTAATCGAACAAGTTCTGTTGGATCTGTGTTTAAAAATGGTATTTTTAACGGATAAGATTTCGCGATTTATTACGTATGTCTTTTCTAAATTGACCGATTTCGATGCAGACACTTTGGATATTATGTGTTAATTTGAAAAAGATCTGACTGGTAGTTTTTGTGCTATGACTGGTAGAGCAATGGAAGGCGGTCGTTTTCATTTTTGCAATGAATTTCTTCATCTCTTCATGTATTTTTAATTCCCCCTACTGATTCAGGTACTGACCTACGGGCTCAGGTCTCCGAGCCCAACAGTGGGCAGTAATGAGTTGTGACAGTACAGTGGTTTTTAACTGGATAGAGTTATGCACATAGAATTCTTACATCTGGAATCGTCATCTTGAACAACAGAATGAAGCCCAAGCAGAACAACTCAACTAGCTATCACGCGTTAGAGGGTACTGAAAACACTCAATTGGTTTATCATAGGTACTAATAAAGTATTACACTCGCAAAAGTTCTTTAAAACTTCACTATGTTACTCATGATGTTTCAGAATGTCTTATAGTTACGCACGATTGCTATTATTCAAATTGGCTTCATTCTCTTGTTCATGATGTTGATTCCAGAATAATTCCATTGACTTGCAACGAAACAATTTTGATGTTTAATTAACCCAAAGTTAGAATAAATATAATACCTATGTTATTTTATTTTCAGACTGCATACACCATCAGTTCTGCCAACATTGAATCGAACCATAAACTACCAACCAACATATATCTGTGAAAACTTCTCACTTGAAAATTGCCAAACTACCTCGGAGATGAATCCATAAAGAAAAGAAGAAGACTTTATCAAGAACTAATAGAGGAAAGCTTCTATTTGGGTGAAAAACTTTTGTATTGTATTTAGTTTGATGACATACAAGAATATGGTGGTAGGTAATTACCGTCGCATTTTGACCTCTGTAATGATGATGATGATGCTGGGCTCAGGTCTCCTCAGTAGAGGGATCAGGCAAAGTCCACCACACTTGCCTAATGCGGACTTCACATAATATCTTCAAAGGATTTTCAGAATCCTTTTCCAATATGCAGGTTTCGTCACGATGTTTTCTTTCACCGTTTTTAGTCAGAGGTATTGTGAAAAATTGCACATAAATCTTTTTCTCATTAACATTTAGAGGTACAAGCCGGCCGGATTAGAACCCGCGACCTCCCGTACGGAAGGCAAGCGCTTCAACCACTCGGCCACCAAGACTTCCCGTTAACATTAGGTGGTAAAAATGGGGTTGTCTACTGACTTTGCAGATGTCTATGATGGTAACCACTAACTGAGAGGTCTAACGTAGTCTGATTTGGGGCAGTGCGGCGGTAAAGAATGCCGTAACACGTGCTGCCACGCGTATCTCTAATCATTCCTGTATTTTTCTTAATGATGTAGAACTATTGTTATTTGCAGTGACCGAATCGAATTTCAGGGGATAGTTGAGGCGGCAAATGAATAACCAACGGCAAATTTGTAAATCCGCCACTGAACTGTACTTAATTAAAACACTTCATATTATAATACAATTTTTCAAACGTATCTGGGCCTGGTAACTCCACCACCGTTGGCGTTTACAATCAGCCAACGGGGTAAGAGTTCCCCTTCTTAGATGCGAGTCTCAACATTACTATGAAAAGAACATTGAAGAACTGAAGACTGATCATTACTCCAACTGAAGATTGAAGACAGATCACAACTGAATATACAGTGTGTCCCAGAACTATGCGATATAAATGTACGTATTTTCGAGATAGGATGTTTTGCTGAAAGGAAACATCGTTTTGCTATTGACATTTATTAATACTGAATTCTTAAACTGCATTAAAAAAAATCTCGTAAATTGTTTGGTTTGTCTAGTAATTGAAATATCAAAATGTGTAAGTCGTTTTTTACAAGATGACGCAACATTGGCGGATACATGGATTTTATGACTTATAAACTACACAAACATATTAAGCAAAACAAAATGTATCTTCGTAAAATATGAGACAATAATGAAAACGTAAACTGTATTAGATTTGTACTAAAGTTTTGTTAAATACTTCTTAGGTACCTATTGTGGGGGCGGCGCGACGGGAAAGAGTGCCTTGGGCGTAACGCGTCGCGCCGTCCCTCATAACCCCGTGCTGGGTTCTGGCCTCAGCCGGGGTTCGGACGCTGAATGTGAGCGGTGTGAGGTTTTAGTGCGGTTCAACTCCCACATACCCCCGCGGGCGGGGATCCGGTGATTTCCTCCAACTAAAAAAAAAAAAAGTTACCTATTGTGAATACTTGGCCATTATCCATAAATTATAAACATAATTTGTTATTGTAAATAACCTACCTTATAAAGTGAATAAAATATAATTTTAAGTAAACATGTGTTGTTATTTACCTCAAATACCTATTTAAGAACCCTACCTACCTATAGTAAGACATTTAAACATCAACTTTGTGTTAAGAAAACACTATGATATAACTAAGCTTTCTAAATATTACTTACTTCAAAGAAGTCGATGGAAACCTATGTATTGTAGAGATCCATAGGAAACAGTAAAATCTCACTTCTTTTAGTTCGAATAAAACAGTCTAATTAGAACTGCAATTATCAATAACGAAACAGAAGTGTAATAATTATATGAAACTAAATTCACCAATATAGAAATACCTGTATAAGTCCTGTATCGGTAGGCGATAGATAACAGCCCCTCATTGCCCTGGCATTGCAGAGGTTCATGAGCGACGGTGACCGCTTACCATCAGGTGGGCCGTAGGCTCGTTTATCAATCACGCAATAAAAAAAAAAACCGAAGTAAGCAATTTACCTACAGGTAAATAGTATAGTTTTAATGATTGATACCTGTATCAATTATTATTTTTAGATAGGTTTTTAAAAAAAGTAAAAGTTTAAAATATTATAATTAACAATAATATGCCAATTCAAACAAATCTAATGATTTTATTAAATCTATCAAGAAAGTAAAATTTAATAATATTACTTTGTTGCTGAAATGTTACCACAAAATTAAATATAGCTAGGTAACTCAGGGAATGACGTCATAATTGACTAATTGTAAAACTAATTTCAATTGAAACTCCTGGACAATATGTATTTTTTAATCAACAGTGACGTCAAAACGACGGCATGACACCTTAGAACGTTTTAACGGGTCTTCAAAAATACCGCAACAGGCAGACCATAGCTCGAATCTAAGGTTCATTAACTATTAAAGTCCTCGAGTCCCATCCATTGCTAACAAAATTACATACAAATAAAACAAAACAACCATTTCAACTATTATTTATTTATCACATTAAGTTCGCTCGAAGCGCTAAAGCTACGACATCAACTATCGAGCTCGACAACAATCCCTAGCTTAAGTTAATAAAAATGCTATAATAACCATAGTACTATAATAACGTTTTATATTATAATCATATATGTACAAATGACTTGTGATGTTCGATTAATCGCTCCATCTCGATAACTCACTAAATCGATACCTGAAAAAGAGTTAAAAAATTGTTTATTGAAAAAATACAGTTAATTAAAATACATTAGTATGAGTGTGCGTGGATGAGCGTGTGTTTTCGAGTGTGCGTGTGTGAGTGTGCTTGTGTCAGTGTGCGTGGATGAGTGTGCGTGTGTGTGTGTGAGTGTGCGTGGATGAGTGTGCGTGTGTGTGTGTGAGTGTGCGTGGATGAGTGTGCGTGTGTTTTCGAGTGTGCGTGTGCGTGGATGAGTGTGCGTGTGTGTGTGTGAGTGTGCGTGTGTGAGTGTGCGTGTGTGAGTGTGCGTGGATGAGTGTGCGTGTGTTTTCGAGTGTGAGTGTGCGTGGATGAGCGTGTGTGTTCGAGTGTGAGTGGATGAGTGTGCTTGTGTGTGTGCTTGTGCGAGTGTGCGTGGATGAGCGTGTGTGTTCGAGTGTGAGTGGATGAGTGTGCGTGTGTGAGTGTGCTTGTGCGAGTGTGCGTGGATGAGCGTGTGTGTTCGAGTGTGAGTGGATGAGTGTGCGTGTGTGAGTGTGCTTGTGCGAGTGTGCGTGGATGTGCGTGTGTGTTCGAGTGTAAGTGTGCGTGGATGAGTGTGCGTGGATGAGTGTGCGTGTGTGAGTGTGCTTGTGCGAGTGTGCGTGGATGTGCGTGTGTGTTCGAGTGTAAGTGTGCGTGGATGAGTGTGCGTGTGTGAGTGTGCTTGTGTCAGTGTGCGTGGATGAGCGTGTGTTTTCGAGTGTGAGTGTGCGTGGATGAGCGTGTGTGTTCGAGTGTGAGTGGATGAGTGTGCTTGTGTGTGTGCTTGTGCGAGTGTGCGTGGATGAGCGTGTGTGTTCGAGTGTGAGTGGATGAGTGTGCGTGTGTGAGTGTGCTTGTGCGAGTGTGCGTGGATGTGCGTGTGTGTTCGAGTGTAAGTGTGCGTGGATGAGTGTGCTTGTGCGAGTGTGCGTGGATGAGTGTGCTTGTGTGTGTGCTTGTGTGAGTGTGCGTGGATGAGCGTGTGTGTTCGAGTGTGAGTGGATGAGTGTGCATGTGTGAGTGTGCTTGTGCGAGTGTGCGTGGATGAACGTGTGTGTTCGAGTGTCAGTGTGCGTGGATGAGTGTGTGTGTGTGAGTGTGCGTGTGTGAGTGTGCGTGGATGAGTGTGCGTGGATGAGCGTGAGTGTTCGAGTGTCAGTGTGCGTGTGTGAGTGTGCGAGTGTGCGTGGATGAGCGTGAGTGTTCGAGTGTCAGTGTGCGTGGATGAGTGTGTGTGTGTGAGTGTGCGTGTGTACGTGGATGAGCGTGAGTGTTCGAGTGTCAGTGTGCGTGGATGAGCGTGAGTGTTCGAGTGTCAGTGTGCGTGGATGAGTGTGAGTGTTCGAGTGTCAGTGTGCGTGGATGAGTGTGAGTGTTCGAGTGTCAGTGTGCGTGGATGAGTGTGCGTGTGTGAGTGTGCGAGTGTGAGTGTGCGTGGATGAGTGTGCGTGTGTGAGTGTGCGTGGATGCGCGTGAGTGTTCGAGTGTCAGTGTGCGTGGATGAGTGTGTGTGTGTGAGTGTGTGAGTGTGCGTGGATGCGCGTGAGTGTTCGAGTGTCAGTGTGCGTGGATGAGTGTGTGTGTGTGAGTGTGCGTGTGTACGTGGATGAGCGTGAGTGTTCGAGTGTCAGTGTGCGTGGATGAGTGTGCGTGTGTGAGTGTGCGTGTGTGAGTGTGCGTGGATGAGTGTGAGTGTTCGAGTGTCAGTGTGCGTGGATGAGCGTGAGTGTTCGAGTGTCAGTGTGCGTGGATGAGTGTGCGTGTGTGAGTGTGCGTGTGTGAGTGTGCGTGGATGAGTGTGAGTGTTCGAGTGTCAGTGTGCGTGGATGAGTGTGTGCGTGGATGAGTGTGTGTGTGTGAGTGTGCGTGTGTGAGTGTGCGTGTGTGCGTGGATGAGTGTGCGTGTGTTTTCGAGTGTGAGTGTGCGTGGATGAGCGTGTGTGTTCGAGTGTGAGTGGATGAGTGTGCGTGTGTGAGTGTGCTTGTGCGAGTGTGCGTGGATGAACGTGTGTGTTCGAGTGTCAGTGTGCGTGGATGAGTGTGTGTGTGTGAGTGTGCGTGTGTGAGTGTGCGTGGATGAGTGTGCGTGTGTGAGTGTGCGTGTGTGAGTGTGCGTGGATGAGTGTGCGTGGATGAGCGTGAGTGTTCGAGTGTCAGTGTGCGTGGATGAGTGTGAGTGTGCGAGTGTGCGTGGATGAGCGTGAGTGTTCGAGTGTCAGTGTGCGTGGATGAGTGTGTGTGTGTGAGTGTGCGAGTGTGAGTGTGCGTGGATGAGTGTGCGTGTGTGAGTGTGCGTGGATGCGCGTGAGTGTTCGAGTGTCAGTGTGCGTGGATGAGTGTGCGTGTGTGTGTGTGTGAGTGTGCGTGTGTGAGTGTGCGTGGATGAGTGTGCGTGTGTGAGTGTGCGTGTGTGAGTGTGCGTGGATGAGTGTGCGTGGATGAGCGTGAGTGTTCGAGTGTCAGTGTGCGTGGATGAGTGTGTGTGTGTGAGTGTGCGAGTGTGCGTGGATGAGCGTGAGTGTTCGAGTGTCAGTGTGCGTGGATGAGTGTGTGTGTGTGAGTGTGCGTGTGTGAGTGTGCGTGTGTGAGTGTGCGTGTGTGAGTGTGCGTGTGTGAGTGTGCGTGGATGAGTGTGAGTGTTCGAGTGTCAGTGTGCGTGGATGAGTGTGCGTGGATGAGTGTGCGTGTGTGTGTGTGAGTGTGCGTGGATGAGTGTGCGTGTGTTTTCGAGTGTGAGTGTGCGTGGATGAGCGTGTGTGTTCGAGTGTGAGTGGATGAGTGTGCGTGTGTGAGTGTGCTTGTGCGAGTGTGCGTGGATGAACGTGTGTGTTCGAGTGTCAGTGTGCGTGGATGAGTGTGTGTGTGTGAGTGTGCGTGTGTGAGTGTGCGTGGATGAGTGTGTGTGTGTGAGTGTGCGTGTGTGAGTGTGCGTGGATGAGTGTGCGTGGATGAGCGTGAGTGTTCGAGTGTCAGTGTGCGTGGATGAGTGTGTGTGTGTGAGTGTGCGAGTGTGCGTGGATGAGCGTGAGTGTTCGAGTGTCAGTGTGCGTGGATGAGCGTGAGTGTTCGAGTGTCAGTGTGCGTGGATGAGCGTGAGTGTTCGAGTGTCAGTGTGCGTGGATGAGTGTGTGTGTGTGAGTGTGCGTGTGTACGTGGATGAGCGTGTGTGTTCGAGTGTCAGTGTGCGTGGATGAGTGTGAGTGTTCGAGTGTCAGTGTGCGTGGATGAGTGTGCGTGTGTGAGTGTGCGAGTGTGAGTGTGCGTGGATGAGTGTGCGTGTGTGAGTGTGCGTGGATGCGCGTGAGTGTTCGAGTGTCAGTGTGCGTGGATGAGTGTGCGTGTGTGTGTGTGTGAGTGTGCGTGTGTGAGTGTGCGTGTGTGCGTGGATGAGTGTGCGTGTGTTTTCGAGTGTGAGTGTGCGTGGATGAGCGTGTGTGTTCGAGTGTGAGTGGATGAGTGTGCGTGTGTGAGTGTGCTTGTGCGAGTGTGCGTGGATGAACGTGTGTGTTCGAGTGTCAGTGTGCGTGGATGAGTGTGTGTGTGTGAGTGTGCGTGTGTGAGTGTGCGTGGATGAGCGTGAGTGTTCGAGTGTCAGTGTGCGTGGATGAGTGTGCGTGTGTGAGTGTGCGAGTGTGCGTGGATGAGCGTGAGTGTTCGAGTGTCAGTGTGCGTGGATGAGTGTGTGTGTGTGAGTGTGCGTGTGTGAGTGTGCGTGTGTGCGTGGATGAGTGTGCGTGTGTTTTCGAGTGTGAGTGTGCGTGGATGAGCGTGTGTGTTCGAGTGTGAGTGGATGAGTGTGCGTGTGTGAGTGTGCTTGTGCGAGTGTGCGTGGATGAACGTGTGTGTTCGAGTGTCAGTGTGCGTGGATGAGTGTGTGTGTGTGAGTGTGCGTGTGTGAGTGTGCGTGGATGAGTGTGCGTGGATGAGCGTGAGTGTTCGAGTGTCAGTGTGCGTGTGTGAGTGTGCGAGTGTGCGTGGATGAGCGTGAGTGTTCGAGTGTCAGTGTGCGTGGATGAGTGTGTGTGTGTGAGTGTGCGTGTGTACGTGGATGAGCGTGAGTGTTCGAGTGTCAGTGTGCGTGGATGAGCGTGAGTGTTCGAGTGTCAGTGTGCGTGGATGAGTGTGAGTGTTCGAGTGTCAGTGTGCGTGGATGAGTGTGAGTGTTCGAGTGTCAGTGTGCGTGGATGAGTGTGCGTGTGTGAGTGTGCGAGTGTGAGTGTGCGTGGATGAGTGTGCGTGTGTGAGTGTGCGTGGATGCGCGTGAGTGTTCGAGTGTCAGTGTGCGTGGATGAGTGTGAGTGTTCGAGTGTCAGTGTGCGTGGATGAGTGTGCGTGTGTGAGTGTGCGTGTGTGAGTGTGTGTGTGTGAGTGTGCGTGTGTGAGTGTGCGTGGATGAGTGTGCGTGTGTGAGTGTGCGTGTGTACGTGGATGAGCGTGAGTGTTCGAGTGTCAGTGTGCGTGGATGAGTGTGTGTGTGTGAGTGTGTGTGTGTGAGTGTGCGTGTGTGAGTGTGCGTGGATGAGTGTGCGTGTGTGAGTGTGCGTGTGTACGTGGATGAGCGTGAGTGTTCGAGTGTCAGTGTGCGTGGATGAGTGTGTGTGTGTGAGTGTGCGTGGATGAGTGTGCGTGGATGAGTGTGCGTGTGTGAGTGTGTGTGTGTGAGTGTGCGTGTGTGAGTGTGCGTGGATGAGTGTGCGTGTGTGAGTGTGCGTGTGTACGTGGATGAGTGTGAGTGTTCGAGTGTCAGTGTGCGTGGATGAGTGTGTGTGTGTGAGTGTGCGTGTGTGAGTGTGCGTGGATGAGTGTGCGTGTGTGAGTGTGCGTGGATGCGCGTGAGTGTTCGAGTGTCAGTGTGCGTGGATGAGTGTGAGTGTTCGAGTGTCAGTGTGCGTGGATGAGTGTGCGTGTGTGAGTGTGCGTGTGTGAGTGTGTGTGTGTGAGTGTGCGTGTGTGAGTGTGCGTGTGTGAGTGTGCGTGGATGAGTGTGCGTGTGTGAGTGTGCGTGTGTACGTGGATGAGCGTGAGTGTTCGAGTGTCAGTGTGCGTGGATGAGTGTGAGTGTTCGAGTGTCAGTGTGCGTGGATGAGTGTGAGTGTTCGAGTGTCAGTGTGCGTGGATGAGTGTGAGTGTTCGAGTGTCAGTGTGCGTGGATGAGTGTGTGTGTGAGTGTGCGTGTGTGAGTGTGCGTGGATGAGTGTGCGTGGATGAGTGTGCGTGGATGCGCGTGAGTGTTCGAGTGTCAGTGTGCGTGGATGAGTGTGAGTGTTCGAGTGTCAGTGTGCGTGGATGAGTGTGCGTGTGTGAGTGTGCGTGTGTGAGTGTGCGTGGATGAGTGTGCGTGGATGAGTGTGCGTGGATGCGCGTGAGTGTTCGAGTGTCAGTGTGCGTGGATGAGTGTGAGTGTTCGAGTGTCAGTGTGCGTGGATGAGTGTGCGTGTGTGAGTGTGCGTGTGTGAGTGTGTGTGTGAGTGTGCGTGTGTGAGTGTGCGTGTGTGAGTGTGCGTGGATGAGTGTGCGTGTGTGAGTGTGCGTGTGTACGTGGATGAGCGTTAGTGTTCGAGTGTCAGTGTGCGTGGATGAGTGTGAGTGTTCGAGTGTCAGTGTGCGTGGATGAGTGTGAGTGTTCGAGTGTCAGTGTGCGTGGATGAGTGTGTGTGTGTGAGTGTGCGTGTGTGAGTGTGCGTGGATGAGTGTGCGTGGATGAGTGTGCGTGGATGCGCGTGAGTGTTCGAGTGTCAGTGTGCGTGGATGAGTGTGAGTGTTCGAGTGTCAGTGTGCGTGGATGAGTGTGAGTGTTCGAGTGTCAGTGTGCGTGGATGAGTGTGAGTGTTCGAGTGTCAGTGTGCGTGGATGAGTGTGTGTGTGTGAGTGTGCGTGTGTGAGTGTGCGTGGATGAGTGTGCGTGGATGAGTGTGCGTGGATGAGCGTGTGTGTTCGAGTGTCAGTGTGCGTGGATGAGTGTGAGTGTTCGAGTGTCAGTGTGCGTGGATGAGTGTGCGTGTGTGAGTGTGCGTGTGTGAGTGTGCGTGTGTACGTGGATGAGCGTGAGTGTTCGAGTGTGAGTGTGCGTGGATGAGTGTGCGAGTGTGTGTGTGAGTGTGCGTGTGCGTGGATGAGCGTGAGTGTTCGAGTGTCAGTGTGCGTGGATGAGTGTGCGTGGATGAGTGTGCGTGTGTGAGTGTGCGTGTGTGAGTGTGCGTGTGTGTGTGCGAGTGTGCGTGGATGAGTGTGCGTGGATGAGTGTGCGTGGATGAGCGTGAGTGTTCGAGTGTCAGTGTGCGCGTGTGAGTGTGCGTGTGTGCGTGGATGAGTGTGTGTGAGTGTGCGTGGATGAGTGTTCGAGTGTCAGTGTGCGTGTGTGAGTGTGCGTGTGTGCGTGGATGAGTGTGCGTGGATGAGTGTGCGTGTGTGAGTGTGAGTGTGCGAGTGTGCGTGGATGAGCGTGAGTGTGCGTGGATGAGTGTGCGTGGATGAGTGTGCGAGTGTGCGTGGATGAGCGTGAGTGTTCGAGTGTCAGTGTGCGTGTGTGAGTGTGCGTGTGTACGTGGATGAGCGTGAGTGTTCGAGTGTCAGTGTGCGTGGATGAGTGTGTGTGTGTGAGTGTTCGAGTGTCAGTGTGCGTGGATGAGTGTGCGTGTGTGAGTGTGCGAGTGTGAGTGTGCGTGGATGAGTGTGCGTGTGTGAGTGTGCGTGGATGCGCGTGAGTGTTCGAGTGTCAGTGTGCGTGGATGAGTGTGAGTGTTCGAGTGTCAGTGTGCGTGGATGAGTGTGCGTGTGTGAGTGTGCGTGTGTGAGTGTGTGTGTGTGAGTGTGCGTGTGTGAGTGTGCGTGTGTGAGTGTGCGTGGATGAGTGTGCGTGTGTGAGTGTGCGTGTGTACGTGGATGAGCGTGAGCGTTCGAGTGTCAGTGTGCGTGGATGAGTGTGAGTGTTCGAGTGTCAGTGTGCGTGGATGAGTGTGAGTGTTCGAGTGTCAGTGTGCGTGGATGAGTGTGTGTGTGTGAGTGTGCGTGTGTGAGTGTGCGTGGATGAGTGTGCGTGGATGAGTGTGCGTGGATGAGTGTGCGTGGATGAGTGTGCGTGGATGCGCGTGAGTGTTCGAGTGTCAGTGTGCGTGGATGAGTGTGAGTGTTCGAGTGTCAGTGTGCGTGGATGAGTGTGCGTGTGTGAGTGTGCGTGTGTGAGTGTGCGTGTGTACGTGGATGAGCGTGAGTGTTCGAGTGTGAGTGTGCGTGGATGAGTGTGCGTGTGTGTGTGTGTGCGAGTGTGAGTGGATGAGTGTGCGTGGATGAGTGTGCGTGGATGAGCGTGAGTGTTCGAGTGTCAGTGTGCGTGGATGAGTGTGCGTGTGTGAGTGTGCGTGGATGAGTGTGCGTGTGTGAGTGTGCGTGTGTGTGTGCGAGTGTGAGTGGATGAGTGTGCGTGGATGAGTGTGCGTGGATGAGCGTGAGTGTTCGAGTGTCAGTGTGCGTGGATGAGTGTGCGTGTGTGAGTGTGCGTGGATGAGTGTGCGTGTGTGAGTGTGCGTGTGTGTGTGCGAGTGTGAGTGGATGAGTGTGCGTGGATGAGTGTGCGTGGATGAGTGTGCGTGTGTGAGTGTGCGTGTGTGAGTGTGCGTGGATGAGTGTGCGTGTGTGAGTGTGCGTGTGTACGTGGATGAGCGTGAGTGTTCGAGTGTCAGTGTGCGTGGATGAGTGTGAGTGTTCGAGTGTCAGTGTGCGTGGATGAGTGTGAGTGTTCGAGTGTCAGTGTGCGTGGATGAGTGTGAGTGTTCGAGTGTCAGTGTGCGTGGATGAGTGTGTGTGTGTGAGTGTGCGTGTGTGAGTGTGCGTGGATGAGTGTGCGTGTGTGAGTGTGCGTGTGTGAGTGTGCGTGTGTGAGTGTTCGAGTGTGAGTGTGCGTGGATGAGTGTGCGAGTGTGCGTGTGTGTGTGCGAGTGTGAGTGGATGAGTGTGCGTGGATGAGTGTGCGTGGATGAGCGTGAGTGTTCGAGTGTCAGTGTGCGTGGATGAGTGTGCGTGGATGAGCGTGAGTGTTCGAGTGTCAGTGTGCGTGGATGAGTGTGCGTGTGTGAGTGTGCGTGGATGAGTGTGCGTGTGTGAGTGTGCGTGTGTGTGTGCGAGTGTGAGTGGATGAGTGTGCGTGGATGAGTGTGCGTGGATGAGCGTGAGTGTTCGAGTGTGAGTGTGCGTGGATGAGTGTGCGAGTGTGCGTGTGTGTGTGCGAGTGTGAGTGGATGAGTGTGCGTGGATGAGTGTGCGTGGATGAGCGTGAGTGTTCGAGTGTCAGTGTGCGTGGATGAGCGTGAGTGTTCGAGTGTCAGTGTGCGTGGATGAGTGTGCGTGGATGAGCGTGAGTGTTCGAGTGTGAGTGTGCGTGGATGAGTGTGCGAGTGTGCGTGGATGAGCGTGAGTGTTCGAGTGTGAGTGTGCGTGTGTGAGTGTGCGTGTGTGTGTGCGAGTGTGAGTGGATGAGTGTGCGTGGATGAGTGTGCGTGGATGAGCGTGAGTGTTCGAGTGTCAGTGTGCGTGGATGAGTGTGCGTGGATGAGCGTGAGTGTTCGAGTGTCAGTGTGCGTGGATGAGTGTGCGTGGATGAGCGTGAGTGTTCGAGTGTGAGTGTGCGTGGATGAGTGTGCGAGTGTGCGTGGATGAGCGTGAGTGTTCGAGTGTGAGTGTGCGTGTGTGAGTGTGCGTGTGTACGTGGATGAGCGTGAGTGTTCGAGTGTCAGTGTGCGTGGATGCGCGTGAGTGTTCGAGTGTCAGTGTGCGTGGATGAGTGTGCGTGTGTGAGTGTGCGAGTGTGCGTGGATGAGTGTGTGTGTGTGAGTGTGAGTGTGCGAGTGTGCGTGGATGAGCGTGAGTGTGCGTGGATGAGTGTGCGTGGATGAGTGTGCGTGGATGAGTGTGCGTGGATGAGTGTGCGTGTGTGAGTGTGAGTGTGCGAGTGTGCGTGGATGAGTGTGCGTGGATGAGTGTGCGTGTGTGAGTGTGAGTGTGCGAGTGTGCGTGGATGAGCGTGAGTGTGCGTGGATGAGTGTGCGTGGATGAGTGTGCGTGTGTGAGTGTGAGTGTGCGAGTGTGCGTGGATGAGTGTGCGTGGATGAGTGTGCGAGTGTGCGTGGATGAGCGTGAGTGTTCGAGTGTCAGTGTGCGTGTGTGAGTGTGCGTGTGTACGTGGATGAGCGTGAGTGTTCGAGTGTCAGTGTGCGTGGATGAGTGTGCGTGTGTGAGTGTGCGTGTGTGAGTGTGCGTGGATGAGCGTGAGTGTTCGAGTGTCAGTGTGCGTGTGTGAGTGTGCGTGTGTACGTGGATGAGCGTGAGTGTTCGAGTGTCAGTGTGCGTGGATGAGTGTGCGTGTGTGAGTGTGCGTGGATGAGTGTGAGTGTTCGAGTGTCAGTGTGCGTGGATGAGTGTGTGTGTGTCAGTGTGCGTGGATGAGTGTGCGTGTGTGAGTGTGCGTGGATGAGCGTGAGTGTTCGAGTGTCAGTGTGCGTGTGTGAGTGTGCGTGTGTACGTGGATGAGCGTGAGTGTTCGAGTGTCAGTGTGCGTGGATGAGTGTGCGTGGATGAGTGTGCGTGTGTGAGTGTGAGTGTTCGAGTGTCAGTGTGCGTGGATGAGTGTGTGTGTGTCAGTGTGCGTGGATGAGTGTACGTGTGTGAGTGTGCGTGGATGAGCGTGAGTGTTCGAGTGTCAGTGTGCGTGTGTGAGTGTGCGTGTGTACGTGGATGAGCGTGAGTGTTCGAGTGTCAGTGTGCGTGGATGAGTGTGCGTGGATGAGTGTGCGTGTGTGAGTGTGAGTGTTCGAGTGTCAGTGTGCGTGGATGAGTGTGAGTGTTCGAGTGTCAGTGTGCGTGGATGAGTGTGAGTGTTCGAGTGTCAGTGTGCGTGGATGAGTGTGTGTGTGTGAGTGTGCGTGTGTCAGTGTGCGTGGATGAGTGTGCGTGTGTGAGTGTGCGTGGATGAGCGTGAGTGTTCGAGTGTCAGTGTGCGTGTGTGAGTGTGCGTGGATGAGCGTGAGTGTTCGAGTGTCAGTGTGCGTGGATGATTGTGCGTGTGTGAGTGTGCGTGTACCTGGTCGGCTACGTGGGTCGGCAGGCGGGCGAGTGCATGTCGCGGTCGGAGCCGGCGAAGCTGATGTTGAGGAGCATGGCCTCGAAGGGGTCGCTGCGCATGCGTTGTTGGTTGGCCGCCGCCGCCGCGCCCAGGTCCGACACGCATCGGGTGTCGCTCTGACCGTCCTGTCACACACAACAAGTTGTATATTCCGATAGGTCATTCACCAGATGCACCCTGTATATTTTAAAGGGGATCTTGCCTTTTCGCCGAAAGTTGTTTACCTCAGGCCTAGGGCTCCAAAGCCGCACGACTGCTTCAATCCCGCTAGTGGCCAGTAGGAACATGGAGGGATGCATCTGTATACAGTTGACTATGGACTCATCTCCTCGCAGACACCGGACGATGTTGCCGGACTTGCGGCACCAGATGAACACGCTGCCGTCGTCCGAACTGAAACAAATAAGGTAGGTCAGTCAAATAAGTAGACTTTAGTCAGTCGTCAAACAGACATCAGTCAAAGAAATAATCTTCAGTCAAGCATCAGTCAAAAGGTCAGTCAAAACATCAGTTAAATACTCAGTCTTCAGTGAGGCATCAGCCAAAACATCAGTCGAAGCAACAGTTATCATTCAGGCATCAATCAGTCTTCAGTCAGTCATACGTACCCCGCGGCGATGTACTCGGCGTTGGGTCCCAGGAAGTTGGCCTCCTTGATGTCGGTGGTGGTGTTGCAGTGTCCGAGGTAGCGCGCGGCGTAGTCCCGGGCGGAGGCTCGGAGCTGCTTCTCGAGGGGCGAGGTCTGCGTGCCGGTGCTCTCCTCCTCGCTGCCGGGGCTGCCGGAGCCTGACGACGACACCAACATGATAGGAAAGGAAGCTGCAACAGTCCTTTAGAAAGATTGAAATTGTACACATCTCGATGGCACATACTCTTACCAGTCTACCGTCAGTATGTCGTCAAGCTATCTTCAGTCGATCGTCAAGCAATCGTCAGTCGACCATCAAGCAATCGTCACTAAGTCATCTGGCGATCGGCCAATCATCAGTCAGGCGTCAGTCAAGTCGTCAAGCTATGGTCAGTCTGACATCAAGCAATCGTCAGTAAGACATCTGGCTGTCTGTCTACCATCAGTCAAATCGTCAAGCACGCATCAGTCCGACGTCAGTCAACACTCACCCTCAGCCGGCTGCGGCTCCAGAAGCGTGTTGATATCCTTCTGCAGCAGGAACACGGCGTGGCTCGAAGCGTGTCGCGGGAACTTGTCCTTGAAGTACAATAGGGACTCGTGCGCTTCTCGAACCCTTCGTAACTCCATCAGCCCTTTTGCGAGACGGAAGTGGGATTTGACGTTTGTTGGATCGATTTTGATGGCTGTATAGCAATCGCGAATGGCGGCGTAGGTGTCACCTGCCCTGAAATTGAGTGAAACTGATGTATTTAGTAGTTAGGTTGTGGCTTCTGTAAAAGCTGTTGATGTGTTCGTGAAGCAAACTAGGTATCTTAACCAGTGTAATGAATATTCATATCCGAAACCGAACCTATCGGATATCCGAAATAAAAAGCGGTATAACTTGTCCTTCTTCAAACGAGGCTTGAGGAGGGTCCTTAAAGTTAGGTCGTAGGTAGCGACCCCTCAGTGTCCCCTGACATTGCAGAGGTTCATGAGCGACGGTAACCACTTACGATCAGGTGGCCCGTTGGCTCGTCTGCCTACAAGGCAATAAAAAAAAAAAGAAAAAAAAAATCCATAACCTTCCGAAATAAAGGTTTCGGATAGGGCGAAGTTTTAACTAAATACTACACTCGTACGAATGCGTGGCGACCATGCCGAAAGATTAGACGATCATCAAGTCAGCCGAGTCACGCGCCATGACACTTTTGCGTTTGTTTACCTAATCGTGACGTCATCCGACGTTGTTGGCGTTTCAGCCAAAATGGCCGATTGTAGTATATAAATGTTTTAATTTCTTAATTAATCTTAATTTTTTATGTAAAACCAAATTATAAACTTATTCAGACACTCGCAGTTTTCTATAATACTTTCATGCATTTTCAACGGGTTCTTACCACGATATTTAATTGTGTTGTCTCGATATTTCGTTGTTGTTGCAAACGTCATGATCACGAGAAGACTGGATACTGCGGGTCGATTTAAGAGCAAACATATCTGTCTACCCTCGCACTCGTTCGCTTTTGTCTGAATAAGTTTATTGTCCTTACTATTTGTACACAATATATAGTAATATTTACCATCCCCTCCTCATGAGCGCGGCGGCCCTGTTCGAATACAAAATGGCGCAGTTCTGACATTCAGCTAACGCTTTGTTGTAGAACTCTACGGCCAGAGAAAAGTTGCCTTTCATCATGTAACCGTTCGCCTGAAACAATAGTATTAGACTTGTCTTATGTTTGTTTCCTGAATAAATAAATAAATGCCATTTCTGTGGCGATCAATAATAACGCGCGAGATCCTGGATCGCGGTTACATTTGCAGAAATCTTCGCATATATACGACATCTCAAATCCACTACAGTGGGCTTCGGCCTGACCACCATACACTACCTCGCCCGCAACGAGATCTCTGTCCACTGTATCTACAATTTTAACAGGTAAAATTCCCTGGATTCATATATTTTTAGAAATTGGATTGAGTTTTTTTTTTAATAAAGCAACTTTTCCTTTCAGCAAAAATCGATAAAATCAATTTTTATAATGTTTTTAGTGACCTTACCACAATCATAGATAAAATATAACATCAAATCATACTTATTTAAAATCTAATTCCATAAAAATCGTCAAGAAAACTCACCAACTTTTTTTCCCATATTTTTTTTTTATGTTCAAGAAAATCACAAATAATACAAAAAAAAACTTGAGAGGTGTCATGGGACACCCGAATAGAACGAAGTTCCTTTCGATTAAAAGATATCTTATATTTTTTTCCTAACGTAACGCGCGATAAGGAACGTGTTTTAAAAGATTGTGATCACAGCGCCATCTAGCGATAATCATCTAAAACAAAAAAGTGTCGTGACAACTTTTCGTAATTGTTTCCGTCTAGCCCCCTTTCACAACGCGCGATAAGGAACTTCGTTCCAAAAAAAAATTCACCAAAATTTTTTCCTCTATTTTTTTTTTAATTTAAAATTGACCACTTACTGTTTCTTTAAGTAACCGTATGTTTTCAGGCAGCTGCTGTGTGGGCGACTCCGTGGAGGGAGACTCTGCGTTAGACACACTGGTTCCATTCTTAGGGGACGACTTATCATCTTTAGGACTGTGGTTGTGTTGGATTATGAAACTTTCAAGTAAAACCGGGCTCCTACCACTATTTATATCGAATAAGTACACCTGGAAAGAGAAATAAAAACAATTATGGGGGGTTCTCAAATTTGTTTGATGTCCGAATGTGGCCTACTCACGAGTTTAAATCCAGCTGGTTTGTGCCTAAATCTTAGATTGAAAAATATTTATATCCAACTAGCTGCCCCGCGCAACTTCGTCCGCGTCGCGTAGGAATTGTTCTCGAAAAATTTTCTAAAAGTACTCATCAGGACGCTTCATTAGAGCCTAAACACGATGAGTTTATCTTGCTTATTGACGGAGTTCCTGTGGCCACCTTCCAGCTCCATCATCAGACCTTGATCCAAGATATCCTATCTCTCAAGTTGGATCGAACTGCACATGGTGTGCAAATTTTATTATAATCGGTTAAGTGGTTTAGGAGTCCATTGAGGACAAACATTGTGACACGAGATTTATATATATTAAGATTTATCACAACACCACTGGCTAAAAACGTGGAAAGAAAACTTCGTGAAGATACCTGTATATTTAAAAAAAGTATTCTAAAAATCCTTCGAAAATATGTGATGTCCCCAAACTGATCCCTCTACTGAGACCTGAGCCCAGCAGTGGACAATAATAGTTACAGATGTGGGATTTAATTTGAACATAGTATTTACCTGTTCGGAGCCCAGGTTGACGAGGAGTTCATTCCCGTCGTTGCTGAACGCGACGTACGTCGTCGACTTCTTGGGGAATGTATGCTCGTTCGGTTCCATTGATAGGTGACCTGGAACAAATGTTAATAAATTGTATGAGTGAGTGAATGATTGTATGAGTGAGTGAAATGTTGTATGAGAGAGTGTATTATTCTCTCTGTAAATTAATGTGTTGAATGAATGATTGTTTGGGAAATTTATGTATTTATTTGAGTGAACAAGTGAGTGAATCATTATATAATTGAATGATTGTACGACTGTGTATATAATTAATTTCTTGAAACACTCGCGGTTATCTACATCACTTACACTATTACTAAACGGGTTCTTTCCACGATTATTTTCAATTGAGCGATCCCGATATTTCGGCACTGTTTCAAGCGCCATAATCACGGGAAGACTGAAGAACTGCGGGTAGGCTACCCTCTTTCTCTGTCGAAATGTGAGTTCGAGTTCCAGTGGTACCGGCAAACGAACGAGAAAGAGGGTAGACAGATTTGTCTGCTCTTAAATGACCTACCCGCAGTTCCTCAGTCTTCCCGTGATCATGGCGCTTGAAACAGTGGTGAAATATCGGGACCGCTCATTTAAAAATAATCGTGGTAAGAACCCGTTTAGAAGTGAATAAATATTCGGGTGAGTTAATGAGTGAATGATTCTATATGTGAGTGAATAATTTTACGAGTCAGTGATTGTCTTGAGCAAATGATTGTATAGATAAGTGAATGATCACATTAGTGATTAAATGATTATTTGAGTGTGTGAATGATTGTATGAGTGAACAATTGTTAGAATGACTCAATAATTGAATTATTTGGGTTGAATGACTTAGTGAATGATTTTACGAATAAGTATTAAAATTACGAGTGAATACAATAATAACGTGCGAGATCCTGAATCGCGGTTACGACATTTGCAGAAATCTTCGCATATATACGACATCTACTAGAGTGGGCTTCGGCCTGACCACCATACACTACCTCGCTCGCAAGGAGATCTCCCTTTGGCCATAAGTCCACTGTAGGTACCCACAGACTGCACATACTTGCGTGTGTACATACCTGGTGCGAAGTACTGCACGGCCTCCCGCAGTATGTTGTTGTCGGGGTCCCCGGCGCCGGCGCGGGAGCAGCGCGCGTTCTGTCGCTCCCACATCATGCGGGACGGCATCTCCTTAGCCTGACAATCATATAGTCACTAATCACTAACCACTCTTCTGAGTAATTCAAATAACACACAGCCCATAGTGTCATGGCGTCGTGTTTGTGTCATGCTAAGGTAAACAAACACTAAAATGTCATACACCATCAATTCGCGACGGGAAAGTGTGCCGCAGTGCGTAACGCGTCGCGCCATCCCGCACAACCCCTTGCTGGGTTCTGGCCTCAGCCGGGGTTCTTACGCTGAGTGTGAGCGGTTGGAGGTTTTAGTGAGGTTCAACTCCCACATGCCTCACCCGCGGGGCGATTTCCTCCAACTAAAACAAAAAAAAATAAAAAAAATGGTGTAATCAATAGAGAACGTCAATTACATATTGTTTACCTAATCGTGACGTCATCCGATGTTGTTGACGTTTCAGCCAAAATGGCCGATTGTAATATTTAAATGTTTTCATTTATTAAAAATCTTATTAATCTCAAGCTTTTAAGTACGAGTAAAACCACATTAGTGTTTTTTTTTTTATATTGCAAGATAGATAAACGAGCCACCCGATGTTAAGCGGTCACCGTCGCTCATGAACCTCTGCAATGCCAGGGCAATGAGGGGCCGTTATCTATCACCTACCCATACAGGACTTTTCTTAAACCTCGTTTAAAGAGGGACATGTCATAGTCTTCGAATATTGAATAGTGTCGTCATGGTTATTAGCCTCTCACCTGTATCTTAGCTAACTTCACCATTCTCGTATCATACAATCGTACGTAGAAATCATTAGCTCCGACGGCCAGTTGGTACGACCGTCTCGGGTTGACGGCGACGCATTTAGCTTCTGCGTACCGACCGAGGTGGTTCAGTAGGTTTATTAAAACGTTTGACGACCCTGAGTTGCAGCGGTGCGCTGTGCGGAGGTCGTGTTGCCTGGAATATTAAAATAAAGTTAATAACGTTGTTCAAAGCTAATGGAAAAATAACTTTTAGCTCCAATACTTAGTTATGAGATTGACAAACAAGTCAAAACGAGCCACGTGACGAACGTCGTTGGAAATCAACGAACATTACCGAAGGTGAACAGAATCATGTCGGTCATTATAACCGGACATAATTCATTAAAAATGGGTCATAATAAGCGACATGTCACTGTAAGGGAAGTCATTATATCAGACTATTTATAAAGAATTTAATATGAAAACCAAACTTCGTAGTATAGTTACGTCATAATAACCGGTTGGTCAATATAGGCGGAGTCATAATAAACGGATTCTACTGTATTAGGTTTAATTAAAAATCGAATTCTAAATTTTATACTCAAAACATTTCTAAGGTAGTGATTCCGAACGAACTCCGGGCGAGCGAACCCAGTTTTTCTTTTATTGTCTTGTAGGCAGACGAGTTAACGGGCCACCTGATCGGTTACCGTTGCTCATGGACCTCTGCAATGTCAGCAGTTTCGCCATTGACGAACTCAGACGAGTGGGTCTGTCTGTCTGTAACAACCCACTGTTGGGCTCTGGTCTCCTGCGAAGAGAGGGTGGTAATTAGTTGAGTATACTCACATAATAAGCCCGTCTTCGCCCGCCGACCATATCAAATGCGGCGAGTCGGGCGGAGCAGCCAGTCGTTTGACGCGACCGCAGTGACACGAACATTCCAACAACGTCGCTCCACCGCACACGCTGCGGGCGCGGACCGTACTATCCGCGGCGCACGTCGCGATCGTATCCGGAGATAGAAACTAAAAACAATATTCAATAAAAGGTAGCCTATGTTCTTTTTCAAGGTCTAAAGATTGTCTGTGATAGACAGACAAACAAAGTTACTTTCGCATTTATAATATTAGTAGGGAGTGATGCATTTCATATGGATAGCATTTGTAAATGTTAATTTCGTTATTACACACTTTTTTGTGTTTTTTATCATGGAGTGTTATGATATAAATGTTTTATTGAATTAAAAAATCAGTTCTCGTCAGTGATTCAAGCTTTTAATTTATAATAGTTTGCAAAAATTCGGAATTGTTACGTCGAAAGTACTAATTCAAATTCGTTTATTTTAATTTTTTATTGCCATGTAAATGGTTACCATCACTCATGGACCTCGACACTGTGCTGTCTTGAAAGTAAAAAAAAATACATACTTTTTGCCATCAACAGTAAATCTACTACATAGACATTGCTTTATTTGCGGCGGAAACACACACACACATTGTAATACATTTAAGAAAATTAAGTAAAAAACAGAATACAAATTGAACACGTGAAAATATAATAATTTAGGTTCCACCACAAACCAGTTGAGACTCTAGCTGAGTCTCGACTGGTTTGAATGCTAGGTGTTTATTGAAGATTAACAACAACCAACACCAAGCGCTGGTTTTCAGCCTCAACTACTGAGTTTAACCTACGAATGTCCAAAGAAAAACTGGCGAAGTGCTCAGCAGGAATGTCTGTTAGTGTATAAATAGTTTAATCGATTGAAAGTCAAACAAAATTACTTAATATAATCAATGGTTACTCATCTTGTGAAAAATACATAGAATTATTACATCTGAAATCAACATCATGAACAACGGAGTGAAGCCAATTGAAAGTACACCGATCGCGCGTAACTACACGATATTCTGGCGTTAGTGTATCGATGACACTCAATTCGTTTAACACTATTAAAATATTTTATGTGTCTAAGTTTTTTAAAATTTCACTTTGTTATTTATGATGTTGATTCAAAATATCGTGTTGTTACGCGCGATCGGTGCACTTTAAATTGGCTTCATTCTGTTGTTCATGATGTTGATTCCAGATGTAATAATTCTATGGAAAATAATGATAAATCTGTAAGAGATAGATTCCGCAGTCAAAGTTCAACTGACACATTCATATTAATACATATTGGTTACAATGTATTGAACCCAGTTATCTTGTTAGTAAACAAAGGACTGTAAACAACACATTATCTTAAAATTACAAGATGCTGTATCAATAGTTACTAAGTTTGTCTTGTGTTAAGTGCAACACTACTTCACCTTAATTCAATTTTGATATCACTACTTAGAATAAAACAAAGTCGCTTTCTCTGTCCCTGTATTTATATTACACAGGGTGTCCCAAAACTTTGCGACATGAACCAACCAATATCATAGTGTCACAATAACCACTTTTATGTTTATAAAAATAATATTTCGTCCCGAGCTTGAATTTAACATTAAATGTGTATCTAAACCCTTATCCAAATTAAGTATTATATTACCAAGAGTATTAATGTAGAAGTAAACTACCTTTTGTTTTATTCCAATCGAACTTTTCGTTTAGAAGTTATCACAAGTATAAAACGCAATGAATATGTGGGTGCACTTCGGGCCGCGCGAATAATAACGCGACGGCATTGCGAGTACTGTTTGAACCCCTTTGTAACGCAGACGAAGTTGCGCGGGTCAGCTAGTTGAAAATAAAAAGAGAAACATCTTAAACAATCTTAGGCACTAACATTGATAGACAGACTTACTTTGACTGAAAATATGTTGCCAGTGTGTCCAGTGGCGATGTTATGTAGCTGCTTATATCTATAAGGATCCCATAAAATTACATGAAGATCGTCTGATGCTGATGCAAGTACCCTGAAAATATTAAACAATCTAATGTAAAAATTAATCGCATAATGTGTTAGACTATATAATTTATTACGTTTTTACATTTTCTTTTAACATAATACTTTCTACATCGTTGACATTAGTAACTATAGTAACTACTACAAGTTCGTTGCAATCAGAGATGTCGCCTCTCAAAACTTTGCATTTAGCAACATGTTTGTAAGTGCACAACTCCTTAATGGACCAATTTGGCCAATACTTTTTTAAATGATTGTTTTTACGGTGAGAAAAATTTGAATAAATTCCAGGAAAAAAGTTGTTATATTATATACATAAGGTTCATAGGTCTGCATGAACCCTATTTTAATTTTAACAACATTTATCATCACTTAAGATTGCTTTTTTTTTTATTTATTTGATTCCTCAACAGTTTTGTTTTTAGTAACTTTGCTGTAATCCACTATATTGCAAATCTTTACCAATCACCCACCACTGCAATATCAGGTTTTAATTACAACCAAAGTTATTACTCATAATTTTATTACATTGTCATAATCTTATCTAGACATTTTATATGTGGAATATTTCAAAAATTAAGTAATTTTTGAATGAAATTATAAAAGCAAAGAAATATGGGCTGTTATAATCTGGCTTAAATTATAAGGTGGTGTAGAAAATGTAAAGTAGAATTACGCAATACAACAATTATTTTATGATCCCCTTAAACTCGGTTGTTTTCTTTTGGATATACAAATACAAATAATTTATTTTCAAACATAAAACTAATTTACATAAGGAGTTCAACAATGGCCCCCGCACTAGGCTAGGCCTGTATCGCGGGAGGTCATAAGGATTGTACAAATATTGGTTCCAAATGAAAGATGGAAGAGAAAACAGCGGACCGATAACAAGCATATTTATTCAACATTAAAATTAAAATAATAGTACAATATTCACATAATTTAAAGCAAAAGAAAACAGAATTGAGTACCTCCTCCTTTTTGGAATCATGAATTGAAAAGAGACTTTTGAACTATCATAGTTGTATCTTGAATGACTAATGAATATGTTTAACAAATGTCGGGTAGAATATGATTGTTTAAGTTTACCATACAATCTAAATTAGTTGACTTATGTTTATGTATTAGTTGAATTCAGTAAATGGAACCAGCATATTTTTTCTTTTTAATTCCTTGTAAGTCATCCTACCTATTTACGAATTTGGTCATGTTAGGTAATGCATTTGTAATTGTTAATGAAGATAATAGTTTTAACATAACTGCCACTTTGTCTAGTAATTAAATTATGTGATACTTTTAAAAATTAAAATGTTTACGCGATCCCGTGTTTACTATTGCAAAACGAAAACAAACAATATTTCCTTCACAAAAATTATAACTCTTATCGAATACAAAAAAATCTAATATTACTTACGACCCATCAGAGTTCCATTCGAGGCAGTTTACGCATCCCATATGTCCCTGCAACTCTTTTTCCAGGCCAAGTCTTTCAACCATACTTCGGGTCACCATCAAGCGGTTTTGGAACTGCCTGTCAATGTCCCCGCCTTCCCGGGCGATGGCCAGCCCCAGGGTGCCGTTAGCTCCCATCGAATACTCCGTCCTACCCATGTCTGCTGCTCTCAATCTACCTCAATATGTCAGGACTACCATCACCAAAAATTCTCGAACTATCTACGACCGAGCTATTTATAGCAATTTACGACTTCGATATTCAAACATTATTGTTTAAATTAAAAGAAATTTGTGCTTACAGTTTTCTAAAGTTTTATCACAAATAGAAAGAATAATAAAATTAACAATAGAAAACTGAAACACTTTTGTAATTTTTTTCACAGAAAATAAAATTTCTTGGCTGTCAAATGTCACTTGGTAACGAATGTCAAACAGCTGGCAAATGGCTGAAAATAGGGTTGGGCACGTGGTTGAAAATGTTCGATTGTTGAAACTAACGAACAAGTCGTAAGAAATAGAATATATTTTTTCTTAAAATTTATCATAAAATAAAGTACAAAAGAAAAGTAACAATGAGGTAATTTGTTTTCATTCCTGTATGTATTGTTCCAAAACGCTGTGTCCAAAATATTACGCTGTAACAGTGGTGTGTTCTTTTTAACCGACCTTCCAAAAGGAAAGCTTTTTTTGTAATGTTATGTTTTTGGAAAAAAAATGACCGTTAATCTAGCAATTTGTGTCTTATTCTACCTACCTCTGACTACCGACCCTCTTTTCATCAATTTTTATTCGAACTTATAAAAAATAATTTAATTAAATTAACATTAAAGTTTGCAACGGATGATTTTAAAATTCACGTGAAATTATTCGAAATGCGATCCATCCTAGAGCTCGTAATGTACCATCACTAATCCAAATCAACACCACAGATAAGGATTTACACAAAATGCAACAATTATAATAAGGCGGTGACGATTTTCTAAACTAAAATTGAAATGTGGTTTATTCAATTATTTTGATTAAACTGCAATATTTGACCTGAACATGTTGCACATTTGAACTTAAACTGCATATTTAAAAAAAACTCATTATTTGTGTAGATAAACTTTAATCAGCAACGCTTAATGATAAAATAAAGTAGCGCCCATCAAGTTTGGCAAATTTACGGGGATACAGGTCAATCTAAAAAAAGCCTAATCTGTGTAAACTGAGAAAAAAAACTATCAAAACAGAAAAGTGTAAATAAGGCGAAATAGTAATTAACTGAGCTTAGACTGAACAATAGAATAGAATAATTATTAAAAGCATCCGTTTCAGTCGTAACCCCTAAAAAAATCTAAAAAGAAACGACACAGAACCACCACCTAATTCCTATTACAAAACTTCGTAGTTCTTTGCACTACATTTTAAATTGTAATTAACCTTTAAAAGATCGGTAAGTTCCTATTTTATATAAAAAAAAGGATAACTTACTTTCTAACAAACGAAAGAAATCGGTCAATATAGTTCCACCGAACGTTCTCTAATACTATATTCCATAACCTTTCAGATCCACAATGGGAGAACGTAAAGGTCAAAATCTTTACTACCCTCCCGATTACGACCCTAAAATGGGGGGGCTGAACAAGTTCCAAGGTACCCATGCCCTCAGGGAAAGGGCCAGAAAGCTGCACATGGGGATCCTGATCATACGCTTTGAGATGCCATATAACATATGGTGTGACGGATGTAACAATCATATCGGGATGGGAGTTAGGTATAACGCGGAGAAGAAGAAGATTGGAATGTATTACTCGACTCCCGTCTACCAGTTTAGGATGAAATGTCATTTATGTGACAATCATTTTGAAATTAAAACTGATCCTGGGGTGAGGAATTTTGCTGTTTTATCTTTAGAATGTAACGTTGATATATTCTTAATATTTTTAAATTGTTTGATAGATACAATTCTGCTAATTTTCTTATACATATTTGCTATCCGTACTTAAACCTCAAAAATATAATGGTAATTGACATTCTGTAGATTTTGTAATAGATATAATTCTGAATGTATTTAAGTAAATGCTCAACACACATCAGACAAGTCTAAAAAGGAAGACAAAATCAAGTCTCAATCTGAACTTTAAATGCAGGGCACTGAACATAAAATTGAATGAGGCAATATTTTTGCACACAAAAAAAATGTAATCCATACAAACAATAGAACTCACAAGAAAAGGTTTTATAAATACAATAAATCAACAAAATATCCTGTTACATCCAACATAATTCAAATTCAAAAACAATATTTCCAGAACTTAGACTATGTGATAGTATCCGGAGCTCGAAGGCAGGAGAACCGTTGGGATCCCACTGAAAATGGCCAGATTGTTCCGGAAACAAAAGAAGCACAGAAGAAGCTGTTTGATGATGCGATGTTTAAACTGGAACACAAGAAGGGTGATGAGGACCAGTCTAAAACTGACAAACCGAGACTCGGGAGGTTGGTTGGCAGGAACGAGGAGGTCTGGAAGGATGATTATGATGCCAATTGCGCCTTGAGAAGGAATTTTAGGGTAAGACAAAAACCATATTTTATTTGATGGTTTTTAATGCATTAAATTCAAAATATTACACTACTGAAATCACTGAAACAAAAGTATGTCAATATGTTCTTTTTATTGCCTGATGTCAAATTAGCATATAGCTCACCTAATGGTAAGTGGTGACTGTCCCTCATGTACCTCTGCAATATTAGGACACTAGAGCCCAAAACTTTTCTTAAACCTTGTTTGAAAAAGAATCAAGTTATGAAGATATAAGAAAAACATTTGTAAAATATCAAGTAGAGTTCATTCGAAATCAAATTCAAACTCAAACACCAATTTCAAAGGTGGGTAACGCCCTTAAATAACCTAGCATTGTAGTCTTATTAAGGACAGTAACTACTTACCAGCTATGTAGTGGTCTGTATGCTCGTTTATCCAATGTGAAATAATAATGATAAAAAGTTTTTAATTATTAATACTTTAAAAAACTATTCTAATTTCCTTCAGAAAAGAAGAAAAGAACTCGAAGAAGCATCCGTCAATGACAGTTTACTGCTCGCCAAATCTTCTCTCGACATAAACCTCCTACCAGAAAGTGAGGAAGACAGAAACCTAGCCAGTCTCCTCTCGTTAAAACCTTCTAAAACTATAGAGGAGAAACAAACTCAACTCCGAAAAGGTATCCTCAATAGCCCAGCATTGCCCAGTTCAAGTGGCCTTATAACTAGTTTCGGAGGCCTCAAGAAAGAAGAACAACTAAAAAAAAGTAAATTGTTAAGTAGAAATGCATTAGGTATATCTATAAAGAAAAAAGATAAAGATAGTGAACCTATTTCTCAAAGTGATGTCGCTGGTTCAGAAGATGGTAGTCTAAATTTAAATGATTCAGAACCGGCCATTAAAATGTTAAAATGTGATATTAGTGCTAAAGATTCAGTAGAAAAAGATGCTGATAAGGACCGAGGTACAGAATTAAGTAGTGATGATATAAATGTTGTTAATAATGGTAATAGTAACAAAATATCACTAGTAGGCGATTATAGTTCTAGTGGCTCCGGAGAAGATTGTTGATTGAAAAAAACTTGAGAGGTGTCAAGGGACACCCGGATGGAACGAAGTTCCTTTCGTTTAATTAGTGAGGGAATTGTAATAAAATGTTATTTTTAGAAAGAGAGAGACAGACGTTTTAAACTAACTAATTATTATAACTTAAATAAAATATTTTGATCACAGCGCCATCTAGCATTAATCATATAAAACAAAATAAGGAATTGTTTTAAAAGATTTTAATCACAGCGCCATCTAGCGATAATCACCTAAAACAAAAAAAGTGTCGTGACAACTTTTTCATAAGAATTTCCGTCTAGCCTCCTTTCGATAACGCGCGATAAGGAACTTCGTTCCAAAAGACCACAGAAATTATGTTAATAGCACACACATGTGTTATAGACTATATTTGAAATGTGTGCGGGTAGGGGTGTGCGAATAATTCGAACTCACGAATTATTCGTTCCGAATCGAATACGAATATTCGATTCGAAACTCGAATCGAATAATTCGGATCTTCGAATAGTATCGAATTCGACTACGACGACTACGACTATTTTGTAGACATCTAGCCCATTAAAGATATTATCTACTAAATACAAATTCTTGTCCTATTTCCGATGCATCGTCGTAGTCAAATTCGATACTATTCGAAATTCAACGAATATTCGAAACTTATCGAATCATTCGAAATTTTTCGAATATTCGTCGAACTTCGAATAATTCGAAGATTTTAATATTCGATTCGATTCGAACGATATTCGCACACCCCTAGTGCGGGGCCTTACTACCACTCAATGTATACAGTCGTCAATGTATTTTGAATAGCAGATTCAGAAACGACATCTAAAAAACTTTTTTGTTTCTGCAACAATTGCTTTAAATTTTATATAATTGTTATATTTATTTATTGTACACTAGATGTCCAATCGGCCTCATGATGACGTGCACACGATTAAAGCCAAATTCGCTTTCACTTTGACAATGTGATTATTTTGCCGCACTCTTCAAGTGGGTAATAGTGCAAGAGTGCGATATATCCTGTAGGTTTTTTTTTTATTGCCATGTAGGCAGACGAGCCAACGGGCCACCTGATTGTAAGTGGTTACCGTCGCTCATGAACCTCTGCAATGTCAGGGGACACTGAGGGGTCGCTACCTACGACCTAACTTTAAGGACCCTCCTCAAGCCTC
This sequence comes from Trilocha varians, assembly GCA_030269945.2. Lineage (NCBI taxonomy): Eukaryota > Metazoa > Arthropoda > Insecta > Lepidoptera > Bombycidae > Trilocha > Trilocha varians. The sequence continues at coordinate 11,732,574 of AP028280.1, forward strand.
GTTTATCTCTTACTTTTTTTTTTATTGTCATGTAGGTGTTTGTGTGAACAAGCTTTGGTATAGAAAAAGGTAATATATGCAACTTTCTTTCATTCGACACGGTTTTGAAAATGTGCATGTACTTATGAGGTTGATAGTACATTATATATCTATAAGTTTTAGAACAATAAAACAAAGTTATTACTATGTATTTTTTATTGAATTCCATTAAAAAACATCCATAATACTCGATGAGATAACTATTTAACATTTATACATTAATATTGATGAACATTGCCAATAAAATATGTCAATAATTTACTACATTTTGTGCGATATTTCAGGTTTAATTTTCTTAGAAAGCTGAGAAGCATTTGCCTTTGGAAGTTTTTTTCTATGCGCGTAGAAATTCTATTCATTTTTATACTCAGTGTCTTCCACGTAAGGTTCAAAATAAAACTCAATATTCAATGACACTTGTTTGTCGAGTAACATTTAGAGTCTTAAGTGGTGGACTTAGAGCTTAAAATTGAATAGCATAAAAGTTGTATATCGACAATTTAACGTCCGCGTGATTTTGAGCGGACTGCCAACCCTATTGAGGTTTTGAAGAAAATAAATTAACAGAACATGTCTAACACTGTAATACTTTTTACAAAGTAATTTGTGACGTAATTTCTTCTCAAAGATAAGCAAAAGTAAGTCAAATTCGCGACGTTTTCGTCGACGCCACGCTTCGCTTTCGGTACATTCTTAAGAACAGTTTCAGGCTTAAACAGCTGACTCAAATATGGTCATTGACCTTTGTGGATTATTTTAGGGTTGTCAATTTTAAGTTTAAAATTAAATTTTATTTCATATTACTATCGAATAAAATTGATGCAACTTATTCGCTTCTATAATTATTTCTGGAATACCAATGCCAACACTATCAGCAGATAGTATCACTGACTAGACTAGATTTGGTGTTTTAATAAAAAAAAACATCCAAATACTTGGAACACGATTACAGTAACTAAGTTCATAAAAATAATGACTAGAACAGTTACATACATAGGTATTTAACATAGAACTTAAATTATATAAATACAATAAAAAAACTTGAGAGGTGTCATGGGACACCCGAATAGAACGAAGTTCCTTTCGATTAAAAGATATCTTATATTTTTTTTTCCTAACGTAACGCGCGATAAGGAACGTGTTTTAAAAGATTTTGATCACAGCGCCATCTAGCGATAATCATTTAAAACAATAAATGTGTCGTGACAACTTTTCGTAAGAATTTTTTCCGTCTAGCCCCCTTTCACAACGCGCGTAAAGGAACTTCGTTCCAACAATAAAAAAGCACAATAAAAAGTGGAACCAACAGAGAATAATTGTCTTGCTTTCTATGAGAGAGAGAAAAAGAGACGCACAATGATAACACGTACACGCTGCTTGTCTTGTGTCGTTACAACTTTTGATCTTATTTTTTTCCGCCTACCCTCTTTCGTGACACGACTAGAATTTTCTCCTAATAATAACTTGATATTAGAGACTTACATTTACATTTTTAATTGAACTAATACATTCAGTCAACTAACAAACAATAAAATCTAAAAAGCACTCCTTAACAAGCGGTTATAAATGATCAAACAGAAACACATATTAATTAACATTTAAGCTTAAATGAGATTAATACTGAAATATAATGTTAATTACATAATTTGTTAAGCGTATTATGTGAAGATTGGTCTCAATTGGCTATGAACACTTTTGACGAGAGAAAAAATAAATAGTGGTTCCGCTTTGTCTAGGTAAAGATTAAGAGAGTGGCGCTTGGCAATATTATTTGGCTTTAAATAAAACTTTAAAAAGTCTTTCATGCATTTTCAACGGGTTCTTACCACGATATTTAATTAATTGAGTTGTCTCGATATTTCAACGTTGTTGCAAACGTCGTGATCACGAGAAGACTGGATACTGCGGGTCGATTTAAGAGCAAACAAATCTGTCTACCCTCTTTCTCGTTCGCTTATGGGTAGTACCACTGGAACTCGAACTCACATCACGACACACCACACTCACTGTATCTACAAGACTCTGAGCATGAACCCGTGAGTGACTGTTGTGTTAGCACTGGATTCCACATACTCGATAATAGCCGTCACCCCTGATAAAAGTGCTATGCCTTGAAATCTCGATAGCTTCTTTAACCATCCTTGGTTTAAAAAGTCGACTATTTGGAAATTGACAAATTGCTTAACTCTATCTATTGAAGAGTATAATGTTACTAAAATCAAACCTATAGTAGATATAAGGTAGGTAAACTACCTATAAACCCAATTAAACCATTTTTTATATTATCTACAAGACAAAAGTGTTCATAATCAATAAAAACATGTTTTTAGGTTTCAAAAAGCAATTCAGATCTTTACGATTAAAATATTATGATAACATTTTGTACGATTATAATAATTATATTATTACACCGGTACTAATGAATTGATCTATCTCTTAGTTTTTTTAGGTTCTCAATATTGTTGATTAATAAAAAAACACTAAATTTAGTAACATTTTATTGGATATCTTGTAAATGTGATCAGTGCTTATCCACTCAACTGGGATCGGCAACCAAATTGGTTTGTTTACTTTTGGCAAGACTGTGGCAGGAGCCAAAATTGAGCACAGTTCTAAAACTTGTTTTGTTTTCATTTTTTAATCGTCTCATATTTTACAGGGTGATATATTTTCGCTGAAAATGCAATACAGCGTCGTTTAGTAATAAAGATTTACAAAAATATAAGGTTCAATTAAAAATAAAAATTAAAAATTTTTGGAAAAAAATATTATAAAAAGCGGCTCAAACACGGTATTGATTCCGAACGAAATCCCCAGTTTCGCCATCTAGCGAATAGTGACGTTCCCAGTTGAGTGGTTAATTAATCTTAGAAATGAAATCCATTAATTAATACCGGTGTCAATAATTTTACCACATTACAATATGTTTGAGTGTAAAAATAGCGTTTTATTTTTGTAATGTATCAAAATGGCGTCTACTCAGTACATCTCTTGTCTTCGAGTGCCATGATGAGGGCGCATTGTATTTTAGCCGCGAGCCACTTGAGAAGCTCGGGATCAGAAATTTGTATAACTTTCTCGTCCGTTGAGAAGTAGTTTATGAGTTCGTCCTGTAATTCCAGATTTTTAAGTAAATCAACGCGTTAGAAATTTGTGTAAAAAATGAAACTACTTATTGACACTTAAAAACATCGAAATAAAACAATGTATAATTTCACAAGTGTACCTACCTATTATGTTTGAAAATGTTTATCACATTACAGTTGGTTGTAATATATATGGTGTTTGTCTTTGCATTACAGTAAAGAAAACATTTGTTACAAAGAATAATACGTCTCGGAATTTTTGACACTCGATATCTAATGTCGCGTTTCCACAATTAATCGCCAACTTATATTTTAGTCGGCCGTCACTGTCATTTGTTTTGAACGTTGGCGAGCCAATGTAGAAACGCGACATTATTGGATTGATTGAAAAAAATGTTTCCAGAGAAAATCTAAAAGCCTTAAAAGATAAGTGAAGGTTAGTGACCTAACCCGCATTAGGGTCGCGACTAGGCCTGCTCCCTCTAGTGAAATGACCTGAACCCAGCAGTAGATAGTTAGAGATTGTTACAGTACAATTTGGATAGGTAATATATAATTCATCGCAATAATTAATTTTTTTTAAATATTACGTAATAACTTTTGAGGTGCAAACACCTTAAAAAAGGGTAAATCATAGCGCTCAAAAACCACCAAGCTACCTAGCATAAGTATCAATATTATATTAGTTATAATAAATCGTATCTCACCTGTTTGACGGTAAGTATGATCTTGTCTTTGTCTATGGCAGGCGGCGCGGTCAGCTGGTCGAGGGTGACCGTCCACTCCACCTGCCACGACCCACTGGATCCACCGCCACGGACCATGTACACCTCACTAACATGTGCAAAATAATTTTATATGTATATAGGGTGGATCTGTAACTTTGAACAATAGCGAAGTGGGTTGAATGACCTATCGAAATACAACTTTGAAAAACTTTTAATTTTGGCATCGGGCACTAAGGATAAAGAGCTATTAAAATGAATAAAATTGGTTCATTGTAAAGGATCTTATAGCTTTCATCTTGTAAAAGTATTTATAGCCAAGAATAGGTTCTCTATAATATTGATTGATTGTTAGAGAAACTGTGGGATGTGTGGTGGGGTATATTTTTAAATTGTCATCTTCAATCCGTATTAAGGAAGATCAACCTTATATTTTACTATTTAGTTTCATTAGGTATTAAGACAGACAATAAAGTCATTCGTTTTTACCATCTAAAATCTGTCTATTAATCTATACAAAAACTATCTGGAATCCCAAAATAATATAACACTAGTTTACTAACGTGGTAGTAAGTAGCACGGTACAGTTGGATCTGTCCGGTATGTGTGCGTGCGCGACGTACGCGTGCGTGCTGGCGTGCGGACACACGCCGCGGGCGAGCTGCGCGCCGAGCGACGCGTGGCGCGAGTACGGACGGACGCCCTGGAACAATACAAATTACAAATAGTGTAATCGTTTTATAAAAATTAACGCTGATATCATCGAATTAGATATTACTCTCATTGCTCTTTTTTTCTTCCACTGAAATGGGCAATGGTTACTGTCGCTCAGAATATTTCGTTTTTATTTTTCCAACTCGGTTTTTTTTTTTTTATTGCCTTGTAGGCAGACGAGACGAGCCAACGGCCCACCTGATCTTAAGTGGTTACCGTCGCTCATGAACCTCTGCAATGTCAGGGAACACTGAGGGGTCGCTACCTAATAATATAAGTTTCTCTTACCTCAACCGGTGAGCAGTATCTCGGGATCCTCATCCTGGGCACCAGTCGTCCCCCGCTCCTCTCGACGCACGACTTGAGCGCGTGCATCGCTCCGTCCATACACACCTGACGAGAGAGGGACGCCCGGCTCGCTTCACGGCATATATCTGACATAACATTTACATTTTAATGCATAGGTCACATGAAAGTGCTTTAAGGTAGGTCGTAGGTAGCGGGTATGAGTGATGTTTATATTGGTTGGACATTTGCACTATTTTATAATAAGGTGAATGAATTATGTCCGTTCTTGCGTTTGGTTTACAACGGCAACAAAAAACATGCGCATGCTCATGACGGATATAAAACAAGCACTACCGAGAAAACACGAAGAAAATGCCTGCTTTAGGTATAGAGTTCTCTAGAGCGATTCAGTGACACAAGTTGTGACAAACACCTCGTTTACTTGCATTTGTAAGTGCTTGTCGGAGCTTGCCAAACATGTACCAAAATGTAAAAATAATCTATAATATAAAAATTAATCGCAAAATGTGTTGGTAAGCGCATAACTCAACAACGCCTGGACCAATTTGACCTAATCTTTTTTTAAAATGTTCGTTGAAGTTCAAGGATGGTTTTTACGGCGAGAAAAAATCGAATAGTTGCCGGGAAAAATGAAAAAAAAAACAGGTCATAGGGTTCACGCAGACGACGTCGCGGGCAGCAGTTAGTAAACCTATAAAAGTAATGTTCGTCTGAAGGGATATCATTATGTATGAAGCTAGTAGTACTGCACCTTCAGCCAACTTCAAACCACACTATTCTAGTTGTAAAAGCTAGTAAATTATGTAATAACCAAATCCTATAGTCGATCGCTCGTCAAAGTTTTGGCCTAGTGCCTACTTTGAAGCGTTCTATTGCATGCTGTTTGGACCAAAGTGCCAGAAGCTTATGATATTTACTTTCAAGCAATTACTTATTGTCATACACTTTATATTTCAACGATGTTCAACAATAATTGTATTAAAGTTCATGCTTTAAGAAAATAGCATGAAAAATGATTTCATCCCACACCGCATGGGTGTTATAAGAATAAAGATGAAGTTTGTGGAATGTGAAGTGTAAAGCTTGAAGCGAGCATTAATCTATACAAAAACATATTTTTATTAATTTACTTACTTTGTAACATAACATAGTCTTCATCTATCCGAGAGAGAGCGAAAGTAAAATGAAAAATAGTAAAAACACACAGAAAAATAAACACTATTAATTTCCTACTAAAATCTTTACACTACTTTTCAAACACGACCAAGTGAAATAAACGAGTTTCCACCAAATAAAATGTAAGAAATGCTATAAATAGCTACAGTAACAATATCATGATTCTTATTCTGGTTTCCCAAAGTGTGGAAGTCTAATTCGTTTATTTTTTGGTCGATGTCTACTCACTACTATACAGGGTGATTTGTTAAAGAAGGTACATATTGAAAAGGAGGGTGACGAGTACTCTGTTCTAATACGGATTATTACAAAAAATTGGTAAAATCATTTTTTTTAAAATCCATATTCGTCAAAACTAACTCAAACATAAACAATTTCGGCTTAAACAGTGTTGACTAATGACCTCTAGTGATCTCGCGAACCCCACACCTCCGCCACACCCATCAGCAATCGAAAAACCATCATTTTGCAAGAATTTTAGATATTTTTAAGTTGCGATTACTAAGGCATTAAGCCATATTCTTTGGTAATAATATTTTTACTGGTCGTATATAACCATCAGCTACCATGACCTTCAATATGTACCCTCACTAAAAAATCACCCTGTATAACATTATTCGATCAAAAGTTCACTCATTTTAAAGGTAGGTTCTTTCAGAAGTAAAATTAGTTGTATTATCTACAAATTAAATACACTCTACACTACTTAAATGTAAAATAAGCAGTTAATAATTAGTCTGTTAAAATTTATAATATCCAAAATACGGCATCTGCCTGCATCTCTGATGAATTTGAATTGTATAATAAGTGAACTTCGACAACACAAAATTAAAACAATAAAATATCTACATTTTTCTTAACATAATTTAATAACTAAACTAACATTGAAATATTTAACGATTGAAAACATGCATTCGAAGCAAAAAAATCTAAAATGTTGTTTAAAGTGAATAAATAAGTTTAATACCCTACGGCCTAGGTCATAGAGTTAATAAAATAAATACTAGATCTACTAGAAAGGTTCCACCAGAAATACATCTTGAAAACAAAACGTTCAAGATACCTATCAAGTATGGGCTCATTTAAAAGGGCAAGTTGAGGCATTGATTTTAGCTTCGTCAAATACCCTCTATAGCGGATACAGATGGTTTTGTTAATACATTCGCATGATTATTATTACGAACCTTGGAAAACTTGCGAATATTCATTATGTTAGTGTAAGTAAAAAATATTCGATTAAATAATGTAGGTAAACGACATCCGTGATATTCCGACTCTGTAATGATATCGACATTATGCCACCAACACACATTGGCGAATACTCACAATAGGCTATTACGCACCAAGCTAATAAAACTATAAAATTATCATACTTTGATAGATTTACGAAAAACTAAGTGATTAATATTGATTTCTACTCATAAAAACGCAAAATATATTTTATATTCCAATTTTAAAATTCGTGTTTTTTTATCTGTGCTTCGAATGTCAAAAACGCTATCCGCCATGATGGTTGTAATATGACGTCACCTCTACAGTAAACCCCTTAGCAAATCGTAGTGTTTACACCGCTGTTTACTCTGTGAGTGACGCATTTGGCGACGTTTTTGCGCCAAATTTGAAATGGCAAATTTTAGCCTAATTTGGCTAAAAAAAATTGTTCTATTTTTTTTATAGGTTTTTATGATCAAAAGATTAAATTAAAATAGAAAAATAATGGGGTGGAATAGCCTATTACCCACCACTAAGTCTCAAACCCATGTACAACACAAAATACATTAATGAAACACCACAATTACATAGTTACAAAAACTTCCAAAGGTACCTAATACCTATAGAAGTATAATTAGTTACTGTGACTAGTAATAGTTACCGAACGATGGTTTAGCGACGAGTGCGGTGAGAGCTAACGCGACGCTGGCTGAGTTGTTAGCGTCGCTTGATACCACACTTGATGGTAAGTCGTTACTTACGGATTGATCACCTGAAATAACGTTATTTATTTTAACTTTTTAAATACAAGCTTAATGTTGGTAGACTCCCCACAAGATGGACCGACGATCTGGTCAAGATCGCGGGAGGTCACTGGATGAAGATGGCGCAGGACCGGTCGATGTGGAGAGGTTTGGGGAAGGCCTATGTTCAGCAGTGGACGTCTATAAGTTGATGATGATGATGATGAAATACAAGCTTTTAAGATCCTTGGATATCATGTAGTAGTAGAGTGTTCGGTAATACAAGTAAAACGAGCTTAAACACGATGAGTTTATCTTGTTTACTGAAGGAGTTCCTATAACCACCTTCCGAATCCATTTGCGTAAAATATCGGCACATCATCATCATCATCACAAACCGGCAAATTTGTCAAATTTAGATGACTGACATAGTTACATGGTGGTCCTTCCTACTAATATTATAAATGCGAAAGTAACTCTGTCTGTCTGTTACGCTTTCCCGCTTAAACCACTCAACCGATTTTGATGAAGTTTGGCACAGACAATCTTTAGACCCTGAGAAAGAACACATTTTAATTGAAAGTGACGCAGACGAAGTTGCGCGGGCTCGCTAGTACTTGATTTATACGAAAATAATAATAGTTTTTTTTTATAAAGTAATATAATTTTAAAAAGTAAATAACATTGATATAGTAAAGGAATAAATAGGTACCTATTCGTCTCTTATTATGCTGTGGTCGCGGCATGTCCTCGAGAGTGATGGTGGTCTTGTTGGCGGAGTTCACGGTCTGACCGAGCATCGAAGACACGGTCTCTTCCAGGTGTTGGGATATCATTAGGGATTTCTTTATCGCTGTGCCCTGGGGAAGGAAGTCGTATTAAATTATGCTGTTTTTTTTTTTAAGTGTGTTTTAATTTTTTTGTAGTGTGACAGAATGCCCGAGAAGTAGCAATTTTATTCGTTTGAAAAAAAGGTTCAAATTGACTAATAAATGAGTGAACACCGTAACTATGGCTAACTTTTCAAATATAGAATCAAGTCTCTTTTTCTCGGGATTGAAACAAAAACATTTGAAAAGGACATGAAGTCACCGAGTCTAGAAACTTACTAGTTTTATAATGGCCCTGATCAGACACACACAAAAGTAGTTTCAATTGATGAACATAACCTGAAACATCGTACCATATAAGGTTCATAGTAGTCCGCATCACTAGTGGCCTCCGTACACAATGGCGAGCGCGCGAACGGGTTCCCGAGCACGCTCAGCCCCAGCACGAGCACGTGGAACTGTTGCACGAGCTGCTGCCAATAATGGCGCTGAGCTACTGATATTAGACACGAACCAGATATGGGCGCGTTTTGTACTTCCAAATATGACATCCTGCAAAAGAAAAGAAAAGATAATTTTTAATGAGGTTATAGTATTTTAAAATGTGATTTTTACACTATGGTTGGGGTATTTGAGTTTACTAAGATGCCTTTCGTACTTAAATATTGCGTTGGAAATTTTGTCATTAATTGTTTTAAATTAAACCAAACTTGGCACCATGTAACATAATAATGTCTATTATATTAACCCGATGTCAATAAAAACAGCAAAAACTACAAAGCTTTGTAATACAAAAATGGAACAAGAGAGATTACCTTAAAACAACATCCTTCATATCACAAAGCGAAGAGCCCCACGAATTAAACAAATATTCCAAAAGATCACTATTGAACAACTTAGGCCGATTCTCCTTCTTACTCCCCAGTTTCATTTGCTCAGGAGTAGTACTATACTCTGCTAGATATCCTCTAGAAGATAGACTCAAAGCTATCTTCACTGGAGACAGATGGACATATTCAAAGACTATGTTCTTCTGGCTGCTGTTCTGTGACTTGGCTGCTATGATAGGTATCGGCATGTGCACTAGAGCAAGATCTGCCCTCAGCCTCACAGCTGGCTTCTCCTCAACTTTCCAATGATTTAGTAAATCAAATACGTAGTTCACGAATCCTCTGTCCAAATTCACGCAGTACTCTTGAAGAATGACCTTCAAGTATTTGTATACATCCTGGTTTAGTGATGGTCTGTGCTGTTTTAGGGCTACGATCTCTAAGCATGGTTTGAGTTGGTTCGCCTTCAAGTCTGGCGGTAATGGCGCCGGGCAGAGTACAGTCGGGAACACAGCTTCCGACAGCTGATTGTCGATCTGTATCCTCTGGCATTTCAAGTGTAAATACGAGTATGTATCAGACTTTCGATACTGCAACCACATGCCAGGGTTGTACGTGCGCTTCAACTCAGCAAAGAACGGTTTCGTCATCTGCATCTTTTCCAAATCTAAGTGTATGTATTCTTTTAGTTCGCATTTCTTCTGGTTGTTGGTGTATTTGTCTTCAATCCACGCTGTCAGGTCTGGTGATAGTTGCTTCCATTTGTGACTGACGTTGACTTCCCATCGCGGCAAAGTATCTGTGACGCTCACATACGTTAGTTCTTTGACTCCGTGAGTGCTTTGCACACAGACAGACAAACTGACTCCAGAAAGAGACATGTAGATCTCATAATTGCTGTTTTCAGCGTTGATTCTCATCTTGTACTGATACGCGATTCTCTCGTCTTGGGCCAAAGCGAAGACTCGTTGGTATCCATCCATGTAGGAGATCCAGTAAACTATGACCTTGTCCTTCCTCATTTTCTTGGTCTTGACGACAGCTTCGGAAACATCAGCGCTGTCGGAGTCATCACTGCTGGAGGAGCAGGGTTCAGGGGACTTGGGAGTCAGTCGTTTGAGGGTGGACGATAGTTTGGAAGTCACACTGTTGGTTGCAACTAGAGTGGAGTGCTTTACTGAGTGGAAACATACTTTTTCTTCCCCGTAACTAAAAAAAAGTATTATTTTGTTAAAGATTTTGTGGCTTATTAATTTCGTTGAAAATTATGTTTTAAAGAGATTTTATCAAAATGAAGTTTGTATTTTGATACCTTTAAGAAGAAACAAAATATTGTAACAACACGAGAACATACTAAGAACCTTATTCAGCCCAAACATACCCATCTTGCTCGAACTTCGCAGCAAATCCTTGTCCTTTATTATTGTAGATGTTCCACAACAACTTCCTGTCTTTAGAAGGATCGTCCCACGTGTACAACATCGACTGATACGGACTGAGGAGAGCCACTTGACCGGAATCCATCTGTTATAATATATAATATAGAAATTGCTTCGATCAAAGCGACAGGTGAAAGGCAAACGGAGCTAAGTGTCTTGTAAGTCATTGCTTTATTCAGATTCAGATTTTTTTGTAAGTTACAATATTGTGTGAGTCTTGAGAACAGTTCTATAAGGTAGGCCGAAGGCAATTTCCTATGACAATGCAGGAGTCCAAGAGAAACGGTAGCAAATTACCAACCTTATGAAACTAAAAAATATTACAAGCAGTGGCGTTTTTTGTTGTTATCTTAACCCAGTTTTATAGGTTAGAGTATAATTATATGCAATGCATATTTGCATGTATGAACTGCACGCCACTGAATACAAGTAAACCTAAGTTTGATAAAAGTATTGCCAAACCTGATGTAATTTGAGGAAGAGATCATCGCATAAGTTGTCAATCCTGATGGGCGCGTCTCCCGCAGAGTACGGTCGGAATGTGATGGTGAACGGTCGGTCAGTACCACCGGTCACTTCTACTGTTATCGCTGACTGTAAACAAAGATATTATTATACTAGTTGTATTATAAAAGGAAGTCGGAAAGAAGGGACGATATTAACGACATCACATCAAAAATGTATGAAATTATGAGTGTTTCTTTACTGTATTATGCATGCATCATACATGTACATGTACTATTAGTTTACAGTCAAAAATCAACTTACAATTAATTATTTTTCAGATATTACTTATTCATCCTAAACCGAAATAATCTTTATCATTAACAAAATAATGCTTTTAATACGAGAAAGAAAAACATCAAACAGAATTCAATGTCCACGAAATACATCGTCAAAATTAAAACCTGATTACATTGACATAAACTTTTGCTTGTGAGTAATTACTCAACACCTAATATTATTGTAACCGTTCAAGAAAGTGTTACATCGCTCAACATAATATTATATCACGTGTGTTTACACAGTCCGCGTACACTAACTAAATTAACACCATCTCTCCAACTGTTATAAGTACTTGTAGTTGGACACTTTCACTCAGTTTCCGAGTCGTGATCCAGCAAACATGCTGCCGAGACTAATATTAGCTACGTTGGTGTTATGTGCGGTTTTAGTTGTTGTTTCTGGGGAGAGAGGCTACTGCAAGAATTGCTTCTTCATCCCAAACAGGAGGATCAAACGTGGGAAGTACCCGAGTCCATCGCAAAGGTTTTACAGTCGACCACCAGTCAGCTTTCCTCACATAGGAGTGTATTCCTACACCCCACCACCGAACTATATGGCTGAAGATGACCCACCGTACCCAGGACCTCCTGCCTCCAGACCTTACAAGGTTAGTAGACGCCCAAGCGAAGGTTTGGGAGACGAAGACATTAACAATCTAATGAAATACCTAACTAAACAAGATCTGGACAAAATTGTTGATTTCGCTAACGGCCAAAAGCAGATTCGACCGAATGATGAGTATTTTAAACAAGAAAATAAATTAAGTGTTTATAAAGTTCAAGGGGACAATGAAATTTTGGGTCAGAATTACGAGGAGCAAAAATTAGCAAACAATCTATTTAAAGCGAATGTACAATATGTGACTCCTGAAGGTACTAACAGTGCACACAAAGAACAAATAGAATACACTGAGATAGCCAATTACGTGACAGAACCAACACAGCACCTCAATCCAGAGACATACAAATACAGTCCTCTGGAAAGTGAACCAAGGATAGTAAACCAACCAAATCATGGAAAAAATCCAGATCAGTACAATTCTGAAACTAAAAATGATGCAAACAGTTTTTCAGAAGAAGATTATATGCCAAAACCTCTCAATTTGAGAGAAGATCAAGATTATTATGGAGCTTTCACGAATAATGGGCCTAAAGTGGTGCCGTCTGACATTAGTATGTACAAAGTTGAGAATTTTGGCGAACTACCGCTTATGAACTACAACTCGAAATTAGATTCAGTTAGTTCATATCACGTACCACACTATACGGTAAGTGTTACTAATAAAACTAAAATAAGTAAAAATATTATGTTAAATAGGTACCTAAATCAGAAGACAAAACCAACTCCAAAACATATGAGATACTTGTAATCAAAAGTTTGGAAATATAAAAAATATTTCTAAAATGATTATCTCTGAATCAGTTATTGCTTTAACATAAAATTAACGCTGATTGTATTATTATGGTTCCAATAGCCATTTCGATGAATTCATTCATTCATTCAATCGATTAAAAGCTTCTATAATCTAATAAATCAATCACAATTTTCAGGTAACAACATCATCAAAGCAATCATCAGGGTCATCATCACCAGCTAAAGGTCCACCAGTAGAACCAGCTCCTCCAGCTTCAGTAGCCAAGGAGCAGAGTGATGCACATTTGAAGGCCACCAAGATTTGGTCGCACAAGTCCAAAGGTGCAGCTTACTATTTACATGAAGATGGCACATTGTCTTTAGAAAAACCTGGGCCTCCTAAGAGGAGTTATGGCCACGCTTAATATCCAAAGATTTGATAGTTTATAGAATATTTAATAAAGATTTAATTTATTGTTTTACCTATTGTTTTATTTTTATAATTTTACTAAAATACTTTGCAATAGGTACCTGATCAAATCAGTATTAGATAAGTCTTGAAAATCAAATTCCTTTTGTCTTTCTGTATTTTTTTGCAGTCGTGTATAATTTCTCTGAAGCTTTAGGTAACTAAATAATGAGTTCATTAACAAGAACAAAATATTATATCTTCGCTCACCCTCTTTCATTAACCTTACCTTAACAATACTCTATATAACCTATACCTATATAAATGTAGTATACCTATATAACAGTAGTATACCTATATAACTGTAACCTATAAACTCACTCAAATGGGATAAACCAAAAACACTCACCCCTTTGTCCATCCTCAACACCGTAACATGGTTCTTCGTGATCGGGAAGTGTTGTGAGACAACATTCGAGTCTCTGTACTTGCAGTGCATGGACATGGAGTCAGTCTGAGGCCAGAAGGCGGTGCACTGCTGAGGAGTCAGGTCGAACCAGAGGTCGGCTGCCTCGTTCTCCTCCATGAAGCGAAGGTGACGCTTGGTGTCGTTGTACACGAGGAAGTATGGTAGCAGAGTCACGATCTTTGTTAGTTGAGGACAGAGCTCTGATAGGCTTACCTAGGGTATAAGAAATTAATTTTGATTAAAAATCGGAGGAAATTGAAAAGTAAAAATAGATTACTATTGTTACTTATATTAGTACAGTACAAGGTCTTTCTGATGGTGAAGGAGCTGACGGTTCGGTATTATCCCTAAAATTGCAGAAGTCCATGAGCGATTATAGCCATTTTCAACCATACGCCCCGTTAACTCATCTACATGCATAAAATTATTACATCTGGAATCAACATCATGAACAACAGAATGAAACCAATTTAAAGTGCACCGATCGCGCGTAACTACACGATATTCTGGCGTTAGTGTACCGATGACACTCAATTCGTTTAACACACTAATAAAATATTACATACACATAAGTTCTTTAAAATTTCACTTTGTTATTTCTGATGTTGAATCAAAATATCGTGTTGTTACGCGCGATCGGTGCACTTTAAATTGGCTTCATTCAGTTGTTCATGATGTTGATTCCAGATGTAATAATTCTATGTCTACATGTTATTAAAAATACATTGCGGGGTCGAACAAGACAACGTAGCTTTCTTCTGGTCTTTACACTTTGGAGCCATCACGGTGGACACTGCCCACATAACAGTTACCACCTTTACTGACATTCATCCGTTACCTAGTCCTCTTCCACTACTAAGAGTATGTAATTACGGTGTATCCTAGCTACACAGAAGCTACTTACATTCATCAGTATCCTATAATTAGTCCTCCTCTCCGTATGAGGACAGACGACCAGCCCCGGCACCCCGGCAGCCAGTCTGCACGGTCGCGACCAGGCGGAGAGGTGAGCCCGGAACCGTACGCGACCTCCCCCGCGGCGACGACGCCACCCCCCCGCGCTCTCTGACCAGAGGAGAGGCTCCTCTGATAGCTCGTATACTGTCTCTGAATGACTGGTCTGATGAGACAAATGAAGAAGACTAGATTTATGAATAAGGCCTTCGCATGGTATGCAGAAAGCATACTTAATGTTAAGATGACACTTGGTTATTAAGTTTATCGAATAACATTGCAAAGGTTATATATAAACTAGAGAACTAATAGGTATTTTGGAATCATCATATCTACAAGGGCAAGCGTGGTGGACTATGCCTAATCCCTCTTCTGAGGGGAGACCTGAGCCCAACAGTGGGCAGTAATGGGTTGGTACAGGATACAGGATATCTACAAAACGTCTTCGTATCTACTGCTTAACATGAGGTTTTCCATGCTTTTTTGTGTTTTTCTTTAGTTGGGCTACATCATCGAACTTCCTATCGCCCCGCAGTTGATGTATGTGGGGGATAAACCACATTAAACCAAATAAACGTCTGAGGTCAGAACCCAGCATGTGGGCTTGCAACAAGTTATCACGTTATCGTTAATCCATCTTGAACACTAAATTCACATTACGTCGCCAGCTAAAACCTATTACTGCTTACGCTCCAAAGTCCAGCTGAGGTCAGAACCCAGCACGGGATTATATGTGCACGCTAAAGCCTACGTATATCTCTTAGGCTGCGTTTCCACCAGAGATGTGCGAGGATGCATAGCGAGGGATGTGTTTGTAAAGAACCAATAGGATCGCTTCATTTACCTTGCCTCGGTCAGCACAGCTCTGGTGGAAACGGCTCAGCGGAGCTAGATTTTTGCGCATACAAAACAAGCGCGGGATGTGTACGAGGGAAGTGTGCGAGGAATGTGTGTTGAGAAAGATGTGTTGCGAGGTTTGCGCATACTGTCCATAGACGGAGTTTGTTGGAAGTAGAAGTGCGCAAAATAGATAATAATATGGATAATTGGAAAAAGAAAATACTTTTATATTTAACAATTTGTGATGAAGAAATGGAAACTCCGTATGAGTTTATTAGTTCTATAATTTTGAGCAATAGAAGAAGACACATTTCACAGCTTCGCAACGCATCCTCGCGCCACACATAAATGCGCATTTTCACAGCTCCGCTACACATCCTCGTAGGCACATTATCATCGCACAGCTTTGGTGGAAACACCCACACATTTTCACAGCACAGCTAGACATCCTCGCACGACACATTTCCATCGCACATCTCTGGTGGAAACGCAGCCTTACCCTGATCTGCAGCGGCAGGCCAGTCTTGTTGATGAGCCAGTGCTGCGCGTGCAGGAACAGCTCCCAGCAGTCAGCGCGACGCACCACCGCGCGCACCGCGTCACGTGACCTGGACACCTCCACCTCGCCGGACTCGTTGCAGAGGGTGATGTTCTTCTCTTTTAGATCTGGTTAGGTTAAACGAGGTTTTAGAATAGGTAGGTAGGATAACGGTCCCATATTGCAGTTTTATGAGCGGCGGTAACCGCTTACTATTAGTTCGTAATCTCTATCTATTTTGCAATGAAAAATTAAAGATAAGAATGATTTTGACTATTGAACACAATCAATACTTTCGGATGTATGTGAAGTCCCCAATCCGCACTGAGCAAGCGTGGTGGACTATGCATCAGTGGGTGTTAATGCGTTGCTATACCTAGTACAGTTCAGTGATTTTGACTGTCTTTGGTTCAGTTAACGGTAAAAGGAAGGATCCAGGATAGGAAATCAAACAAAATTTACTAATTAATGACTGAATCTACTACAATTTCCTAAACCGTCGTCCAAAAAAGAACCAATAAAACTATTTCACTACAGAAACTTTCCACACAAAATATCCGGCTCGAAGGACCAAGATCATTCATTTCATATTAAACTTCTTCATCATTAACCTACCTGACGATAAGGTAAAAGAGCCAGTCCACTCGGTCCCCTGATAGAGGAGTTTGACAACTATCTTGTGAGGTTTGTTCAGCTCCATGGTGTAGACGTGGGTCCTGTCGCCAGCTTCGATCCTGGCGCTCCATGCTGTGTCTTGGCAGCTTACTTCTAGCGCGTGAGGAAGCCGGTTGTATATGGCTAAGGGAGGGACTACTCGGAGGAGGTAGTTTGGGATGAGGCGGTTTATTTTCGGGGATTGACAACCTGGGGAAAAGAATTAGTTTATTTCGTTCTCTTGATAAATTGTTATGTATTGTGAATTATTATTTACTAGTGGACTCGTGCTTCGTCTGTGTCACAAAAAGAAGGGTTCAGTGACCCTTTGCGATTGAAGCATAGAAAAATATGCTTATTCCAGAAACATTCAAATCAGTCCACTCAAACTAAACTTATGGAGGAAGAGACAGGAAAAACAGGCGAATTAAGTACGTGAAGCACTAACTGCTTTTTTACACTATTTTTACCTTCAACAGTAAGGATCCTCATGGCGAATATCATGTCGTCTTCGTTCTGGTCTATAGCGGGACACACCATGTCGCGAGGAGTCCCCAGGTCGTTCGCCAGCTCCATCCACCAGATACCCTGACTCGCTGTCTGGTATCTCCTGAAATTCAACTTATATGTTGAATTTCTTCAAACACTCGCAGTTACTCTCCATTTTTAGAGACACTACGGAGCCGCTACGTTCAGCCTACCTTTAAGGACTTTTTCAAGCCTCGTTTGAAGAAGGACAAGTCATAGAACTCGGGAAACACCGAAGGGGGTTTAAATCAGAAAATGATAGGATACTCCTGTAGACTATTATTTACACAATTATTCGCTCATTGATGTTTGATATTTGTGTAATTAGTTGAATTCGGAAAGGTGAAGAAGCGCTATCTTAAGAAGTTATAGGTATTGTGTGACTTTAGTTTATTAGGGTTTTTTTGACATCATCATCATTATAATCAGTCTATAGACGTCCTCTGCTGGCCATAGGCCTCCCTCAAACCTCGCCAAACTGAACGCTCCTGCGTTAGGCTAAGTACACAAAGGAGATTTTTTTATTAATACAGAAAAAATATGAAAACATCAAGATAATCTTCTTTCGATCTGTGGAACCTAATAACAATACGTTCATCACTGAATTGAAAATAAGTTAGAGGTAATTCGGAAGAGTTCTAGAGTTTATAGAGTAATAGACGATTACGATAAACGACGCGTCCTGTAATAGACCCACAGGTCCATTTTGTGTGAGGTCTGCCTATACCTCCCATCCTTTTCTCCATCGACCATCCGTTACACGCACAATTTCCTGCCCATGGCCACTTCAAAAACATTTTATAGATTTCTAAAGCAATACTTACTCAAAATTGGAAGGTAATAAGAACAGTTTACAATGATATGCGATGTACAGTGGTACATTGTAAGTGTCTTGTGGCGCGATCACACACAACCTCATCTTGTCATCGAAGGGGTTCTTTAGGGTTCCCATGAGGTCCACGCCTACTGCTTCCAAGTCTGTCTTCTTGTAGAACAGTTCTAAGGCGTAGGCTGTTTCGTTTCGGATCTGTGATAATAATATTTATATTTATCGTAGTATTTAATATTTAGGTAAGGTACAAAACTATTCTTGAAATAAAATCAACAACTACTGCACGCCATAAAATCAAGAGCGGGTTAAGTCCCCATTAATAATTTAGCTCTATGTAGTTGGTATTCAGTTTCTATTACCTAGCTAGTATTACAAAAAGGAAAACCATCGACTTCCATAAGAAATAATGTCGAGAGTCTAACGAAAAAGAATGATCGAAATCGCTCCATAAATTACAAAATCTTGTCCGTCAAAGAGGAACCAATAGAGAATTAACTAACTGTACAAACTGAAGTGCATTTTTGACAGTATTTTTACCTGCAAAGGAGACCTGACGACAATCCTCCTAATGTTATATTTGGAAGTCCTCTCGACAACGACATAGTAACGAGTGCCGTTCTTGCTCGGGTGTAGCACGTGAAGCTTTGTCGCTGTTCTTTGAGGACAGAGAATCTAGAGAAATATGAAACGATACTAAATACTTTTACCTTCTTATATTATAAGTAACGTCTTCACCAATTTGGCTAATTTTAGTTCCAGGAAAGGTTTATACGGTGAAAGAATTGCCGGGAGTCTTAATATGTGACGCAGACAAAACTGGGCGAAGACCGGATTCTTACCATGATTTTTAATTATTTGAGTGGTCTAGATATCTCGAAGTTCTTGCAAACATCATGATTACGACAAAAAATGGTACATAATCTCAAATAATCAAAATATTGGTAAGAACTCGTTTGTTTTGCATGAAACTGATGTGAATTACCACGAGTATTTAAATAAATCGATACCGTGTGTGTCGTGATGTGAGTACGAGTTCCAGTGGTACTACCCGAAAGCGAACGAGAAAGAGGGTAGACGGATTTGTTTGCTCTTAAATCGACCCGCAGTATCCAGTCTTCTCGTGATCATGACGTTTGCAACAACGTTGAAATATCGAGTCAACTCAATTAATTAAATATCGTGGTAAGAACCCGTTGAAAATGCATGAAAGTATTAAATAAATCGATACTAAATAATCCGTCATTTAGAAACAGCGACCATTTTGTTCCAATTTTCATTAATTAGCAAATCGGAACACAAAAAACAAAATAAATCTCAAAGTTCAGTCTCCTTTTACGCGTATATCATTATCTAAACTTGTGATACCATTTGAAATGGATTTTTTCAATTTTATCGAGACAGTTTATTTAGTAGGTACAGTCTCAAGAATTAAAATTGGTCATGCATTTCAAATATTTACTTCAATTTAGGTTTTTAAATCCGGAAACTAGGTCAATACACGCAGAGAAAATATTTACATTACACTTTTGTAAATTTAAACTACAACTGATAAAATAATGATTCTCAAACACATTGTTTTCGCAAAAAACAGTTTATATAGAAAGTCGTTTACCGTAGTCGTTTAGTCGTTCCAAGTACTGAGACAAGAAGCCACAAAATGAAGACTTCAATTGTAAGTAACTACAATATTCTTTTCTTAAATTGTTAATGAATCTTCCACATTGTAGCAATCGCCATTTTGGACCAATTTTCATCAACACTTAATTAATAACAAACTCAACTAATCCTACTTTCAAACATAATATAGGTACAGTCGAAATTAAAGTCCAAGGGAAACACAAAATATTTTAAGTTATAGAGGTTTCAAGTTATCAAGGGTCTATGTTAGAACATCAGAGTTCTAGGAAGGGAAAATATAACTAAGTTTTTGAAGTTATACAGGTTTTTAAGTTATCGAGGTTCTGCTGTACATCAAAATCGGTTCATCCGTTAGAGAGTTAGGATAGACATACGCACGTTTTTCGTCGGGGATTAAAAACCTTTTTTCCTGTTTCAGTTGGTGATATCACTTAGTTTGCTGCTCATAACCTCGCAAGCAGTTCTAGCTAAATCTAGGTAACTTTGAGTGATCCTAACATAAACTGTACACGATTTAGAACTGGGCTGAATAGATCTTTCTATTTATGAAAATTAAGTCTGTAACAAAACGATTTGACACAAACATATCCAGTGCAACAATTTTATCACAGTTTTATTTGATTCAAAAGAAAATACTTATATATTTTTAATGCCAATATGGCGACTTAATGGTAAGTTAGTGGTGATCCTCTGGTCCTAAGTGGCAACCAGACCTCTGTCTACGCTACAAATAGCCCGTGTCCTAGTGGCTATTTGGAACGAAGTTCCTTATCGCGCGTTATCGAAAGGGGACTAGACGGAAATTCTTATGAAAAAGTTGTCACGACACTTTTTTGTTTTAGATGATTATCGCTAGATGGCGCTGTGATTAAAATCTTTTAAAACAATTCCTTATTTTCTTTATATGATTAATGCTAGATGGCGCTGTGATTAAAATATTTTATAAAACAATTCCTTATTTTGTTTTATATGACTAATGCTAGATGGCGCTGTGATCAAAATATTTTATTTAAGTTATAATAAAATTTTATTACAATTCCCTTATTAATTAATCGAAAGGAACTTCGTTCCATCCGGGTGTCCATTGATACCTCTCAAGTTTTTTGGGTAGGTATTTGAGGTAAATTTAATACTTTGTTCATAGTTCTCCTGATATACCCAAACTCTGAAATGCAAACCAGGCTGAGTAGCGAGGCTTAACGGATCCCTTCATTTAAAAAAACTCAGGCCAAGGGTCCTCTTAAGGCTTAATACCATTTGCTATAAATTTACTAATTTTTTGCAGTGGTGCCGAGACACCAAACATATCTGAAGAAGACGAAATGGATTCTGAAAATTCTTCAAAACCTCAGTATGTATGGTTTTTTACTTTTTTTAGGTACATTATGTTACATCACTTACACTATTACTAAACGGGTTCTTACCACGATTATTTTACCGGCAAACGAACGAGAAAGAGGGTAGACAGATTTGTCTGCTCTTAAATGACCTACCCGCAGTTCTTCAGTCTTCCCGTGATCATGGCGCTTGAAACAGTGCTGAAATATCGGGACCTCTCAATTAAAAATAATCGTGGTAAGAACCCGTTTAGTAATAGTGTAAGTGATGTAGATAACCGCGAGTGTTTAAAGAAATTCATTACATTATGTTACCTCATACAGCGATCTATTTGCGGTAAATTAGCAAGAAAATTCAAAATGTTTTATCTATATTTTTTTTGCGAAAAGATCAGGCATAATTTTAGTTCTTAATTCTAAAATTACCAAGATGTTAAAATTCATTATTTGTTTGTGATTTTATAGGGCTGAAACTGGAGTACAGTCAGAAAAAGGAGGCACTCAAACAGCATAAAGAAAGTGATGGCACTTCTTTAATTTTGGAAAACATTTACAATAATTTCATCAGTATCATTGTTATTAAGTTCCACCGCTAAACATAATATCATATCATTGAAAACGATGAATACGTTAAACAATTTAATCGATTTTAATGCGCACAGTATGGAGTTGATATAATACAATATTTAATCACTTATATGTATTTTTTTTTTTTTATTGCGTGATAGATAAACAAGCCTACGGTCCACCTGATGGTAAGCGGTCACCGTCGCTCATGAACCTCTGCAATGCCAGGGCAATGAGGGGCTGTTATCTATCGCCTACCGATACAGGTCATTTCTTAAACCTCGTTTAAAGATTTAATCTAACCAAAATTGTCAGTGCTTGTGTTATACACATGAACCTTCCTATTGAATCACGTTATCTATTAAAAAACCGCATCAAAATCGGTTTTATAGTTTTAAAGATTTAAGCATACACATAGGGATATAGTGACAGAGAAATCAACTTTGATTTATTCTAGTACTGCTACCCGCGACGTCGTCTGCGTGAACTCTATAAACCGGATTTTATCTTCATCCCTTTTTTTCACAATAAAAGGTAACATATATCCTTTCTCAGGTTCAAAAGATTGTCTGCGCCAAATTTCCTAAAAAACTGTTTAAGCGGGAAACAGACAGGCAGAGTTACTGTTGCATTTTTAATATTAGTCATAGAATTATTACATCAGTTCATGATGTTCATTCAGAATTTGGTGTAGTTCGCACGATCGGTGTACTTTAAATTGGCTTCATTTTATTGCTCATGAGGTTGATTCCAGATATTATAATTCTATGATATTAGTAGCGATTGGATACTTACGCTCAAGTTGTCGAAGTCATGCATCTTGATGGTGAGTGTGAGGTCTGTCAGCTTGTCGTGGAGGGTGTGCGGCGAGGCGGGGGGAGGGGGTGACGCCGCCACCGCCCCGGGGGGTGTCACCACGCCGCCCGGGAAACCACCCTCGAAACTAACGGACAGGAGGGTATTTATTAACTGAACCTTCCTAAATTTAAGGTTTTGGAAGTCATATCTTGTGTTTAATTATTTATGTTATTTTAATATTCCAGAGAAACTTACAGCTAACACTTATTTAATTAAAACTATGTAATTTAGATAGCCAATTAAAAGTTTCTACAGGTAAATTTTGAAATAGAAATAGAAAGTGCTTCACAAGATATGTGATACTGCACCATTTGATATTGATTCTGATCGTAAATGGACCTTCGCAATGTAAGGGGACACTAAAGGGCCGCTACCTAACGTTAAGGAATTTCGTTAGGTTTTGTTTGAAGAAGTATCAACTGTATTGTATTACTGCACCATTTTGTACTTTTAAACTTTCCGGATTTCGCCATACAGGTCCCAGTTTATTTTTGACTCAAATTGCAAGAAGGTATACATTTTTTTGAACTAAACCACACTGACATTTTTTTCCGCTACACATGGGGTCGTGTGGGTGACACGATGCACTTTAAGTTTTTTTATTTATTAATGAATTTAATGATCCACCAACAAGACTTACACCAAAAAAGTATATCTGTTTTACATATCCCATCTTCACCTCCGTCAAAGCTACACCTAAACTAAAAGAAAGTAATTACAACTCTACAGTGACTCACCAGTTCCACTCATCTGTAGTACCGTGATGGTCGAGCCTCGGTTTAGGAGTATCATCCAACAAATCTGCTGATGAAGTGTCACAACCTTATAGGAAATTATTACAAGATTAATGCTTGAAAACCTGTATTGATAGATATGTGAAGACAAGGTGTTTTATTGTCTCCCGCTTTTCCGAGTTAAGGGAAGTCGAAACTCATGTATTTCCTACTCCTTCTATCATCTTCTGATTAACTTCGTTGCGGGGCCCAAGACAAGTTAGCTTTCCCTCGGGTTTTCCTGGGCTTCACTGCTCAGAGTCATTACGATGGTCGCCGCTGTGGATCCCACATAGACAGGAGTTACAGTGGTGGGAGTGAGAGGTGGGCCAATACCCGAAAGATATGTGAAGTCCCCAACCTGATACCTGATCTCTCCACTGAGGGAACCCAGCAGGTCTAGCAGTAAATCCATAATCACAGAAGGAAGGAATACATTTATAAAAATACCCTTAAAGGATTCAGCAGTAGTTTTATTTGCCGAAAAACCTTGGTGTTCTCGAAGCAGTCCCTGTTTAAACTAGTTTCAAGAAAAGGTTTGCTGATGGTGATGGATAACCATAACAAAGACTCATAAACAAAGATAACCAAAAATCATCAGGTAGATCAACCACTTTCATCATAATCTGCCCTGCTATAAAAAGAGTCCCAGAGTGGATTGTATGAGCTGGTAATTCTGTAGTACCTGGTGTACTAGGCCTGCTGGTGTCCACATCGTAGTCTGCTATGGCGATAACCCTATCGTTACCAGCCAGGTCTGTCTCGGAACGAGTCTTCAGGTGGACTGTGGATCCTGGACCTGAAGGCATTTAAACCGGTTAATATTTACTATTATAATTTAAGGATCGGTGGCAATGAAAATGATACTCAACCCAACCTTTTTCATTCATATAATATCTTTGCAACCCTTACCTTTAAATTTCTTGAAACACTCGCGGTTATCTACATCACTTACACTATTACTAAACGGGTTCTTACCACGATTATTTTTAATTGAGCGGAAGCTATCCTGAATGTGGAATCCAGTGTTAGATGAAAATAAAGCCAAAAAATCTACCTAGTTTTGAGACGGCAGCCGATACTGTCAGTGTGGTATGTCGAAATATGAGTTCGAGTTCCAGTGGTACCGGTAAACGAACGAGAAAGAGGGTAGATAGATTTGTCTGCTCTTAAATGACCTACCCGCAGTTCCTCAGTCTTCTCGTGATCATGGGACCGCTCAATTAAAAATAATTATGGTAAGAACCAGTTTAGTAATAGTGTAAGTGATGAACACATGTCCTTCCTTACCTATGTCGTTGCACAGCACTGTTCCGCTGTCAGCTACTATAGCAGTGACGACGGCCGTGCGGTCAGTGCAGGCGCTGCCGAGAGCCAGCAGCGCTCTGGCTCCGGCTGGACTGATGGTCACATTCAGCATGTCTTTGGCCTCTAACGTGATATATGTACAGCTCTTCTCAACAAAACTTTCCGTTTCGAGACCGGAATCTACGCTGTTTTCTCGAACCGGGTCCTGTTTAAGATAAAAGAGATAATTTTTAGTTTTTGAAATGGTAGAAGAATGGACAATGGTTGAATGAAGATTTGTGAAAGAGGGAGATCACGTAGACCAAGCGCCAAGAAAGATCTATAGTGATCCACGCGTCCCGCACGGAGACGTCCCCAAAGAGTCCCATAATATGAGCCTTTCTAACACTTATGAAAACTTAGGTACCGATCACTGTACATTACTGTTCATATAATTAAAAAAGTATTTAATGTACAGTACTAACCTGTAAAGTAACACTTTTCCTCTCAACCTCCTTCTTAACTTTAACATCTCCATCAATGAACGTAACCGCTTTGTCCTCGTCGTCATGATCACTGACTTCCACTTCGCTGTCTTCATGAGCTGATGAATCATCATCATGCGTCAGCTCTTCAGCACTGGAGTCACTGGGTGGATGATAAAAAGCTGATGTCAAAAATACCTAATCGACCAAGCTGGAGTTTTTAAAGTATTTGGAACTGGCTAGCTAGCTAGAATTATGTATGGATACAAAATGATATACCTATACTAAAAACTTCTTGTTTGAGGTAAGTAACCCAGAACCTATTTATTATTTCACAACAACTAACATCTCCTCAATTCTATCAGTCTTTAGAATTAGATGTCTAGATGTCTCTTTTTCGAAAAGTTGGCTTATGGCTATTAAATGTAAAACCGTTTCCTAATAAACTTACTCAGTAAACAAATGTCCAAAAGCAGTTGTCAGTTTATCCATAAGTCCGCTTTCATTATCAGAATCCGACTCATCCCTATCCAGAGCTCCCAGGAAGGACATGTTCCCAGCGCTGAAGTCCACATTGTAATGTTTACTGTCTCTCCCCTGAGGGTTCCTGATGAACGTCATTTCATTATCTGTATCTCCTTCGTCAGCTGAAGTCTCGGATTCGAAGCCAGATCTCTTTTTGGTTTTCTTGAGTTTTGCAGGGAATGGAGAGTCAGATTCTGTTTCTTCAGATGTTTCTAGGCGTGAGGACATGGGGTAGGCTTTGGACTGGAAGTCGAAATTTTATGTTAATGTTGATGGATAAAGTTGTTTTTAAACAAGATCATCAGGAACCGACGTGTTACCATCGCTTATGAATTTCTACAATTTCAGGGGACAACTTTAAGGACCTTATGGACTTTCCTCAACCTTACATTGAAAAAGAACAAGTCATCTAGCGAAATCTTGTGCTTCTTACGTGGTTTCAAAACCAAACGAAAATCTAAATTCTTTTACACATCTGGTTCTCTATTTATTCTCCAAAGAAACTATTTTCAGATAGGCTCCTGAGTCTTTATAGCTATGAGTTTGAACATGGGTATAAAAATTTCACTATCGATATTAAAATGACTTCAATCAACAAGAAACTGTGTGGATTAAAAGTTCAAATTTTGCACAGTTACCCCATACCTGAAACACCGTAGCCTTAATCTCCCAAGGTTTGTAGATATTCTCGTCCACAACAACCGGTTCAATGATGGGCTCCCACACGTCCAGTCGTTCGTTGTAGCAGGTCGCGTGAATGGAAGCCGAGGCGGTGCCGTGGAATTGAGATGACCAGTTGTATAGAGACACATCAGTTGTTAGCTGAAGAGAGAATAGAGGGATTGAAGATATATATAAATCAAGTGCATTATATTTTCCAAGTAAATTTGATGAGACCCCAAAACGACCTTCAATTGAAAAAGAATCATTTGAATCGGTGTATTTGAACTAAAATAATGAGAGGACAAACATTTTTTTTTATTGCCATGTAGGCAGACGAGCCAACGGCCCACCTGATAGGAAATGGTTACCGTCGCTCATGAACCTCTGCAATGTCAGGGGACACTGAGGGGTCGCTACCTACGACCTAACTTTAAGGACCCTCCTCAAGCCTCGTTTGAAGAAGGACAAGTCATAGCGCTCTGGGAATACCGAAGAGGAGAGCTCATTCCATAGCCGGATGGTGCGTGGCAAAAAAGTGTTCCTGAAACGAACCGTGGGTGACCGTGGTGGTTCTATATTTATACAGGGTGTTGGTGCCCGGTGAAACAATACTACAAAACATTTACACATACTTTTGAAACGGAGATGATCACTTTATTTTCCCATACAAAGTTGAAAAAATATTATTTTGTATTATTTTTGACAACCCTATCCTGACCTACATTCAGCGTGCTATATCTATTTTCACGAACACAGGCACATGTATCCTGTTTAGAATGTGATTTTTGTCCCGTGTATTATTACAATATTCTATGATACAGGAGGTGACTAGCCAGCTTAAGTCTTTAGCTGTTGGTGTACGTCAGTACGGTAGGGTTGATCACGCACTAATTAACACGTAGTTTTGATTAGTTATAACTTATGATATATTATGCCTAGGAAACTCAGACTTGGTGGATGGCTTTTACATCAAGTATACTATTTGCTGTGAAAGTATTGTTTCATCGGATTTTAACACCCTGTATATTTACAGTCCATTTGATAACCTCAGCCTTTTAGAAAATATTTTTCCTTGTATAACTGTAACTTTCGGTGGGGTAATAGTAATCAAATCCCACCGTTTCCAAACCTCCATTTTAGCACCCCCAATTCAACCACCATTTCCTAAATCCAAAAAACTGTCATCCATTTCACCTCACCTTGGCCATAATGACAGGCAATCTCTTCGCATGCTCCATCTCAAACAAGATCCTTATACTGGACACGGTCATCTGGAAGGTCTCCGTGGGCTTGGCTCCGGAGTACTGAGGCTGGATGTAGCTATCATCAGGCTGCAGGGTCACGTAGGGAGTCAGCTTCCGAGGAGACCAGAGATCCTCGTCCTGCTTCTCTGCTTTAGGATTGTAGGTTGCAAAGTTGAAGAGTTCTTTCTCGTCAGGGATTGATAGTTCTGTTGTTATTTCTTCGATTATGTCTGGAAAGGAGGGGAGTAAAGGTTGTGAACTTGAACTTTTCTAATCAGTATTATTAGGTGATGAGGCATCTTGTATAAGTGATTAATTTTTGGGATCTAAAAGTTTGACCTTTTTTTTATTGCCTCGTAGACAGACGAGCTGACGGTCCATCTGATCGTAAGCGGTTACCGTCGTTTAGATAGAAAATAAATTATTATTAAAAAGCCTTTAAATGGATGCTAATAAAATCCTGCACATAATCTAGCAGTAAAGTGGTAGATCATAGGTCTATCTTGTTTAGTGCAGATTTCCTATGGCTACCTTCATACCCCTTCATAAGATCACCTCCATGGTAGCTGTATATTATTGCATTGCACTTTGTAACCCAGAAACCTGTCAAATTCTACTCGAAAGACTTAATTCGCTCATCATCGGGAAAGAGTGCCTTGGGCGTAACGCGTCGCGCCGTCCCTCATAACCCCGTGCTGGGTTCTGGCCTCAGCCGGGGTTCGGACGCTGAGTGTGAGCGGTTGGAGGTTTTAGTGTGGTTCAACTCCCACATACCGGATCCGGGGATTTCCTCCAACAAAAAAAAAAATATATATCATCTCTCTACATAGAGCATTTTCTGAAACTCACCAACAACAGTGTGCACAGTAGTAGCGGCGACATGTAGCTCTATCTCCGACATCTTGAGTTGAACCATCACTCCCTCCTCAGGGTTCTTGTATATCTTCGAGAACTCCACGTCACATGGCTTCAGCACCGTTTGTGGAGGAAGGTTCTTCAGCTGAGACTGGAGCTTTGACATCATCTGGGAAACCAAGTTTGAAGTCAGAAATTCTCGACAGTTGTCTGTAGGTTTAAAGAATTTGAAGATTTTTGATACAGATTCTGTTCTCCAAATAAATGTGAAAAAGGAATGGAAAAGAAGAAGATGGGGTTTTGTTATAGGGTTCCAGGACGGTAAACTTAATTTCATAAATTCATTATTATCCACTCATCTGGGGACTGCGTCAAAATTGGTTTATTTACATAAAATATGTCAAGTCTGTGACAGGAACCAAAATTGAGACGTTACGTTAGTTCTGAAACTTGTTTGTTTACGTTTTTATTTATTTTATTTATTTATTTATTTATTTCAATCAAATTGTAGATCATATTAGGCAATTACAAAAATTCATTAACTTAAATTAAATTACATTTATTATGCTAACTAAAATAAAATACTATTAGTTAAAGAGGGACACATCAGTTGTTTGTTTGTCAGTATATGGATCCTATCACAATGATTCATATACCGACAGTCAAACCTCTCTGCGAATACTCCCAGAATGATATTAGGGCTGCCCCGCACCCTGCGCACCAGAGATGTACATCGCTTACGTATAGTTGTGAAAAAGCAATCTACACGCATCTCTGCGAACATCTCCGACGCACTGCAGCGTCGAGGCAGCCCCAACAGCACCCTGAAAGCATTATTGTATTGTACACGGAGGGCATTGTACTGTTTTTGGGTATACGACACCCACAAGCTGCTCGTGTAGAATGACGTGCAAAACGCTCGAAACAGTGTTAGTTTAACAGCTGCAGAGCATCGAGCAAACCTTCTAGCAACCATATTGGCCCTCACAGACAATGCCCTCCGCTCCCTCTCTATGTCAGCGTCATCCTTCAGATTAGTGGTAACAAGATGTCCGAGATATTTGAATTGCTTTACCCATTTTAATGCCGATCCGTTTAGCAGCAACTCAGGTATGGCATCTGGTGAACCTCGACCCCTAGCCCGAAAGACGACGCATTCACTCTTTTTAACATTATAAAGTAAACCATGCGTGCATGCATACCGCTCACAAATATTTAATAGTTTTGACAAACCACAAACAGAGGCGCTCAATAGCACCATATCGTCTGCGTAGCTGATATTATTGACGCACACTCCGTCTACGTGACAGCCAACGCGAGTGCCACTGAGCTCCTCTATCAGCGCGTTCACATACAGATTGAAGAGCATCGGGGAGGTGAGCCCTCCCTGACGCACCCCACACTCCAATCTATAAGGCTCAGACACCGCACTGGACCAACGAACAACATTTATTTGGTTCAGATACCAAAACTTAATTATATGTATCAATTCATTCGGAACCCCAGATTTACCTAATTTCTGCCATAAAATGTCATAACATACCAAATCAAATGCTCGAGAAAGATCGAGAAAGCAAGCATAGACAGGAGTACGTCTACTGGTGTAGTAACTGACTGTTTCTTTCAGGCATAAGATAGCTGACTCAGTAGATAAACCAGATTTAAATCCAAACTGATTATCATGAATTTTAAGAAATTTATTTAACTGAGTATTATAACAGGCTATCAAATACTTTTGCCAAAATAGTTGCAAGCGAGATAGGCCTATAATTATTTTTGTCACCTATATCACCCGTTTTACATTTAATAACCGGCACCACTACAGTCCTCATCATGTCAGCTGGCAAGTAAGAGTGCGCTAAACAAAAGTTGAAAAACATAGCCAGGACCCTAGGTAGATGTACACCCGCATGTTTTAGATGCTCACTAGTTAAACTGTCATGACCTCCAGACTTTCCCAGTTTTATTATCGTCTCATATTTTACGAAAATGATAAGAATTTTATCATTTTAAGCCCAAAATGTAATACGGCGGAGCTTAATAATTTAACAAAGTATTACGAAAATTAGATTTAATTAAATATAAGAATATGGTAAGTCCCAGAATATCCTTACTTCAATACATAGTATAAAACAAAGTCGCTTTCGCTGTATGTCCGTATGTATGCTTAGATCTTTAAAACTATGCAACGGATTTTGATGCGGTTTTTTTTTAATAGATAGAGTGATTCTTAAGGAAAGTTTGTATGTATAATAAATGCATAATATAGTAGAGAAACACTGATAAATTTAAAGGTTTCTAATGTGATGTCGTAAATAAGCACGTTTTTTTGCGCTTATATTGCAAACGCTGGCTGAACCCTACGAGATAGACCAAAATAATGTACTACAGTATTGTTCACCTTAAAAAGTTCAACAAAAAAGTCCGCGATGGTATATATCTATCTCTTAGGGATAACCCAGCATAACCATTTTTATCTATACATATAATAAAATCGTAGAAAAGTCAACATTGCAAAATACACTCCCCCGAGTCTAACAACCGTTGAACATTTTGATGGCGCGATTCAGAATCCATACATTTAGTCAGTCAGCTTTGTGCGCGATAAACTCGAAAACTGCTGCACCGATGTACTTGAAATTTGGCAAGAATATAGCTTAGAAGTCGGGTCAACACATAGGCTATATATTATAGTGCTATCATGTCCGAGGAACGGGATATAAAAATAATAAATTTCATTAAACAATTTTAGAGCAACGACATCTATCGGCATTCAAGTCAAATTACATGTGGAAGCATTTTTTATTAGTACGAGAGCTAGCAACGTCGGAAAAACAAACGCGCTAATCTCAGGAACTACTGAACCGATTTCAAAAATTCTTTCACTGTTGGAAAGTCCATTTATCGAGGAAGGTTATAGGCTATATTTTATTTTGAAAAAAAAAATAGGGATCCGTATGAAATATCGAATTTGTAACACAAGGTGTATAATAGAAAACCTGTTTATGCGTACGCTGCAAAAACTATTGAGAATAGAAAAATATGATATACTACGGGTTTTTAGGTCATAGGAAGATCTAAAAAAAAGTCCGCGAGGGCATATATCTAACTATCATAGTTTAGTCACAATAACCGCTATAAAAGCGGTTCACGAAAAAAAAAAGTCGTCCGAAGATAAAAATCGTTAAAATAGTATCGTTATATTAATCCTTATCCAAATTAAGTATTATTATGTTATCAAGATTATTCATGTAGAAGTAAATTACTTTTTGTTTTATTCCAATCGGACTTTTCGTTGAGAAGTTATGACGAGTATAAAACGCAAAAAAATATACCCAACGCGATCCGCGCAAATAACAACATTGCGAGTATTGTTTGAACCCCTTTGTAACGCAGACGAAGTTGCGGAGGTCATCTAGTTCTTTACTAAAAATGGTTATTTACTAAGTGATTTTACACACAATACAGCATTAATCCTTATCCAATTAAGTACCTTAAATAAATTGTGCAATTATTATAGATCAATATGCTTTTTACAGCATGTAATTTAAGTGAATATTACCGAAGATATTACAAATTTAAAATGCAGGGTCGTAGTTGTTTGCGCCGGGCGGCGCGTGCCTATATAGGCTACAATTTTTGAACCCTTTTGTAACGCAGACGAAATTGCGCGGGTCATCTAGTAAAATATAAAACAAAGATTTTCGTGCTGTTAAAAATCCCAAAAGATGTCCAGGTTTACCTGTAACCCAGCCAAGGATATGACGAGACTCTCAGAGTTGGAGTGACAGGAGTAGTCGATGAGCAGTTCTGTTCTCAGGAGTAGAGCGTGTCCTTCCGTCTTCGTCAGATCCGTGAAGAACATCACTTCCGGTTGACGTAATTGAATGGATATCGACAAGCCGGTTGTTTCTTCCGTTATTGAATTTGCTGTAATTTAAAAGGTATTTTTTTAATTTACCTTAAGTAAATTATAACAAATAGCCTTATCCTTGTGTACCTTTTCGAAATTATCTGACATCCAAAAGAGAAATTAAGATTAGGTTTCAAATAAATTGTTTTTGACGAGGTATTTCTTTGTTGAGGTTTACAATTGAATCATAGGGTAAGCAAGAAGGTACACCCAGATCTTTAAAATCAATATTATATTGTGAGAGTATGGCTCCAACTAAACCAGGAATAAACCTTGGACCTCAAGCCACGAGGTTTACGGAAAGTCCCATATACATCTATCATCTAGGTGGTGGGTATCTTAAAATTACCACTTACCTTCAGGTGGGTCGTAAGCTCATTTATCTGTCCTCCAATAAAAACCAACAAGTGTTGATGGACACAACCAAGAATTAAAATTGTAAATCCTAAGTCTATTGTATCAGTTTAATGTTACCTGTTGAGAAGTACCCGCTGGTGGAATCGCTAGAGCTGGGGAACCTTGTCTTGTTGTTGTTCCCAGGTTTGGAGGGATGAGTGTCGGCCACGTAGCCATGGTTCACTACACCACCTTCCATAGTCTTTTCACCTGTTGAACAATATTTTAATTCTAGTATTTCAATTCAATTCCAATTGAAAAATATTTTTGGAACGAAGTTCCTTATCGCGCGTTATCGAAAGGGGGCTAGACGGAAATTCTTATGAAAAAGCTGTCACGACACTTTTTTGTTTTAGATGATTATCGCTAAATGGCACTGTGATCAAAATATTTTATTTAAGTTGTAATAATTAGTTAGTTTAAAACGTCTGTCTCTCTTTCTATTTTTATTACAATTCTCTCACTAATTAATCGAAGGGAACTTTGTTCCATCCGGGTGTTCCTTAACACCTCTCACGTTTTTTTTAATGTACCAAATTTAGGTTGCTTATAGGGAAACGTTTTTGAATATAATCGGCCACAATTAGCATGAGTAAAGTCCTAGAAAGTCCTAGTATTCGAAGGTATTGCAGAGGATGTAGTTTTCAGGGGATCTGGTAAAGCGTCAACAGGAATGGCGACGCAAGGTTCAGTCTGATCCTGTCCAGGCCGAGATTCAACGACTGATTATACAACTCCAGCAAAGGGTTTGGAAGTAACAGCATTTGAAGCATTGCAGACTTAGTCAATAGGAATAGCACTGTGATTGTTTCCTACTGTGTCTAGTTAGCCATAGCCATAGCCATACCATTTCAAAGCACTGGAAAATCCTGTTTCAGTCCAGCATGAGTCCAGTGACAGGCTTTTAATACCACTAGAGCTAATAGCATTCGAAAGCGCTGGGAAGTCCTGTTCTATAATTACCTGGTAAAGCCAACAGTAGAGCTCGTGCTAATGTCAACAGGAATGGCGCAGCAAGGTTCA
Organism: Trilocha varians; assembly: GCA_030269945.2. NCBI lineage: Eukaryota > Metazoa > Arthropoda > Insecta > Lepidoptera > Bombycidae > Trilocha > Trilocha varians. The sequence continues at coordinate 11,766,604 of AP028280.1, forward strand.
ATCGGATCCTGTCCAGCCTGAGGTCCAGATGAGTGGCTCCAGCTGCCGCTCGAGCACAGACCTCAGCGAGCGCGGCGCGACGGACCACCACACCAGCACCGCCTGAACCACATCCACCTTCGCACTCGAAGATCCTGTAGGAAGTAAATGAAATCTGTGAAATGGCTAAAACGGCTGAACTAATTTTCACAATTTAGCAAGCTGATACTATAGTCGAACTCGGAAACTGATCCTATGACCATAGATGATGATATAAATGACCATAATTTATATCACTTTATTCACTACTCATAACATCCTACTACTGCGTTTTGGATGTCTTCTGTAGCAGCGGGTATAGGCCCAGTCCTTATTACGAAGTTGTGTTCTCAAATACAACACGATTCTTGAAGAGTTTCCTTTCTTTAATATACATCATCTTCAGCTCGTAGACGTCCATTACTGGAAATACGTCTCCCATTAACCTCCTCACAATGACCGGTCCTACTGTTTGCATCCTGTGACTTATTTCAAAACAGTACTAACCTCTTAATAACCACAGGCTCAGGTCTGATATCCTCTAGCAACAGACTCTGTAAACTAGCATTGACTTCCACGCTTCCATCAGAGCAGTACTCCAGCTGAAGAGTGGCTTCACCGGCCGTCAGCTTCGCGAGACCATGGTTCATGTCCCGGACTGGAGAGCTCAGTACCTCATCCATGTCGAGGAATAGCTTTAGTTCTATGCCTTCGAGGATGAATCTGAAGGTGGAAATTTAATTATAATTAATATTAATTTAAGAACCAAATAAAAAAATTCTTGCAAAAAACGGGGTGAGGGGTGTATGAGATCACGAGATGGTGTTCGTTAATAAAATCAAGATTCGATTCTGTTACAGTCACTTATGATCAGATGGACCGTTTGCTCTTTTATCTACAAAGCAATCTTATCACACACACACACACACACACACACACACACACACACACACTACAAGCACTACACATCTGCCTATTCCAGACTCAAATTATCTAGTCTTACCTAACAACGGCTTCCTTCTTGACAGGTTCTCCTTGAGCGAAAAACGCTTGTAGTTTCTTGACTGACGCGTCGGTTGAAGTTGGGTCTACAGGTGAACTCGGTATTATGCTTCCTGTATATCAACAGTAAAATAATTATTTAAGATGATTCCAACATCTCCCTTTTATCATCGTACCACTCGGCGTCGAGGTGGAGTTCATCCCTACTATATGGAACCACCGCGGTCATCCACGGTTCGTTTCAGGAACACTTTTTTGCCACGCACCATCCGGCTATGGAATGAGCTCCCAGAGCGCTATGACTTGTCCTTCTTCAAACGAGGCTTGAGGAGCGTCCTTAAGGTTAGGTCGTAGGTAGCGACCCCTCAGTGTCCCCTGACATTGCAGAGGTTCATGGGCGACGGTAACCACTTCCTATCAGGTGGGCCGTTGGTTCGTCTGCCTACATAGCAATATAAAAAAACGAAATTCATTGACGCTGATGTATTTTGTCAATAAGTGATAAGAGTAAAGTGACTAGAGATAAGAGTTCCAGAGATATCCTTACCGATATACCGTCCTTCGCTCAAGTTATCGTTCCAGACAGCGAGTATGGTGGCCAGGTCGTTCTGTCCCAGGTTGAGGCTGAGCGCGTGCGCCGTGACGTGCGCGGTGACGGCGAGCTGGTCGCGAGGGACGGTCGCCACACAGCGCTCCATGTCGCAGCTGATGCGGACCGGCTCGAGGATCGGTTCCTGAGTGAGGTTTTATGTATTTAAAGAGGAATTTAAGCAATGGGAATTTTCAAACACATCTCCCAAATAGTACAGTTCTGGTAGTCCCATCTGATGGTAAATAACAACTTGATAGAAGATCACAAACAGTGGTAGGTACAGCTCCAGTATCAGTATCAAGTCAGTATAATATTCTGTCTCACCTGAACCTCCAACGTTCCAGCGAGGGTCATGACAGCTCTTGATATGGTGACATTGACCAGCTTCATCAGGATATTGTCGATGACAGGCTGCTGCATAGGACTGGTCACTTCTTGAGCTGTCTTCACTTGTTTGAAGAAGTTCTCTATCTGGAGGTCTCCTGGGAAGTTTAACAGTTTTTATATATTCGTTACGTTTTAAGAGGAATGGATATCTGCATTATTGCTGAAAATTAATTGATTAAAATTTTAGTTCGATTGAAATCTATTTAGATGAAGACCAATCTTATCAACTCCCCGGAATATATTTTGGTAAAATTAGATGTAAACTTTATCTTAAAAATCAGACTCCCTTCAGTGGGGCCCAACAAAAATTGACTTTGGTCGGTAAAGCCATTTATGTTGACCTTTGACATCCGCAGTCGAGCTAAGGAAAGAAAAACCTTACCTAAGTTTAGTACCAATAGGTTTGGAGACGATGGCTTCTGTGGCAGAAGCAATACCGGAGCATGAAGCTGTAAAATGAGTACTGAGTTAACGTCTTTTGTAAAAAGCGTCTAACTTAACCAACTGGTCTTTGTTAAGTGGTTAAGATGGAACAAAGACATTGACAAACTGAAAAAGAGTGTACCCTAAGTATTAAAATTTTGAAAATCTATTCGTGGTGAAGTGCATCTATGATTTATGAAACCACCTCTGTTACGGTTTAATTTTTAACACGCACCATCCGGTTATGGAATGAGCTCTACTTCTCGGTGTTCCCAGAACGCCATGCTTTCTTCAAACGAAGTAGACCGCTCTTAAGGGTAGGTCGTAGGTAGCGAGTAAACAATGTTTTCTGACATTGCAAAGGTCCTCCAATGACAGTAATCCCTTGCTAAAAAACTTGTTTGTCTTAAAAAAAAATCCACAGAATACCTGTTGACTCATATCATTTCAGGCCTGTAATTAATTGCATAGAAATCAAACCAACTACAATTTTATAAAGAGAATTCTTAATACCTCAATGACCAGGTTGAGTCTGGTAGGAGCAGACTTCAGTTCCTGCACTTGTTTCTCAGCGGCTCGTTCCGCGGCGTGTGCGACCTCACACGCCATAGAGTTCGGGATCAACGGCTCTAGGAATTGCTGCAATGAACGGGATCAAGTAAACTTAGTTACAGGATTTTCTTTTGGGGAACTTTTTATAATGAAGATCCTTATTTTAGATTTTCATTTCCACCGACAAGTTTTTAGTAAGTTTTGAGCAAAGAAACCCTTAGTTGCAGCCTTCGAAGTTCTATGTGTTTTTGAAGTCGCTATGACAACCTTAGCCATCATTGCCATTTCCAATGAACTGATTATTCCAAGTTTCCGCCCACTACTGAGCTCAGGTCTCTTCTTTTTTTGTTTATACCAGTATCTCTAACGTATTTATATAGGAAGAAAGCAGAAAGGACTACTTGCAGTCTTCCGAGGTATAGATCTCGATGTGCCTTGATGACGTCATTACTGTACTGTACCAACCCATTACTGCCCACTGTTGGGCTCAGGTCTCCTCAGAAGAGGGATTAGGCATAGTCCACCACGCTTGCCTAGTGCGGATTGGGGACTTCACATATCTTCAAAGGATTTTTAGAACCCTTTTCCGACATGCAGGTTTCCACACGATGTTTTTCTTCACCGGTTTTAGCCAGTGGTGTTGTAAAAAATTGCACATAAATCTTTTTCATATTTAGATTTAGAGGTACCAGCCTGCCCGATTTGAAACCGCGACCTCCCGTACGGAAGGAAGCGCTTCGACCACTCGGCCACCACGACTTTTGTGACGTCATTACATTCATATATTTTATTTGCCATTCCTAATAACCAGATCCTAGTATCTTACCTGTAGCTGATAAATAAGAGAGCAGAACAGGACCACGTGCAGCCTCCCGAGGTAGACCCTCAGCTCTCCATGTGCCTTGATGTCGTCATGGCAACCGTAGACGCGAGGAGCGCAGCGCACGTACTTCACTTCCAGGACCTTGTCTTCATCAGGCCATACCAACTGATGGATAGATTGAACATTTGAAGATTTTTTTAGGTGTTCTAACTTAGTTGTAGAGTTTTGTGATCTTTATGGAATGTATGGGCAGATACTATTCGTTTCTTATCAATATTGTTGTCTTTACAAATTTATGGCCGATCAGACATACGTAATAGTTTGATGACAATATACCAACGTGTCCTAGGGGCATATTGTCGAAATCAGCATTTTTATTAAAAAGGCAAGGTAAGGAAAGAAAGAAAATACATTAATTCGTGCCACAATCTTACATGAGAAAAACGTTCAATTTAAAAAAAAACAACAATTTCCATAGAAGATACCATAGCATAAAATAAAAACAAAAGTAAAATAAAAAATAACGAACAAAAATCTATGGATGATTCGCATCTATCCAAGAGTGGCAATGAAAGGGTGACCAGCTCAGCATAATGCCGCAGCTCGAGGAACTACAGCGCTGATTTTCAGCTGGACCCATTGTGTGAGTCTACGTCTTGTTAGACAATGTTAATAGTAAAAGTTAATGAGATTTTCTTATAGCCATGAATCCATCGTGGATCTCTCCGACGGAGGAAGGTATAAAGTATTAAAAAGCCTAAAAATCGTCATTGTCGTATTTCAAATAAAAAAAAAACAACTGTAAAGCTCTACATTTGAAATATTTTTAATAACAATGTGTTGGAATGCCTATGAACCTTACCTTAGGATACAAGGTAGCTTCAGACAAGTCATCAAGCTGCAAGGAGCTCAGGAACAGCTTGAATATCATCCTGTCGTTAGCTCGGAACACGCAGTCGCTGTCAAACCCGCTCAGCTTGATCTCAAGCAACGAACAGTCCAAGTGACATAATTTTATTGATACTGATGTCGCTCTGTGGAGAAATTTAATTTAAAAGTGCTAAAGATATTTCAATAGGTCATTCACCCCGCGTCAGATTGTCCAAAGTTACAGATCAACCCTATATATTAGTAACTAGCTGACCCGCGCAACTTCGTCTGCGTTACAAAGGGGTTCAAACAGTACTCGCTATGTCGTCGCGATATTATTTTCGCCGCCCGCAGTGCCTCACATATTCATTGCGTTTTATACTCGTGATAACTTCTAAACGAAAAGTCCGATTGGAATAAAACAAAAAGTAAATTACTTTTACATTAATACTCTTGATAATATAATACTTAATTTGGATAAGGGTTAATACAACGATTCTAATTTAACGTTCAATTCAATCTCGGAACGAAATACTAAATTTTAAAAACATAAAACTTAAAAGTGGTTATTGTGACTGAACTATGATAGTTAGATATATGCTGTCGCGGACTTTTTTGTTTGTCTTACTAACACCTAAAAACCCGTAGTACATCATTTTGTTCTATTGTCAATAGTTTTTGCAGCGTACGCATAAATAGGTTTTCGTTTTTCACCTTTTGTTACATATTCGATATTTTCATGCGGATCCCTAATTTTTTTGGAAATAAAATATAGCCTATAACCTTCCTCGATAAACGGACTTTCCAACAGTGAAAGAATTTTTGAAATCGGACCAGTAGATCCTGAGATTAGCGCGTTCAAACAAACAAACAAACTCTTCAGCTTTATAATATTAGTATAGACTAGCTGACCCGCGCAACTTCGTCTGCGTTACAAAGGGATTCAAACAGTACTCGCAATGCCGTCGCGTTATTATGTGCCTGAAGTGCACCCACATATTCATTGCGTTTTATACTCGTTATAACTTCTAAACGAAAAGTCCGATTGGAATAAAACAAAAAGTAATTTCCTTCTACATTAATACTCTTAATAATATAATACTTAATTTGGATAAGGGTTAATATAATGATACTCATTTAACATTAAATTAATTTTTCGGACATTTTTTTTATTTTTATAAACATAAAAGCGGTTATTGTGACTAAACTATGATAGTTAGATATATGCTGTCGCGGACTTTTTTGTTTGTCTTCAAAAGACCTAAAAACCCGTACTACATCATTTTGTTCCATTGTCAATAGTTTTTGCAGCGTACGCATAAATAGGTTTTTGATTTTTCACCTTTTGTTACATATTCGATATTTTCATGCGGATCCCTAATTTTTTTGAAAATAAAATATAGCCTATAACCTTCCTCGATAAATGGACTTTCCAACAGTGAAAGAATTTTTGAAATCGGACCAGTAGATCCTGAGATTAGCGCGTTCAAACAAACAAACAAACAAACAAACAAACAAACTCTTCAGCTTTATAATATTAGTATAGATAGGTAATATGCAATCTATAGTAAATAAACATTGATGATTTCAGAGGTATTTTGATGTGATGACCCACTCAATCCTGTTAAGTTAAAATTTAGCCAAAATAATCTATACTAATCTATACTAATATTATAAAGCTGAAGAGTTTGTTTGTTTGTTTGTTTGTTTGAACGCGCTAATCTCAGGATCTACTGGTCCGATTTCAAAAATTATTTCACTGTTGGAATGTCCATTTATCCAGGAAGGTTATAGGCTATATTTTATTTTGAAAAAATTAGGGATCTGTATGAAAATATCGAATTTGTAAGCCAAGGTGAAATATCGAAAACCTATTTATACGTACGCTGCAAAAACTATTGACAATAGAACAAAATGATGTACTACGGGTTTTTAGGTCTTTTGAAGACAAACAAAAAAGTCCGCGACAGCATATATCGAACTATCATAGTTTAGTCACAACAACTGCTTTTATGTTCAAAAAAATAATAATTCGTCCGAAGAATTAATTTAACGTTAAATTAGTATTGTTATATTAATCCTTTTCCAAATAAAGTATTATGTTATCAAGAGTATTAATGTAGAAGTAAATTTCTTTTTGTTTTATTCCAATCGGACTTTTCATTTAGAAGTTATTACGAGTATAAAACATGAATTCTCCCCGGGCCGCGCAAATAATATCGCAACAGCATTAAGAGTACTGTTTTTACCCCTTTGTGACGCAGACGAAGTTGCGAGGGTCATCTAGTATATTATAAAGGCGAAAGTTTGTATGTATGGATGTATGTTTGTTACTCTTTCACGTAAAAACTACTGAATGGATTTGAATGAAACTTTACCACAATATAGCTTATACATCAGAATAACACATAGGCTACAATTTTTGATAATACGGGACGAACCTGAAGTCCACGCGAACGAAGTCGCGGGCAAAAGCTAGTAATATTATAAAGCTGAAGAGTTTGTTTGTTTGTTTGTTTGTTTGAACGCGCTAATCTCAGGATCTACTGGTCCGATTTCAAAAATTCTTTCACTGTTGGAAAGTCCATTTATCGAGGAAGGTTATAGGCTATATTTTATTTTCAAAAGAATTAGGGATCCGCATGAAAATATCGAATATGTAACAAAAGGTGAAAAATCGAAAACCTATTTATGCGTACGCTGCAAAAACTATTGACAATAGAACAAAATGATGTACTACGGGTTTTTAGGTCTTTTGAAGACAAACAAAAAAGTCCGCGACAGCATATATCTAACTATCATAGTTTAGTCACAATAACCACTTTTATGTTTTTAAAATTTAATATTTCGTTCCGAGATTGAATTTAACGTTAAATGAGTATCGTTATTATTATTGTATCGTTATATGAGTATCGTTATTATATAGTATTAACCCTTATCCAAATTAAGTATTTTTTTATCAAGAATATTAATGTAGAATTAAATTACTTTTTGTTTTATTCCAATCGGACTTTTCGTTTAGAAGTTATTACGAGTATAAAACGTAATGAATATGTGTGGCACAGCGAGCCGCGAAAATAATAACTCGACGGCATTGCGAGTACTGTTTGAACCCCTTTATGACGCAGACGAAGTTGCGAGGGTCATCTAGTTTAATAATAAGATAATGATGATGATGAATTGTATGGTATTGTATCTCAGTCCGTTCTTGGGGTCGAGTGGTATGCCAGATCCCTGACCACCAAGCCCAGCAGTGGGCAGTAAAGGGTTTTTACAGTACAAACCTGACAGAGTAGCTGAACTTGGTGGCTCCAGGTGGTACCGGAGGATCCGAGTCTGAGCTCACCAGGGAACTCCACAGGGACATCGTCTGCGGAACCATCAGCTTCTTCAGGCTTATGGCGTGTCTGGTCTGGACCCTGAAGGAGATTAGATCTGAATGCGTAATTCGAATAGATAGATAAAATATTATTTATCACAAATCAAAATAAAGAAAACGTAAAATTAAATATGTGAAGTAGAGCTCAAAATTATTTATTTTGTATTTTATTGGCAACTTGATGACCCAATATCGACAGGAATTGCGGAGTCGCTTCTCACTGTAATCAGGAATTTTCTTGAAGCCTCGTTTGAATAATTCTTGAGTACTCAAATAATATTACATTTCAGTACAAAGTTAGTACCTACAACGAATCTTAAAATTTTCGCGCCGTGCCGCTTAATATTTGTTTAAAAATCGCGCGTTTGACGAAAAAATAAATACACGTGATATCTTACTACACCCCCCCTCCCCCTTGTGTTATTTTTGTGATTTTTATCAAACCCCTTCCCCCCTTTCAAACCTCACGTGATTAATGGACAACCCCTAATGTATAATCCGTGTTAATAGTTATCTGGACTTTCTGACAATCATAACTTGTTTACTTTACACTCAACTAAACACAGTAATTCTGAACACTAAACATTTTCTCTAAAATAAAACCATTTATTTGTATACTTGTCATAAATGTAGAGCAGGTATTTAGATAGAGTCCGTAGCGCGTCGGCGTGGAGTAGGAGAGAGATGGGTCCCGTGTCGGCGACTAACGCTTGCTCTACTCCGTGGAACTGAGACTTGAACTCGGGACAGTCTGCTCGAACCTGGACAGAATGTGATCTTGTAGTCTAAGAGTAATAAAAAATATGTGTGTGTAACAGTTCACTAATGCTATGACATTACGGTGATAGTAACCACTTACCATAAGGTGGGCTATTGGCTCGTTAATCGATCCTATAATATTTATAAAAATAAATTGCTGTTCGTTAGTCTCGCAACACAACTCCCATGTATCACACCCGCGGGAAAGTGTGCCGTAGTGCGTAACGCGTCGGGCCGTCCAGCATAACCTCGTGTTAGGTTCTGGCCACAGCCGGGGTCCGGAAGCTGAGTGTGAAAGGTTGGAGGTTTTAGTGCGGTTCAACTCCCACATATCCGGGAATTTCGACAAACTCAAAAACAAAAAAAAAACCTAAAAAAAACAACCTAAGTACTAGGTAAACATATTTAATACATAATTACAATTGTTTTACGTCTATAGAACATACCTTTCTATAAATCAAGTTGAGTAGTTCCCCAGAGCTAGTGAGTAGCTCGAGGTACTGCCCCGTTGTGCTGTGATGTTGTTTATCAGTGAGCAGCACAGTTCCTAATGAGAGCTGCAGTGCTGGACCGTACTGCATCAGCGCCACATCTAGGCACACTTTAGTGACGCTCAGCATCACGTATGGGCGTTCAGATTGGTCAGTTGAACGGGATAGGTTTATTACTATCTCGCCTGGATAAAGGGGTAAAAATCATTGACTTTTTTTATTGCTTCGTAGACAGACTAGCTAACGGCCCACCTGATCGTAAGCAGTTACCGTTGCTCACGGACCTCTGTATTGCCAGAAGACACTGCAGGGCCGCTACCTTCGGCCTACTCTTAAGGACTCTCTTCAAGCCTCTTTTGAAGAAGGACAAGTCATAGTGCTCGGGAAACACCGAAGAGAGGACGTTCATTCCATAGCCGGATGGTTGTAAGTATTTGTATGGTCTTTTTCGGATGAGGTGTAGCAGCTGTCAAGGGTATTCTTTTGAACTTAAATTGTTCAAAAGCGTGTTAGTTTTTTAATAGAATTTAGCATTAGAAAAGTCTGTTATATGTAATATCTCATGCCAGACCTACAAGTACCTAACACCAAAGTTAAAAAAGTTGGGTCTGACTTTCAAAAATAGGCAGTGGTCTTAGAAAAGTAAGTAGGTCTTAGAAAAGTAGTAGGTTCTGTCTAAGTTCATTTAATTTTGTATCTTGAAATTCATGCTTCCAATACTTATCTAATTAAATTAAAAGTGCATGCCTATTGAGCTTGTTTCGGAACTAGTAGTAATTTAAACTTACCTACAATAAACCTAAGCAGAGTATTAATGTTATTAGAAGGCGAGACGTTATCATCGAATCCTGGTAGATCTACAAATCTGGCGAACAGTTCCATATCCTCTTCACTCTGTTCTGTCGAGCTGAAGAGAGGCTCTGATTCTTGGAAACCTAGTTTAGCACTTGCCTTGTCGAAGCAGGGATCTGATACCCTGGAATAATCATTGGAATTCTTGGTCTTTTTCAATCAGGTTTCTTTTAACTGTTCATCTGGAAACTACTAAAAATTTTCGTTTTAACTGGGAGCTACTCAAAGTTGGTGTTTGTCCAAATATGAATGACATTAAATTTGTCACATCACCACACATGAACGTTGTGTCTACACCTTAATAATAGAGACAATAAGAAAAGTGCCAATGGAGACATTCTTAGCATAAAATCATATGGTAATTTAGATTAAAAAAAATTGCTTATTAGTCTGAATTAGACTAGATTGTAATTATAATATTGTGCGTTATAAAATTACGTGTAATAGGAAAACAAAAAAAAAAAAAAATTGTCAACCAGAGTGGTTAAGTGATAGGTAGAGGCTTTGTTATATTATACCTAAAATAGCCTGGCTAAATATGTTAGGTCATTTGCCAGAATTACCCAAGAGACCACAAAGGAGGCTAATACGTGGAAAAGGTTGTCTTGTCGCAGTTTTCTTCTCCGAATAATAAACTAAACCGCTAACTTAAATAACTTTTGCACAAACAGAACACAATTAATTTTTAATTGAATTTGAAAACTTTAAGTTCTTATGAAAGTGACCAGACTCTTTTCAGTATTTTTCGATATACCTCATACTACTCAATTTCGAATTCGAATTACTCAAGTCATGGTGGCTGAGTGGTCGAAGCACTTCCTTCCGTACGGGAGGTCGCGGGTTCAAATCCGGCCGGCTTGTACTTCTAAATCTAAATGTGAAACAGATTTATGTGCAATTTTTCACAACACCACTGGCTATAAACGGTGAAGGAAAACATCGTGAGGAAACCTGTATGTCGGAAAAGGGTTCTAAAAATCCTTTGAAGATATGTGAAGTCCCCAATCCGCACTGGGCAAGCGTGGTGGACTGTGCCTAATCCCTCTTCTGAGGAGACCTGAGCCCAACAGTGGGCAGTAATGGGTTGGTACAGGTACTCAATTTCATCTTTCTACCATACCTATTCCTACTCAAATAAGCTGCAACAATCTTCTGCCTCAACTTCACCAGGTCCTTATACCCGGGATCTGCAGAAACCCTGTCCGTCTCCAGCATTTCTACCAGCTCAGGGTCCAGGGCATCCTCAGCGTAGTCTCCGGAGTCCATGAACGAGACTGGGACAGTGTTGGGCACTGGGACCGGGAGGTTGTCACAGAAGTCCAGGAGATATCCGATGGTGCGATCGGAGAGATTCAGTTTTAGACTTGAGAGGGATATGTTTAGTTTGTACCTAGAAAGAGTTTTTTTTTTAATTAAGTGTTTTTTATTGATTTTTAAGTAAATAGGTTCCATTGATGGTTGTAATTTCAGGAAACCACAGTCCGTTGATGTTGTTGAAAAAAGAGACAGTTTCCCTCAGCGACTTTCAGTATAAGAAGAAGATGTTTTAATGGGAAACACCTACAATTTAGATTGCAACTTGAAATATATATTTGTCTCTGTCAAATTTTTACAAACACTTGAGATAGTCGTTCCGCACCTGGGGAAAGTACCGCGAATGTGTTAAACATTGTGTCTAACATGGCTGACAACAAAATAGTAATTCTTGGCTTATACCTTCACAAACTAACAAAGAAGCTCTACACTAATGTTTCAAATTACAATTTCCACTGAATTCCAAATCATTTGTGCTTTCTTTCTTACTTGGGTAGTAATTTGTAATCCTTTTTGATGCTGTTTGAGAAGACGATCTGCATTTTGATCCGAGGGACAAGATGCAGCTCCGAGTCGCCATGTTTGCGCTGATCCCTCCACGGATCATCCCATCCACAGAATAAAACCTATATACATAATATATATAAAGGTGATGGTATATGGTCACAAGCCACCTGATGGTAAGTGGTTACCTTCGCTCATGAGTCTCTGTATACCTTCTCTACCTATCTCTAGGTGCTTTTGTATATAACCCCTCAACTGGGATCGGCAACCAAATTGGTTTGTTTACTTTTGCCAAGTCTGTGGCAGGAGCCAAAATTGAGCACAGTTCTAAAACTTGTTTAGTTTACATTTTTTAATCGTCTCATATTTTACGGAGATGATATATTTTCGCTGAAAATGCAATACAGCGTTGTTTAGTAATAATGATTTACAAAAATATTAGGTTTTATTAAAAACCTAAACTAAAGTTTATTGGAAAAAATGATTTTAAAACGACGCTCAAACGCGGTAGTGATTCCGAACGAAGTCCCCAGTTTCGCCATCTAGCGAATAGTGACGTTCCCAGTTGAGTGGATAAATAAGACAGTATTCTAAATGTTTCTAAATGCATATAATTAACCAGGAAATGTCGCAACGTATCCAGTCTTAATTTGAAAATTCGTCAGTTCAATTCAGTCCGTATCAAAAAACGTCAGTGCATTCAAATCCACTACAAACAAACATTCAAATTGAACTAAACTAACTAAAAACTTGAGAGATGTCAATGGACACCCGGATGGAACGAAGTTCCTTTCGATTAATCAGTGAGGGAATTGTATTAAAATATTTTGATCACAGCGCCATCTAGCATTAATCATATAAACCAAAATAAGGAATTGTTTTAAAAGATTTTAATCACAGCACCATCTAGCGATAATCATCTAAAACAAAAAAAGTGTCGTGACAACTTTTTCATAAGAATTTCCGTCTGTCTAGCCCCCTTTCGATAACGCGCGATAAGGAACTTCGTTCCAAAACATAAGGTCGATATGTACCGTGGTCCACTTCATCTAAATTGAAAAAATAATTAACTGGGCCTGTTATAACCACTCAACTATAAACTGACCAAAATTGGTGTTTCTCTAATAGTGCCACCTATATGTGACATTTGACAGTCAGTGCAGATGATTGGTTAAGCACAAGCCTATGGTTTTTTTTTTCATTTGGAGGTAATCAACGGATCGCGGGGCGGGCGGGGTATGTGGGAGTTGAACCGCACTAAAACCTCCAACCGTTCACACTCAGCGTCCGAACCCCGGCTGAGGCCAGAACCCAGCACGGGGTTTTGAGGGACGACGCGACGCGTTACGCTCTCGGCAGTCTTTCCCGTCGCGCCGCCCCCGACAAGCCTATGGTGGATTATACCTGATCCTTCTACTGAAGAGACGTAGCAGTGGCCAGTACTGACCTGACAAGAACATTCAGCGTGTAATCTGTCATACAATCGTTCCTCAAGCTCCATGCAAGTGGCGTCTTCCAACACCAAGTTCAACGGCTGAAGGTCTGACTTTATTATAATCCTGCTGATGTCCATTATCATCACTCGACCGGACCTGTTAATGATATTGCAAATTTTACACTATTACTAAACGGGTTCTTACCACGATTATTTTTAATTGAGCGTTCCCGTGATGCCCGCGTTCTATGATCACGGGAAGACTGAGGAACTAAGTGATGTAGATAACCGCGAGTGTTTAAAGACATTTATTGCAAATTTTACTTAATTTTTCAATGATTTAATCACCCTTCAATATTTTTTATAAGAACTCAAGAAGTATGTATGTCAGTCAGAGACACGGATCGAAATGGTAGTAATTTTCTAGCAACTTTCAAAAAAGGTGTTGTTATATAGAATTGTACTGTAGTAAATAATGTGCCTGAGTATAATCTATTTCAAAAAAATAGAACTGTTTTTTCATAAATTTAAAACTCTATTTTTTTTTCTTTCTATTAGCCACAACGAAACAACAAGGTACCTATCTTTTTTTTTATTGCTAAGTTGGCAGACGAACCAACGGGCCTAATCGTAAGAGGTTACAGTTGCTCATTGACGTCTGCAATGTCAGAGAACACTAAGGGGTCGCTACCTACAACCTAACTTTTAAGGACCCTCCTCAAGCCTCGTTTGAAGAAGGACCAGTCATAACGCTCTGGAAAAACCGAAGAGGGACTTTTTTTTAAATAAAATTAACATTAAATAGTATTATATATATATATATATGTATATTTGTATGTAACATATATGTAATTATTTTCTTTCTTAATTACAGTTATAAGTAGTGTTATTTACGACGTTTTGGTCAATCCGCGACAAATATTTTTTACAAATCGTTGCCTTCGCTATTAAACCTGACATTGGCTGGGCCGCCCGCAAAAGCGGTGGCAACAAAGCCATAAAAAAAAAAATTACATAGAACTCCACATACTTATGTATACAACCATGTTCCGGGATCACAAGACAAGGTCCTTTAACATCCATGTTCACATGAAACACCTTCCTTCTGCTGACGGCATACGCTAACACCGACTTGCTGACCAACCCCGCCTCTTGCACCGCGCGGGAAAACTCGTCAGCTAACTCTTCAGAACTCATCGAGTGGGTTTGGAAGAAGTTTATTAGTTCTGTGAAGGCGTGCTGTGGGGGAATTTTAATTTTTAATGGTATTAAATGGTAAATTAGAAAATAGCTGACCTGGGAAATTTCGTCAGCTAGGTCAAAAAAAAGGAGTTTTTAGTCATAGGTTTTATTCAATGCAAGTAACAGAAGCTGTATTTTTTTATCCATAGGTAAATACTATTCAAATTCAAATTTCAGCAGCATTCATTACTGTTTTGTTTTTTCTACTTTTTCACTCCCATACATTAATAAAACCTTAGCTACCTGACACAATAATTATAAAATAATTGTTTCATACCTCAATATAAAGCAACTCGACTGGTTCCAACAAACAGCACAGAGCGTAGTCAGCTTCAACATTCATCGGGTTCTTCTCCAAATCGACTGCTAGAAGATTGGTTCCAGCGAGATTAGTTCCTTTCTCAGCTGACAGTAAGGGAACTAAATCTCCGTCTGAGGTGACTCCTTCTATAACTAAGCTCTCAGCTCGAGCTGATAACTGAAAATGGAAGAAAATTCTGGAAAGTTGGTCAGCTGTTTGAGCTTTAGTTTAGAAATTGTTCAGTAAATAAATAATTATTTGATCTTAAAACAGAAAGCATAAAACCTATTTTTCTCGTAGAGTAATTGCTGCCTTGACGATATTTCCGAAGTTTTGTATTGCAATGTGTTATAAATGGTGTTCAAAAGGAACCCATTGGGAATCTAGTTCTATAATGCTGTCGCCACTGCTAAGAGTAAAAACACCAAGTGTAAATTAAAGATACTGAATTAATTACCTTATACGCTTTAGCCGAAGGTCGAGTTTCCAATGACGAGAGAAACTGTGTCAGAGTCATCACCAACACCTCTTTGTTTCTGTTCATCAGGGTCAACGAACAATTGGCTAGAGTTAAGTTTATTTTGTGTTCTGTAGAAGAAATTCAGTATTCAAAACGTATAATTATTGTAAAGTATGCAGACTGTTCTGAATCAATGAAAACTGAAGCTCAATCAATTCAATCAATTTTAGTACTTGTTGTGGCCAACACCATGTTGTTATGCGTCCTTTATACCATCAAGATTTATTTAACTTACTTAGTCATACAGATACTTCAAGAAAAGTGCGGTTACTTGAGTATACTGGTTGAGGAATTTAAGTTAAAAGTAAATTGAGTAAAATATGCTGTCGATTTCGAAGAATTTCAAAGACACCAGAACTGCAAATTTTGTTAACAATAACAAGCTGAAATTAAAATCAAAGTTAGTACTTCAGTCCACTCACCAATGTACTGCTTGGATTTATCCTTAGTGGAACTCCCTTCCACATATCCAATGAGCTCACACACTTTCTTCTTCTCTGGACTAGAGAGGTGACTCCATAGAGTCTTGCTTCTCTCCGCTTTGACGCACAACTCCACATGAGCCTTGGACTCATCAGGTTCTGTTTCAGTAGGAGATGCTGGCTTCCACCAATCAAACTCTGTCTCTACTACTTCGATGCGATCTGGCTCTTGTGAGAGAAGCTACGAGAGATTTTACTTAGGGTTTAAATTTTGGTATTTAAGTGAGGACTGGTAATTTTCAGTAGTGAGTCACTTGTAATATTTATAAGGTACAGACCACAGAGTTGTTATTGTGGTAACGAATGGTGAGCTTTATTAAAAGCTAAATTTTCAGAGCCAAATAAAATCAATAAAGAGAGTTGTTCAAATTATTTTTAGGAATTTTATCAGTAATCGACAAACAACTTATGCAAAGAATCGATGAAAATAGTGTCCTTGACGAAACTTATATATATAGTGAGTTCACTTGGCAAGCCTTGGGAGATACTTACCTATTATATCTAATAGAAGATGTCTAATATGTGTGCAAAAAGATATGAAAATGTGTGGCGTGACAGAGGACTTATGCCAGAATAGGAACAAATGAAGAGATATAACATATGCGCCGACCCCATTTGAATGGCATTAAGGTTAAGGTCTGATGATCTATCACATTTTATTGCCCCTTCAAGACTTTCTAAGTACACACTTACCTCAAATTTAGCTTGTTCTCTAGCAATAACAACAGATATAATAGGAAGACTGTCTTCGCACTTCTGCAGGTCCAACTTGAGTTCGGTATCATTAGGGCTTCTCAAGGTGCTCTTGTAGGTTTTCTTGTAGATATTATAGTTGTCCCTGTGTTTCTTAATGGCTGCCCATGTGTAAGGCCTAACGCGTTGTTCTACGACCACATTGAAAGCGTAGCGCCACCATTTTTTGATATCTTTTGTTAGTGGAACACCGGGGTGTAGGTGACGATATTTTCTGGAATTTATGTTAATTTTATATAATTTCCGTTTGATAGATTATCATCCCTAGGTTTTTTTAATTGCCTTGTAGGCAGATGAGCCAACCTATTAGTAGCTATGTGGTTACCGTCGTGGATCTCTGCAATGACAAGGGACTCTGCGATGCCGCTACCTACGACCTACCTTAGAGGAATGATCCCGCACTAAAAAAGTATGTCTATGAAGTTCATCACATCATCAACGGACCTTATTTAAGAGCCTATGACTCCACCAAATATAACATCCACCTACCTATTCAGCTTGATCTTAGCGAAGGAATCTAATAGGTTCTCTATGGACAGGTACTGTCTTCGTGACAGTTGTATGGCGCTGTCCTGTAACACCGCGTCGAGTAGGAGACGAGGAACTCTCGCTTCTCCTGACCGATTGATTAATACCTTCACCTTGCATGTTACTGGCTTTAATACTGGAATATAAATGGGAGGCTTAAGTTCGTCGTTAGGTTTACCAACTTAGTTTAAAGAACACATTTTTACCACGTACATTCATTTTTTAAGCACCTCTCAATTACAGAATACCTATGGTAAAGAAGTTAAGTTATGTTTAAATGGGAGTTGTCACGTAAATGAGGTATAGGATAATACGATTAATGCCTTCTAACGATCACGACGCACAAACCGTTAGGCGCAGCGGAACAGACCCCACATAAGATGGGCCGACGACCTGGTCAAGACCGCGGGAAATCACTAGATGCAATTAGCACGAGGTTTGGGGAAGGCTGGCCGACGGACGTCTGCTGGTTGATGATGATGATGATGCCCAGAAAATTTCTAGACTATTCACACAATAAATATTTCTAGATTATTTTTCTTGGAAAAACGAAACTTACAGAACTCAAAATCCTCTCTATGCATGGAGAACTTATCAAGGCCCGTGATCATGTAGTGTTTCCACGTGTAGTACTGCACGGGAGTGATGTTCGCGGTCTCGTTGTCATCCAGGGTCGTGGCTGTGGGGTTCCAGTATAGGGAGAGAGATTCTATGCGCATCATTTGGTACACCGTTGATGCGTTCTGAGGAGTCACTGATGGCTTCCATTTGCTGGAGACGAAATTTGACATTAAAGACTGTTTTTTTTTGTAGGTACTTGGTTTTATAACTCACTTTTTTTTTTTAGTTGGAGGAAATCACCTGATCCGGTATGTGGGAGTTGAACCACACTAAAACATCCAACCGCCCCCTATGACTCTAATTAGAGTGTATAATGAGGAAGTATTTTTCAGAATGGTTTGAAGAAGGACAAGTCACAGCAGCATAGCATAGTTGAAGCAGATTGGGTTAGGTATTAAGTATGAAGATAACCTTGCCAAAAACAGCATTGTCAAACACAGTCATATTCAGATGTCACCAACTACACTATATTTTTATTATTATTGTCACTTAAGTAGACGAGCTTACAACCAATCTGTAAATGGTTGACTTCGCTCATGGACCCCTTCAATATCAGAGAACACTACAGGACCGCCACCTACCACCTCTCAAACCTCGTTTAAATAAGGACTAACCTGTTCGTAGTCTCAATAGACAAGCTCTGCAGACACAGTCCACACGCCAACGGCCCATCCTTAGAGCTGATCGAGTCCTCATACCTCACGTGGACATTCCTGATATAAATCTGTATATTATTCACGATAGCCGTGAACAAATGCTCGAAGAAGTTTCTAGGTCCTTTCAACACCTCACTCTCGGCTTCTAAGTCCTGAAGAATCTTCCTTTTAGCAGCTCTGGTGAGCCTTCGTTCACGTTCAGGGTCAAAGTGGCTGTTGGAGATGGCTGGCCCTACGAGAAGAAGGACATCTTCGACGTTGACGACCACGGGTTGGGAGTAGAGCCCGGTCCAGGGTATCTGGAGGTTGACGCGGCCGATCGTGCCGATTTTCACGTCAATTGGTAAGTCTAGTTCGTACTGAGAAACGAAAAAAAATACGTAATATCAATAACTTAAAAGGTTTTCAAAGATATTAATTATTACCGCGCAAGATCGGTCTTTGTGGAGGAGACCTACGTCCAGCAGTGGATGTCTACGGGCTAATGCTAATGATGAATGTGTTATTAAACATTAATAACACATTACATAATGCATTTTGTTTTATTTATTTGATAGATAAACGAAGAAACTGATGAGAAGCAGTTCCCGTTGCCCTTGAATCTCCGCAACGTCACAGGACTATACAGGAATTTTCTAAAACCCTTTGAAGTAGAAATCATATCTTACCAGAGCCTCAGGCTTAAGCTTAAGGTCCGTCAAGTTGACATTTCCTGAAAAAATCCCAACGTTCAGGTTCTCCGTATCCAAGTCCTGAACGTACTTTCCGAGTAGCCGGTTCAGGAAACCGGCCACCGCGCCTTCAAACATGATGATGTCGCTTTAATGAACTGAAACAAAATATGGAATTTAATAATTTATATAGAGCATCTAAATAGTTTTACTTTTCACCTTTGGTGAACTGGCTATTTGTGCTAAAGATTACCTACTAGGTAAGTAAATTAATAAATTGTATTTTCAAATGCCTTGGTAATAGAAGTAAATGTCGTGTAGCCAGTTATTTTACCCAATTTTTTTATTATTTGTTCTAGCTATACCTGAGTAAGAAGTTTACACGTAAAAACACTAAAATCTTTAAAAGTTGAGCAACACCTATCACTACTGACCTAACTATTAAAATGACCTATTTTATAAATTTTACAAAGACAAAAATCTTCAACTTTATATTCATTTACTTGAATTTAAAAAAAGAAACACAAATAAAAGAACCCATTTTTTTTACTAGTGGCCAGTGCCATTTAAAAAAGTTTTACCTTCTTCGCATGTACAACCTCTTTGGTTGATTGAGACCAATTAAAATAAGTTTCGTTACAATTTCAAATCAGACAGATATTTATTTATATAAATAATAATTAATATCTAATTATTGAATAAATTTATAATAAAACCCTTTTAATACTCTGCCAAAAGTAAGGATAATATTTTAATCATTTAATAATAATATTTTATGTTACTTTTGCTGATAAATATAAAAAATTATGGCAAAATCTTAAACTGTGAAAATAAATAAACATAAAAAGTAATTCATCACATACCATTCAAACTAATTAAAAAACACTGCTTAAACTAGTTTAATACAATAATAATATAATGTAGATATTAGTAACCATAGATTAAAGAGGAGACTGTTAACAGTGAAAGCTAAAACACGCTGGACACAAATTAAAAAAACACATTTGGTGCCTCGTAAACAATATTTTTATTAAATTGTTATCAGCCTTATCTCTGATAACCTATAGATAGTATACGACGCGATTAATATTTACAACGAACTAAATTGTAAAGAAAGTAAATTAAACTGTGACATGCTCTTCCGTTTTTTTTTCATTATATGGAGATTTCCTCCACTCACTCAGCGTCCGAACCCCGGCTGAGGCCAGAACCCAGCACGGAGTTATGCGGACGGCGTGACGCGTTACGCACTCTTCCTCGTCACGACGCCTTGTTCGTCAATCAACAAATACGGAATACAACATTTGATACTACAGTAAGAATTCAATTTCGTCAACGTTAATTGGGCTCATGAAAAGTTTACCTACTATCGATCCGTCATTAATTACTAATTAGGTCGATAGGTACGAACACAGTTCAGTTACGTATGTACCTAGTTACTAGAAACATTAGGTTTTACAATTAAGCTTTCCTTTAAATCCAAGGCTGCGTAAAGAAAAAGGATTAAACATTGTCAACCTTTATAAAAAAAGCAAATTGAGTCTAAAGTAAAATGTAATTTGGACAAGATGAAATATTGGAAGGTTATGTCTTCACTCTTCTGGCTGAAGCAATATATACCTAGTACATAGTAAGATACTACCTATTTAAACCAGAGAAGTAATCTGTGGAAATAAACTTGAGAGGTGTCAAGGGACACCCGGATGGAACGAAGTTCCTTTCAATAATTAGTGAGGGAATTGTAATAAAATGTTATTTTTTTAAGTTATAATAATTAGTTAGTTTAAAACGATTTAGAGAATTCAATAAAATATTTTGATCACAGCGCCATCTAGCGTTAATCATATAAAACAAAACAGTGTCGTGACAACTTTTTCATAAGAATTTCCGTCTAGTTCCCTTTCGATAACGCGCGATAACTTCGTTCCTATTAGTTTTTCATAGTGCGCAAGGACAGAACAAAACCAATTTAAAGGAGTAGGCAAAAAAAGAAATCTTGTCCGAATTAATTTTGCAATATAATAAAATTCCGGTTTGGGTCGAAAAAGTTTCAAGCATTTTCCGTAGTGCCAACATAGAAACATGAAGTATTCGATATACTCGTAAAAGAGAGATATAAAATGAGGTTCCTTTGTAATACCTGAACTTTACGGTATATAGACTTACAGCTTCGTATATGTTTTAGGTTTATAACGCAACGCAAGCTATATAAAATAGAACGTGTTCAGGAGTGTATATATTTTTCGAGAATGATACAAAAGTAACAGATTTTTTTTTTATTCTCTTTGTGGCTTAAGTCTCTTTTTTGACTGAATGACTCTGCCAAAGACAAGTAGATAGAATATCAGTGATAGTGGACTAGGTTTGTGAGAACAGAAAAGTGATTTGTAATTATTTCTATTAGAGTTTGATATTGATAAGAGAAATAAAATCATTCAAGGCATACACTATTTTATGGTTAGGAAATGTTAGGAGAAAATTCATATTGATCGGGAAAGGGGTGTTAGGTTTAGTAAGAAGAGAGTAAAGTGGCGGACATTTATCATTAAGAGCGCATTCCAAAAATATATAGTCAAGTGTACCTATGGATTTTCCACAGCTACACATAGGCGATGGCTTAATTTTTAATTTAAATAAATATAAGTAATAGATTTAAAAAGAGTTTTATCAGGATATGTTTTCTTTATTTATCGCAGGGAGATGAGCAACCTGATCGGGCCTGGTTACCGTGCCTCATCGGCCTCTGATATGTCAAGAAACACTGACAGTCCCCTACATATAACCTACTCCTCAGACCTTATTACTAGATTTGTGTTATAGATGTTTATAAGTCGCATTTTTGCCAAAGAGTCTTGTAGATACAATGAGTGCGGTGTGTCGTAATATGAGTTTGAGTGGTACTACCAAAACGAACAAGAAAAAAGAGTAACAGATTTGTTTACTCCTAAATCTTCTCTAAATGTGTGCACATACAAATAATTAAATAGAGTCTCGAGTGTTCTAAGTAAAATTGACAATATTATAGAACTCTAAAGCATAGCTATTAGTACAACAATATGCTAACATTCTTAAATTTAGTTTCGATACGTCGCGAAGTCGCGTGGGTGTGTAAGTACATCAGTACAATGGTAAGAACCTTTGAAAAGGGCGAACGTCGTTACTTTGAAGGTTCTATGTAATCTTAACAACCTGAACTCGAATCGAGAATTCAATTTCAAATATTTCTATTCAATTTATTGTGTTCAAGGCTGTCTACGGTTTCATTTGCTTCAGAGGGTTTTTAGAATATTTATAATTTGAAAATATCGTTTTTAAATATTCTTGCTTGTTGTTTTCTCGGAAAATAGAATCCTATTTATAAGTGAAATCAACCTTTTTTTTTTTTCTTCACAACTAAAGAATGTCTATGTCTATATCTAATGTTTGTGCACGAAAGAATATATTAAATGCAAAAAAACACTATGAAGCTAGCCATTTGCCATGAAAAAACCAACTCATTATGTTTTCCAGACTTTCTATCATATTCTCTTAAATTTTAAATCCATTATATTATCTAGAATCAGAGTACCTAATCAAAAATATTCCTCCTTTTTAATATCTTGATAGGTTTTAGGAAACCGTTGCGTAGGACGCATGTAGGTATCGAAAAATAAGGTTTCTTTACAAAGATACATCTTAGATTAAGATTCGTAGCGAGTCACCCTCATTCATATTGATTGTATGTGTCACTTTAATTATAATAAATGAAAGTTGTTTATAGTTTTCCTTATTTATCTGCCACCATTTCGGATGGATGCGATTTGTCAAATTATATGAGGAGCTATCGTTTTTCTGGCGCTATAATATGTTTCCGCAAGGATTTTGTTATTGCAATAGACGAGCTTAGAGGCCACCTGATGATAAATGGTTACCATCGTTAATGGATCCTACGGTTTTAAAGGTTACCATTGACCTAAACACACATGGGTCAAACCACTATCGCTTTTCATCAGTAGGTATTTGAAAATGCCTGCTGATAAGAATATCCCATCAAAAAAATAATTATGCTGTAAGTGTTTACAAAATTAATAAACTAAAGCACATAAAGTTGGATGAAACTCCTAAATTTATTTATTTGTTTTTGCGAAGAGGGGAGCGTGGCGACTCTTTAATTACAAAATGGCGCTCTCGATTATTACCGCGCGTTTATCTGTCTGGAGAGTCTGGACTATTAAATACACAAAGATTATGAACACTTCGTTAATAATAATCGTAAGATACAAGTTTTTTTCTTTCAGTTAAATTGAATTAGTAATCGTCGAAGTACAATGTGTTTAGACAGTGTGTTTTCAAGAATTTACTCAAACACTAGATGTTCTTTGGTATATTTATCGTAAGTTGGTAACATAAAACAACAAACAGTGAAAGAACTCTTTTGTTTTTGGTATTCAGTCAATGCAAGAGTAGATATAGATAAACATATTGACTCACGAATACTAAATGCACTAAAAAACAAAGTATTATACCCAGGCGATCAAATTCATAAGAATCAAAAATATTCAAGTTGCCATAATATCAAGCATAAGTACTTTAGTTGAAGTAAAAATGATATTGTTAAAATTAGTTAATGAGTCTACCAATTCCTAATTACATAGACTCCATCCTGAAAAGGTTTCAACGATCTTCGTCACAGCAAAGGACAGTAAAAACTAATTGTTTCGTAATGAGAGCTCCGATGTCGAATCAATTACATCATTGTACACAACCATTACCCTATTAACATCGGCTGTTTTAATACGAGTTTAAACGTTTACTCTTTGATAATCCACTCATTAATTGTTGATTGTCTTCCAAAAAGGAGGAGGTACTCTATTTGTCGACAAACAACAGGTATTTTTTAATAAGTATTTTTACAGATGAACGGTGATGGTCGTCATGCCATCACAGTTTTTTTTTTTTTTTTTAAGCTTGATCAAGTACTATTGGATCTCAGACTACACTATATACTCTTTGGAGGAGGCTTTTTGGTTTCATCATCATCGTCAATAGCGCGTTGACGTCCACTGCTGGATATAGGCCTCTCCCAAACCTCATATCAATGACCGGTCCTAAGCTATGTGATCTGCATTCAGTGACTCTCGTATTTATCCTTCAATGTTCGTTTTAGGTTTCAACCATTTTAGCTCTATGATACATTTAATTACTTTATGTAACAATACACTTTTTTATTGCCTTGTCAGACACAAGAGCACCTAACGGGGCACCTGACCTCTGCAATGTTAGAGGAGACTACGGGGCCGATATCTACGAACTATCATTAAGAACGTCGAAGAAGTCTTTCTACTACGAATCACAATACAAAAAAAAATAGGTCGCCTAGTTGCCGCAAAAGCCCTGGCGAAGTTATAAGCTATACTACACTAACACTTAGGTCTCGAAGTTTACGGCTTCAAAATTATATGCAAATGAGTTAGGGCCCCACGATTGCACCCTATCTCGGTCGGCTCCGAAACTTACAAGTGGTCGATAGTACGTCGATGTGATGACTCAGGCTGTGACATTTCTCTACATGTTGTATTTATGGATAACTTTATACGTAAGTCTGCGATACGGTTGCTTGTTTGCAGTACTTGTTACATTTGTCTTGAATCTATGTTATTTTGCACAGTTTTCATTGCCCAGTTTGTGAAATTACTTGATATTTTGACCATCTTCCGACGTTATATATTTTGATCCTTTCTCAAGACTCAGAAGAAGGATCGGTGTTTAAAGATTTCAGGTCAGGGACCTACTATAAATGTCGTGATTGTTATATTGTGGAGATTTGAGTAATCTACAAATTCACGCCTCGACACAAAATATACGACGAGACTCAGACAAAACTTTATAACAAGCATTAATTTATTTCTATATACTCAGATTAACACGGGAACTGCTCTTTAATCTTTTTTGATTCTGTTCTCTGGTAGTACCTATGTATATCAGACTATGTGAAGTTCATTACGTGGTGGACTGTGTGATTGAGGAAATCTGATCTCAGCAATGGGAAGTAGTTTGTTACTGTACGTGCCCTGATCTCTAGGAGATCGTAGTTTTGTTTTTTATAGAAAAGTATGATTATAAATAAAATAAAATAAAATGATAATCAATGTATTTCCTTCTTATTAAAATCTGTTAAAAGCAGCATATAGGTTTAATTTTTAGCCCTGTCGGTTTTTGCAAACAGTGTAATGGTAAATCACATTATACCTATATAGAAATGTAATTATTTCTACATAGGAGAAAGACATGATTTAATAAAATATGTAGATGTAGGAAGACTGTCTACTTTTAATATGACCTCCAAACTAACATCCTTCGATCATAAATTCTATAAGTAGAATAATGATAAAGTTATCAAAAATAAACAACTAATAAAAGTATTCCATAACTTACTTCTCTAATACCATAACAAAAGTAGTTTAAGCAAAATTTCTTGCAAAAACAATCATGACTGACCTTTTTTTACATGTTCCCAATATCCCAGAAGGTCCTGAAACTGATGACGTCAAAGATACTACTCCACGGAAGGGACTGGAAGAACTGACTTTGACAGATGTCAAAGAACCACAGGAATTTCGGGCATGCGCAATACGAGTGGAAAAATATGGGGAATACCGTGTGGGAGGCAAACAGGCGTTCGATAATCTGCGCAGTGTGGACTGTCGCCTCAACAATACTTCGACAAACAGAATTATACGTAAAAACAAGAGATTTTGTTTGTTGATTACATTTTTAGATTGTAATGTTGATTACTGACTGAGCTCGCTTACTGAACGGCTGCCTTTTGCAGGCTTCGTCCAATCTAGAGGAACGTAAAGTCTAAATTAGATTTCTGATTGTCATTTGTTTTTATCCTTGCAATCGAGAAGATCGTCATTTTCCTACAACTAAGCATTTTTTTTTAAGTAGAAAACGTCGCCATTCTTCAACTTGCTCCTTGCTCCTTGTATGTGGCAGGCGAATCGCACTAAAACCTCATATTTATCATACTCAGCATCCAAACCACGCTGAGTCGGAATCAGCAAGTGCGTAACCTTTAAAACGTAAAATAGCCACAACCAAAGACTTTTAAATATTATTTGAAGAAGGACATAAATACAAGAGTAATTAATCGAATTAACCAATTATTTCTTGGTTAATTCGATTTTTCGTTAACCTTTTTTGTGGAACCAAAATTCAAAAGGGGTTTTGATTCCTAATTATGGAACATTTTTGGAATTGCAGATATCCATGGGCAACAATAACCAATCAATTTTAATACTTTTCTTTCGAAGCACTTGACCTACCATTATATCTAGAGTGGCACTCACAAGTTTGCAACCGACGACCTGTTGAACCGATATGTGCATAATAGAGTAACGAATATTCGCATTCGCATATAAAATATTCGCATGTTTTTGAATATTCGCATTCGCATTCGCAAAAAATCATGCGAATGTTATGCGAATGTTTTGACAAAAGTTTTCAGATTATAAGAAACTAAACTGGCTTTCTGCTTTTAGCAGATTAAATATCCACCTGTATAATAGAAGAACATGAAAAAGGTAGAAAAAAAAAATCAAATGTTTATTAAACGTAAACGAAGATACTTCTTCTATATTAAAACAAAATAGTCAAATAGTTAATCAATTTATTAAACACTTCTTTACAATACATCACAAGCTACTAAGGTGTCCGCGGCAAAGCAAGGCACGCATTACATGATCCCGTGGGTACTTGTGGGGCGAAGCACTGCGACGGGCAGATGGGGCAAGCGCTCGCATACTGCTTCGGATACTTACACTGCTCTGTGGAGGCCCATTGAGATGGAGAAGCGAACTGAAAAGATAAATAGCAGTTCTACAAGTTCAGTACAGGCTACGTTGAGTACATAGAAAGTAGAAACCACTTTCTTGAATCAATCATCATCATCAGCCTATTCACTGCTGGACGCCGGCCTCCCCCAAACTTCGACACAACGGCCGGTCCTGCGCTATCTGCATCCAGTGATCTCCCTCCTTGAATCAATACATCTTATTAAAAATCCCGCATAAAAACAGTTGCGTATTTTTAAAGATCAGACAGAAAGAAAAACTTGCACTGGGGACAGTAGGGGGTGTGGGGACAGTGGTAATTTTGCAAGGCAGGTTAATTGTAGGTCTTTGAAATCCTTGGCATAGAAAGAATGACCAGATGGCAACTCCGTCGCAATGTCATTGGTACTGAAGTCATGAATACTCATGAATGATAATGACTTTTTAACACGCATATCTTGAGTGTAGCTTCTCTGGATTAAGTACTTAGTAAAGGTAAATTTGGGATAAAACCAGACGATATGAACCACCTGGTAATAAGCAGTTATTGGCACCACTATAACATAAAAAAAACATTATGAGGTCGCTTACACTATTACTAAACGAGTTCTTTCCACGATTATTTTCAATTGAGCGATCCCGATATTTCGGCACTGTTTCAAGCGCCATGATCACGGGAAGACTGAGGAACTGCGGGTAGGTCATTAAAGAGCAGACAAATCTGTCTACCCTCTTTTTCGTTCGTTTGCCGGTACCACTGGAACTACTACCACTGGTAGACAGAATAATCGTGGAAAGAACCCGTTTAGTAATAGTGTAAGTGATGTAGATAACCGCGAGTGTTTAAAGAAATTTATTATGAGGTCGATTTTTGACAACATTTAAAATATCCAAGATACTTACCTTAATAAAACTTGATATGACACAATGCATGATATCAAACGCTGGGCAGTTTGTGTCAAAACCTTGAACTGGAAGGTTGTCACCAAGACAGATGGTCTTCACGTTTTGTACTGCGAGAGACCAGTCAGGGTGGTCCTTCTCGAACTGATCGAAGGAATCAGCGACCTTCTTCTTGTTTATCACGTTGTTCTTCGCCCAGCCTGATTCTTTGAAGACACAGCGGACGTGGTCACACTAGGGAAATATTTAAAGTTGGAAATTGTTAATTTATATTTTTAGGAGTGGCGGTGCGATACATGAGATTCACTGTCCAAGTCACACAGCCTCATGCTAAGGTTAAGTGTGAGCAGTAGGAGATTTTAGTGCAGTGCGACTCCCAAATACCATATCTGAGGACAGGTGGAAGTAGGGCTATTTACTCATTCTTAAAAAAAACGTGTTCGCGCCATTCACACATTTGAATCCGCCAATAATCACACGGCACATGACGTCACGCTACCAATAGCCAATCAGACGTCGCGCGGGCGAGGCGCCTGCGCTCTGCGCATGCGCTCAATGTAACACATTTTCAAAAATCGTACAATAAACCAGACAATTTTCAATTACGCGCGCATTTTTATTTTCTCTGATAAAAAATATCACAATTTGAGAAAAAACACAAATTTAAAGCCTAGTTTGGGCAACAGCTCAAACATTTGGACCATCGAGCCATATTTTGAAACAGCAAGCATTGATCACGGAGAACTTGGAGGCAAGGCGCAGGAAATACAGCGTTTGGCAGCTCATCAACGCATGGTGGGACCAACCTCAATTTCCACTACACCTTCATAGCCCTCTGGATCATAAATCTAAACTGATTTCAGTGTTCATTCCACTACGTGTGCCGTGCGCGTACCAAGTACCAACGCAGTTATTTGTGACGTGGTCAGTGGTTAGTTTTCTTCATAAAAACGTGAGTACATTCCTGATTCTTACACCAAAATGCCTATTGATAGGTCTCGCGATCCGTCCCCGCAGTTATTGCATGTTCAACATTCAAAAGAAAATATAAAAATCAGTGAACTTGTTAGAAAACGGGGCATTATAAAAGGTAGGCTCACTAGATTCACTACTTATTTAAATTCTTTAGATAACATTACCCCCCTTTCATCACAATATAAAATTGATTTAAAGTTAAGAGTGCAGGGTGCGACTAGCTTATTTAGCGAGTTCAATGAAATTCAAAATAAAATAGAGGAAAATGTTTCGGATGGCGAACTACAAGAACAGCTTAACCAACGAGAAAGCTTCGAAAATCATTATTATAGCACTATGGCGCAAGCTGAGTTTAGGCTGGACACGAGAGAATCAGCTGTTTGTCATAAGTCACATAACTCACATTTAAACAATTCAGTCAAATTGCCCGTTATTACTATGCCTACTTTTGATGGTTCCTATGAGCGCTGGCTCGAGTTTAGGGACACATTTATATCATTAGTGCACGATCAGGAAGAAATTAGTCCAATACAAAAATTTCACTATTTAAAATCAGTACTAAAGGGAAGCGCACAACTTATTATAGAATCTATAGAATTCTCTGCCACCAACTATCAAGTAGCTTGGCAGCTTCTATTAGAAAGGTATAACAATACTAGGTTACTGGTTCAAAATCACGTAAAATCATTATTCACTATTCAGCCACTATCACGAGAGTCATCTTTTCATATCAGGGCACTTATCGATACAATTTTAAAAAACATACGCGCACTGAATATCTTAGGAGAACCCACAGACTCTTGGGACACACTAATTAATTATATAATCGTATCTAAGCTAGATAAAGTTACAGAACGCGAGTGGGAAAGTTACAAATCTTCACTATTCACAAATGATTCTAATAAAAAATCGGTCAAAGTTAATGAATTGATTCAGTTTCTTAAAAGCCGAGCCGATATGCTAGAAACTTTACAATTGTCGCACAGTAAAGATCCACTAGGTACCGAATTTAAAAGACCTAACATTAATTCAAAACCGCATTCAATTTCACATTGCAATATTTCTTCTAAAGGCAAGCCATCATGCTTTCAATGTAATGCTAATCATCCTATTTATTCGTGCAAAAAGTTCATTGACAGCGACTTAGAATCTAAATTAAAACTAGTACGCGAAAAGAATCTATGTCCTAATTGTTTACGCACAGGTCATTCCGCAAATGATTGTAAGTTCGGTACATGCAAAATGTGCAACTCCAAACATAATTCATTGCTTCATAATGATTGTATCGATAATACCGTTGCATTTCATTCATCGCGGCCGGTTGACGCTAAGCACGCGAGTGATGACACACGTGCGGATTCGTCGCGCGCGTCTCAAATTCCCTCTAGAGCGTCCGTAGAGAACGTAGCATTTCCCATTCAGGTAAATAAGTCACATGTTTTAAACCGATGCACTACATCCGCGGCTACCGGGTGCGTTCTGTTGTCAACAGCTGTTATCGAGGTCGCCGATATACACGGTGTTTATCACAAGGCGCGCGCGCTTCTCGACAGCGGGAGCCAGAGTTGTTTTATAACTGAATCGCTTTGCCAATTACTAAACACTAAAATATTGCAGTCCACTTTCGAAATAAGAGGCATAGGTAATTCAGTTATAAATTGTTCGCGAGCGTGTAGTATCGAGATAAAGTCGTGCGTCGATAAAACATATTCAACAAAACTTTATTGCTTTATATTACGCGAAATATCAAGCACTTTACCGTCTGCGCGTCATGTACAAACTCCACTTTGCATTCCAAGTAATGTTCAGTTGGCTGATCCGCATTTTATGGAATCTATACAAATAGATTTATTGATAGGCGCTGACAAGTTCTGGGAACTGCTAAACGAAGGCATAATTCGATTGCCTGCAGGTCCTTGCTTGCAAAACACAAAATTAGGATGGATAATTTCCGGTCCTGTATACAATAACGCGCAAAATTATAAACAAATTCAATGCAACTTTTCGAGTAACCTTGAATCGCAACTTCGTGCGTTTTGGGAGCTCGAGGAGGTACCTAAGGTCAGAGACGCACAGACTGATGAGGAACGTGCATGCGAGGAACACTTCATTCGCACTACTACGCGCATGAGCGACGGAAGGTTCAGTGTACGTATACCACTCAAACAGTCACCTGACGTATTAGGCGATACGCACACTAATGCTAAACGGCAGTTCTTAGCATTAGAGAAGCGACTTCAACGCTCACCGGAGTATAAGTCGTTATACGCTAATTTCATGCAGGAGTATCTAGATTTAGGTCACATGACCAAGATAGATAATCCCTCCGAGCCATGCTACTACATGCCGCATCACGGTGTGTACCGCGAGCATAGCACGACGACCAAACTGCGCGTCGTGTTCAACGCCAGTGCCGTTTCTAGTACCGGCATTTCATTCAATGACATACAGTTGGTCGGGCCACCTATTCAAGGTGATCTACTCGCAATCTTACTTCGGTTCAGACAACACAAATACGTGGTTTGTGCCGATGTATGTAAGATGTACAGGCAGTGTGTTGTTGATGCATCACAACGCAATTTACAGCTAATTCTATGGCGCGACAAGCCGTCAGACGAGATAGGTATTTACCAGCTTAATACCGTAACATACGGCACAGCTTCAGCGCCCTTTCTCAGTGTTAGGTGTTTGAAGCAGCTGGCGATCGAATCTACGAACCCGGACGTTCAAAGAATAATTCACGAAGACATGTATGTCGATGACGTCATCACGGGGTCCGATGATAAACACGAATTTAAATTTATGCAACGAACTGAAGTCTACTTTAGATCGCGGTTGTTTTCCACTACGCAAGTGGATTTACAATTTTAAATTCGATAATACTGAGACTTTATCTTCTATTTTCAAGGAATTAACGCTAGATGAAACCGTCAGTTCTAAAACCCTTGGTTTAGGTTGGAATAATTTATCTGATGAATTTTATTTCAATACGCAAAATCAGAGTAATGACGTTCCAACTACAGTTACTAAAAGAATAATAATATCAAACATTTCACAAATATTCGACCCGCTTGGTCTATTGAGTCCAGTAATAATTGTAGCAAAGGTTATGTTGCAACAATTATGGCTTTTAAAGCTAGGATGGGACGACGCAGTCCCGCAAGACATCGTTCACGCGTGGAATCGGTTTGTTATTTCTTTACGCGAGCTGCACAACATTCACGTTCCTCGACACGCTGTCGGTAGCAAGCCTATGTATATAGAACTTCATATTTTTACCGACGCATCGCAAACAGCGTACGGCGCGTGCATTTATATACGTACTATTAACGTCGATTGCAAGATTTCCGTGCATTTATTGATTTCAAAGGCAAAGGTAGCACCTCTGAAACCAATAAGTATACCACGACTTGAATTGAGCGGCGCGTTGCTGGGAGCCAGATTGTATGACAAAGTGCGCGGTTCATTACATTTGGAACTTAGTAATGTTGTGTTTTGGACGGATTCAACTATCGTGTTGGGTTGGTTGAAAATGTCACCTAATCGTTTGAAACCGTTCGTTCAAAATAGGACCGCCGAGATACAAGAATTAACACAAGACAGGCCGTGGTGTCACGTTAGTAGTAAACAAAACACAGCTGATATTGCGTCACGTGGAGCAACCCTCATTGACCTTTCTACTTCTACGTTGTGGTGGGAGGGGCCCGAATTTTTACACAACCCTAACTTTTCACTCGACGACTACAAGAAATCACGTCCATCGGTATCTCTCACGGACGATCAGCTGCCCGAGCTTAAGTCAGCTGGTACCGTGATCACAACGCATGGTATCTGTGACGCATCATTATTTCATTTTAATCGTTTCTCACAATTTAACCGTATGCAACGCGCTATGGCATATGTGTTGCGATTTATTAATAATACTCGTAGCAAACTTAAACGCGTAGGGATTTTGAGTCTTGACGAATTAAAGCAAGCTCAAATCATGCTTGTTCGGTATGCGCAACTTGAATCTTTCCCTATTGAATATAATTTACTATCGAAAGGTAACCGTATAAAACCTAATTCACCTTTATTAAAATTGAATGTGTTTTTGGATGATGATCATATTATACGGATAGGAGGTCGTTTAGAGTACTCGGATGAATTCGACTATAACAAAAAACATCCAATTTTACTTTCGAGTAAGCATCACTTCACACGTTTATTATTCCGTTACGAACATCTACAGCTACTCCATGCGGGGCCACAAGCACTACTTTTTCATATTCGCGAATCGTGGTGGCCCATGAGTGGCAGACAGCTGGCACGTCAAGTGGTGCATCAATGTGTCACATGCACTCGCTTGAAAGGCAAAACTCTTACACCTCTAATGGGCAATCTGCCCAAGGAACGTATCACTCCAGGTTTTCCCTTTATTCGATGCGGAGTGGACTACGCTGGGCCAGTGCTTATTTTGAACCGAAAAGGTAGGGGTGCTAGGACTACTAAGTGCTATATTTGCCTATTTATTTGTTTCGTGACGCGAGCTGTTCACTTAGAACTGGTAAGCGATCTCTCGAGTGAAGCTTATCTCTTAGCGCTATAAAATAAAATAAAAAATAAAAATAAAAAATAAAAAAGCCTTTTATTTCCATGCAAAAAATACATTTTCTATATTTACTTATAAATTTAAATTATTATTAATTAAATTATTAAATTAATGAATTATTACTATTTAATTGTTTTTCATGGACTCCTCTCGAGTGAAGGCCTCCTCCAAAGTATCCCATTTATCTCTTTCTTTAGCTATGTAAATCCAGTTAGGTCCTGCGATTTTTTTGATGTCATCCTCCCAGTGTGTGTGTGGTCTACCTACGCGTCGCTTCCCCTGGGGGCCCCTCCACGTAGTGATTTCGGATGTCCATCTGTTGTCTTGAAGTCGTGCTACGTGTCCTGCCCATCTAAATTTTTGTCTCTGTGCAAAATTTAGAGCATCTACTGTTTTTATTATTTTTTTAATTTTTGTATGACGGATTTTTTGTGATTTTTTTATTTTGAGAATGCTGCGTTCCATCCCTCTTTGACATGTCGTAATAGTATTTTTTGCCTGACTGGTGAATTTCCACGTCTGACAGGCATACGTGAGACATGGCAAGATACACGAGTCCATCATTTTCTTTTTTACTTCTATTGGCATATTACTTTTCATCACCTCTTTGCAACTCCAGAACTTATTCCATGCAATTTTTGATCTACGCTCTACCTCCATTTGGTTATTGTTGCAATCAAATGATATCCGTTTTCCTAAATAGATATAGTGATCCACATACTGTATTGTTTTATGATCTAATGTTATTATGTTTTTATGACTATTTGTCATGATATTTGTTTTTGACAAATTTATTTCTAATCCAACCTGACTGTTTACTCTATGTAGCGATTGTATCATGCGTTCTAGATTTTCTCCGGATTCTGACAATAGTACCAAGTCGTCTGCAAATCTTAGATGATTCAGGTATTTCCCTTTGATGTATAGGCCACATTTTTTCCAGTTCAGTTTATCTATAATTAATTCCAGAACTGCAATAAATAGAGTTGGAGATAGTGGGTCCCCTTGTTTCACACCTCTATTGACATTAAAATCTGGCCCAAACGATTCCAATTTGACTCTACTCACACTGTTGTTATATAAATTTTTTATTATATTTATGTATTCATTTTCCACTCCCTGTTTATTTAAAGCTTCCCATATGCTGGCATGGGATATTGTGTCAAAGGCTTTCTGGTAGTCTATGTAAGCAATGTAGATTGGTCTCTGACTTTCTTGATATTTTTCTATGACAAGTTCTAGTGTATGAATATGGTCTATTGTAGAATATCCTTTGCGGAACCCAGCTTGCTCTACAGGTTGGCTCTTTTCTAAAATTTTTGTTATTCTTTGATTTATTATTGAGGAGAATAGTTTGTAGACCGTTGGAAGAAGGCTTATTGGTCTGTAATTACTAATGTCATTTGGGTTTCCTTTTTTATATAGTAATATTATATTGGATTCTGACCATTGTGTAGGGGTGATCGCTGTCCTTAGTATTAAATTAAAAAGTGAAATAAGTGTTGGTGTCAATATTTCACATCCAATTTTTATTGCTTCATTTGTAATGAAATCCGGCCCTGGGCTTTTATCTACTTTTAATTTCTTAACTGCTTGTATGATCTCTTTTTCACCAATAGGGTGTATTTTATTTTCTAAAATTACATGATTGTTCAAATCTCCCTGCTTCACATTTTTTATTTCTGTCGTCGTAGCGCTATAAAGGTTTCTATAAAATTTTGTGGCAATATCTATGATTTCTCTTCGATTATATGTTGTCTGTCCCGAGTCGTTTAGTCCCTCTATCCAATTTTTATGGGTATGAAGTTCTTTTAAGGCTTTTTTAAAACTTTTACCTTTTCTTATGAAACTGAGAATTCTTTCATTCCTATATTTCTTATAGTCGTATTTAATGCGTTTGCTAGTTAATTTGTATAGGGCGCTTAGTTCATTTTTTTCGGATCGAGATTTAGTTGTCATGTTTTGTAATGTTTTTCTTCTGATAAGTAATTTTAGTGTTTGTTCCGAGAGAATTTTGTGCTTAGTATTCTTAACTTTTTGTGGTTGTTGTAAACTAGTGTTGATGGCATGTAGTAGTTTTTCATAATATTCCTGAACATTTGTCACTTCAATCTGGCTTTCATGTAGTTTTGATACATTTTGCATGAGATGTTGTCTATATGTTTCAATTTCATCAATATTTTTTAAGGAACTATTTCTTTTGTTAGTAAACTTGATTCGAGATTTCTTTATGACTTTTATACTTATTGTAGCTCTGACCATTCTGTGATCTGTAGAGAAGTTAAGATTTAATGTTTCTATATTTTGGAAAAGTTTTGGTTGATTGGACATTATGAAGTCGATTTCATTTTTGTGTAGTCCTCCTGGTGAGCGCCAAGTCCATCTGCGTTGTGGTCTTTTCTTGAAATAGGTATTGATCACAGAAAGTCTGTTTTCGAAAGCAAAATCTATTAGCCTCTGACCCCTGTCATTTCTCTTTCCATATCCAAATTTTCCTGTAATTAAGTGCTCCTCTTTAAGTGGTTGTCCTATTTTAGCATTGAAATCTCCTAATATTATGAGATTTTTTGAAGAGATTTGTATTGCTGAGTCCAAAGTTTGATAGAATTTTGTTAGTTCCTCTTCGCTTGATAAAGATGTGGGAGCATATACTTGTATGATGCTTATTTGAAAACCTCTAATGTTCAGGTTTAGTAAGGCAACTCTTTCTGTGAGACCTATAAATTCCTCTATATAAGGTTTCAATGATTTTTTTATTAAAAAACCTACACCATAGAGACCTGGTGTGTGACCTATGTAGCATAATATAAGATTCTCATATTCATTTATTTCGCTGCCTGTTCTTCTAACTTCTGACAGACCAATGATGTCATATTTTATTTTAGATAGCGATTCTTCAAGTTCCAAAAACCTTTCATATGTTGAGAGTGTTTTAACGTTATATGTTGCTATAAACAACTTTTTTGTTTCAGTCCTTCTGAATTCTGGGATTTCTAATTGTTTCTTCGGAGGGTGGTGGTCATTGTTTTCTTCCACGGTGACCAGCCGTCTTGGAAGATGATTAGTAATGTTGTAGTTTTTATTTGACTTATTTTTACTTTCGAGAGGGGGTGCCAATCGTTATTGGTTCATATTATTGTTATGTTTTGACATTTCTTGGTTAATTTGGTTCCTGTTCCCAAAATAATTAAGGATTCCCGGCTTTACTATGTTCTCTGAACAACTAGGTGTATTCTGAGTGTTTGTTGTATGTTTGTTTTTTTTCTTTGCTTGAGTTTTATGTGGTGGATCATTTCGGATAAACTTGTCTTGAGGTGATGTTGAAAGTGATCTTTTATTTTTTCCATATGTATTATTTATTTCTTGTTTTCCAATAATAACTAGTTTGTCATATTTTATTATTGCTTTGTTACCTTTTTCATTTTCAATTTTTATTTGTTCTTGTAGCATCCTTCTTTTCTCCAAAACATACTGTGGATAATCTTCCTTTATGTAGTAGTTCGTATCATATAGAAGCTTTTTTTGTTTGAAAATTTCAATTTTCTTGCCAACGGTGGTCAGCGTCACAACAATTGGTCTTGGTTTTTCGGATTTTTTTCCTATCCTCTTGACTTCTTGAATATTGGTGCAATCCAATTTGATGTTTAGATATCTTGATAGAAAATCCAAGATTTTCCTTTCCAAGTCGGCATAAGAATGCTGTAAGTTACTTTCTTCGATTCCAAAAAATACAACATTTCGATTTCTTACTTGTTTCTCTAATATATTTAATCTTTGTTCTTGTTTGTCGTATTTTTCGTTTAAGGTTGTGTACTTTTGCTCAATTTGCTTTAGTTTTTCATCTAAAATTTTATTCATGTTTTCCGTGACTGTTTTCGTAACTTCCATCCCATTTTCTTTTATTGTGTTCTTCTGGTCTTCCAAGTCTTTTTGGATTTGGCGTAAGGTTGTTATTATTTCTTCCATTTTTTGTATTTATGGCAACAAGGTGAAATACCAAAACGAACAAAAAATTTTTATCTGTTTACCAACAACTAATGCCCTCTATTATTGAGGTGTAGAACTAAACATCAGTAGTGTTGATCGATTTGATAGCTGAGATTTATCGATCGTAGTATTCGTATTATCCGCTAGATGGCGTTATTTCCAATAATGGCAGTTTTTGCTGTTTCAAACATCCGCCATAATGACTTTCGTTTTTTTTTTTGTTTTAGGTTATGATTCACTTATCTCACCAATTTCTTTACAAAGTAGATTCTGACCAATTTGCTTTTGTAAAAAAACAGATACTAAAATGATTCTTTCAAAAGTTATTTCACAAACGCGCTTCTATTATGTTGATTCAACACTGGTTTCATAAGTTCACTAATATATCGATTTATGTCCACATATTTCAGATTTTTTGTTAGTTCTATTAATGCACACGCTAAACAATACTTTAAATTGTTGTTATAGTTCACTTTTGCACAATTTTGTTCACTTTAATCACTTAAAATCGTTTTTTTTTTTTTATACGTAGCTGAAGTTTACCGTGGCACTGCAGCGCCCTCTCTTAGCGCTAAAAAGGTTTATTTCTCGACGCGGTAAGCCATCTGAAATATTTTCTGACAATGGTCGGAATTTCGTTGGACTTTCTAATGAATTTTCAAATTTCTTACTTAAATGTAGTTCAGACATAGTAGAATACGCAGTTAGTCAACAAATCAAATTTCATTTTATTCCTTGTTACGCTAGTCATTTTGGTGGTTTGTGGGAATCAGGAATCAAGTCATGTAAATACCACAATCGACGAGTTGTAGGAAACGCGCACCTCACATTTGAGGAGTTGAGCACTGTTCTGATCCAAATAGAGGCAATCCTCAATTCGCGTCCACTGTCCCCTCTCTCCTCGGATTCTCGGGACTTCTCACCTCTAACACCTGCCCATTTCCTGATTGGTCGACCACTAACAGCACCAGTTAGCAACAATGATCTGCGCGACGTTCCCGCCACCAGACTGCAGCGTTTCCAGAGGGTCGAACAAATTCGCCAGCACTTTTGGTCACGCTGGGCAAAGGAATACAT
Source organism: Trilocha varians (assembly GCA_030269945.2). Classification (NCBI taxonomy): domain Eukaryota; kingdom Metazoa; phylum Arthropoda; class Insecta; order Lepidoptera; family Bombycidae; genus Trilocha; species Trilocha varians. The sequence continues at coordinate 11,805,126 of AP028280.1, forward strand.
CTCACAACTACAAATCCGGACTAAGTGGACTATAAACAAGGACGAGTTGACACCAGATTCGCTCGTTGTCATCAAGGATGACAATTCACCGCCGTTGAAGTGGCAGATGGGCCGCGTGCTACGGACCATTCCCGGCAAAGACGGCATCTCACGAGTGGCAGATATACGCACCGCTACTGGAGTCATTCGTCGAGCCTACGTCAAGTTGTGTCCCTTACCTCATGAAGAACGAGAAGAAGGACAGGAACTTCATTGAAAGGCACTGCTTTCAAGGCCGCGGGCATGTTCGCGCCATTCACACATTTGAATCCGCCAATAATCACACGGCACATGACGTCACGCTACCAACAGCCAATCAGACGTCGCGCGGGCGAGGCGCCTGCGCTCTGCGCATGCGCTCAATGTAACACATTTTCAAAAATCGTACAATAAACCAGACAATTTTCAATTACGCGCGCATTTTTATTTTCTCTGATAAAAAATATCACAATTTGAGAAAAAACACAAATTTAAAGCCTAGTTTGGGCAACAGCTCAAACAAACGATATTATTGGTACTTATTTATACAGGGTGATTTCCTAGTGAGGGTACATATTGAAGGTCATGGTAGCTGATAGTTATATACGACCAGTAAAAATATTATTACCAAAGAATATGGCTTAATGCCTTAGTAATCGCAACTTAAAAATATCTAAAATTCTTGCAAAATTAAGGTTTTTCGACAACTGATGGGTATGGCGGAGGTGTGGGGTGCGCGAGATCACTAGAGGTCGTTAGTCAACACTCTTTAAGCCGAAATTGCTTATGTTTGAGGTAGTTTTGTCGAATTTAGATTAAAAAAAAATAATATTTCGTAATTTTACTTATTTTTTGTAATATTCCGTATTACGACAGAGTACTCATCACCCTCCTGCAATATGTACCCTGTCTAACAAATCACCCTGTATAAGTAGGTAGGTACATACTTATTTAATAATTTATAATTCGAAGTTCTGTCCTGTTTAATCATTATCACCTTCACCCTGCTAAAGTCAACTAAGCATAAACTGCTCTTCTACAGCATTCAGTGTAATAGCGTATTAATTTAATAAGTCATCATCATCATCATCAGCCCACACTCGTCCACTGCTGGACAAAGACCTCTAACAAAGTACGCCACTGAGCCCGATCTTCTGCTCGTCTCATCCAGTTGTAATTTAATTAGAAAAACGACCCAATTAAAACATCTACTTACTTCTGATAGTGGTTTGCTGCATTTCTTAGCAACCTTAGGTTCTACTATTTTAGGATCACCAATGCACGAAAGTATCTGAAAAAATGATGCAGTAGCTAGTTTATTATTTACAAATAGAACTTGTAAACGTTTGATTGTATTTTTTTTGCCATGTAAGCAGACAAGTCTACAGGCCACTTGATCACAGAAGTTACCGCCGCTCATGGACCTCTGTAATGTCAAAGGACTACCTACCACCTAGTTTTAGAATGATACATACCTACTTGAATTGCGTTCCACACGAATAAAATATATTTACAATAAAACTGCTCAAAGCAAACTCACCGTGGCTGGAGTTTCTCCACAATAAATCTTAGGCTGTTCAGGTATATTGGCGCTGGCGACCTAATAAAGACAAACTTTATTATTGTTTATACTTACATTAAAGCAACAAAAACGCATGAGTTAATTCTTCTTGTCTGAATAAGACATGTATAGAGAAACTCAACTTTTATAAAATCAGGAAGGCGTTGGCTCTTCGGCTATAAAGACCTTATAAAAATAATTAGAGCAGTTTAACAATATCGAGAATTTCCCAGATCCCCGAATATGTATCTTAATGTTGATCGTTGTTGGTAAATAAATTTTATAATTGATAAACCTTACTTACTATCACATTTACCTATATCAATGAAAATAGATATTATGCAATTTATGCACCTATCTAAAATAAGATTTTTCCTTATTTATTAAATATATTCATAGTTTTCAACAGTATTATTTAATCTACTTACCGCAATAACTGATAATAAAAACAAAATACTACGCATCTTGAACACACAACTGTCTTCGTCGAACAAAACTATCAAGATGATATCACACACAAGCGCCAGGTCATAAGGCCATCCAATCAACTCGTCTCTCAAGTTGTCAACAAACCAGGTGACCTTCGGGCGTGTGAACGCGGCTAGAATAATTATGTGTTTTTTTCTGTTCTCACAAACCTCGTCCACTATCACTGATATTCTATCTACTTGACATTAGCAGAGTCATTCAGTTAAGAAGAGACTCAACCCACAAAGAGAAAAAAAAATAATGTGTTTTTTATTCAGCTATATTTTCATTGTCAATCTATGTTGGAAGCTAAGAATACTGAGGGTTGGTAGGTATTATGAGGATGGAAGGATTCTGAAAGCAGTAGGACTTCTACAATGACTACTATTGTATCTGAGATACTCTCTGTATGATAAAGGTAACCTCTGCAAAGATTGTACAACATTAATAATTGTCCTTTTAGACAAACGAGCAGAAGGGTTTCTGATCGTGAGCGGTTCTCATCGCTCATGGTATTTTGAAAGTGAAAGTGTTATCGACCACAAACTATCTATATACTCTTAAGGATTCTCCCAAGCCTCGTTGGAAATAGAACAAACACCCGGAAAATGAAACTGCAAGTGGCCTGTACAGTCTGGTTGATATTGATAAAAGTCGTTGAAGAATTCGTTACATGTTTACAAAACATACATAGTGATAGTCGTTGTTTTATATTTAGATAACCTCTGTAAGAACTCTTTATCTTGAAACACACAAACAAAAATACATTCTAATCGTTTCTTAATGTGTGATATCGAAATAATTTATTTTAAACAAAACTTTTTAAATACAAGCTTTTAAGATCCTGGTTATCATTGTAACAGTAGAGTGCTAGATGATACTTACAAGTAAAACGAGCCCATACACGACGGTTCCATCTTGTTTAGCACAAGAGCTACTATGGCCACCTTCTGGATCCATAATCGGATCGGCTCCATTTTATCACGCGATATCTGCGCGCAAAATGTCAGCTCAATCGGAAACCGGGAAGTCATTTCATTTCATTTATAAAGCTTGTGAAAAACATCAAAAAATCAGCTTATTTTAAACAATATTTAAGTATGCCTTGGGTAGGAAGTAATGGTGTTTCTTGGCTGACTATACGGACCGTCGAGGCGATCCGCCCCGTCCTAAGGGATTGTGGTGGGTCGTGGCAAGAGACGCCTCACCTTTTGGATGGTGGAGATGTTGACTGGGCACGGGTGCTTCGGGAGGTATCTGCACCGGATTCAGGTGGAACCGACGGCGAGATGCCATCATTGTGTGGGATGCGACCAGGACACACCAGAGCATACGCTCGCGCTCTGCCCTTCATGGGAGCGGCAGCGTTGTGTCCTGGTCATGAAAATAGGACCGGACTTGTCGCTCCCTGGCGTCGTGGTTGTTTTCAAAAATTAACTCATTTGAATTTCTTTGCAAAAATAAAGGATTTTCTATTCAACAGATTTCATTAAAATCAGCCACCACGGAAAAAAAGAAACTATAGTAAAACTCGTGTAGTGTGTGTATCGTAATAGTATGTATTATGTCAACGACTAGCTCTTCTAGCTATCTGTACTCTATAGTTTTATATCATTAGGGTGAACACTTTCAATCAAATGGCCTTAAAGCTCGTTAGTCTTATTCAGCTTTAAAAACAGATGAAGGTAGGTAAGGGTACCTAAATAAAACAACAGTTAAGAGAAATACACATTTATTACAAAACTAGTAACAGCTTTAGTTTTTTTAAGTTAATGTAACATTGCACTATTCACTTTTACCTTCAAGATTCAAGTAAAAACACTAGATATACTTTATATCACAAATTTAAGTAAATGTTAATAAATCGATCTCATTGTCACTTCAGTTCAGTTCAGTTAAAGTAAGATTATATCTTTTCTGTTAACTATATTCATTGAGCACTTCAATTAGCAAAAAATCATATCAGATTTAAAAAAATATTAGAATTACTTGAGCGTATTATTAATAAAATCAGAAAAAATTACAGAAAATTAGATAGAGCGTGATCTGAATTGCAGTATTTTATAAGCGATGGTGACCGCTTACGATCAGGTGGCATGTTAGCTGGTCTGCCTACACGGCAATAAAAAAAGTGATTGTACTCTTTTACGGGGTGATATTATATTCGGCGTTGTGAAAAAGCTCCTTAAATAAAAAAAAATCTACTTTTTATATTTGGCTCTTCCTTTTTTGAACTTTAGCGGACACTTTAAATTTACACTGACGACCCTCCTATCAATCACTACGCGTTATTTCTTAAAGTAAAGATCGATTTCTCAACATAAACCTCAAAATAATTCTCCTTCCCTCGCCGAAAAGAAATCATCCTTCAATATAGGGACGACTTCATCATCCTCCATCGTGACTGTGACTTTACTCTCAGGATGAGGGTATTTCGGATGCCACCAGTCATACACGCTAAAACTGATAACTGTGTCTAAAACTACATTGCATTCTGGAAGGATGTTCTTGCCTACCGCGTATGTGCCGGTGTTGAAACCGAGGTGCAGGCGATGTTCGATCGCGCTGACGGAGTGGATGATGGTCACTTTCGAGAGGATCATACCCATTAGAGGTGGTACTTCGTGGAAGTGACGGCAGGTTACCTGTAGATTAGGTATGGTTAGGTCGTATGCCATAATATTATTTTAGTAACTTGTGAATAATTATACGTCGCCTCAGTGCTTGTTTGGCCAATCTGACATTTTTTAAGAAAATTACTTTTTAATGCAGTATTATAAAGAAATTAAAGAATTCAATTTCCATCCGACTGGTAAAATATTTTTAAAATATTCAATTCTAAAACAATAAAAATCTTATTTCAATTTTTTTCTCAACACGGCACTTAACGAAAATTCCGGGCTTGTTTGCTGTCTCCTGTAAAATTTGCTCGAGTGCAGATTGGCCAAACAAGCACTGAGGCGACGTATAGTAGACGTTCACTGCTGGACAAAGGCGTCCTCTAAATTTCGGCACAACGACTGGTCCTGTGCTATCTGCATCCAGTGACTTATTAAACTTTATGCAGATAAATAGTACAATAGCGGACTTAATGGCGAATAAGTAACAGCCTTATCGCATTGTCTTTACAATACAATCTTATATCTTATATACATATAAAAATGAATTGCTGTTCGTTAGTCTCGCTAAAACTCGAGAACGACTGAACCGATTTGGCTTATTTTAATCTTGAAATATTCGTAGAAGCCTAGGAAAGGTTTAAACGGTGAGAAAATTTCCTTATGTGACACAGACGAAGTTGTGTGGGCCAGCTAGTAATTAAATATGAAAAGACATGCCCACAGAGTTTGTGCCAGTTCTTCTTATGACAACAACACTCTCGACAGCGAAAATATGTGTATTTTTTGAAAATATTTATTTCCAAAATAAGCAATTGACTCCTTGAATGTCAATGACCACTTAAAACAAGGTGGATTGTCGATTTTCCCGCCTACAAAAGGGTTTTAAAATCTTTTGAGTTGCAGGTACAGCCCCATCTAGTGTAAAACTAAATAAACTGATTTAAACTATTGACTATTTTCAGATGGCGTTGTAAACTCAATAAAAATTATTGCTGTAATGGATTTAATGCTTGGCAATACAAGAGTGTATTCCACAATTTGTTAAAAAGATTTTGCTATCTTAAATTTTTTCTCATTTCTGCCAGCTGGGACTGAAAACCAGCGCTGGATATTGGCATTTGTCCTGCCTGGTATGTGTCAATGTTCAGCATTATGCTGAGTCACAGCTGATTTGTGGTGAAAGAGAAATTACTCGCAAAGTGTATCTTATTTTTTTGTGTATTTTTTTTTTATCTTTGCATATTTCTTTTTTTCATCACAAATAAAGAATATCTATGTCTATTCATACAACTACCTTCTACAAACAAGTTTTTTAAATTAAGGCTAACTTAGTATAATTAATGGAACTTCACTGAAAGACTATTACTATGTTTAATTAACAATTTAATTACCTTCAAGACTTGTAGATCTTCTTCAGGGTTAGCATCCATTCTACCTAATTCTTTAATAAAGTTCTGTCTTCTCGTGTGGTTTCTCAAAAGAAACTTCTTAAATTTAAAATAAACGGACCAAGTGAACGGAGTCTTCTTTTCGAACCACATATTAATGCACCGTTTCTGCGTCAAGTCATATAACCTGGTATCCTTACCGTTCAACTCTGCTTTACTTATAAAAACACCGTAAGTATGATATAAAGCTCGTACTACTCTTTGACGAAGTCCGTAACTTTGGTAATTATTCTCTATTTTCAAGGAAGCTGGTAAACAAGGATCAGTTTTACAGTACTTATAGTAAATGGACCTCCAGAATGATTCTCGGTGCGTTATGGCATAAGTAGCTCTATTTATACCAGCAAATCTGCCAATTTCTTCCGGCACAATGTACCGAGATAGTAAATACCATACAATTTCAGGATAAACATTTTCTTTTGGTGTTTCTTGTTCGCCATTGAGAGATGAGTTACGTCGGCTTAGGCACATGTTTTCGACGATGTCATCGACTGTGTCTAGTTGGTCCCATGTCAAATCGGCTGTCAATTTCTCGGCTTTAGATATCTTTTTCGGATCAGGCGGCTTGGCGTCTTTCGGTTTTACATTTACAGGATAATCTGGAATGAAGTAAATGTATAATTTAGTAATTTTATATTTGGTAAAATATTATAACCCAAGCAAGTGTGGTGGATTATGATCTGTTCCATTGAGGAGACCTGAGCTCAGCAGTTGGCAGTAATAGTTACAGTAATAGTACTATCTCCAAAAAGAGCGCGAAAATGTAAAAATTGGATATAATTTTCAAAAACTATTGTGAATGACTTATGAATGGTTATTATTTATGTAACATTTTTTCCAATTACCTTAATTTTATAATAAATGCACTTACATGTAATCAAATAAAATCCATATTAAAACTTTGTTTTATTAACACATAAGTTACATGAAGAACATGTAAATAGTACTTTAATCGAGTCCTATGGAGTAATATAACCCACCTTCTTGCATTCTCTTCTTCTTTTGAGACTTTTTCTTCCTCATTTAGCCCAATAAAGTTTTATATTTTATTTGCAAGTTTTTTCACTGTTACATTCCCAAAGAATATATCTTAGCAGCTCTACAGATATAGGAATTATTTAGTATGTTAATTACTATCAATAACTTACTACATAAGCTGTATATTTAGAAAAACTAATGATTTTTAAAGTTTTGTATTATTTTGAAAAATATTTTTTTAATCAGCTCCACAGATTATGAAGAAAAATATGCTCTAAAATCCAATTTAATGTTGTTCTCTAAAATGTTAAAAATCGACAAAATCGGTGAAGTTTTCTTCGATTTTGTTAGAATTAAACGAAAATATTTTTTTTTAAGGTAAAATTATAAAATTTATTCACATTCACATTTTAAATATATTATTAGTTATTATTAATTTAATATTCTAGCCTTAACTTTGCATTTCATTTGAAAAAAATTGCAAACCGACCTTTGACATAGTTTACTTCGATCGATTCATGCTAATGTTCGATTCTCCACAAATTCCGAAAGCAAGATCAATTGGCGGGGAGTCCCTACACAGACCATACATATATATATGAGATAGATATGAGACTGGAGATAGATATGAGCTTAAGTTTACGAATTGCAGTAAGAGGTGGAGCCACATGCTTGAGTGCATGCGCTGCGCGCTAGATTTAAATGTATTTTTTGTTTACTAGGGGAATTCAATTTTTCTATTTGAAAAAAATGTTTCATTACAATAGCTGATGCATCCACTCGTAATTTAAAACAACAAACTGATTATAATTCGAAATCTGTGAACTTGCTCAGCTTTTAACAAAACATTTTTTTTCAAATAGAACAGTTTTTAAAATAAAAAGCTGTTGTTTTCACATTCCATTTCAAATTTATATTATTTTTATCAATAACATTATAATAACCAAGAAGAAAATGTACAAAAAGAGCAACAACAAAGGAATAACATTCAAAGAAAATGATTCATCAATATAATATTTTTACAAAAGCATTTTTTTGTAAAAATACAGTATAATCAACCATCATTTTGAAAAATATGAAAGTACTTGCAATGTGATGCATCGTTTAGGAATTTAAAACTAAGTTTAAATCAATCAAAACAATATCTTATACAAATATGTACAAACATAACAAAAATTGCGTATTCAGGAATAATTTGGAGCTGAATATAATTTTCATATATTTTTTATTTTTTAAATATAAAATTTTATATAATAATAACATAAAACCTTTAGATGATTTAGTTCCTTTTGATGTTATAGTAATTCTATAACTAAACTTATTTATAAAAAAATCACTGATTTATAAAATTGTAGACAAAATAATTTCACATGTAGTTTCCTTCTAAATTTGTAAAATCTCAACAGGATTACAAAAAATAGCTTTTTATAAATAATTATTAAACAATGGTTGTGTTATTATAGTATCAGTTGTGTTATTCTCACGGATATTTGACAATTAGTAAATTATAAACTTATTTAGACACTTGTGGTTTTCTATAATACTTTCATGCATTTTGAATGACTCTGCAACAACGTTGAAATATCGAGACAACTCAATTAATTAAATATTGAGGTATGAACCCGTTCAAAATGCATGAAAATTAGTAAGTTACTTAGATTTACATAAAAACAAATTCCAAAAACTTTAAATATTCAATATTATGGTATTTTCGTTCTACTTGTGTAGTTGTCTAATAGCCTAGTCAAATTTATACTATATATTCTAAAATATACTATTTTGAAGAACTCAACATTGGTTGAATGTTTTTAGCAGGTTTATAAGAATGCTTTAAAAACTGTTTTGACTTGACAACATTCAGTCATAAAAGTATAAATGCTATGGTACAAGTTGGTTATTTATAGCATTTATTGATAATAATTCTTCTAAACTTTATTCCAATGTTCAGTTCTTTGAAACCATTTTATAACAGTAATTGATGTCTTGACATTCAGGATAAAGTCCTCCTTCATTTTTGTTGACTCTGATGACTTTCTAGTCCTGCGAAGAAAAATAATAGTATTAGTAGTGTGACAGCATTAATTTATTAAGAAATTAAATGGCAGCAGTAACTCGTAATGTTTTACAATATATCTCGTCGTTGTTTGGTAGGAGAACAAATACATAATTTAGATACTATTGAAAGTATTATAAAAACTAGATAACCCGCGCAATTTCGTCTGCGTCACGAAAGGGTTTAAACAGCACTCGCGTGTCGAGCGAGCATGTCGTCGCGTTATTTTTGACGTGAAACGTTTTTAAAAGCGCGCCGAAATATACGGGTCTATATCATCGTACCTTAATAATTAAAAGACTTTGTTTATTTGCGACTTTGTTATAATAATTTTTTTAATCAAAATAAAAACGCCGATTTAATGCCAACAATGTTATAAGGAACTTCTATATATTCAGGTATTTCTTCATTTGTAAAATCAATGGGGATACCCCTCGCAATTCCCATGCGAGTAACCTGATATGTAGGTATAAATGCCTTATACCCTCTGTCAGCCAACAGACTATTTTCAAGAAATTCGTTTGCAGCAGTGGGATTTGAGAACTCCACAACAATCCTGTTGCGGCCTAATTTTTTTATTCCATCTTTGGTGATGTGAGAAATATTATTTTTGAAGATAAATTGGCCAAATTTTACAGGGTGAATAGTCACGCCCGATGCCGAGGCATTATCTATTTTAGAAATGTGGACTGCGAAAGGACCTAGATCTGATGATAAATATTTGCGATTGTAAGACTGAGCTTTAGGCTGTTCCAAATTCATGGCTTTTGTAGTGTCTGTTCTAGTAATTTTGCGACTAATATACTGATCATTCGAGGTTAGACCTCTTTTTCTTGGGATTGTTGTCAAACCGTCAGTTGACATGAACTCAACATCAGGTACTGGAGAAGATAAGTTTGAGCTGAACTCGGGGAGTTAATATATTCATTTTCCAGAGATTTAGATACGTCGTCTGGTATCCCTGGGTCGGGAGGTTTATTTTTCTCTGGGTTCATCTTACGTAAATAAGGGAAATTAATAAAAATTATACCTAATGAAAAATAATGAAATATAAAGAAAATAACCTACTAACCAACACCAACACACAAACTACACTAACTATAATTATGTTAAACAAGAACTAATAGGGAAATATTTACAAATAACATGGAAAAATAATTATATAAAATAACGCGAAAAAAATACGTGATATTCACACTGACGTTCATTTGACATCCGGTCTCATATATATATGTATAGTCTGTGACGAAAAAAAAAAAGACAGCAAAAATCTACATTACAAAGTTACTAAAAAAAAAATTCTAACATTAAAAACATATTATACATTTATTTTATTTTAAGCTTAGGTTATAGCTGAAAAATAGTATTCATTTGTCAATAACTGCCAGATCATAAAATACTAGGAAAAAACGTTTTTTTAAATTAGCGCCTTCTCGCGAGAAAACAATGAAATGGAAAAAGCGTGGAAAAGAATTTCCAAATAGCGCCATCTCACGTACATCTCATAAAGTTTCGTTGCAACCGCAGTGACACCTAATAGACCGTTTCCTAACTAAACCAGTGGCACCCCCCTGCTATTCACAAAACAAAAAGTATGTACAGATTAAATTTGTTTTAGAGAGAGACTGAAATGGCATTTTCCCAAAAAACTAAATTTTGAATCTTGTCATTTTGCATAGCTGGGTATTTTAGTTAATAAAACAGGATTTTTATAAAAAAATAATACTTTTATACAAATTCTAATAAAGTTATGATAATTTCTGCAAATAAGTTGTTCAGTGAAGTAACCAGAGTTCTAAGTACAAATAAGGATAGAAAAAAGCAATTGACGTTTTATTTCAAGATGGCAGACATGCCGCTTGCTCCATGAAAGATCGGAATCGTAGGAGTACGATATTTAGGTGTGTCTTTCTAGATATCGAACTAGAATGTCTCCCGAACTTTTAATTAATATTTTATACGAATATTTTGACTATGTGAAACCGTTTCCCCGCGTTACGTGCGTTAGATTTAGGTAACGTTTGTGCCGGAACATATGCATTAGAACTGTGATCGAAATTGTGTTTTCTGTGTGTCGTGTACGATAAGTCTTCTGGTTTGATGTTAACTTAAAATGTGGAATATGATGTGCGACGTGATGCCCACGATATCTGAGGACAGTATCAGCCAGCGGAGTTCACAGGTCAGCGGGGACGATGCCAACTTTGAGCAACTGATGGTGTCTATGTTGGATGAACGCGACAAGCTGGTTGAGAGCCTGCGGGACACCCAGGAGCGGCTCAGCGACTCGGAGCTGCGACTCAAGGAGGTGGAGAAGGAGAGGGATGCCCTACACAGACAGATCGCCGCCAATCTTCCACAGGTTAGTCACATAACTTAATATTGGAGTATATACGAAATGTCTATAGTTACTGTATGGAAAATCTGAATTTGAAACTTGACTATTTTTTAATAGTGGAGTATCTAAATGTTTGTAATTACTGTACAAAAAATCATTAATTTAGAACTGTGTTTGATAAAACCTTTATTCCCCAATTTATTTCTTAAATTAGTATTCAGTTGAGACTACTTGAGTTTTAGTTTCTTCGTAAATAGAAAACCACGTAGATAGTTCTACCTTACTAATCATTAGAATGAAAACATACATAAGTTTATTTATCTATGTTGATTACAAAGTTACTCAAATTATCCGTTAACTGTCTATATGTTCATTTTGTTAGTAAACATCAAATGTGGAAAATTATTAAAAAAGGTTTTTTTCTATTTTTATCATTTTACTACAAGTTTATTGTGATAGTCTTCCAATATTTCTGGCAAACTGCTGTTATTTGTCAATCTTGTTTAAATATGAGTTTTTTACCTATTTATTGAATTTATTCCTATAACGAGGAGAAACCTTCATCAGTTAAATTTATTGCATTTCTTTAATATGCAGATTCATTTAAGAATGTATGTCTAGTTTTTTAAATGAATTGTCATCATAACCTTGAACAGACAAAAACTTACTTATTTGTATAACTCTAATAATATATAACGCAAATAAATTAAATTAAGTTTAGATATAAACACAAGTTTTCTAAAATAAATTTTGTTAAATCATTAACTTGAAACCATTTTAGTATAACACTAACAATTTCAAATATTTTCACTTTGTTTTTTGCTAATAAAGAATATACCTAATTAAAAATATTTGTCTGTTTATAATTATATTTTTTGCAATAATCGCTAAGAAACGGAGCTACCGTGTCAAGGATGTGATTGCGAATGGTGTGCAAGCAGTGGAACGTCTGTGAACAGATAAATCATTGACTAACATTCTACAAGAATGCTAATGCAGCCTAGTGATTTATACTTGTAATGAATAAATTAAATTTATTAACACTGTTGTTTAATTGCTATTTAAAAGTGAGATGACAATTTTTACTCATTTTTAGATACCCTTAGACATTTTTCTACCGATGACCTTTGAGTTAAAAACTTGGTGTTTTTATTCTGTCTTGTATTTAATTCAGACTATAAATTGCAACTAGTTGAAGATTTTCTTAATTTTTTGAACAATCTATTTTATAGTTTTATCTTTGTAATTATTTGTTAAATTTTTATTCTTTACAAAAACCATGACAACTTATTTGAAGATTTTGTTTCGTAAATTGTTTTTTAATTGTTATCTTGACTGGTTAAAAATATATAATGAAAGAACCCACACAAATTTATACTTCAACTTGCCACTCTGCAAAAAAAGAAAGTTTCGTAATACCCATTTTTAGCTTCTCAAAAACAACTTTGAAAATATTTTTACCGATACATTGCTAATTCCGAATAATGTGTGATAAAGCTGTGTTATCAGTAAGGATGTTCTCATACCAAATTAAATTTATCAGTACCCACAGTTCAAACATGCAATATATGCATTAAGGGCATACACACACTTGCAACTACATTAAGCATTCCATTTTTATTTTTAGTATAATAACTTCTAGCCACTGACGCCGTGCGTGAACTCTATACATCAACTAAGATTATAGTAATTTATCTGCAGGCAATTATTCGAAATTTTCTCGCTGTAAAAACTATACTTGAACTTCAAGGAACATTTAAAAAAGAACTGACAAAATTGGTCCAGACGTTGATGAGTTATGCGCTTAGCAACACATTATGAGAGAATTTTTTTCTATTATAGATTTGTTGATGTTGGTAGAAATTGTTATGATTGATAAGAATATCAGAAGATTATTTTTGTAAGAAGTTTATTAAAATTTTCTCGATAGACATGTCCATGCTGATTATTGTAAAGAAGCCCACTAACACAAGGTACAGCTTAGTACGTGTTTTAAACACATGTAAAACTAATGGTAAATAATAAAAATCAATCATTTCATTGCTTAATTATGAGTTATTCTGACTACTGAGTTCAAATACTACTGGCCGACGACCATGAGCGACAGTAACCGCTTACGATTAGATTGGCCGTTAGCTCGTCTGCCTACGAGGCAATTTAAAAAAAATCGTGCAAGATTTTATTCAAATCCGTCAGTTTACTTGTGATTGCGTCACAAATATTCAAACATCCTTACAAACTTCCGCATTTATAAGCATTGTGTAATAGTAGATAATAGGTTGGCCATGTCTTATAAACCCAATAAAACTATTAAACCGTTGTACTATATGCGCTTATGCTAGTTCGTGGTGGCCGAGTGGTCGAAGCGCGTCCTTCCGTACGGGAGGTCGCGGGTTCAAATCCGGTCGGCTTGTACCTCTAAATCTAAATGTGAAAAAGATTTATGTGCAATTTTTCACAACACCACTGGCTAAAAACGGTGAAGGAAAACATCGTGAGGAAACCTGCATGTCGGACAAGGGTTCTAAAAATTCTTTGAAGATGTGTGAAGTCCCCAATCCGCACTAGGCAAGCGTGGTGGACTATGCCTAATCCCTCTTCTGAGGAGACCTGAGCCCAACAGTGAGTAGTAATGGGTTGGTACAGGATATGCGCTTAAAGGTTCATCTTTACTTATAAATTATTACTCGTAGACTTTTGCCAGTGGATGTTCTACTGCGTCCAAAAGTATACCCCATCTATCCCATCCTATGCTAATACAAAATTAAAGATCAGATTTTGTTATTACAGTCACTTTAAACACGTATTTACTAGTCCGCAGATTACCTCACGCCAGCAAAAATCTAGGTCGTCCACCTTCTCATTATTCATCATAAATTGAACGTCTACGCTTTAGATCGCAAAAAGGGAGCAGACAGTAATTAGAGAGTAATTAGCCCAGACTTTAACGATATCATGATCGAAAACAGACGTCCTTTGTTTTAATTAAATAACTTTAAACCAAGGTTGCCTGGAAGTGAACGCTTCAAGCGTTAAGGCTAATGTTACGTTCTTTGTTTGTTTTTTGTCTTAACATCGATTAGATAATTTTAAGTAGTTATCATCAACAGCGCGTAGAAGTCCTCTGCTGGACATAGGCCATCAAACTCGTGTTTGATCGACCAGTTAATTTTTTTTAAAATCGATTACGTACATTTGGATCTATGTTTGTTATGATTTGCTGTGCGTTTTTGCGTGTATTTATTTTTTATTTGAACTGATTTCGATGATATTTTTTGCGTTAGCAGATTATTTGGATATTCTCTCATATAAATTTGATAAAGATCTGACTCGTTGTTTTTGTGCTATTCTTGAGCAATGGAAGTTTCGATTTCCAGTTGCAAGTGTACGGGAATACATTATTTTGTGTAGCAATTCGTTATCTGCAACATTATGTCACAGTCTCACGTTCCACTTACCGCCGATACGCTTAGTAACTGGGCGTACGTTCGTGAACTTGAGGATGACCTAATTACGTTTATCTTAACTGACTTTAAAAAACTGTTAACTGCAATGTAGGGTTCTGTAGTTCCGAAATGTATGTTCCCCTTGCAACATTTTAATAATAGTTAGGTGTGCTTAGAGATTTTTCATCATTATTACTATATTTGAAGTTAGGTAAAAAAAACAAGTCTTCATTGATATGCATTCGGTTACAGACCTTTTCAATTACATAGGTATTGAATGTGTGACCAGGACACACCAGAGCATACGCTCGTGCTCTGCCCCGCATGGGAGCGGCAGCGTTGTGTCCTGGTCATGAAAATAGGATCGGACTTGTCGCTCCCGGGCGTCGTGGCGTCGATGCTCGAAAGCGACGAGTCCTGGAAAGCGATGCTCGACTTCTGCGAGTCCACCATCTCGCAGAAGCAGGCGGCGGGGCCTGCTTTTCATTTCTTTTCTGTACGAGAGGTCGCGACTTCAAAAGAAAAACATTGTGACGAAACCTACATATAGAAAATCTTTAGAAGATTAATGAGAAGTCCCCATCTTCATTGGGCAAACGTGGTATACTATGCCTTAAATCCCTCTTCTGAGAAGACTTGAACCCAGCAATAGACAGTAATGGGTTGTTACAGTACAATACAGTTAAATTAAAATATAAAGCAGGTGTACAATTACCAACATGATTCTGATATGATGAATCCTGAAAAAGATGTATAAACATTGAATATTGTTTTTGTGAACTGTTATTATAAATTTTATTAATGCGGGTTATATTTAAATCGGCGATGACGTCCGAATGAATGAATTATCATGGATATGTTTTAATGTATCATGTATTGTGCGTAAACGAAGTTACATAATAATTTAGTGTAAAGACTTACTGAAATGAAATGAAATACTTCATTCCTCTAAGTTACCTAAAACTAAACTGAAGATGAAGTAAATCCAACTAGTAAGATGTCAAGAACACAAATCGACTCCCATTTTTCATTTAAACTCGTAAAGAAATCTAATTTTAAAATTTAATTTACCAATCTCCGTTGAACCGTAATATCGGAAATTGTGTAAGGTCGGCTGTGATTAAGTCGAGTTCATTTTTATAAGCTGTCTCTAACGGTCGTGTCATTAACCAAGTTATAGCTCGACAACCAATCATTAACTGGGAACTTAGTAATAAATATTTTTAAATGTAAACCGTTGTGATGTGACTTACAATGTTTTGTATTATGAGTGACGGGAAAACTATGGAGAATTAGTATCTTACAAATTGCTAATAAGACAAATGATCTATGGCTACTTTTCTACTTCATAATATCAGCTGCATGGTCCTATATTATTGCATCAAATTTCAGCTCAATCGAAAACCGGGAATTTGATCATATTCAACTCGCAAGATTCCACCCGTACATAGGTAAATCCGAGTACAAGCTAAATAAACGTTTTTAAAAATATTGTTTTTCATCAAAGAAATACTCTTAAACACAAACTGAAAGTGCAAGTTTTATGCACAAAAACATCAAAAGTAATGTTGAAACGTTCTCACAAAACATCGGACTGAGAATGACTTGAGATTTCATAGCGATGATTTATGCACGCACTGAAACTTTTGAACAGAATCAAACATGTTGATCTTAGTAATGTTTTCATGAATTTTAAACGGGTGCTTACCACGATATTTAATTAATTGAGTTGTCTCGATATTTCAACGTTGTTGCAAACGTCATGATCACGAGAAGACTGGATACTGCGGGTCGATTTAAGAGCAAACAAATCTGTCTTGTCTTGCAAACAAGTTGTCTCTTTCTCGTTCGCTTTTGGGTAGTACCACTGGAACTCGAACTCACATCACGACACACCACACTCACTGTATTTACAAGACTCTGAGTATGAACCCTTAGTGACTGTTGTGTTTAGCACTGGATTCTTACTTACTGGATACTTAGTAAGTTGTAAAACAAGTTATATTTTTGACTTGCTTATTTCATGTTTCCCTCGATTTCTCTGATCAGCCGTCATCAAACCTTGATTTCCTTATCATGGGACCACCTTTGAAATATCTTCTTTCTAACAAAAGATGGATCATCTAAATCGATGTATAGACGACGAAGTTGTGTATGTGGTATAAAAGATTTCATGAAACAGTAGACAGACGAGCCAAAGGGCCACCTGATCGTAAGCGGTTACCGTTACTCATGGACCTATGAATGGTGTTGCTACCTATGACCAACCTTTAAGGGCTTTCTGGAAGCTTCGTTCCAGAAATAATTTTAAACATTTCATTTTCCATATAACGTATACTTTCACGCAGTAAATTTTAATATCATAAACTACTGATGCACATTTATAAATGCTAACAAGAAAATAGAAATCCTATCTCGAGATTGCACCGTACACGTAGCGTAAATATTCACAAATGAACGCGAATATTAGCAGTGTTTAGGAAACATTCATTCACCTACCTAAGTATCTCCGTCTCTGTTGTTATTACGGTATTAAATAAGGATGCAACGAAAGAGAAAGCTCTCGTACTTTCAAATTGTACTTAGGTAATTGTTTTCTAAAGTTTATCTTGGTAGGTCCAGATGCCTTGGTCATTTGTCGCAGAAAGCCATTTTAATTTAGCACCTCAAGAACTTTAGTAATTTAATTGAATTTATCATTTTTTTCGATAATTCCTACGAATTAGAAAAAAATAAATGTTTTAAAAAAATACTGCTCATCTACAGTTTCTACATCTTTAGTATCAACCACAGCGACGACCACTGTAAGGACTCTGAGCAGTGAAGCACAATAATCCGTGGGAAAGCTAACTTGTCTTGGGCCCCGTAACAAACTTCATCAGAAGATGATGTGGGTAGAAATACCGCATAAAGATGTAACGAATATTCGGAAACTCCTCCCTCTATAGTAGATTTAGATACAGTTGACTTGTCAGTTAAGAACTTAGGTCTATCTCTCTAAAGTCTTCTAAACTAGCCAAATCAGACCTTAGGCTACAATACATCTTAGGTTCATCATCATTAAACTTGGCACCCATTTAGATCTCACTTCTTTTGTCGTTGAAGACATTTATCATAATATTGTACTTGGCTCTCATTTCACATTTATGTTTTTGATTGGATCTCTAATACCGGACTTCTACCGTACTGTTTACATATAATAATATCGCACGTCAGGCCGGTGCATCGTATCTTGAGATAATGTTTTATTTTTATGAATATTGACTTGTGTTTTTTATAGCTCGCCGTGTGCATTGGTTTGTCTCAATGTCGAATGCATGCGGTGCGTTTTATAACCGCTGTTTAATATTAATTTTATGATCATTCCAAGTAGAGATAATTAGTGGTTTTATCGTAAGATAAAGTTATTTATGTATTCAATTTTATGCCCAAATAAACACGACGGAGGAATTTATTTTGAAGACATTTCTTGTTACTGCTGCTTCTTGCTTTGAAATCAAAATCGGTTTATAAACGACCCAGTACATTTGTCATACTCAAACAAATAAAACAAAAAAAAACAAGAAAATATACGGCCGAATTGAGATACCCACATTTACGAACCCAGTAGATGGCGCTTCAATCAGGCAGACCGCAGAATAACATTGCCGAAAAAACTACTAAATAATAGAGTTTAAAACAAAAAAAAATGGTAGATAAAATGATCTTATAATGATAGTGAATAGTGAGAATACCGCAAGTCATAACGTCATTAACTGCGAACCAAGGCCTGAGATCACGTCGAGATATTTACACGTCTAGGTAATTACTAGTAAGGGCTAGTACACATGCCGTTCAATGACGATTCTATAAAAATACAATACTTCATGACAGATGGTCGTTGTTCACGGGATCGTATCTGAATATATGAATTAGAGATGTAACAAATATTCGCATTTGCAAAAAATAAAACGAATGTTTTGACGTAGAGATAAACGCCTAATCCCTCTTCTGAGGAGACCTGAGCCCAACAATGGCCAGTAATGGGTTGGTACAGACAGACAGACAGACAGAATGAAATAAAGGCCTCTTGCAGTCCTTGCAGAAATATACTCGATTGGTCTACTTTGCGTTTTATGTACATTTTATAAAATCTCTACCTGCTAATTGGACACATTGAACACTACGATGATAGATGTCCAACGATAGGAAACCACATTAGCCAAACGTGGTGAACCCGTTGATTCAGCACAGAGCTCTAAACAGTGAGTAATTAATTTTGGAAACAATAGACTAAAATTTATATAATATTCCTGTGAACAGGCACTAATGTTGTTACGAATAACACCGTACAAACTATAAGTTATACAATAGTACTTGTAATAGTTGACCTAGAATCAGCTAATAAAATATTATTATACGAGTACTTAAGATGTATATTTACAGGTTACTTGTAAATATACATCTTAAGTAAGGAACTTACGAAGTTCCTTATCGCACGTTGTGAAGGAAAAAATTGTTACGAAAAGTTGTCACGACACACGACAAGTTGTCACGACACTTTTTTTGTTTTAGATGATTATCGCTAGATGGCGCTGTGATCAAAATCTTTTAAAACACGTTCCTTATTTTTGTTTTAGATGATTATCTCTAGATGGCGCTGTGAACAAAATCTTTTAAAACATGTGCCTTATCGAAAGGAACTTCGTTCTATTCTGGTGTCCCATGACTCCTCTCAAGTTTTTTATATTTTTACATACTGAGAGTCTTAGTATAATATTTAGTGGGAATGTTGATAATGATTATTTTCGATTTTTTTTTCGTTAGAACAAAAAGTTCAAGCTATTTCGGATTGAGAAGCATCTTCTTTCTCCCATGTATTTAAGCTCCGTCAGATTCTTAAGTTATGAAATATATTGTCAATAGCAATAGTCATAGTCAATATGTTTGTTTGTTTCCTGAAATAAAAAAAATCGTAAACGAACAATATTATTTATTCGCTTTCAAGTTTTATTCGCTGTTATAGGTAGGTATGGCCCAAGGTTGACTAATCAGGGCAAAACGTCTCCTTCGACACACATGAGATACGTTCCGCTAGATTGAGTAACTGGTAATGTTACATGATTATCAAATCCAAACATGATTCTAAAGAGGTTTACTTAAAATCCTAAGGTGTAAGGTCTCAGCGGTGTCCCCTAGCATTGCAGTAATCCATGAGAGGTCCATACAATGCCTGCCAATAAAAAACAAGGGTGTTTTCAACAATAATGAAGAATATTATGATACTTTCATGCATTTTCAACAGATTTGTAACAACAAACAGATTTGTTTGCTCTTAAATCGACCCGCAGTATCCAGTCTTCTCGTGATCATGACGTTTGCAACAACGTTGAAATATCGAGACAACTCAATTAATTAAATATCCTGGTAAAAACCCGTTGAAAATGCATGAAAGTATTATAGAAAACCGCGAGTGTTTGAATAAGTTTATAAGAATGCTATGGACTACGGAGCTGCAATTTTAGGAACTCATCTCTGGTGGTATTTAATAAAGTGTCATTATCATCATCTTCAACTCGTAGACATTCCCTGCATTGACTTCTTCAGTCACATGGACCATCTCTTTTGGTAACAATGTGCCTTTAAAGGAGTGTCTTTTAGATGAAAATTTCATTACAGTTTCCGGAGTACATCCTTTTCAAAGTTGATTATTCAGAGACGCGGACTCATGCTGTAAATTTCAAATTAGATTCAAATTTTCAGCACTCTAACTCAAGGAAAACCCTTATAATGCAGCTATTGAATGTGTAATTTTGTATAAAATAAAAAATCCAGTGGTAAAGATACACTGAGAATATTAAAATACCGCATAGTCTTCAGTAAGTTTTATGAAAGAAAGAAAGAAAGAAAAAGCATTTATTCAACACGCACATAGACATTCATATTGTTATAACATTTAAACATTATAATACCTATTTAAACAAAAAAGGTAAAAAATAAAGTAAAATCGAACAAGATAGAGGCTTGTCCTCAGTGGCGTGCGAATAGGTTTCAGCTCAGCAAAAGCTTATGGTCTCAAAGAAGACCAAAAGCACTGATTTTCAGTTGAAACCTACAAAAGCCGATGCCATCTGCCTACAGTTTATTATATATTATAAAGAAATTAGATACAAAGTAATAAAAGTTAAAAAAGTTATGTTTCTTTCATATTTATAATCCGTAATGTCTACCGCTTCCGCCTCTCCTTTGCGTCACAGTTAATAATCAGTGCACAACATGATCCCTTTCATTTAAAGTCGGATAATTTAACATGTTCTCCGTGACGCTTGCCCGACGTTCATTACGTAAGATAGTTTAAATTTAGATTTTAATGAATTATTACCTGACAAACTATTACCGCAGCTATTACTGGGATGTTGGTGATCGGGAATATTTTCGTTCGAAGTATAATGATTTGTTTCACATTTGATGTGGGCTCACATTTTCAAAGTCAAAATAATAATATTACTACCAGTTCCCAAAAGTTACGCCTCCGTCTTGAGAAGAACTGGCGAAAGAAACAGCCGGCGGTCTTTTTTAGATTATTTTTATTTTTTTTTATCAGATCGTTGGTATAGCGATTAGTGACTGCCCTGGATTCCATTCCTTATTGGAGACAATGCTTTATAAACCATGATTTATTTTAGAGACCTACTAATTATTATATTATCCTGGTGTGTCTGTGTGTATTTGGAAAAACAGCCATTGAATGTGGGTTTCAGACTAGGAGCTTAAGTTAAATCATCGCCCACAACGGCGTCTCCCTAATTAAAAGCCATAAACGTATGAAATCATTTAACAATACACAATTAATCTGTTAACTCAATCGACTGTGTTAGTCGCGACACAGACTAACATTCCATAAAAATATAAGGACTTCCAATTCCGATGTATGTTTTTTTGTTAAAACTAATCATTAAAGCGATTAAGGAAGTTGAGGGCTAATCCGAATACAAGTATCTTCGAAAATATGTATTCCACTTATGATTAAGCACTTTTTAATCATGGTGGCCACTGGCTAAAAACGGTAAGGGAAAATATCGTGAGAAAATCTGTATATTGAAAAAGGATTCTAAAAAACCCTGCAAAGATAAGTGAAGTCAAGTGAAGAGATTCCTCAACAGAGAAGACATGAACCAAGTAGTGGGCAGTAAAAAGTTTTACAGTTACAGTAAAAAATCTTTTTATTTTTTAACTCTAATTATTTATGGTGTATTGCTAATTATACGTTTTATTTTGTATTGTATGGCTTGCCTAGCGGTAGACGTCTCAGTCCATTGCTCTTATCTAAAACCAAACATTTACGTTGAGGCCTTATATTATGCTATATGTAGATAGGAGAACACCATGATATGTGTTGTAACTGCCGAAGTTAGGATTATTTTGTTGCTCATCGCAACATGAGGTAATCAACGATGGCGTACTACGCTTATTCTGTAAAACCACAGAGCCTAGGATCTGAAACTTGGTCCACAGAAACGGCCCTCGTGGTAATCATGTACATAGGCCTACAATACATCTACGACTAAAATAATTTGGATTTTAGCTGAAGCTGAACTGACTGAAGCCAGGAAACACTACGGGCGGCACTACGGCAGTCGCCGATGGTAAGGGCATGGCTTCTAATGGCGCATATGAAATCTCGACATTTTTACATGACGTTTGTGGTTCCTGTAAACACTTAGCAATATATTAACCCGAATGATATGTGGACTTGACATACGACCGCTGACGACGGAGCCGACGCAGGAAAAATTGTTTTATTGTCGCTAAATACTTGTACATCCGTTTTGTGGAGCTGTACAAGTTGAGAGGCTAAATGCGGTGTTAAGTTAGAGACTGAAGCGTTTTATTAAATGCTAGCTGAGCCGTGGGTCTTTGAAGTGGCAATGGGCCAATATTGTGCGAAGAACTGATGGCCGATAGGGCCGGTTAGTTATGAAGTGGCGGTCACGAACCGGTAGGCGCAACGTGGGCAGAGCTCCCAAAAGTTGGACCGACGATTGTGGCAGGTCACTGGATGCAAACAGCGCAAGACCGGCCGTTGTGACGAGGTTTGGGGGAGGCCCATGTTCAGCTGGTGACGTCTATAGGCTGATGATGAAGAGCCGTGGAACTACGTCTGCTTCACAAAAATGCAGTTCTCGTTCGCTAGTTCTTCTCAGGATAGTTGCTTATTTTTAGAAATATTAAAGAAGCTTTAAAATGTCAACAAGTAAGGTATTAATATTTTTTTTCATTTCGGTGTTCGCCATTGTCTCGTTCTCCTAGGGTTTGGGCCAACCGTTGTGGTTCTCAGAGCTGTTTACACAAACCTCGACGCTCTGTATTATTCAAAAGAGCGCTCAACACTCCCTCATTTATTTTTTCTGTGGTTTCGTTTCCAGCTCTCATATGCACATTAATATGTGACTGAGTAGTCTTTAGTCAGTTTATTTGGCATCATACACTTTTTTTTTGGACGAAATCGCCTGATCCGCCCCGTTAGTGGGATATGTGGTAGTTGAACCTCACTAAAACCTCCAACCGCTCACACTCAGCGTCCGAACCCCGGCTGAGGCCAGAACTCAAGACGATGTTATGCGGGACGGCACGACGCGTAATGCACTACGGAACTCTACATCTCATTTACTAGGTTTATCTCTTTTGCAAGTTGTTTGAGGGTAGTCGTTTCAATTCTAACTGCTTAAGTGTTGTAAGTTACGCAATAATAGCGTTAAAACTTATTTAAATAACGACGCATACTCTTTGCATCGTATTCCCCAATGCTGGAGGCAGTGTGTTGGTGACTTCACATCACCAGCTTTTGAGGCACCATATTATGTCATCTGTGTTGATCTAGGGCGACATGGACAGCCTCGGACGGTATTGTTAAAAGTAGAATGAATCTGGTTACTCCAGAGTATTTCCTGGCATTGAGATCCATTCCGCAAATATTAAGCTCTCCATTTTACTAGTGACGATCATCTTCTGTAACTATTCACATGGTTTTACAGACATATCTCCAAAGAAAAATACCATCATAATTTGAACAGTTTATTGTTAAAATTGGACCATAATCACTAGACGTCGAAAATACAGATAATTTGTTTTTAATGTAACGTTTGTTATGAAAACAAATAGCGACGGTGATGATCGCCGGTTAGGGGTCGCGGGGTCGGCGCCGAATATAAATAGCTCGGTCGATATGTTCCGACAGACAGGCCTGTACCGTTACAGCTCGATACAGGAACCTTAGGGCTTCTTGTGAACACTGAAAGATAGCTTCACTGTGAATAACGCTGGAAAAACTAGGCTTGATACAGGCTAGGCGCGATACTGAATTCAGGCTACCGATCCGTCGCGTTGGATATCAACCGGAGAAGCAATAATAATATGTCCTCTTGTGGGTAAAAATAATGATAGGGTTTGATGTGTGGAAAACGTGGCGTTTTCCGAATGAATTTTCCAACTATCAAATAACACCCACTCTTGGAACTTTCCAAGCATTTATAATATTTTTAAAATAGGATTCCTAATTGGCTAAAAATATCCTTGATTCCAGTTCAGTGATCGGACAGAGACAGATAGTTCAATACTCTTGTCTCCTCAATGACTTAAATCAAAACCTTTCGCTTTTACACGATACGTTCCACGAAAAGACGAAAATAAATCAGAAAAAAATTAGATATTCTTTTGTTATCCGAACCGAACATGTTTGTTGGATAATATAATTAATAAAAGGAGAATTTTCCTGGTTGAAATTAACAATGTGCGTGGAAAGGTCAAAGGTCGGGACGGTCTGGGCCGAAGTAAATCGTAGGTTCTCTCGCTCGGGTTCTCGCACGCGTGGTTAAATCATCAGACGATAATGGACTAGGATGAATATCTAACCTAAGGCATTATTATTAGTTGAAAATATTCAGCACTCGATATTTAAATATAAAATATATCTAAGGATATTTTTTTCTGCAACTGCGTCCAATGTTGCTTCGACATACAGCAGTATTCTGGCAGATTTTCTAAGTAATATCACACAATGCAATTTGTAGAAGTAATTCCTAAAAAAATCGAACAAAATAGAGAGAGGAACTAAGAACTTTTTTAAAGCCTACAAAAAAAACACTGTTAGTAGGTTAGGGATTTTTATAGGCTCACGAATCCCCAATATAGTTATGCTCTATGCCCTTAAGATACGAAAACCTAATGCTACCAGAATTCAACATTTAAAAAACTACAGTAGTTTCCAAAAAAAATCTTCAGCCATATTTGATTTATCCACTCAACTGGGATCGGCCACCAAATTGGTTTGTTTACTTTTGCCAAGTCTGTGGCAGGAGCGAAAATTGAGCACAGTTCTAAAACTTGTTTTGTTTACATTTTTTAATCGTCTCATATTTTACGGAGATGATATATTTTCGCTGAAAATGTCGTCGTCGTAGAATGTCAGCGTCGTTTAGTAATAAAGATTTACAAAAATATAAGGTTTTTGTATTAAAAAATATTGGAAAAAAATGATTTTAAAAAAGGGCTCAAACACGGTATTGATTCCGAACGAAGTCCCCAGTCTCGCCATCTAGCGAATAGTTCCAAGTTGCGTGCATAAGAATAACCTTCCTAACCATTACGGCAGCTCTTTTTGTCATATCAGCAGAAAGTGTAAATCAGTGTATAGTACGAAGTTATGAATGAATGAGCACCGTGGGAGTGGTGACCGGTTCTGTGCTCACGCGCCGACCTTGACAAGGCCGGCCACGCCCTGACACTCGAAACGAACTGTACATAGCGTCATTGTGATAGTATTTAGATGGCGTGTTGCTGTGGGGAATCTGTGTATATGTTGACGCTCAGTCATCACTGCTATCACTGGTTACTATCAAAGGTAAAAGACGAAGACCATTATTTTTAAAAGCACCGATATAGATGCAGAAAAATGGAGAATAAGTATACATATAAAAACATAATACAAAATTACTTTGATTGGACAACTTTTTGTTTTTTCTTTTCCTGTAAAATTGTCTTTTGGCGCTTCTTCTTTCTTTTTCCGTTTCGTCTTTTAACCGTTTTAGTGAAAAACAGAAAGACTATAGATTCATTGTAGATTGTAGAACATACTTTTGAGTGGAGCAACAACTAATGGCTCGAGCAGCAGTTCCGAGTATATCCGGAGAACTATCGACCAAGTTTTCGACTTGCCTCAAATACCTACCCAAAAGTATAGTAACAAAATCGGATTTTTAAAATCTTCAAATAAATGAAGACAATGTTGGTAATGTATTATACCAACAACAAACACAATCACAAAACAATGAATACTAAAATAAGTTGATACACGGTTTGTATCACCCACAGGGCATATGTACGTCGTGTATCCTCCGGGATGATTGTTCCTCTGTACTGATAAATGTCAAAGGACAGCGTAATACTCTTATAAATAGATTATATTCCAGGTAAACGAATAAGGAAGTTATTTTTTTATTCATAACTTGTACGTCGACAGTTTTTCTTTCCGTTCTATTATATAATAGAATAGTGGGATAGAAAATTTGTATTGTAAGATTAACTCTTAAAGGTAAGTTTAATTGGAATATTTGAATGGAAATCCGTCTGATTGTGGTCATATACGTGTGAGTGACAGATGCACCCTGCCCAAATATTCGGCCTTAGTCTAGTTGTTAGGTTATTTAAAATGGATCCACTTTACATCCAGGTACATTGAAAGTGAATAATTTACAGGATAAGTTTTCCTAGAGTAAATGCACGCTCAGCACGCCCTTACGTCAGAGCAACCGGGGGATGGTAGACTGCGTACTCCCCGACCCACGCTGGTTCTGACCCAGCGGGGTGTTCCGTGGGAGGGTGACACGCGGTCCCATCTTGGCGGGCTTCGGAAAGCCCGCCGACCGAGAGAGCCGGTGGCCGGTTCGGCGTCCGGGGGCGGTGCGACGGGAAAGAGTGCCGATGGCGTAACGCGTCGCGTCATCCCTCATAACCCCGTGCTGGGCTCTGGCCCCAGCCGGGGTTCGGACGCTGAGTGTGAGCGGTTGGAGGTTTTAGTGCGGTTAAACTCCCACCTACCCCGGGTGGGGATCCGGTGATTTCCTCCAACTAAAAAAAAAAAAAAGAGTAAATACACAAAATTTGATCTTCTTTTATTCTAGTTGGTCACAAATTTATGTTAGGAAGGTGAAGGTTCTTATTACACAAACAACGCCGGAATCTGAAACAATTATTTCGACTTGTTGATGTAAAAAGCATAAAACGATTTAGCACAAAGTTGTGTAATAACAGTGAAACATTATTTTTTTTCACGTGGAAAGATTTCCTACTTGGAAAAGCTGCGGTCTTATTTCAACCGTTTGTTATGAACGGCGAGATGAGTGGATTTTAGAAATATAACTTAATAAGATTGTTCATAAATATTGCTTTAATTTTTGACAAAATCTATGCAGATATGGTCCGCCCATATTCACATCGTCAGATCAAGGTTGATGACTGGATTTTAAATGAAAAAGTATCTTCTGAATCTGTACATTTTTATTTACACTAGGCCTAGTAAAGCGTGAGAGAGACTTCTCTGCCTCCACTAACTAACTTCTCGCAAATTATCTTGAAAACGGAAGGTAGACCCATTTGGAAGGGCAGGAAAAGGTCTTTGGCTCTGTCAGATTCCTTTTACATCCAAACACATGTAAAGAGCCATTTTAGCGCATTACATGTGTTACATCTGTTACCAAAATATTAATCTGTGTGATAGACTGAAAACCTGAACACTATCATAATAAGTCATAAAAGAATGGCCGTTAGGAACTATACAAAATTAATCAAATTAAACACAAACTTGTAATCGAATTGAAGCATTCTGGGAAAGGGGTTGCAAAGTTATATAACCTTGGGCGGCAAATATTCAAGTCTACTGGCACAAACTAGATGGCATCAAATTATTTATCTTGTCCGAATGGTCGAGTTTAGTCACAATAGTTGCACAGAAGTAAATCTCATTACGAGATTTAAGAATAGTTGTGTGTAGGTGATGAGCGACGGTTACCATTACTAACCATTTGCAAAAAGGTGCTTGACAAACTGACCACTATGCACTTTTCACAGACACGATACAAATTGTACGTAAGCCATTTCGGCTTCTAAAAAGCTAAACAAATTTCCTCCATTCAATTTAATATTAAACGCCTTTCACATACGGTTCAAAATTCAAAATACATCTCTACTCGACAAACAAGTTTCATTATTGTATTAAGTTGCATTTCAAACCGTATATGCAGGGCGTTGGGCATTAAATTCAATACAGAAAAATGTACGCACAACTAAAATGTTGCAGTAACGAAGGTTCCGGAACCGGGATCTCGCCCGGAATCTGGCCCCTTAACAGTTTCGGGTCCCCAACGCATGTGAGTGCGAGCGGGGACCCAAGAAGGTGTCTCGCTCAGCACGCCCTTGCGTCGGAGCATCCGGGGGATGGCGGACCGCGCTCCCCGACCCACGCTGGTTCTGATCCAGCGGGGTATTCCGTGGGAGGGTGAAACGCGGTCCAGCCATCTTGGCGGGCTTCGGATAGCCCGCCGACCGAGAGAGCCGGTGGCCGTATCGCCGGCGGCTGCCGGTTCGGCGTCCGGGGGCGGCGCGATAAAAAAGTGTGCCGAGAGCGTTACGCGTCGCGTCGTCCCTCAAAACCCCGTGCTGGGTTCTGTCCTCAGCCGGGGTTCGGACGCTGAGTGTGAGCGGTTGGAGGTTTTAGTGCGGTTCAACTCCCACATACGGATCCGGTGGTTTCCTCCAACTGAAAAAAAAAAGTAACGAAGGTTAAAAGATATAAGATCCTAGCACAAATATCAAAAGTTATTATTTCTGTATATTTCAACTGTTTTGCGGTTGGAAGAGAGTATTCCGTAATCTCGGACGTTGATGGGGCTACGTCAAACTTCGAAACAAGCGCCGCAACAAAACTACTATACAAAGTTTTGTTAACTAATTGTACTTACGTCGAGATTCGAGGCTGTATATAAATAAGTATATTATTGTTAAAATTTTAGACTGGTTTGTAATAAAAATAGATATACTTATTTATGGTTACTTCGTCAAAAATACAAAAAAAAAACAAGTTAATGGTAGTCCCCAGTATTCCAGCTATGAATCTGAAACTAGTGATGAGCAAAGCAAGACCAAGACTCGAAACCTTGCTTGTTCAGTCTTGGTCTTGGTATTGCTCAAATCTGCCTGGTCTCGGTCTTGGTGTTGAACTGCAAGACCAAGACCAATTTTGCTCATCACTAGTAAAAAAACTAACAATTCGACATACCCACTAATATTGTTCCAAGAAAAGCGTATGTTGACGTTGTTAAAAATATTTTATCTCATTTATTTACTGTGAAAGAAAAAAAATTGGTTGAGTCTTGCGTATAGCCTTGGTCTTGCTTTTTTGCAAGACCAAGACCAATGTTGCTCATCACTACTGAAAACTCCATGAAAATCGGTTCAGCCGTATCACAGATTGCCTAGAACAAAAAGTGAAACAAAAAAAAAAAACTCAATATTTAGTTATTTTTATTAGCAATGTAAGTTATCTTAATATTACAAGCACATTACAATTTTACTGTTATGTATAACCTCAGCGCCCCTAGCGGCGAAACGTGGAAACTCATTTGTAACTTTGCTTTAACGCTGAACTTTTGTAGCTTATAGTTCCAGCGCCACGCCACAGATGGCGTTGATAACAGTATCATAAAAAAATGTTTCTTTGCATTAACTGAAACACAACAACAATAATTCTTACTCGATGTTTATAATGTGTAAAACGTATTAAGTGAAGAATTTAGTTTTACCTTTGATTATTATCGTAAAACAAATAAGGTATAATTTGTCAGTGTAGTACGAACAACGTTGAATAGATGGCGCTCGAATAGTCATCTTAGTATTCTTATACCTAGCTTGTCGACTTGTCTTTTAAATAAGGCTACGGGTCACCAAATGGTAAGTGGTAACCGCTGCTCATTAGCATCTGCAAGGCCATTGATGGGTCGATACCCATCACCTAAACCAGTTTCTGTGTGAGTTCAACCGCACTAAAACCTCCAACCGCTTACACTTAGTGTCCGAACCCAGGCTGAGACCAACCTAGCACAGGATATGCGACGCGGCACAACGCATTACGACATTCCTTATTTAAACAATGTAAAATCTACTTCCTAACATATTCTTAAACTAGGTGACCCGCGCAACTTCGTCTGCGTTACAAAGAGGTTCAAAAATTGTAGCCTATGTGTTATTCTGATGTATAAACTATATTGTGGTAAAGTTTCATTCAAATCCATTCAGTAGTTTTTACGTGAAAGAGTAACAAACATACATCCATACATACAAACTTTCGCCTTTATAATATTATTATGATTCTTGTATAAATCTAAGAAGTCTGTGCAAAAACAAGAGTAAAACTAAATTCATCAGAGCGTACGCACTTTAAGGCTCTCATTATATCTAACGTGAGCATCTAGGCTGCCTTATCCAGGTCACATCTCAGGAACATTGCTGAGAGCTTAAACTTTAAGGAACGGAGAATTATTATCGCTACAATCTTGTTAGATACGGCAGTTATTTTGTTTATTTTGAAGAATTTTACTAATTATTATAGTATCGTACTATTTTATCTTTGATTTTTTTCCCTTAAAATGTGTACGAGTATGTAATGTATTACTAAATAGTCTGAAACAAAGTCGCTTTACGCTGTGCGTCTGTATATTAAAGCATACATTTTTTAAAACTACGCTATGGATTTTTTGATGCCATATTTTTTAATAGACTCTCGTCAATTCAAGATTGAAGTGTATAGTATAGGGATGTAACGAATATTCGCATGTATTTAAATATTCGCATTCGAAAAAAATCATGTGAATGTTTTGACAAAAGTCAGGAGGACATTGTGTGGATATAGAGGGAATTGACAGAGCCACGATTTAGGCCTCTATCTGCCCTTTGAAATGAACCCAAACTCGATGGGTCTACGACCTTCCGTTGTCAAGATTATTTGAGGGGAGGTAACAAATATGTGGTGGAGGGTGACAAATACCTCCTCCCTTTTAAGTAGATCCAGTATAGGTAAAATATAGTTACCAATTTTATAGTATCTATAAATTATAATGTCTTTTGGAAGATACAGCTGACTTGTTAATAAAAAACCTTGAACTTTTTGTATGAAAGGTCAACATTCGCGTTCGCGAATGTCAAAATTGATATTCGCATTCGCGTTCGTCCAAAAATCGAGATTTGCAACATCCCTAGTATAGTAATTGCATACCTAATAGTAGAGAAAAAAAACTTCAGAGGTGTCAAGGGACACCCGGATGAAACGAAGTTCCTTTCGATTAATTAGTGAGAGAATTGTAATATTTTTTTTTTTTAAGTTATAAGTTAGTGAAATAAAATATTTTGATCACAGCGCCATCTAGCGATAATCATCTAAAACAAAAAAGTGTCGTGACAACTTTTTCATAAGAATTTCCGTCTAGCCCCTTCGATAACGCGCGATAAGGAACTTCGTTCCAATATTGATAATTAAGTTGAAAAGAAATGACTTTGATTTATTCTATGCACTGATATTACACCAACAAACTGATAAACAAACTTCATTATATGATCTTTATACTTATGCTTAGTTGATTCCGTTACGTACGTTACGACGTAAAGCATTTATAACATTAAAGGACAAAAAAGAAAAATGAAATACCTATTT
The DNA here is from genome assembly GCA_030269945.2 of Trilocha varians. Lineage (NCBI taxonomy): Eukaryota > Metazoa > Arthropoda > Insecta > Lepidoptera > Bombycidae > Trilocha > Trilocha varians. Next base: position 11,836,795 of record AP028280.1, read on the forward strand.
TATAATCATTTCAAAATGTCAACCCTTTTAAATTCCACTAAACTCTCGACATGCAAGACAGACAAAACCCGACCTTACATCTAATAAATCTCACGCAAACATATTCAATCCTATAAAAAGCTCGCTAGTTCTACGCGCAGTTTTCTGAGCCACGAAATAGTTTGCCATAAATTGAGTTAAGTGGCTTTCTCGTCCAAATTAATGTAGTGTGAAATAAATCTATAGAAGAACTGCCTTTTTACTGAACAGGCACAAGTGCTTGTGATGTGTCTGACTAATTTATGTTGTTTGACTGAAGTTTCATATCTATTTAAGAGGTAGCGGCCATGCAGGTCTTTGAGCAACGATAACCGCTTACGATCAGGTGGGCCGTTAGCTCGTCTTCCTGTAAGAAACTTTCGCATTTGACACCGGTTGTGTTGATAGTTGACAAAATAAGGGTCTCTTCTAGCCCTTTCCGAAATGAAATGAAATGAAATGAAATGAAATGAAATGAAATGAAATGAAATGAAATGAAATGAAATGAAATGAAATGAAATGAAATGAAATGAAATGAAATGAAATGAAATTATTTATTCTCAACGTTAATGAAATTATCATGCTTGTTGATGTCAAAAGGCTACAATGGCGGGAAATACGATGAATCGACGAGCTTACGTTCTCAAGATAATATGCAATAATACGATAGTACGGGGACATCCCACCCGTTAATTTAAGGTTATCTACAATGATAATAATTATTATACGTTTTTATCTTACGTGACATACATGATGGATACTAGGGCTCCATTGATCCCAGTGCATTAATGAGCCATAACCAAACTTCTAACCCTCATTTAACGAGAGACTTTTCTGAAGTAATAGTCAAACTTAACATAATAAATTACCCCCTTGGCATATATTTTACGCTAAAACATCACGTATCTGTAGTTTTTCCAACACGTAAAAAATATGAAAACTCAAAAAGGATTGCAGAAATGGCGGACAAGTAAAATAAATTAGGATAGGAAAGGGTCGAGCGACGTGACGGCCAATCAGGACGACTGCCGCGTACCCGATTCAATTAGAAGCGGACTTTGAGACTTGTGGTGCATGGTGTGAGCTATGGCGATTTACAACCCACTTCTAAAGCGGATGAGGTTATGAATTTGATTAAATTATATTTTTTTAGACCAGATGAACTAATTTGATGGATTTTGGAAATCGCTGTGTCTGGTTGTTAAGAATATTGCAACATCAAACAAACATAAATCCTTAAAATGAGACTTGACAAAAGTTTATAGATCGTAGCTGCCCGTTGTGTATCCTGGCATTGCAGAGGTCCATGAGCAACGATAACCACGTCCGATCAAGTGGCCCGGTAGCTCGTCTGTCCTATTGGAAACCTCTATGCATTTAAAGGCTCTGCATCTGTATGAAAACATAATCTTTGCCAGTTTGTATATAGAATTTTAATAACAAAAGTTCCCCCAAAAACTTCTACAAAAGCCTGGTATGACTTGAAGTAACAATATACTCGATATTGTGACAAGTAATTTATTAAATCGCTATCATACGTGCATTTTGCATATCTTACTGGTTTTGATATCATAAAAAAATGCTATAGTTCGGGACAAGAATAAATGCAATTCGACTTTTAGGAAATTATGCAAAAATATTTAGAGTTTTAACAACTCTCTATTATATATTAAATTTAATTAGAACAATAACTGACATTGAATGTCACAAAGCTGTGTGCAACAGAGAAAGCGCTCTATAAATCTATAAACTGCTGCATACGTCTTTTTATTAAAAAAAAAATCATCTTCACTTTAATGAAACTATTATTTATTATTATTACTTCATCTTTGATATTGTACTGAGTTTTTATTAAACGGTTTTCTTTCAATGATATCATTTCATAGCGTTGCCAATGAGATCATGTCTCGAAGCTAGGTTGGCACGCATCATTTTTCTTTTAACACATTGACATTCCAATTATAATAGTATTTTCTTAGTCTCAATGGAATCATTTTGTTCAATAACATCCTGTTTCTTGTACCAAACTCTTAAGAGCGTAGTCGTCATTGAGTAACTACGTCACTTCCATGACAAGAGAGCGGATACTGAAAAACTATTATAAATAATTTTTGCATTAAATGTTTTAATTATGAGAATAAATAAAATTAAGTGTTTTTTCTAGATTTGCCGAAAATTTGGTAGATTTTTTAGATAATAAACAGTTTTTGTTACTTAGAGTTCTGGTTTCTACTTTCGTTAAGTTAGTGCATAACTAAAACTTAGTAGGTACTGTTGATTTTTTTTTTATTGCGTGATAGATAAACGAGCCTACGGCCCACCTGATGGTAAGCGGTCACCGTCGCTCATGACCCTCTGCAATGCCAGGGCAATGAGGGGCTGTTATCTATCACCTACCGACACAGGACTTTTCTTCAACCTCGTTTAAAGAGGGACATGTCATAGCGCTCCGGGAACATCGCGGATGGGAGTCCATTCCAAATCGGAATGGTACGGGGCAAAAATGATCTTCTAAAGCGATCCGTGGAAGATCGCAGCGGTTCCAAGTAAAGATGGTGAACCTTGCCCCTGCGGCGTGTGGTACGATGGTAAAAGGGAGATGAATGATGATTTAATATACTTAACCATAACAATAGTTTTTAATTAACTACAATAATTCATATCTTATTATTCGTAAATCAACACTATCGTCCGACACTTCCATAAATACCTAACTAAGACAGCCAATGTATTCTGTAAAAAACAGGCAAATAAGTTTTCTCTACTAACATTTTTTCTCATTGAATGGCAGAAAAGGTTGAATCTCAGCGATGCGTCTACAACTTTTTCATCTGATTGAAGACTTTGATCTTCTTCGAATTAACGTGTTTTTTCCTAACGTACGTCTGTTCCGGCTTATACTGTCAGATAAGGAAGCCTCATCAGCATGTTGGCTAAGGATCTGTGAATTAACGCTTTTGCTATGATAGTTGTGTTCGTAGATAATATTGGAACTTGGAGTTTAACAAAACTCAAAAATTGTAAGTCTAATAAGGTAGATCGTAAGTTTTTTAATTTTTTTTTATTGCGTGATAGATAAACGAGCCTACGGCCCACCTGATGGTAAGCGGTCACCGTCGCTCATGAACCTCTGCAATGCCAGGGCAATGAGGGGCTGTTATCTATCGCCTACTGATACAGGACTTTTCTTAAGCCTCGTTTAAAGAGGGACATGTCATAGCGTTCCGGGAACACCGTAAGTAGCAAGTAGTTCTCTAACATTGCAGAGTTCTATGAGCGACGATAACCATGCTAGATGGACTGTTAGCTTGTCTGCCCACTTGGCAAAATAACCTTGCAAAAAAAGCTAAGGAATATTAGAATAATTTTGGTGAAGGAAGAATACCTTTTCTCTTTAAACGAGGTTTAAGAAAAGTCCTGTATCGGTAGGCGATAGATAACAGCCCCTCATTGCCCTGGCATTGCAGAGGTTCATAAGCGACGGTGACCGCGTACCATCAGGTGGGCCGTAGGCTCGTTTATCTATCACGAAATAAAAAAAACTGCACCAATCCCAACATTTTCTTCATACCTTAATTATTTAAGGGAAAATGTCACATTACGTGTGATATTACGTTTGCGTAATTATTTACGAAAACGACATTACCCTTTTACTTTTCTCACAATAAATGTAAGTCCAAAAAAACCTAAATAGCTCGAAAAGCCACATTAACTGACAAAGACCCTTTTTTACCTTTTCCTCGGAATAACACGGATTAGGTTCAGGATTCGTATTGGAAAAGCCTTCGATTCGGTTGATATTTGATTGATTGCTCCTCTGAGGGTCAGAGCCTGAACAGCGCTGATTTGAAGAGGTCACGAGACATGCGTCATCGTGATATGTTGTATGTCGTTTGTGTCTTACTGATTTTATTTCAGGATTTCTGACGGAATTCGAAAGATTAATGTGCAATTTTTCACAATACCACTAGCTAGAAACGGTTAAGGAAACCTGCATATTGGAAAAGGTTTCTTAAAGTCTTGAAGATATGTGAAGTCCGCAATCCGCATTGGGTAAGCGTGGTGGACTATTGTCTAATCCCTCTTCTGTGGAGACCTGGGCCCAACAGTGTGCAGTAATTTTACAGTACAGTGTTTCAAACTTATACATACTGATTATATAGACGATATAATTAAATCGATATAATGGTAATATAATCTTCTTGAAATAAATAATAACTAAATTGCGTTTCTGTAAATTACAATAGCAAAAAAACATTTAAAGCTATTTATTTACACAATATTGAACCAAAATTAATCTAATGAAAACTAAAATATATCTTTTATTCCTCCGTCATTTTTCATAATGTCAGATGAGTGTAAAATTCTCTATTAAATAGTTTTCATTACATGGATATAATTATTGTAAGTAGACAAAAGATCGGATATTAACTCATACATGTTATCATCGATCACTCAAGGTAGAACGGATATACCGTTGTAGATGTTACTCTAAAATAATCAGTCTGAGTCTACGTAGTTTGCGATTTACCGAGTTAAGCGGGACCTGGATAAATGAGAAACCTCCATTATTGAGAGTTGCAACGATGTCCCGGCTATTTTTCATTAAATTACCTCTGTAAATGGGACTTTTTGAACCTGGATAAATAAGATTTGAATTCTAACACTTTTTCAATGTTTACCTCTATAATTGAGACTCTGTAGCCATATTACCTGTATAAGTGAGACAAATTAATCAGATTTCAACACGTTTGGTCGTGTTTGTTTACATGCATTTCCTCCTCATGCGACCTCTGTAAATGAAACAACTATAAATTTAAACCTGCTTAATTGGAAAACTGGATTATTGGAAACCCTCAATAATTGGTACAAATGTCTTGGTCCCTTGAGATCCCAATTAACCAGGTTTCACTGTATTACAATGCATCAGCATAATTACGCATATACACTGCACGTCACGCACAAAAAGAAATGAGTCAACTATGACGTCACACTTGATGTGAACGACCCAAAGATCGATCTCTGACATGTACACTGAAGCGTTTAATAAAAATACACCTTTTCAATGTGAACGAACGGTAAATTTTATGGTAAACAGTAAATTGTCAATAGGTGTTCCAATACGTCGTTACTCTCGGTATAAAACTCGCCTATACTTACTTTTTATGATACGTATTGAAATGAACAAAAAAGTCTGTACACGGAAAGATTACAAAAATAATAATCTTTCTTTATACTTTCAATTCGTTCTTGCGTAAGAAATGATTCCCTCAACTCATTTGATTTTAAAATTACGATGGCATTTAACATCTTGGTCATTACGAGGTTGCGACACGGTTTTGTGAGAATTATGGTTAAAACACTAAATGGAAATACAAAGATAATAATTTAAATTTTCTCAAGTGTCTAGTCTCTGTACGTATAATTTACATTAAGTACCTACCCAATTTTTTTTTTTTATTTTTATTTTTTTTATTCTTACAAAAAAGGGTTTGTTCAAAATTCGAACATGCCACCCTATTAATTATATCTAATAGGTTATACATTTACTTCTTAAAATCTATTACACCTTGCCTCAACCAGTTTGTACAATTTTCGAGCATCAGTTGACAGAGGCTCAGAGAGCCAGCTATTAATGTGACCAACGTTTTGGTCTTGTGTAGATGGCTCTCTGAGATCGCCATTAAGGCTGCATTCAGTAAAGACATGGTATAATTCGGGTATTGGCCCACCTCTCACTCCCACCACTGTAACTCCTGTGTAGCCAGGATCCACAGCGGCGACCATCGTAATGACTCTGAGCAGTGAAGCCCAGGAAAACCCGAGGGAAAGCTAACTTGTCTTGGACCCCGCAACGAATTTAATCAGAAGATGATAGAAGAAGTAGGAAAACATGAGTTTCGACTTCCCTTCTCGCAAAAGCGGGAGACAATAAAATAAGATTGAAAAAGCATTACGCCAGAATTGAGAAAAGCACCACGGACATTGATTTTATTAAATTTATTGGACCTATGCGGTGAGCTGTTGTACTATTTAGGATGCCAATAATAGTTATGGCAAAAACGTTTGAATGCACGGAAATTTGCGCTGGATGCTACAAGATCTGTGTAATAAACGACTCTAGACGATACTTGTAAGGAATCTAACATAGTAACGCGTTCCATATGCCATAGATTGCACTCCCAGAGGATGTGATGGGCTGTCTGTTCATACTTTTGTTGAACAGTTGAACAGTCGCAAAGCGGTGAATCTACTAATTTAAAAGAAAATAACTTTTGTTTAAAATTTCCATGTCCCGTTAAGAACTGCGAAACGCAATGATCTATTTCGATCCATTTCATTTTTAACCTTTCACGGATACAAGGAAAGAATTTATAGAGATGACGGCCCTTAATTGAGCTATCCCAGCGTGTTTGCCATTCCGTTATTAAATCGTCATCGACAACGTTGCAAACACTACAAAACCCAATGTTATCGTAGCTTTAATTCTGAGAGGATTTCATATTTTAGGAAATATTAACTGTAAAATAAATTCGTATAAGGTCCATATGTACTCGACATGTTTACAGTATCGTATGTCGTAATGAATCACGCATCGGAACCCATCCATCAATCTTGCGAGATCAGCTCTCGTGACGGGAGATCACGCCGGGCTTAGATGCATCATGTTACAAGATTATTGAAACCTGTCACGCCATTACAATTCTGATTGCGTCACGACATGTTTTTTTTTTTTTTTTTTATTGCCATGTAGGCAGACGAGCCAACGGCCCACCTGATAGTAAGTGGTTACCGTCGCTCATGAACCTCTGCAATGTCTGGGGACACTGAGGGGTCGCTACCTACGACCTAACTTTAAGGACCATCCTCAAGCCTCGTTTGAAGAAGGACAAGTCATAGCGCTCAGGGAATACCGAGGAGGGGAGTTCATTCCATAGCCGGATGGTGCGTGGCAAAAAAGTGTTCCTGAAACGAACCGTGGATTACCGTGGTGGTTCCATATAGTAACCACCACGTTTCCGTGGTGGTATCTTTAAAGAGCGGATATTACAATTCATCTTGTATCGTCCTCGGTGTTCCAGGAGTGCTATGACATGTCCTGAAAAAAAACGAGGTTTAAGAAAAGTCTTGTTTTTCGAGTCGATCGTGCAAATAGAAATTTAAAGCGTTAAGTTCTATTGACAAGATTTTTTTCGCTTTTGTTACAAAGAATCAAGAACTAAACCGCAAAAATACTTTACTGTTACTCTTCAGAAAAATAAACTTCACAAACATATTAAATAAACACGGTAGTTGTATTTTTCGTAGTTTTCAGATCATGAAACAAAAGGTCTGTTTTTTATACGCGGTCAGTTTCACCGATAACTGTGGTTTAACTGACATCTGTTTCCGGGATTGGGTTGTTTATTTTATTTACCAAAATATGCTATATTTTAGTTATTGTCGTGTAAATTAATGTCTATAAGGATAAAATTAAATTAGTCGCTAAAAAAATACAAATCTATTGAGTCGTGGTGACCGAGTGATCGAAACGCTTCCTTCCGTACGGGAGGTCGCGGGTTCAAATCCGACCGGCTTGTACCTCTAAATCTAAATGTGAAAAGATTTATGTACAATTTTTAACAACACCACGGTTCTAAAAATCTTTTGAAGATATGTGAAGTCCCCAATCCGCATTGGGCAAGCGTGGTGGACTATGCCTAAACCCCTCTTCAGAGGAGACCTGAGCCCAACAGTGGGCAGTAATAGGTTGGTACAGACAGTATAAAACTACGCTATGGATTTTGATGTCATGCGATGATTCTTTAATAAGTAAAGTAATTCAAAAGGAAGATTTGATGTATAAAATATATGCATAATATACACTTATAATTGTAGAGATTTGATGTCGTAAATAAGAATATTTTTCCGCGCTTGCATCGCTAAGGTTGTCTGAATCCTCTCTTTGTGACACAGACGAAGTTGCGTAAATAAAGAACTAGTTAAGTTCATCATCATCATCATCATCATCATCAGCCTATAGACGTCCACTGCTGGACATAGGCCTCCCCCAAACCTCGCCATAACGACCGGTCCTGCGCCGTCTGCATCCAGTGACCTCCCGCGATCTTGACCAGATCGTCGGTCCATCTCGTGGGGGGTCTATCAACGTTGCGCTTACCGGTTCTTGGCCGCCACTCTAGAACTTTTCGGCCCCAACGGCCATCTGTTCTTCGCACAATGTGTCCTGCCCATTGCCACTTCAAAGATGCAATTCTTTGGGCTATGTCGGTTACTTTAGTCCTTCTGCGGATCTCCTCATTTCTGATTTGATCACGCAGAGAGACACCCAGCATAGCCCTTTCCATTGCTCTTTGAGTGACTCTGAGTCGTCTGATAAGACCCATCGTAAGCGGCCAAGTCTCTGATCCGTAGGTCATCACTGGCAACACACACTGGTCAAAGACTTTCGTCTTGAGACACTGCGGTATTGTGGACGAGAAAACTTTCCGAAGCTTCCCGAACGCTGCCCAACCGAGTTGGATTCGTCGCTTGATCTCTGCATCGAAGTTGGACTTACCTAATCGGACAGTTTGTCCCAGGTATACGTACTCGTCAACAACTTCAAGCACAGAGTCTCCGATAGTTATTGGAGAAGGTACGACATGGACATTTGACATAAGTTTCGTCTTGTCCATGTTCATTTTTAGACCTACTTCCAAGGAAACTCTGCTGAGATCATTGAGCATTGCAGAGAGTTCCTCCGCGGTTTCAGCCATGATCACTACATCGTCGGCGAATCGAAGGTGAGTTATGTACTCGCCATTTATGTTGATGCCTAGCCCTTTCCAATCCAGAACCTTGAAGACATCCTCCAGGGCAGCGGAGAACAGTTTTGGTGATATGACATCACCCTGTCTCACGCCGCGCTCTAGAGGTATTGGTTTCGAAGCCTGGCCTTGGAGTTGGACTGACATAGTGGCGTTTTCATACAGGAACTTCAACACTTCGATATACCGGTAGTCGACCTGGCACCGCTGAAGGGACTGCAATACAGCCCATGTTTCGACCGAATCAAAGGCTTTCTCGTAGTCCACAAACGCCAAGCACAGAGGCAAGTTATACTCCTCGGTTTTCTGTATAACTTGTCGCAGCGTATGTATGTGGTCTACGGTACTATAGCCTTTTCGGAAACCGGCTTGTTCGGGAGGCTGGAAGTCGTCTAGCCTGCGTGAGAGACGATTCGTGATGACCCTCGAAAACAACTTATAGACATGGCTCAGGAGCGTAATGGGTCGATAATTCTTCAGAAGGGTATTATCACCCTTCTTAAAGAACAGTGCGACCAAACCCCTAGTCCATGCCCGTGGCATTTTTCCTTCGAGTATGACGGTATCGAAAAGCCTCTGAAGAGCCTTGAGGACAGGTTTCCCTCCCGCTTTCAGAAGCTCAGCCGTGATACCGTCATCACCCGGCGCCTTGTTGTCTTTGAGCTGTTTGAGGGCCATCCTAATCTCGTACAAGCTGACGTCCGGGATGTCTTCGGTGTAGTGTCGGGTAAGTTTGGCTCTTGGGTCTTTTGCCAGATTTGTCACGGGTTGTCGAGTAGATGTGTACAACTGTCCATAGAACCTCTCGATCTCACCCAGAAGCTCAGAACCCGATGAAACAACTCTGCCATCAATGGTCCTCAGTTTTGCCAAACGACTCTGCCCAATAGACAAATCTCTCGCGAATACTTTGGTGCCTTTGTTTCGCTCTATGGCTTCTTCAATACGCTTGGTATTGAATCGGCGCAGGTCTCGTTTTAAAGATTTAGAGATTTGTCTATTGAGGTGTCGATGTTTAATGGCATCATCTGAGGATTGCAGAGTCATTTCACGGCGTTGTTCCATAAGCCTCAGGGTAGAGTCCGACAGTCTTCTGGTTCTGTTTGTACGGTGGGCCTTGAAGAACTTAGACCCTACCGCTTGGACAGCTTCCACAAAACCGTCATTGTACTCGTCCACTGTGCCGGCCAGGCTATTAAAGCGGTTCTGGAGTTCGAGCTGAAAGCTCTCGGGGTTTTGAATGTGGGCTTGTGCTGGTCGGAGCGTAGACTTCATCAGCCGGGATCTCTCAAGCTTGATCTTGAGATTCAGCGTGCCTCTTACCATTCGGTGATCGCTTCCAAACTTAATGGCATTGATCACAGAGACATCGCTGAATATTTGCCTTTTTGTCGACATGATGAAGTCTATCTCGTTTTTGGTCGCACCGTCGGGTCTCATCCAGGTCCACTTCCTGTGGTCTCGTTTTCTGAAGAAGGAGTTCATCATGTATAAAGCCTCCTTCTCCAGAAAACCCGCCAGTAAGTTTCCTCTGTGATTCCGACACCCGACTCCAAATTGCCCCACTCGCAGCTCTCCCTCAGAACGTTTGCCCAGCTTGGCGTTGAAGTCCCCCATGACAACGGTGAAGTGAGATTTGCAGCTATGCATGGCTCTGGATATGTCCTCATACATAGCCTCCACCTCATCGTCGGAGTGTGCCGAGGTTGGAGCATAAACCTGTATGACCTTCAACGAATAACGCTTTGTTATTCTGAGTATAAGGCATGCTACCCTTGCCGACACACTCTCGATCTTCACAATGTTGTTCACAAGGGACTTGTGGACGATAAACCCGACACCACCTTGGGACAGTTGTTCGCCCTCCCGGAAGTAAAGCAGGTTACCGGACCGCAGGATCATCGAGTCCTCCCCCTCTCTTCGGACTTCAGATAATCCTACTATGTCCCAGCGCAACCGGCTCAACTCTTCCTCTAATTCCGCAATTCTCTCGTCTGTTCGCAGTGTACGCGTGTTCAGTGTTGCCAGGTGCAGTTTTCGTTGTTTATGGTAGCCGGATCGCACCCGGGGATTCTTAGCACCCCCTGCCCCACTGTTGGCTTGGTCGCTACCATAACCAAGCACAGTGGGGCCGCCGGGGACTGGGGGCCAATTCTTTTCGGCCGTATTCATGGGGGGTTTTGCCATAATCGCCACGCTTGGCATGCGGGTTGGCGATCGCAGTATGATGTTATTATACTCAGAGAGCGCTGCTGCCCACTCTCCGGAGTGTCCCTTGGTTGAATTAGTCGCCTTCTACGACACCCACGGGACAAGGTGGGGTGGTGCTATTCTAGGCCGGCACCACACGGCCAGTTAAGTTCAATTGCTATATTTTTGTCTCAAGATGAGTGATAATTACGTTTATTACTTTGCACTTTAAGAAGACTATTGTTTTAGGCCTCCAAGAAGAAACACTTTTCATTCAATATGCTTGATAAATAGAATTGACATTTGAAATGAATTGTTCTAAAATAAATAACGCCTACGTCACACCCACCTGCGAAATTTAGAAGAAAATTCGTTGTTGAAATTGATATCTGTTTTTCTTTCTTTACTAATAAAAATTACAGTCTGTTGTGTATTATACAATAAAAGAAAAATAATGTTCTTAATAGTGCCCTTTTAAATGTTCATTGAAGTTCAAGGATGGTTTTAAGGCGAGAAAAAATTTAAATAACTTGAGAGGTGTCAAGGGACACCCGGATGGAACGAAGTTCATTCATTGTAGCGAAATGAAAATATCTGGCTTGCTGTTTATAAGAAAGACAAAGAAACATGCGCACGCCGTAATATAGCAAAAAGTGTCGTGACACATTTTCGTAAAAATTGTTTCCATGGGCTACCACCTTTCACAACGCGCGATAAGGAACTTCGTTCCAATAATTGTTGGGAAAAAGATATAATCTAAGTTGATGTGTAGGGTCGACGCAGACGAAATCGCGGGCAGCAGTTAGTTTATTACAAAAAGACAATCTTAAATTTTATGAAAAAAGCTGAAACAGTAACAAATTTAAAAATATAATGAGTTTAACTTTAATACTCGAGACTTCGGTAATTATTAACAGTAAGAAGAGTTGTAAAGATTTATCATTTCACTCGCTCCTTCCTCAGCTGAGTAACGTTCGCTTTTAACGAACGTAACTAATTAAACTTGTAACTTGTGAGTTCAAGTTAGTGCTAATATTGTGTAAAATTAATTCGGTTCATTTGTTAAAGTTTAGGTTTCTTTGTTGGAACGAAGTTCCTTATCGCGCGTTATCGAAAGGGGGCTAGACGGGAATTCTTATGAAAAAGTTGTCACGACACTTTTTTGTTTTAGATGATTATCGCTAGATGGCGCTGTGATCAAAATATTTTATTTAAGTTAATTATTATAACTTCATTATTAATAATTTATTTTAATTATTATAAGTTAAAAAAATATAATTTTAATACAATTCTCTCACTAATTAATCGAAAGGAACTTCGTTCCATCCGGGTGTCCCTTGACACCGCTCAAGTTTTTTTTGTTTTAGTCATATTTAGAGATTAGTTATTATTGTGTTTTTCTATTTATCTAATCTTCTAATATATAAAATTCTCGTGTCACGGTGTTCGAACTTGAACTCCTCCGAAACGGCTTGACCGATTTTGTTGAAATTTTTTGTGCTTATCCGGTATCTATGAGAATCGGCCAACATCTATTTTTCATCCCCCTAAATGTTAGGGGTAGTCCACCCCTAATTTTTTTTTTTTTTTTTCGACGCAGACGAAGTTGCGTGGGGCAGCTAGTATTATTATAAACAAAGCCGTTTCCTGCTGCCTGTCTCTATGTATGTTTAGATTTAAAACGACATGATACATTTAATGTGGTTTATTTTAATAAGTAGAGCTGTTCAAGAGGGAGCTTTATTCGTATAATACATTCATAAAATAGTAGAGAAACAACTTGGATTTTAGAGAAAAGAAAGAACCTTCTTTTGTGACGCAGATGAAATTGCTCAGTGCCGAGCGCGTAACACGTCGCGCCGCCCCTCAAAACCCCTTGCTGGGTTCTGGCCTCAGCCGGAGTTCGGACGCTGAGTGTGAGCGGTTGGAGGTTTTAGTGCGGTTCAACTCCCACATACCCCGCGGGCGGGGATCCGGTGATTTCCTCCAACTGAAAAAAAAAAAACTCACATCAAATACAATTTAGAAATTTAAAGTTACTTATTGTACAATAATTTAATTTTCTTATTAATAATACCAAGATAATTCCCCAGAAATGCACGACAGGCAACGAGCCACACTTAAAATCAGAAGTACCTCTCAGAAACCAATCATCCTTCCACACTCGAACAAGAGTGGCCGGATCCTTTTACCGATTCCTCGTCTTCCAATAATCAAAAGAATATTTCTATAAAAATATATTTTACGACGAATGGTCCCGTTTTTATCCCAAACTACGGAACCCAATCACGGCCGCAGGGTTCCGTCGTAGGCGTACCGTAGCTGTTCTACGGCGTAGCAGTGGCTACGGACACGCCGCGAGCGTTGAACGCTACGATGCTACGCGAAAGACTGCCCTAAGTGATTGTGTTTTGTTTATGTTGTTACGACTCGATAGAGATAGATTTTTTTTAATTTTGAATTGTTTGAAAATTTGGTTTTTACATGACGTTACTGAAAAGGAGGCTGAAGCTCGAAAACACACAAATAAATCAAATTTCGTTTATTTAACGCTCTAGTCTTTTTTCTTATTTGGTTCTTTTGTTTTCAATTGAAGACTAAACATTTTAACACTGTTCAGTCGTCATTTACAGCCTGACCTATCCAGTAAGACGTGTGACGTCGAACAGTGGCGTGCTTGTATATTTTAGTGAGAGTATGCAGTAACGTAGATTTGATTTCATTTTTATAAACAATTTTACTACATTATTTCGCTCAAAATATGTAGTTTATAGGGATGAGTATTATTCAGTTTTATTTGTAATCCGATTTATAAAATTAGGGTATGCAATGCGTACTAGCTTCTATGGACTGCACGCCACTCGAATATAGTGCAATGGGTGAGGGACCCGGTTCAAACGTGTTCTTCTCCGGGAACGGTAACGGTTACCGTCTGTCAGCCCAGGGATTGAGGACATTGCAGGCTTTCCTCAGGGAACACGGAGCTGATTGCGTGAGGCAGTTCATGCAGGTACTTGGTGATAGTCGATTTTTTTGTGCCGACGAGATTTATGACTTATTAATTCTTCTTCAAAGAAGGTTTGCAATAAATAGGTGATATCCTGACTCTGTAATTTATGAGCGACGTGCTGTATACTCGTTTACCTATTTTTTAAAGAAACCTTTAAGCATGCCTGTAAAATTGAGGTTTGATAACCATCCGCATCAGATAATAGTTCTAGTTCTGGACTAATATAAAATATAACTTGAATTGAAGAACGTGAAATTCTATCAAAATATCAGTATTTCATAATTACGTTGAACCTAAATCAACTTACCCATGAAATAGTAATTATTATAAGCCGTTATAAAGCTACTTTGAAACTACTTATAACTCGTCACTTATGATCGAGTGAGCTCCTAACCCCTGTTATAATTGGCGTATAAAATATAATAACGTTCCATTATTTATTTCGCTGAATCACAACATAATCGAAACTTACAAGCCTCGTCATACTTCATGATTACTTCTATATTGTTTTACTAGAAGTACCGCACAAGTTCGCGCCACAATGGTAGGCTTTAACCTTAGAGCTTTAGAATATAATAGCCTATGATACTTACGAATATCGTTCTGTTGGTAAAATAATTTTCGAAATTGGTTCAGTAGATCCTCGTAAAACACAAACGTTACTCATTGAACTGGATTTCATTGTAGTAGGCTTTTGAGCGACAGTAACCATCTATGATCAGGTGGCCCGTGGGGTTATCGTCCTACATTGCAATAACAAACATAATGAACAAAACAGTGAAGCCTATTGAAAGTAGATACGTCCAAACACATGACATTAACAGAGTATTTCATTCTGCAGTAATTAAAATAATATAACGTGCATCAAAGCGTAATTAAAAAGTATTTAATTATTTTTGCGTGACATGAAAACCCATTACTATGCACAGTTTAGAACTGGTAAACTACTAATATAATATCAAAATAGGTTGATATTATACTATTATACTATTATACTGCTGTTCTACTATCCCTGAATGTGACAAAAAATATATGTGATACCTTCGCTACCTGATATTGTCAAGTAGTGCTTAAAATATAAGCGAGATACAAAACAAAAAAAAAATGGTAATTGTGCGATAATTCTTTATTTAAAGGACGTCTCTCGGATCCTGCTAATCCTGCATTGTCTGACCAGATATGATATGTCATAAACTCTTGAATGAGTTGTACTAGGCTTACAAAGAGCTTTACGAGAAGACAAATAGCTGAGATTAATCATACACCATAAGGGTATGAGCACCCTGACAAGAATGTAACAAATTTGTGATTGGCATCCTATATCTTATCTTTTTTTTTTTCATTTATTTATGATAATCCAACAGCGTGTTTACAAAATATTTCATTAAAGTTAAGGATTACACAGTTATGCAGATTGTATACAATTCTACTAATAGGTATTAATTTAGTATTCTAGTAATATCAACTTATCAGTAGATTACAATGTTGAGTTATTAAGGTGATTGTGTGTGTGTGTGTGTGTGTGTGTGTGTGTGTTTGTTTGTAACTAACAGGTTACTATGATGGTTTCTAAAGCTTCCTTCAAGAGTTTTAAGCTAATTAAATAATCGTTTAACATAAAAATGGTAAATAGTAATATAATTTTGTTTTTTTTTTCAGCAGATTTAATATTTGGTGTTCAATATATTTATGAATTTTATTTTTGTTGCAGGTAATTTAACCAAGTATAAGATCACTCGAAAACAACGTTAAAACAGTAAGTACTGAATACATTCAAAATGAAATTCAATAATAGAGAAACATCTTGCACCTACTTATATTTAATTTAGGAGATGTCAAGTTTTTCAAACGATTTTAAGTATCATTCTTGATTTAAACAATATTTTACAAACTCTTAAAATGTAAAATACAAAATGATAAACACGAGGTTTATTCTGAAAACAAATTAACAATTTTATAAAAGAAAGGAATTGAGTGGTCGTCGGCGCGTGCCCTGGGAAATAACGAGTGAAAATAATAAGGGCGGTAATTCTCGGTGTCGTCGTGAACTTACCGGCGTGGGGTTCGAGATATACAGACTATAGGTGAAGGGTTTGTGAGATTACATCCTTGTAAAGTGATAAAATGAAGCAGGGCATGACAATTTTTAATCAATTTAAAATAATAATGAAAATGTTTGTGAAATATACCGAGAAAAGTAATATTGCGACGTAGAAGTGACAAAACGTAATTATACAGGAGATTCATTTGAACGTTCAAATTTTTGGAACGAAGTTCCCTATCGCGCGTTGTGAAAGGGGGCTAGACGGAAAAAAATCTGACGAAAAGTTGTCACGACACTTTTTTGTTTTAGATGATTATCGTTAGAGGGCGCTGTGATCAAAATCTTTTAAAACACGTTCTTTATCGCGCATTACGTTAGGGAAAAAAAATAAGATTTGTTTTAATCGAAAGGAACTTCGTTCTATTCGGGTGTCCCTTGTCACCTCTCAAGTTTTTTTTTACTTTGTTGGCACTTATACTAATTTAGTAGGTTCTACCTCTGAAAATTGGAATTTTAGGAAACTTTATGCAAAATAACGGTTTTTGTCCGTCGATTGATGGTTTGTTAGATTCAATTTCCAAAGGTTGTATTGCATATTTACTTCTATGCGTCAGACAGACAGACCCATAAACACTAGTTATAAATCTAGAGCAATAATTCATAGAAATAGACATAAACATCGTTTATTTGTAATGAAAACAGGTTTACAATTACAGGAATGAAATAAAAAAACATGGATTAAATGAGTTTTCATCACAAACCAGTCGGAACTCAGCTTAATGTTATATGACACCCCCAACCGCCATATAGCGCTGGTTTTCAGTTTCATAGTCTTTTAAACTTTTAATCAATAAAATCTATTTTAATACCACATCTAAAGTTATTACAAAAGATTAGGATACCTTTAGATTGAAATTTGAATTATACACAGTACATAGATTCCGATAGCGCAAATCCCGTAAAAGATTAAATTAGGGTCAAGTCCCAGAGGGCTCGGGCAAGGTTTACGAAGGGACTTGCGGTCAACTCTAAGAAGGTTACACTTCGAGGGAACATATTACACATGAACAAGTATAACGTAAGCGGATTAACATTTAAAGAAAGTTCTGGAAATATGTAATTTAAATTAGGTGGTTTTATAAGTGGCTGAGCTTTTTTTGCCTTGGTCCTCAGTAATGTTGGAGAACTCTCTTGGCTACCTACGATCTACCATCCAGCACTCTATTCGAGTCTCGTTTGAAGAAGGCCAACATGTATTCCATAGCGTTGTGCGTGGTCATAATTGGCACGACAATTACCTCTCACTGAACTATAAGTATAGTCGTGGTGGCCGAGTGGTCGAAGCCTTCCGTACGGGAGGTCGCGGGTTCAAATCCGGCCGGCTTGTACCTCTAAATCTAAATGTGAAAAAGATTTATGTGCAATTTTTCACAACACCAATGGCTAAAAACGGTGAAGGAAAACATCGTGAGGAAACCTGCATGTCGGAAAAGGGTTCTAAAAAATACTTTGAAGATATGTGAAGTCCCCAATCCGCACTGGGCAAGCGTGGTGGACTATGCCTAATCCCTCTTCTGAGGAGACCTGAGCCCAACAGTGGGCAGTAATGGGTTTATACAGAACTATAAGAAGAATCAAAACATTATTGTCATAATCTCTCAATATCTTTAGCTCATTAAATTGTTACATTAAGAGGGCATTCCTCATACCTAAGTACAAAAGCGGCACTCTAAAACAATTTCCCGCCAAAATCTTAGCGGCCATTTCGCGTGGCATCGTCCGCCATTTGCAATTACAATACATTTCGAATTCACGAACGTTTGTCACAATAGACATTAAATATATGTTGATTTATTCGTTTCCAACATGAACGACTGAATAGTTTAGCTTTTAGTTGTCGTAAATTCTCATTGTTTCGTGCAATAAGTAAGTATTAAGTTATAAATATTAAATAGGTACGAGAGAGTAAAACTATAGTATTCATTTGCTAACGTGTATCATAGGGTAAGACAAATAAAGGCAGTTTTGACTACTGTATTTTAATCTTACTATGATTTTAATGTACTTCTAGGTAAATTCGATTGATAACTATAGCGATAGAGTAAATAAATCAATGTTGGTGCCCTCTAGCAACAGACAAAAGAAATGGACCATTTTAATTATACATTTGAAACTGATGACGGAGAAGAAAGTAAAATTGCCCACTGTGGCGACCAACAATAGCGCTCGAGATCCTGACTCGCGGTTACGACATTTGCAAGAATCTTCGTATATATACGACATCTGAAATCTACTACCCTGGGCTTCGGCCTGACCGGGCATACACTACCTCGCCCGGTCGGAGATCTCCCTTTGGCCATAAGTCCACTCTTCCCACATCCACAGACGTTGTTCTGCACGACTGCACCTACCGGGTCAAAAAGTATGGCATATTTTATTTAAAGACACAATAACGTGGAATTTCAAAACTAAAAGATCCCTTTCTACACCATGTTAACTGTAGATTAAATAATATAAATATAATCTAGACGCAGGCCTTTCCCAAGGCTATTCATCGCCGGTAATCGCCAAAGACTGCCAATTTGGCCCGCACATTCCATGCTAGGTTCTGTTTTCAGCCGGGGCTCGCACTGTTATACCCCTTGGTTGTATAGGATAATGCATTATATCAATTTATAATTAAGAAGATCAGCACTTATGAATCTATATAGTCGAGCATGCCCCGCACCAGGCAGTCAGTCTATACCAATCCTTCACGAGAGCCATACAATTCCTAATTTCTATTTCTTTGAAGGTGTTAGTAAAGTGTTAATAAAGTATTATTCTTGTGTGTAATAAATAATCCTTTTTTAAAAAGACCTCTACCGAGTCCCGTGTAACGGCACGCTGAATGTGAGCGACAGGAGGTTTTTAGTGCTCTTCGACATACTCCACCTGTCAATTGAAGTCTGCGATTTCATCCTAGCCATAAAAACTGTTCATAGAAGTAATTGTCATAATCGTCGTGGAATATTCCAGTTCAAATCGCCACATATAACACCGCTGTTCCCGGGAGATTCCCTAATTGATATACTATTCGAGTATTTGTTTCAATGTAGCGAGGGTCGCCCGGGAAATATTATCGTAAGGACACTTTTGTTATTTTTTCGCGCACGAATATCGTAAAGGTATTGATAATAAAGTTTTATTTTATCGTCGTCGCCTTCCAGTTTTATTGTCTGTGTACGTAGCGTAGTGGAAACTGTTTGAGACCGTGACATGCATGTTAATCTGTCTTTTTTGTGAATCAAATTGGAAAACGATTATCTCTTATTAGATCTTTCCAAACAGCATATGTTATGTTATATTTCTAGTGAAGTATTGAGAACCAGACTTTTCCAGTCATCACTTTTTCTGTTAAAGAAGCGACATCAAAATCTGTTTTAACGATCTAAGAAAACATATAGACAGGCAAAAGGAAACGACTCAGTTTTATGCAATGTAGAGAAAAACCATTTCGATCATCTTACTTATGCTCTTATATTATGAGACTGGAAATAGAAAATAAAACCAACCTCAAAAAGACGATAGTTTTCTATGAGGTTAAACAACACACATGCAAACACGTGAGCGATGTATGGTCGCGCCCTGTTCAACTGTAAGTGCGGGAACCGGCTGAAAGGTGCCAAAGGGGCTTTAAGGGAAACGGGCTTTGCACCTCTTTGTGAATTGTTACGAATGTGAGCCGATGGCCTACATGAATTAATGTAGCTTTTTCTCGAATGTTTTGTGACTACTGGTATTGTTTTGAACGTGTTTTTTTCTATTGTTATCCTGACGAGACTCACTACAAATAATGAGCAAGTTTATCATAATTATTTTGTTGGTGAATAGCTCATTGCCTGAAGAAACTGAAGGCTGTATGAAATCACTAATAAAATACACAACACTTACATAAATAAATCTTAGCGAATAATGGTTTAGTGTTGGCAATGATTTATTAAAATCACTTACACTATTACTAAACGGGTTCTTACCACGATTATTTTTAATTGAGAGGTCCCGACATTTCAGTACTGTTTCAAGCGCCAAGATCACGGGAAGACTGAAGAACGTTTGCCGGTACCACTGGAACTCGAACTCACATTTCGACATACCACACTGACAGTATCGGCTGCCTGTAAATGCTGGCTGTAAATGTGAGTTCGAGTTCCAGTGGTACCGGCAAACGAACGAGAAAGAGGGTAGAAAGATTTGTTTGCTCTTAAATGACCTACCCGCAGTTCTTCAGTCATCACGGGGACGTGATCATGGCGCTTGAAACAGTGCTGAAATATCGGGACCTCTCAATTAAAAATAATCTCGGTAAGAACCCGTTTAGTAATAGTGTAAGTGATGTAGATAATCGCGAGTGTTTAAAGAAATTTATTTATTAAAATGTTCAACGTCAAATTTAGGTTTTCATTACCAATTAAACACGAAACTTGCGTCCATTAAACTCAATATTTGAAACCACATTTCAGTGAAACCATTAATTTAATTCATCACTATTCATTTAACACGATTTTAACATCAATTACTGCTTGCCAACTATAAAAATGTTCATTCGAAAACGGATCTAGCTGTTATTTGATTAAGGTAGGTATTTGATTAAAGCGAACCTGGTTTCTAAAGTGAATGGGAACGACATCGTTAACAGACGAGAGCTTTATTCAATCCAGTTCTTTCAAGTATCAATATGATGAGAAGATTGGATGTTTGGAGTTTTAGGGATCTCTATGCAAACATTTTGATTTATTTTTAACTAATTACGCTATTTTATGAAATTTTAGCCAAAGTAATCGCAATTTAAGCAGTTTAAGTACTCAGAGCTCCCCTCTTCAAATGAGGTTTAAGAAAAGTCCTGGTATACCTGCTTTTGGATAACCTCCAATGCCCTGGTATTGCAGGGGCTCATGAGCGACGTTAACCACCCACGATCAGGTAGGCCGTAGGCTCTTTATCATCCAAAAAAGTACCTTATCGTAAACTAAGTCAAAATTACCGGACATCCAGGGGTCCATGAGTGACTGTTATCATTTTCCACACCTGCTTTTGTAAGAAAGGATAAATTAGGTAAATATTTAACGTATCGTTGAACAACAAAACTATAATATTACTAGGTTACCCGCGCAACTTCGTCTGCGTTACAAAGGGGTTCAAAAATTGTAGCCTATGTGTTATTCTGATGTATAAGCTATATTGTGGTAAAGTTTCATTCAAATCCATTCAGTAGTTTTTACGTGAAAGAGTAACAAACATACATCCATACTTACAAACTTTCGCCTTTATAATATATATTAGATATTAGATTTGAGAAGTGACATACCAGATGATACGTTATACTCATGGTTAAATATTCAAGTTTACTCGAACTACCATCCATCATGGACATACATTTAGCATTTGACTTATATTTCTACCATCGATCCTGATTCTTGAAGCTAACATTGTGTGATTCTAACTAGTTCTGTCATTTTTTACACAAATCTTCTGTATATCTTGAAAAAATTGTTAAGGTGGTTTTGGTTTAAGCTCGGAGTAATAAAGACAGTATAAATTATATAATAGGTTTGATTTTCGTGTCTATGTGTAGTAATATGAACCTGCCAATACGTTACGATTTTCTTCTATATTTTTCTGACTTTTCGTAAAACTAGATATTATTTTTAAGCCCTGAAATTATTAAATAGAACGAACAAGACTGTTCCGAATAGCCCAGCTATTTCCTCGTGTGGTCCCAGCAGTTATACGAATAATCGATTTGGGTTAAATGCTATAGATAATGCCAAGGATATTAGGACAATGCAGTATTTAATACGGGTCCCAGTTATATCCTACCATTTGATTGATAACCAGTATTAAATCGAATGGGACTCCCAACTTGGAATAAACCCTTGACTCCAGATTTCGCAGATGTTACCAAGATAGCTGTTTATTTTACGAAAATTTCTTGGAAGAAAACACATGTGAGAGTTGAGCTTACCTACAATTTATTCATACTGTTGCATTCAGCTTTTGACTATTCAATAAAAATGTTGAACTTTACAGCTATTTTAGCTTTGTTTAAAGATAAACTGGCTTATGTAGACTGCTTGTTTAGTATCTTTATGTGTTTCTAGGCTCATAAAAGTGTCGTAAAAAGAACACTCTTTTTTTATTGCTTCATGCAACAAAATGTAAACATCCGATGTCTTAAAGAATTTCATTCTAAAAACTGACCATAATCTCAACACATTGTCTTCATCATCATTAGCTTATGGATATATATTGCTGGACGTAGACTTACCCCAAATTTTGTAGGAATTACCGCTCCTGTGCAAACATCCAGTATCAGTCCACTTTCTAAGAAATCTACCCGCGTTGCTAATGCCTTCGCTGATGTCGTTGTTCTTTGTTTTAGCGTCAGTTTAGCGTGCGTAGGTATTACCTCTGATCATGGACAAGATATTTCTTGATCTCTAGCAGGATTATCCACATCCAGAATATGGAAACGATGACGTAATAAGTACAT
Organism: Trilocha varians; assembly: GCA_030269945.2. Classification (NCBI taxonomy): domain Eukaryota; kingdom Metazoa; phylum Arthropoda; class Insecta; order Lepidoptera; family Bombycidae; genus Trilocha; species Trilocha varians. The sequence continues at coordinate 11,859,399 of AP028280.1, forward strand.
AAGCTGTAGTGATAACGCGCGCAGCGAACGGTATGCGAGCACCGTGGAGCGTGGCCATGACACCGATCATACTAGCGGTTCAGGGCTGGTACGATAAACAGGAAATGTTATGTTAATCTGAAATAAGGACATGCATTATTGTTATCTAAAGTGCAAATAAAGCTTTTGGTGGAGTGTAATTTTGGAGTTTCGATACTTTTTTTTAGTTTTTTTTTTACTTGTGTATCATTGTTTAAATACATTTAAAAAAATGTCGATAATATTACAAAAAAGACATACCCGCTCAGTTTCTTGCCAGTTCTTCTCAGAACGGTGGCTAAAATTAGTATTTTTTTGTGTTCGAACTGGTGGTAGCTTTTAATTTTTGACATCAACAAGAATGAGCACATTATCGATGTTGAAAATAAAGTATTTCATTCCATTTTAAAGAGACCAATAAAGTAAAACTTAAGTAGCTTCTCAACGATGTCTCCCTCAAGGATTTAGGCCTAACTTTACCAAGCCAGATTTATAGTAAGGCGGTAGTTTATCGGCTCGTCAGTCCATGTGGAATAACATAATTGCACCCCCACGATGGAGATATAGAAAAAAAACCCTTATTTTAAAACCTTCTGTCAACCCTACATGAGCTGCCCGATAGTGTGGAATGCACTGAACAGGATCAATCGACCGCTGAGCTATGCAGTCTGCCCAACACATCCACTTAGACAATATTATACCTTTTACACATTTTTATTTCCTTTTCCTACCCCTGTATCGGGGGCTTTATGGGCTTGTTCAAAGACTGCAGCCCCTTTATTTCTTTTCTAATTTATGCAGAATACGATGAAGCTGTATAAATAAAATGTTGGCGATAATTTGAACACAGTTTAGTGGCTTATTCATCCGAAGAGCTGGTTTCTCTGTCCTTATTAGTTTTAGTAAAATGTTTTAGACGTTCTAGTTACATTTTACAATTCCGCTATTTAGTATTTTTATTCAACAGTGGCGATAGCACTGTACAACTCCATTTCTATCGGCTTCTCCTTCGATCATAGATTACCAAGAGAAAGCACCAGGGACTCTATCAGATCAGGTTATGATAATATGTTACCTATATGGCGATGCGACGAGCCTACGAACGTGGTGGTGGTTATCGTTGCTTGATGGACTTTTACAACGTCAGGGTTATTATGTTATTGGAGACAACGCCTTCAGGGATTACAACATGTCTCTATATGTCTCTCACGTGTCCGATTACTGTCTGAATTGACGAGCCGATCCGTTGCAATCACTAGTCACCTCTGGGGAGACTTGACGTTCCATTTTTAATTTGTCCAATGGAAAGTAGTAATGTACAATTTATTACAACATGTCAATAAGGAGAACACAGACAAATTGTAAAAGTATATGACAAACTAAATTTAAGATTAGTTTTATACAATTCAAACGACATGTTAATTGTTTATTATTTAATATTTTGTGGTGTTCAGAGTTACTATTAAAATGCCACTAACATGTCATTTGGAAGGTTGTAACTCAATCCAGTTTTTTAACAACTTTATTAATGCATAGAGCCCAGAAATACACAATGTAAAAATCCTAAACCTGGTAATCAATCTTAACTATGACTTTCTGAAGAACCTGAACTGACTACTTCAACAGCACACCTTTACAATTGTTCTCCACCCACACTAACTAAACTATCTTCCTGGAAGACCAATGTGAATCCAGCCCTGTAATTACGTCACAAATTAAGTAATCCTTCGAAGACGTGCATTGAGCCCTCGAGCCGGATCCTAGATAAAGGACACCGCTTCCTTATCGAGGGACCCTCGTATCATGACTTCCACTAGCTAACTTTCTGATAGGGATTTTGTTTGGAGTGTATTCTTTTTTAAGTTATGACGTAAAAGCTAGTTCTTCAGGAGTATTCACAGTTGTGATTTCGATTCAGATTCGACAAAGTAAAGTAACAAATATTTATTATCAAAATAAAAACACACACTTTAGGAATTAACAATGAATCATAACTTTGAAACGTCACCGTTGCCTAGTAAAATATTTACAAGAAAGTGAATGAAACTTTAGGAAATGATGTTTCCAAAATTGAGTTTTTTTCGAAATTATACAGAGGTATTAGGTTCTCACTAAATGTCATTAATTGACTGTGAGGCAAATTTAATGTCAGCTTTCATCAAATCCTTTAGTGCATTAGTCTCCTGTTACTATCCTACTACTTCACGAGGTGATCCAAAAACATTGGTGTCTAAAACCCCAACAAGTCCTAATACCTTACCGCAAACAAACGAAATTATTTGCTCGTTTATAATATTGAAAAGTTTAACAATTACACGAAACAAACAATTCTAAATTGTCCGGATTTCGCGGGGGAATTCCTCGGAACTTCGACTTTGAGTCCACGGTCCCCCCTTATTGAGTTTTTCGGTGGATTTTTTCGGTAACAAGCATGCGACCTGCAACCGCCGAATGGTGTACAGAAGTCAAGAATTAAGTTAAATATGCTATAAAGGGAGGATTGTTTCCAGGTGTTACCTGATTTTTTTAAGACTATTATATAGCCTTTGGTGCTCACTAGTGTTGCCCAAATTCAGTCTTGGTCTTGCAGTCTTGGTCTTGTTCTTGCGTTTTTGCAAGACCAAGAACAAGACCGCGTATTTTTTGCAAGACGCAAGACCAAGACTGACCGTGCAAGACTTGAGCAAGAACAAGACTAAGCCTGCAAGACTCTTGCGTCTTGCAGCTAGGACTTAGCGCTATTTCACGGAGTAGTTAGGTGTAACGGTTCGGTGTATAGGTACGCTTGGGAATTCTATGAGACACAAAAAAGTGTATCAAAGATTATGAAAAACTGGACCTATGCGCATTTCGACTAATACCATAAACATAGCGAATAAAAAAAATATCCATTAAAATCAAACTGAGTGCATGCATAGTTATGTTTTAACCATCGGCACTTTGATACTTACTACTTTGGTACTTACTTCTCAAAGAAATTTGCCGCATTTCGGAAGTACATGGTTATGATACACGCGCCAGCGGCTTCTTTTGAATTCATAATAATATACAACAATCGTTGCCGCCGCGCCGAAATCACAACATTTGACACTATTATTGAAATAAATGATAAATCGTAACACTTTTTTATTCAATTTCATATAAGTTGAGGGTTCAATCTCTTTCTAGACAGATATTGTTCTTTAAAATACAAGTCAAGTTATTGTAATTAATTTGTTTTTTACATGTTTTAGCAAATGTACGCTTATAAATCATAAATGTTTATTAAGAAACAGTTACTTCCACGGAAAACGACATATAGGTCAGTTGATTTTTCGAATTTCTTATCAAATCCTCAGTTATTTATTAATCTGCTTGATCTTTACTATGGCTATGTTAATTAAAGCTCACAATGTTTCAATTCTAATACGTTTTTCTAAGATTTAAAGTAAACTTTAATAAATAGTAATAGATTAATAGGTAATTGCAAGACTTGCAAGACTCTTGCTGCAAGACCAAGACCAAGACCAAGACTGGGAGCGCAAGACCAAGACCAAGACCAGGTGTATTGACGCAAGACCAAGACCGGCTAAGTCTCGTCTTGTTCTTGCATTTGGGCAACACTAGTGCTCACAAAAGTCGTAGCTTCCTATTAGCAAAATAATTTTCGAAATCGAAATAGTAGATCCGAAGATTATACCCTACAACGCTCATCACGACCTTCTCTGTATAATATTATGTGCCTCAGTTACTTGTTAGTTGTTACAGACACACATACTATCAGTGAAAACTACTAAGCCAATGCATTCTGCATCAACCGCCTCAACTGACACACAGAAAGGTGTAAACTGCACTTGTGTAACATAAATCATGCTTTACTTCTGTTCTGCATCAGAAGGTCTTCCTGCACCGTTCCGTGTCACTTCATTACTATTTTACACGCACCGCCTTCTCCGTAAATGTCAAATTGAAAGTAATAAAACGTTGAGTTAGAAATGCACTTGGTTTTGGATGTGGTATCGGGAATTTCAAACGTTTTTTTAAGTTTTTGGCAAAATATATTTTTCTCTTGAAAAGAGTGTAGGTAACGTATGTTCCGAGAGTATAATATGTTATTGTAGTCTACATTTTGTTTTAGTACCGGTACCGATATTAAAATTGTACCTACCATGTTTATTAGCACTTACATTATAGCGACTTCTAAACTGAAATCAAATAACAAAACTATGTGACTTTCTATACGTCCTTACTCTCCATATATCTTTAGAATTTCAGAGCCGAACATGAAAATCCCGAGAATAAAGACTCTTTGGTAAACATATTTTGTACTTAGAATTTGCTTTCAATAACACAATTCTTCTCAGAAAGTCCTAATCATTGGCAATGAGATTGCGAAACCGATACACGGGTACGACTTTGTAATAACAAAGCCACTTCCCAATCAGGAATACACTTGACCCTAACATTAATTGGAGTTTGTACGGCTTCATTTCAATCATCGGGTGCCGCGATCACCGGGGTAGAACCATGGAACTTAAACATATGGAAACAACATCGTGGAAGAGTAGTGTAGAGCTAATTGATATACTTTTGTATTTATACTCAAAACTTTATTACATATTCCCATGTGTATAAACGAACAAATATATAAATAAAATAAATACGCCAGTCGTAGTTATATCCTGGAAGACCCATCTGCAGAAACTGTAGTGGGAGGGGTAGTAGGAGGGGTAACCAAGCTGGATAAGGTTCGAAACTTGCACGTGCGTGGTTCTTTTAAGGTGGCCCCTATATCGGACAAACTAAAGGAGAGCAGACTCAGATGGTATGGCCACGTAATGCGAAGAGATGACGAACACGTCGTCAAGAAAGCATTGCACCTTCCTTCAAGAGGGGAACAGGACGCCCGCCAGCTACGTGGTGGACTACCATGACAAAACTTTTGGACGAAGAAAAATTGCCTGACCCGACAACCCAGGATAGAGAATCCTGGCGCCACAGGATTAGGAGAGCCGACCCTACATAAAGTAGGAAAGTGCGAGGATGAAGAAGAAGAAGTAGTTATATCCTGGGTAATAAATACCCCTTGATCATTCGGATCACTATTTCAGGTTGCGTTGAAATTTTAGTTTATTTATAAACGTATTGAATGTATTAGTTTATTTAATTTAGAGCCAAACGCCTTGCATCTGAGTTTGATTAGCTGAATCGTGTAACTTTATCTGCCCCACAAAGACGTATAGTTAGACTGACAAATTATATAGCCTCGTATTTCTAAGATACGTTTCGAAATCGATTCTGTTCCTCAAATTACCCACAACGTCACAGGTTACCTCCTCATAATAAAAGTAAATATCTGTGTTGTTTCTAGACGTCTTAGTTCCGTGGGCACATGATTTTTTCATAGCGCAGGGGCGAGCAACGCGTCAGATGGTCCGAATGAACGCGGCAACCGGTCGTCTCGTTGCTAAACGGAGAAAAACTATAGTAAAACCTAAATAAAATATATGGACAAACCTTCGAGGTGTTGTGTGGTGAATATGTGAAGGTTTGGTGATGAAAAAGTGCTTTAATCGAATTGTGTACTTCAAAGGAGTGTTTAGTTTGAAATTCGTGTTTAGTGTTCTTTTTAATCACGATGTGAGAGCCAGGATTACATGATTAATAAGTTAAATCGTTGTTATAATCCAGGTATTATTTGTCTAAAATCAATTATGCTTAAGGACTTTAGTATAGGTTGGTCAAACTATATAATAGCATAATTATGTACGGTGTTCCCCGAGCCCTATGACTTTTCCTTCATACTAGACTTGAAGTCCTTAAAAGTAGATCGTAGTTAGAAGAGCAGTGTCCCCTGACATTCCATGAGCGAAGATAACGACGTCCCAGATCAGATACCCTGTTAGCTCATCTGCCTACATGGCAATAAAAATAATGTTTTAGATTCAGAAGAATAACTTTAAACAGACTACTAAAATACATTGTACATATATCGAATTAAGATATACTTGAATGAGGTACATCCTACAAGCATCTCTTAACAAAATTTCCCTTTTCCTCGAAAGGACGGAATTACGTGAAGCGTGAAGGGATGAAAAGTGTTGAGTTTCCGTGGACTTGTCGGGTGCTACGAGGATTGATTGGATATGTTTAGAGAATTGTGTTCGGTCAAGAAAAATGTTTGTGTAAATCAAGGGTATATTTTGATTTGTATTTTGTTGTATTGCAGTGAAACTTGTGAGAACAGTCATACGACTTTCTTTAAGAAATTAAATCACTGTTTTAATAATAACACAAATATCCTTCGTTTGAGAATCAATAAAGAGAGAGACACAAAAAAACATAAATTCACGTTTTCATCACAAACGGGTTCACTGGAATTCAGTTCAATATTAAACGATACATAAATGATGCTACAATATGAAAAGTATATTTAATATAAATACGAAACTAAAGAAAAATTTTCATGCATTTTCAACGGGTTCTTACCTCGATATTTAATTAATTGAGTTGTCTCGATATTTGTCGTGGTAAGAACCCGTTGAAAATGCATGAAAGTATTATAGAAAACAGCGAGTGTCTGAATAAGTTTTAAAGAAAAAATGATAAGATAAAGAAGGAGCTTAACTAAAACAGAAATGACACCGACAAAAAATGTTGTAATTATAATTTAAAAGGTAACTCTTTAAGACCGTATTTCACAGAACTGCATCAACACCCTAAGCAGACAGAAAGTGTCATATTTAGCGAGAAATTTCTCCCTTTACTTACACCACTCGAGGACGTAAGTGGATAAAAATACACATTTACTGAGGGATCCTGTTACTAACTAGGAATTTTGAAGTAGAGAATTTTAATGTCTGAGCGCTATGACATTTTTTTTTTGTTTTTTTTTTAGTTGGAGGAAATCACCGGATCCCCACCAGCCCCACGGGTGGGGTATGTAGGAGTTGAACCGCACTAAAACCTCCAACCGCTCACACGCAGCGTCCGAACCCCGGCTGAAGCCAGAACCCAGCACGGGGTAAGGAGGGGCGACGCGACGCGTTACGCGCTACGGCACTCTTTCCCGTCGCGCCACCCCCGAGCGCTATGACTAGTCCTTTTACCAATGACAAAAAGGTAATTCTAGGATTTAGACTTAGGACAATTTTAGCCTTCAGTATATAAGAGTGCTATGGTCCTTCTTTAAATGTGGTTTGAGAAGAGTTCTACACGGTAGGTCGTAGGTAGGTCTGCAGTGTCCTCTAACATTACAGGACTTTCATACATTTCAACGGGTTCTTACCACGATATTTAATTAATTGAGTTGTTTCGATATTTCAACGTTGTTGCAAACGTCATGATCACGAGAAGACTGGATACTGCGGGTCGATTTAAGAGCAAACAAATCTGTCTACCCTCTTTCTCGTTCGCTTTTGGGTAGTACCCTTTATATAAACTTCCGTAATGCTAACTTAGATGTTAGTGTAATATTATACTATAATATCTTGTAATTTTCTGTAAATAATCTATTCTAGACCCTACACAGAATTTTAAAAATTCGGTTTAACAGACTTTTTTGATAATTTTTAGATTACAGCAATTAGGTAAAGTTTTCACGTAAAAATACTTTATAGGCCTCTTGATGAAAACGCGAAGGATAAGTTGAGTCATTTCGTTGACTAATTATAATAACCTGGGGAGTAACTCTTTAAACTTTTATATTGTAACGTCACTAGAAAAAAGGAGCTAGGGAACAATAATATTGCAAGTACTATTGGAACGAAGTTCCTTATCGCGCGTTATCGGAAAGGGGCTAGACGGAAAAAAATCATCAGTTGTCACGACACTTTTTTTTTGTTTTAGATGATTATCGCTAGATGGCGCTGTGATCAAAATCTTTTGAAACATGTTTCTTATGACGTCGGGGTGACGGGGCGATACGTGAGCGACAATCGCGAACGCGTCCTGTCACCCCTATTCCATCGGATGTCGAGTGCGATTGGCGGGAGGTTTTAGTGCGGTTCAAGCCCCACATACCCCACTCGCCCCTGGAAGTCCGGCGATTTCCTCCCGTCAACAAAAACAAAAGATGATTATCGCTAGATGGCGCTGTGATCAAAATCTTTTAAAACACGTTCCTTATCGCGCGTTACGTTAGGAAAAAAAAATATAAGATATCTTTTAATTGAAAGGAACTTCGTACTATTCGGGTGTCCCATGTCACCTCTCAAGTTTTTTGTTATTTTCATGTTATTAGAGATATGATACACGCCAAAAATGGCACCTACTGAACATTGCGGTCGTGATGGTAAAGAATGCCGTAGTGAGTAACGCGTCGTGCCGACCCGTCATGATGCCGTTCGGGGTTCTAGCCTCTGCCGGTGCTCGGAAGCGGAGTGGTTGGAGGTTTTAATGCGGTTCAGCTCCCACATATCTAGCATCTGGCGACTAAAGACTACCAAACTACAACTAGTCTTGATGTCGACAATAGCGATGACGAATTTTGGAAATTACACATCTAAAGTAAAAAGCATAGATTATCTGTCATTTATTCAAAAAAAACTGATAAAGGTACCCACAGACTGTTTCCCAGAATGATTTTGCTTTCTTACGAGAACGGTATAATCCAATAACCAAACAATACGACCCAATTAAATCTCTAAATCTCCGAAGGTATATTTATAAATCGCTATTCTCCTAAAAGTTGCTAAGCCCCTTGACAATACGCAGGCTTATTCTCTATAATTCTGCGATCAGCAATAATTGTTTCGAGCTTAATCGCTTAAAGATTCAAATTTTGTTTGTTGTTGATTTTGTTTGTTTTTCATCGAATACTTGGCAACACGTTACTGCCAACTGCTGGGCTCGGAAGAGGGATTAGGCATAGTCAACCACTCTTGTGAAATGCGGATTGGGGACTTCACATATTTTCAAAGGAATTTTAGAATCCTTTTCCAATATACCTACAGGTTTCCTCATGATGCTTTTCTTCACCAGTTAGCAGTGGAAGAGATAATACCCACTGGCATTGCTATTTTTAGGTTCTACCAAATATTTATTCAATTTTTTATTGCGAGATAGATAAACGAGCTTACGGCCCACTTGATGATAAGCGATCACTGTCGCTTATGAACCTCAGCAATGGCAGGAGACCCTGAGAGGCTGCTACCAACGACCTATCTTTCTTTAAACCTCGTTTGAAACCGAATTTTAATGATAACGGGTTTTTTTTTTTGTCATTTTCAAACGACCTTAAGCAACAATCGCGCAATGGAACGCATTTGCTTTATAGAATAACCTTTCCAGAGCATTGTTAAAGCATCAGGTGGGCGTTATGATCGTCTCCGTAAACTAATAAATAAAATCTTTCACAATGAATGCCTTTATCGGTTCAAGGGTCGACTAAATTGCGTCTATTTATTACAGAACGAAGACCGAGGCTGTTGCTATTTGTGTTTTATATCATAATTGATTCGCGTTTACTGTTAATAGTACGGATTTGTTTGTTGAAATTCCGGTTGTGTTTAGATCTTTGAATTTTGACCTATCAACTTTAAAAGGTCGTTTTGAAATGAATTTATTAATAGTAGACCTGTCTAACTGATATTTCTTAACAGTGGTCGACTTTTTCGTTATACCGAAAAGGGAATCCCTTGAATCCTCTAGAGTTCAGTGTGTTCGTGAAAATTATCAATTCTGCCAAATTTGGACTAGGCACTAGCTTCGGTAATTCTCTTCTTATTCTTCATAATTTTACTTACTCTTAATACGTAGGTACAAATTTTGTTAAATACAACCATTTCATACTCTTGGTATATTCAATCAATCAATCAAATCATCTTTTATTTCTCACCACAATACATTTAAGACTCAAAATAAGTTATTATACAGTACATTAAATATTGTGGGAGACTGGTGCCTAAACTAGGCTTGTGGCCTGTATTTCAGGACACCAGGACCTCCCCTAACAAATAAACAACTCATTTTCACTATTTAAATCTACTTATTGATAATCCTTTTAATAAATAAACAACTGTTGGCTGTCATTTATTGCTTCTATATCTTAATATTTTCGGCAGACTGGATACCAATACTCCGCCAATAGTTACAGGATACAGAGACGAACAAATTATCAAATGAAACCATCTGCGTCCCGTTCGTGCTTCAAGGATTTCCCTCACACAACCTTATCGATTTCATTTCGATGTTAGTTTATACTTACTTGCGTATTTTTAGCGTAAGTATATAAAATTGTAGGGTAGAGGCTTGTTGAGGTTTTGCTCTAGAATATATTATACCTTTTATTCCTTACTAAAGGTGGAGGTCGTTGAATAACTTATTTTTCGTAAGGTTCCACTTAAATTATACGTTTAGAAAGATTTTATGTTTTACCATCTGTACTGTACTGTAACAACCTATTGCTACCGACTCCTAGACTTCGGTCTTCTCAATAAAGAGATTCATCCTCATGTGAATTTAAATTCAGACACAATACGACTTTGTCTGGTTTTGATGAATTATGCCGTCCCAATTACCAAAATACTAGAGAGTTTATGTCTAGCATTTGTCTGCCTATTTGATTCCCTATTCTTCTATCAGGTCACCTAGCAACAACATTGCTCTATTCTCTTAAACTTAACCTTGGATTCACAAACAAAATGGTAATACGTCCTTCACCAAACATCCGTAATTCTTGTATCAGACATTCGAAACGCTTGTAATACGGTGTAAGCACGCGCCGTAAAACCGGTCCGGTTGCCCCATAGCGTTTTTATTGCTATATTCCTATATTGATATTTAATAACGCCCCGGGGATCCCTTTGTTTCGGCTTGTACTCGTGTGTCGTGTATTGTGATTGGATACTGTGTCGTTTCATGATCGTTGAGATGATTACAATTGAAGCAATGAATCGTCTTCGGTTTGATGGCTAAACCGTAGTGTTGCCAAGGGTGACACGATTAGAATTACCTTCGTTGCGTCGTATAGCCAGTTCTTCTGGATCTAGTTCGAACGCAGATTGTAAGTGGTTTCATCATCATCATCAGCCTATAGATGTCCACTGCTGGACATAGGCCTCCCCCAAACTTCGCCACACCGACCGGTCCTGCGCTATCTGCATCCACTGACCTCCCGCAATCTTGACCGGATCGTCGGTCCATCTTGTGGGGTTTCAAGTGGTTTCAGTGCGGTTCGAATGTCTCAACCGCAGAATTGTAGGAGATTTCCTCTTACTCGAAAAGAAAAGTGGACACATTGTGGCTATAAGATAATCAATTTTAAATAACTTCCTCATCCGAATATACACTGCCACTTTTCACAAGTACATAAACTAGTTTCAGGGATACTTGTCCAGCTGGTCTCGCTAAGTAAATGTTAACTTCGAGTCCTGAAATAACATCTCAATTGATAACTAGATTAGGACGAGGAAACGTGGGGTACTGTCCGCTTTAGCATGCAAATTGTACTATGCGGGTGTTTCTCGACTTTGCTGACCGTACCAAATGATATTTGAAGGAACTTTTGTTTTTTATAAAGTTGTTGTTATGCTTGAGACATATGAAATTATCTAATGTTTGAATATCTTTCTTTCTTACATATAAAAATGAATTGCCTTTCGTTAGTCTCGCTAAAACTCGAGAACGACTGAACCGATTTGGCTTATTAATCTTGAAAAATTCGTAGAAGTCCATAGAAGGTTTAAACGGTAAGAAAATTTCCTTATGTGATGCAGACGAAATTGTGTGGGCCAGCTAGTTTTAAATAAAGAATGATATGCAAATTTGAACTTTAGAGAAACGTGCCTTTTTAAACGGTTTTATTAAGTTTACAGTAAGAATGATAAAACCAGGGACTTATGAAGGTCAGCTTATGTTTTTTTTTATTGCGTAATAGATACACGAGTACACGAGCCTACGGCCCACCTGATGGTAAGCGGTTATTATTTCAATTTATTGACATAGGTTTCAATTCTACGATTTAAATGTGATTGTGTAAATCATGATAACCAAAGGTTTGGTAGTATGTAATGGCAAAATCATGTTGCGATAATATAATTTTCCATGTTGCGAGTCGAACTGCCTGCCCTGATTGCAGCTATCCACGAACTTTACATATATTTATTTGAACAGTTCAAAAACTTGACGTTTTAAATAATTTGCTGAACAATAACTGATGTTTTCAGTAATTTTTTTGTATGGAAAATATCGTTCTTATAGCTTATAAGAAAGAAGACTATTATGTTGTGTTCTTAAATTATTTTGGTTGCCTTAACACCCCTTTTAAGTTAGCTGTGTATTTGCGTTAAAAGGAAAGGTATTGAAAGTTGATCGAATCTTAAAAGCATTTTCGTAGAAGAAGTAATTTATAAAAACATTTGAAATTCTAAGCCTAAAGCCCTTTCATTTGGTACTTAAATTAATGACAGATAAAACAAAAACGTATACACATATTGTCAGTAAGAAAGATGAGCGCTAACCTCGTTCAAATAACATTTTTCTCAGTGTTAAGTCAGAAGAACAATCTTTTACGTTTTACAAGAACTTTCTTTTACGTCTTAAATAAAAGCATAGTCTCATTCACATGTAGGTTAAACGTTTAAGACGTGCACGTACTTCACGTGTTTTCGTAAGAGTCACGTGATGTGTGATCTCAAGCGGTCAAAGCTCGTTTTTTGTTACAAATCCTAACTTAACATGAAGGTTTGAATACCGACTGAAATATGATCGACAATGTGATTTAGATGTAAATATGACGATGTGAATAATGCTATCTCGCTTTTTAACTTGTGAACTTCAAATTAAATAAATAAATAATAAATTAATAAAATATATAATCATAAAAGGAAAAAGACATGCCCGTTGAGTTTCTTGCCAGTTCTTCTCAGGACGGTGGCTACAATTATTATTTTTTGTGTCCGAACTGGTGGTAGCTTGTAACTTTTGACGTCAACAAGAATGAGTACGTCATCAATGTTGAAAATAAAGTATTTCATTTCATTTCAAACAAAAAAGATCCCTGATCTTGTTAAACTTAAACAATGAAGACAAAATAATATGATCTTAATTAGTGCAGTATCATGACAGCTCAGTATCTCATTGTTACTTTACTAAGCTAGAGGCTCAGCTAACTATCATTACTTGTGAAATACGTTTAGAAGCTAGCTGTTTGCACGTTGAGATAACAATGTAGCTCTTGAACATTGTAGCTCTGATTTGCAGCTTCCTCCAGACTGGGAATTCATTTGTTTCACATAAACTAATGTTATATCGTATCAAAAACTATTTTTTTACTTTATGATCCGTTCTTTTTAACAAGACTTTGCAAAGTAATTTACAAAATTGTGTCTTATCACTAACCAAATCAAAAAAATAAGCCTCCATATAACATAAACAGGTATGATTAATATATTATAGTTTTTTTTTCTTCTTTCGTATGATAGTAATTGGCCTTAAATAAACAAGTTTAATCCTATAGAGAAATTTTTTTTTTTTTATTAAAATAATATTATACGATGATCCCAGCAATACCCACCAATAAGAATCCATTAAAATGGATCAGTACTATGACAGGAATAAAATTCAATTCAGACCTAGAATTTAATTTAAAACTAAAAGCTCATAACGCGAAGCTTTCAGGAGCTTTGTCGCGAGCTTCGACACAAAGGCAGAGAGAAATGTACTTTAACAACAAGTAAATAAGGTACATTGTATCCTGTTGAGAGCTTTCGTCCGCTGAAAGTTTCTCGCGAAGCTTTGCAAGTTTGGTTCGCGACAGTTTAGGTTTGTCGTGATTATAAGTTGTGTTATCCTAACTTATATAAATGTTGAGATGTGATGGTTTTATTAATATGACAACGGTTTAATATATTTGCGTGTAATTTTAATAAGATAGATGGAAGTTTTCCAAGAGCAGTGGCGTGCGGTGCATAGAAGTAAATACTCGTATGCTGTAGGTGACTGAATGTTAACAAACATTACAAAGGCAAAGGTACTAGCGACTAAAGCGCCACCTATAAATAGTTTTATTAAAATTGATTAAAACCTCTTTTGTAAATATACTTTTTAAATGTACGACGAATTGGCGCTCTTTTTTTAAATTTCGAATTCGTGAACATTGTATAATTCAGATTGCGTCATATTTTTGCTCTAATTATTGTTTTATCAAATTTTCTCGTTCTGAAGTTTTCTTTTCACTGGCAGGGTTTGATTTCCTACATATGCATTGCATACTCTAGCTGAAATTTAAATAATAACAAACTCACACTACACATTCTTATTATTTGAATCTATTTGGCTAATAAATGTATTTCCCGAAATTTTCGGGACTGAAAAAGGTCCGGGATCCCGATTTAATTACATTTATTAGACAAATAAATGCAAATAATAAGAATGTGTAGTGTAGTGAGTTTATTATATTATATTGTAGCATGTAAATATGACAACTTGAAATAAAAATTGTGAGTCTAGCATTATATTAATATGTACTTGTTATTTAATTTAATGAAACATAAATTACCACACCAGTCTTTGCAGTTAAACTCTACTCCTTGATTATGAAACCGATTATTTTCCATCGAAGTTGTCCTAATTAAACGTAATTGCTATTAGTACAGCTGAACGATAATCAATAAGCCGTAAGGGCGCGCATATAATCAATGTCGCTGATTGGTGTGACGTCATCCGGGAAATTGCAGCGGTTAGGGAAAGATGATATCTTGTTATCACAACGCAGAATAAGTACAGAGTAATCGTTTTGAACAACTCACTGTGATGAACATAAGCCTAGTTCGCCTTACTTCTTCTCTGTCGGTACACTCTTGTCAGAGCGGTCGTGGTTATTATGAAGATTTTCTCTTGCTCGCAACTATCACGGTGTCCCGCCACTTTCCCCGATCGGTTGCGGTTCTGGTACACTGGTGCAATGGGGCTCCCAATGTGGACTTGATCTCATCAGTCCACCTCATAGGTGATCTTCCACGAGCTCGAACCCCCTCAACTCTTCCCTGAACCACGAGCCTCTCGATGGAATCATCTCGGCGAGAAATGTGTCCAAAGAAACCAAGGATGCGACTTTGCACGATACTGGATAGTTCGCCTAGGCTAGTATTTTGTTCGGCTTTATAGGCAACTAGCGGGCCTGCTCAACTTCGTCTGCGACACTTTCAATTCAAATGTAGCCTATGTTCTTTATCAGGGTCTAAAGATTGTGCCAAATTTCATCAAAATCGGTTGAGAGATTTAAACGGGAAAGCGTAACAGACAAACAGACAGTTACTTTCGCATTTATAATATTAGTAAGGATATTAAAGTATATCTTGTTTCTCTGTAGTGTAGGTACTATAAAGTATTAAATAGATCTCAGTTCTCATCTACTTGTAATTTCCAGTGGTTTAGAACGCGAGAGAGAGTGGGTAATATTTCAGAAACTTCATGTATGCGGGAATGTTTTTTTTTTCAGTTGGAGGAAATCACCGGATCGGGGTATGTGGGAGTTGAATCGCACTAAAACCTCCAACCGCTCACACTCAACGTCCGAACCCCGGCTGAGGCCAGAACCCAGCACGGGGTTTTAAGGGACGACGCGACGCGTTACGCTCTCGGCACACTTTACCGTCGCGCCGCCCCCATGCGGAAATGTAGTAAAAAGCAGATTTATTGTTACCGATGTACTTACACACGTGTCGAATGTATCGTTAACACTTGTTGACGGTGAGCGTCAATAGGGTCGTACATATTATGAATGAAATTAAAAGTACAAATATGTTCTCGTTTTTCTACGAAAGAGTTTTTAATTGCTTCTCCAACTGCAGGTTTTCGCGCGATGTTTTCCTTCACAATTTTAATCAATGATGTGATATATTTTAAATCTCTTTCAAATTAACCTGTACCTGTACCAACCCATTACTGCCCACTGTTGGGCTCAGGTCTACTCAGAAGAGGGATTAGGCATAGTCCACCACGCTTGCCCAGTGCGGATTGGGGACTTCACATATCTTCAAAGGATTTTTAGAACCCTTTTCCAACATGCAGGTTTCCTCACGATGTTTTCCTTCACCGTTTTTAGCCAGTTGTGTTGTGAAAAATTGCACATAAATCTTTTTCACGTTTAGATTTAGAGGTACAAGCCGTCTGATTTTAATAAGCTCAAACCGACTCTAAACCCTTACAAAAAAGCTTAAATTCAATCACAATAAGACGATAAAGAACATTCAGATGTGTCGTAAAGTAATTATTGGGTTTTCTCGCTAAGTTGTTTAAGAGTTTTCCTCGCAGCCTCGAATCGCTCCGGCGAATACTAATTCCTTTCTATCTTCGATTCAACTATCTGCCGTAACTCGGTTTTAACACTCATTTTAAGTCAGCTGTGTTTTTGCGTTAAGAGAAAATAAATAGTATTGAAAGTTGACTATTTTGGAGCTATGAGGAGTCGTCGAACTTTAGTAGAAGTAAAACTAAGTAAAACAAAATTGAAAACAACCTTCTGTAGACCGACATTTTTTAGAGGAGACCTTTTTTTTTTTTAGTTGGAGGAAATCACCGGATCTCGTATGTGGGAGTTGAACCGCACTAAAACCTCCAACCGCTCACACTCAGCGTCCGAACCCCGGCTGAGGCCAGAACCCAGCACGGGGTTATGATGGACGACGCGACGCGTTACGCCATCGGCACTCTTTCCCGTCGCGTTTAGAGGAGACCTAAAATGCCATGGAATGAACTGCTCTCCTCGGTATTCCCCCAGCGCTGTGAGTTGTCCTTCTTAAACGAGGCTTGGAAATAGTCCTTAAGAGAATTTCGTAGGTAGCGGGGTAATGTCCTGTAAAATTTCAGTGGTTACTAAGCTTCGTTAACGACTTACGATCAGATAGCCCATTGGCAAAAAAATATGTCCTAAGAGAACTGGTAAAATACAGTTTGGCAAAAATACAGGGTGGATTTGTAATTTTGGACAATCTGACGTGGTGAATGTCGAAATACAACATAGCACCATTTTTATTTTTTGTATCGCTTAAACTATTTTTTTTGACATTGTATGGAAAACGTACGACTATCTTTGCGGTCTTCCATACTATGATGAATTTTTTTAAATTCCTAAAATAAAAGTGGTTCTAAGTTTTATTTCAACAGGTCATTCATCCCACGTCAGATTGTCCAAAGTTACAGATCCACCCTGTATGTCTAATTTGTTTTATATGTTAATCCCAACTAACACATAAAAGCATTACAAAGCTGAGTAACATCTTATGATCATAATTATATCTTCGGACTGGCTAAAACACTCCCTTAGAAACACTGATGTATCTTCCATGGAATTAAAGCATCTGGAAACAACAGAAACTAAAACAATAATCACGGTATAAATACACGATAATATGAGCGTAGAATTACATTAGTCCTATCTTTACTTTTAAAAAACTTTGACTGCACTGTAACAACCCCCTGCTGAGGATCATACCACCGCTTGCTTAATGCAGATTGTGATATTGTGATGAAATAACTTATTTTGTATGTAGTTAGGGTTGCCAGGTGTTAGGATAATATATACACATACATTTTTGATTGCTTGTCCGGCCAAAATAAGCGGCATCCGGCCTGTTAGGATTTAGGTAGGATTTTTCAATTTCGAAATTCGCGCGCGGGTCGAGATTGAATCACGCCGAACGAGTAGCCGAGAAAATCAGAAAATTCCTGGATTTCCATTTTTTTTAACATACACCAAAATTTTTCAAAAATGTGAGGCGTCCGGATTTTTCGACCGAATGTTAGGACAAAAAAAAATTAGTTTTACACTTTTTATAAAAAAATGGACAAAAAAAAACAAGA
This sequence comes from Trilocha varians, assembly GCA_030269945.2. NCBI lineage: Eukaryota > Metazoa > Arthropoda > Insecta > Lepidoptera > Bombycidae > Trilocha > Trilocha varians. The sequence goes on from AP028280.1 coordinate 11,877,201, forward strand.
TGTCCGGATTTTTTACCCAAATGTCAGGACAAACTCACAAGTCTGTCCGGCTTTTGCGTCTGAGGACCTGGCAACCCTATATGTAGTTATTATTTAATTCGTGAAAAATTAAAAGAAGTAATACTATTGTTCACGATGTTATTTCCAGATGTTTTAGTTCCACACTATCCCTCACACTTACCTTATTAATGAGAAGTTCCATAATTCAGTTTACTTGCGGGTAGTTTCTACAAACTAGTTTGTACTCGTGAATTTCACATGTCGTTTACAGCATATTATGATGTGTAAACTATTGTCGTGTGTGGTCAAAGTTATGATGTTAAATCGTATATTCAAAGAATTATTTCAAAAAGTAGGATACAAAAAAATGTAATCAAAGTGATTGTTGAATGTAAATTTAGAAACTGAACTCTTCATTTCTGCATACCCTGACTGGAATATTCATGCACGCCACTGGTTTATGTAGTACTTTAAAATTTAATGAAAACAACATCGTTCCCCAGGTCAATAGAAAACATACATATCGAAATATCACAATTATAGATTTGAATATACATATTTTACTTTGTACATAAAATATGACGCAGACGAAATACGCAATGGTAGCGTTCAGTGTTACACTTTTCAAATTTACTGGTAATTCAACACGTTACATTATATTCATTTTATATCTTATCTTCTTAATATATATAAATCTCGTGTCACAATGTTTGTCCTCAATGGCCTCCTAAACCACTTAACCGATTATAATAAAATTTGCACACCATGTGCAGTTCGATCCAACTTGAGAGATAGGATATCTTAGATCAAGGTCTGATGATGGAGCTGGAAGGTGGCCACAGGAACTCCGTCAATAAGCAAGATAACCTCATCGTGTTTGGGCTCTAATGAAGCGTCCTGATGAGTACTTTTATAAAATTCCTGGGAACAATTCCTATCCGACGCAGACGAAGTTGCGCGGGGCTGCTAGTTTTCTAATAAGTTTGTTATTACCACATTCTTGTTGGCTTGTTTCCTTGCAGATGATCGCCACTGATACAATTTCGCGCCCAACATGATACATGTGCGGCAAACAGCGTGTTTCTTTATTCAAAAATAAACTTTAATTCTTTAACAAAAATATTGAATTTTGCATAAACGGCGCATTGCACTTGATTCTTTTGATACTTGGAGAGTACTTACGGAGCGCAACTTGTGCTTCGTTGGATCGTTTAAAAAATAAGCTAAGTATATGGTGTGCAATGAAAAAACAAGTTAATGTGAAAGCTCTAAGTATTTATCAACCCGCAGTATCCAGTCTTCTCGTGATCATGACGTTTACAACAACGTTGAAATATCGAGACAACTCAATTAATTAAATATCGTGGTAAGAACCCGTTGAAAATGCATGAAAGTACTAAGTATTTTTATTTTATTTATTTATTCAATACTTTATTGTACACGACAGAAAAATAAGTTATATTTAAAAAAATGTTCATAAAAGGCGAGCTTAACTCAATACTGAGTTTCTTTTTAGAATGATGCCATCTTCATTTTGTTACTACATTGCAATGAAGTAGAGGTTATTGGAACGAAGTTCCTTATCGCGCGTTTATCGATAGGGGGCTAGACGGAAAAAATTCTTACGAAAAGTTGTCACGACACTTTTTTGTTTTAGATGATTATCGCTAGATGGCGCTGTGATCAAAATCTTTTAAAACACGTTCTTTATCGCGCGTTACGTTAGGAAAAAAATAATATAAGATATGTTTTAATCGAAAGGAACTTCGTTCTATTCGGGTGTCCCATGACACCTCTCAAGTTTTTTTTACGTAGTTTTTAGGTAATCCAAAAACTATGAATGTTTTTCTTCCACAAGTTTTATGTAATTTTTTTAAGGTTGTCTAAGGGCCTACAGCCCATCTAAAAAATGTAAGTTAGTAGGTTACATTATCACGGCATTGATCTATCGCCTCTTTACTATGCAGGACTTTTCGTAAACCTCGTTTAAAGAGTCTCTCATAGCCGAGACAAAAATGCATTTCCAATAAAATTGTATTTCTTTTCGCTACTTACCTAAATGAGTTGGAAGTGTGAAAGCATCAGATAGGGTTGTCGACGTGATCCCGGGGGTATCGCGACGTACGACAGGGTTGCCACGGACTGACATTTGAGGCACTTCCAGCCTTTACAGTTGAGACGTGAGGTGGCAACTGGTAACAATTTAGTAAATATGACTTTTATAATATACGATACGATTTGTATAATATCGTGTCGGATGCTTATCGTATTGTTTGGATATTTTTTGGTATAAAAGTTGAATAGGGTATGAGAATCTAAAAAGTCAATGTATTGCTTAAAATAAACCGACCTAATAGAGTCAACTTGCGAGTGTCACTTTGATTTGGTTTACGAAGGATATACCAATTTAGGAGAATGTTGAAATAGAATGCTATCAAATAATTTAGAAAATATTCCAGTATGTACTACATTAATAAATTATCAAATCAAATCAAATCATCTTTTATTGTGCAACATAGGTTATACAGTATTCAAGTTATTATTTGATAAATTTAGCTCCGTTATGTGCTACCATTTAGGTTTACAATATTATAATAATGAAATGTCAGATGATAATAGTAATTACCATCGTCGTCAGTTACAAGGTACATTAAAATTTAAGAGGATTATTAAAAGTATTCGTTATATTGATAAGATTTTGTTCATGAAAAATGCAATTGCATAAGTTAGGATACAGAATGCGTACCCTCCGCAACCTGCACCCCAGAAAACATCACGAAATATTAAATATGAGTCTAAAAACATCGTATCGTATTTTATAAAATGAGTAACACGTACACCACTTTGTATTCTTGAATTTGTGTTACGATGTCGTTATGTCAAAGGGCGAATGTCCCAACAAACTTTCTTGAAATTATACCTTCACTAGAATATCTTGGTTTTTCTTAGTAGTTGCTTTAAAGGAAACTTTGTTATTCATTTTACTGTATTTAATAATGGATCGATTCATACTCTTTTAGCTCTTGTTCATTTAATTTTAAACCTAGAAATATTGTCTTTGTTATTGCATGTAGGCAGACGAGCTAGCTACCTGAACGTACATGGTTATCGCCCCTGATATTGCGGTATGGTCTACTGCTACCAGTGGCGAGGACTTTATACAACTCCATTCCTACCGAGCTCCCCATCAATATTCGTAACCTAAAAAAAGATAACAAAATTGACTATCTCTGGAAATATTTTGTTAGGATTCATTGAAAATGAAATATTCTTGTGTCCCTCTCAGCTTCCCTCTCTAAGAAATTGACTCTTCGCCACTGCAGAGGACACTGCCTACCCACCTACAACCTAAATTTATAGACTTCAAACCTCCTTCAGTTAATTCGATCTACCCTCATTGATCAATATCCCGCTCGATAGATTCTCATCTAATTCATCAGGATGCTTATGAAAACTCATACCTCATTCACACATGAATAGAACATGCAGCCACACCTGAATATAAATGATATCCTTGATCAATAGTTTATTGTTCGGCCGGACATGAAATATTACAGGGCACTGACTCGGTAATAATGTTACCTTGAGTTTTGTTTGAGGTAGTTATAAAAACATAGTATGAGTAGGTGATAGATAACATTGCCCTGGCATTGCAGAGGTACATGAGCGACGGTAACCGCGCCTCATCTATCTCGTTCATCTATCTTGCAAAAAAAAGAAGTTTCAAAGTATATCTGAAACAGTATTTTTTTTGGACATGATTAAGTCTCCAGTTTATGTAGAAGTTGAACCGCATTAAAACCTCCAACCGCTCACACTCAGCGTCTGAACGCCGGCTGAGGTTATGAGGGGCGACACGACGCATTACGCACTACGGTATTTTTTCTCGTCGTGAATCTGGACTAGTTTAGATTCTAGATAAATATTGCATATCTCTCTCTTTTCACATTATTGTTACAAAATATGTGCATGTGTATAGTAAGTAAATTAAATATAGGTGTTTTTCTCCTTAAAACAAATGTACTCAAGATGCGTAATTAATAAACACGATCCAAACCAATGTCATTAAAAGACTACCAATTTTTAATTTTGTTAGAGCCTAATTAATGGCATTTTTTATGTTCTAATCATGTATCTAATATATTTGATAGATCAAACATCTCAATTTACTAAATTCAAAGATATGTACAACAGAATGTGTTTGTTGAACGAAAGCTTTTAAGAGTAATCCGAGCTTTAAAGCAGCATCATGGAGCCGAACGTAATTATTATGATAATGGATCGGCACGAACGACGCGTTCCACTGATTTCATTACCGTTTATAATTGAAAATAGTCTTAAAATATTACACGGAAATGAGTGGAGAGAAAATACATGTTACAGAAGATATGTACTTTTATGTTTGTCAAATGCTGTATTAGACTAGGTTTTGTTGAAGATGCGTAAAATTTCAAAGACAGAAAATGTAAAAAAATAGCGTTTTTGGGAAATCTGGACTCGAGAAATTAGTCATCAGTACTAGGTAGAATAGCTATAATCTAAGCTGGTTTGATGCAGTCCCAGAACTTTACACCTACTCCAATATGCACGTTATCCCTCAAAGTTTTAGTTTAACTGTGTGTATTGCATCTAATTTTTTTTAATTTTTTTTTATTGCTATGTAGGCAAACGAGCCAACGGCGCACCTGATAGGAAGTGGTTACTGTGGCTCATGAACCTCTGCAATGTCAGGGGACGCTGAATGGGTCGCTACCTACGACCTAACTTTAAGGACCCTCCTCAAGCCTCGTCTAAATTAAATTCTAAAGTCTAAATTATTTAAAAGCAAGTCTAACAATTAAATATCAGTCTGTCACACGTCTACAAAAGATGCAACATTCCTAACATATAAAGTGATACAACAAAGGTCGGCGACACCGTAACCGCAACTTAGAACCGTCCTATACCTCGTAAAGCAAACCAATTACTATATACTGCTCCCGTGATGCCGGTACCTACTCCCCTCCCCCCCCCTACCCACCCGGTGCCAGCCGCCCTGTGTCTACCGCCCCGAGATGAAAAAACTAAAAGATTACGACTTTTTTATTCCCCTGGCTTCGTTCTTAAAGATACCAATTTGGGGTACGTGTTCTTGTACGAGGAATTTAGTTTTATTTATGGATTGGGATTTTTTTTAAACATTTTGGACAAAAATCACGTATTTTAAGTTTTAGAAGACAAAGTCGGCCAAAAACTATTTTTTTAAATGCCATGCACGAAGACGATCCAAAGAACCAATTGATTGGGCTTAGTAACCGTCGCTCATGGGCCTCTTTAACGTCATGGTACACTACGGAGTTGCTATCTTCGACCTATCTTTAAGGAATTTTCATAACCCTTTCGTAGTCCAACATTTGACCACGTCTGACAAATAACCTTTTATTATAATATCAAAATGGAAGTTAGAAAATAACCTGCACCCATACTCCATATTTAATCGCTCAGTTATAGATTTAATTCTGTTTCACGATCCGATTCATTGTAAAATTAGGTTTCGTCTGTCAACTTCATTCGAACCCCTATCGAGGACGACCTAGATTCTAAATTCAAATAATACCTGGAAATAGATGTTAGAGGAATGTTAGTGACTACTTAGTTTCAATCGATTGGCTCTCAAATCTAAGTGAAACAGTTTTGTAACGATAATAATAATACACAGTTATGTGTGTAACAAAATCTTATGAACAAAAAATACATACGAGAAACATATTGAGTGAGTGTTAAGGTTACGATAAAAGTCTCGAAATTGACTAAATTTACTATAGTGATAACAACGTAACCTGAGTATACCAGTGTAAAGAGCAGTAAAATGTTGTTAAGAAAAAGAGTAATGAAGTCCCAAAATTGACTAATTATAATAAGAATACCATTTGACCTATAGTGTGTGTTTACCAATGGCGATAGTAGTGAAGCCTAAGAAAATAGTGGAATAAGGATGGAAAATTGACTATTCTTCGATGAACACGTTACTGAGTTCTGTGTGTAACCAGTGTTAATGAGTGCAGTGAAATTATTTTTAACGACAAAAAGTAACAGTTAAAAAGTCCCAAAATTGACCAAAACAAAATATTGGCGAATGGCCATGTGACTTAGCTTTGTAAAGTGTTATTTAACGACACAGATTAACCAAGTCCCATAATTGACTATGTGACAGTGTGCGTTTACCATTGCAGTCAAAAGGGAACAAAGCCTCAAAATTTACCAAATATGTGATCGTGCCTTTACCAGTGTATTCGGTAACAAAGTCCCATAACTGACCAAACGTGATGATCAAGCGTCTGTCATTGTATCGAGGGTGAAGTGATGTTCTGATGCGAGGGTGTCACCGCACCGAGGGATGACCGCGCGCGATGCAACGCGTCAGCGCGTGCGCGTTGCTGGGCGCGCCGTGCACGCGCAAGAACGGCGCCGTGTGCACGTGCAGGGTACATACGGCGCTATTACAGGTATACATGTAGATACGAATAGATATTATACTACAATATTTAGTGGGAGATGGTTCTTGAGGCGTCGTGGTGGCCGAGTGGTCGAAGCGCGTCCTTTCGAACGGGAGGTCGCGGGGTCAAATCCGGCTTGTACCTCTAAATCTAAATGTGAAAAACATTTATGTGCAATTTTTCACAACACCACTGGCTAAAAACGGTGAAGGAAAACAACGTGAGGAAACCTGCATATCGGAAAAGGGTTTTAAAAATCCTTTGAAGATATGTGAAGTCCCCAATCCGCACTAGGCAAGCGTGGTCTCCCTCTTCTGAGGAGACCTGAGCCCAACAGTGGGCAGTAATGGGTTGGTACAGGAAGGTTCTTGAGGAGGAATAAATTGTCAGACTTTCACCTGTACCGTAGGTGAGGTATTTGTGGATGGAATTGCACTTAAAACTTCTACCGCTCACACTCACCTCCTGAACCTAGGTTGAGATTAAAATCGACGTACGAGTTGCTCGCTTAGGCTTATCCGAGGGCCACGTACCCGCAGAATCTGGTTTCTGATCTTAGCAAGAGTTTGGACGCTGTGCGGTAGGAATTTTTAGTGTGATTCAATTTGGTTCGGTTCGAAAGTCCGGCGATTACCTCCTGTCCAAAATAAACAAACTATACCTTTTGCCAACCTCCTATAGGTACTTGGCTTCTTTAAGACAAGTTCTGCCTTTGAATCGTTTAGGGCTGGTTTTCCTGGAAATAGCAGTAAAAAGCAACCATTATATGTTTGTCACGACATCGAACGTCGATCTGTAGCCCATTTGCGTTCACTTTCCCGAACGGAATGGCCGCCGAATCGGAATACGACTGGTTTTTATTTCGTTCCCGGCCCACGTGATACGTGACGTAATCGTAAAAACAACTGAAATGCAGGAGTTATCAAGAGCTAATGCTGAATGTCCAAAGCTTTTAGATTAACAGAAAGTTTCGAGCAGAGATGGGCAGTTTAACCTAGACTAGATTGAAAGAAAGAAGAAAGAAAATACATTTATTCTTGCCACAATCTTACATGAAAAAGACGTTCAATTTTAAAAAAAACAACAACAATTTCCATAGAAGATGCATAGAAGATAAAAGATAACAAAAGTAAAATAAAAAATAACAAAAGTAAAATAAAAAATAACAAAAACAAAAAAATCTATGGATGATTCGTATCTATGCAAGAGTGGCAATGAAAGGGTGACCAGCTCAGCATAATGCCGCAGCTCGAGGAACTACAGCGCTGATTTTCAGCTGATTCAGATTGCATAAACTTACTAGACTTTATGTTCCTTTTCTTATTGCCATGTAGGCAGACAAGCTCACGGACCGTCTGATCGTTATCGTCCCTCATGGAGTTTAGTAATGTCAGGGGACACTGCAGTGCCAAAACATACTCTAAAGAGCTCTTTTCAAGCCTCATTTGAAGAAGGACAAGTCATAACGCTCTGGGAACACTGAGGAGTGAAGTACTAAACTTATTGTGCAGCCTATAGAGTTGTCCCTGAACTAATGGATAATTTTTGACCCCTCAGATAGACAGTTTTAGACTCCTTTAGACGTTACATTTTGTGAAGCCTAGGTATATATATATGTACAATGATAAATTCCTAAACCCACCTTAATAATTTCATCTGATTTCATTTAATATTATTCAATATTCAATCTAAATAAAGAACTACAGGACCATTTCCATCTGAGAATACTATCGTCTATTTGAAAATTACATTTGCATAATTCGTGCCTTTCACAGATCCGACCGACCTTGAACTGAAAATCCGGTGTTAAATATTCGATTATTGAGTTTCTGTACAGTTTGTATCTATACTTATATTATTAAGAGGAAAGTTTTGATTGTTTGTTTGTCTCGAATAGACTCCAAAACTTCTGATCCGATTTCAAAAATTCTGTCAGTTTTGGAAAGTTCATTTGTTGAGGAAGGCTATAGGATATATGGTTTCCCTTTGTGAGGCAGACGAAGTTGCGCGGTTCAAATAAACGGTTTGTTTTTAGGAAATTACAGTATCTGAGAAGAATATAGGGTGTGATTTTTCAGAATGTTACAGTTCTATTGCCAATACGAAGTTTTTCAAAACCACTTCTTTACTTTTCTGGCACAGGATTGCAAATCCGCACAGTATTTGTTTTTTTATTGCCATGTAGGCAGACGAGGCAACGGGCCACCTGATTGTAAATCGTTACCGTCGCTCACTCAGGTCGCTATTTTTTTTATTGCCACCTAGGCAGACGCGTCAACGGTCAATCGTTGGTTGGTGGTTGCCAAGGTCGCTACCTACGACCTTACTTTAAGAACTTTCCTTAAGCCTCGTTTGAACTTATTCTGACGTTGTCCGGTGTGATGAAAATTAATTACTAGGGTGTAATTTCCATCACACCAGACCCAAATAGCAACAATAAAAATAATAATTAGACCGTAACAGCTATCCGACAGATGAAAAACCATTTCCGTTTGTATCGAGTTGGTCGCCGGAAATTGATTGGGTCGGTAGCCTTCCGTGCTAATTGAAACGGTCCAATATAAGCGAGTTCATTATTAGCACAAGAACTAGTGATAACAACGGATCATTGTACGAGGATAAATTTAATTATGTGAGATGCGAGAGAGTGTTCAATATTTGACTTTTGACTGTTTTAGTCGACTTCAAAATAGGTTTCTCATTTCGACGGCGACTTTTATGTTTGTTTTCGGATGACTTTGTTGTTTATGAACCGATTTTGATGATTCTTTTTGTGTTTTAAATGAGGTATTTAAAATGTTTGGAGGGATCATGACTGACCAGAGAAATCTAAGGGAAAGGAATACGGTCATGTTTATTTTCGTAAAAGATGTATAGTAATGTTTGTTCTAACCATTTACGAGTTATCATTCAGTTTTGGCGGAAATCGTTAAAGGTTCTCGGTATTCCACACAAATGTACCTGTACCAACCCATTACTGCCCACTGTTGGGCTCAGGTCTCCTCAGAAGAGGGATTAGGCATAGGCGACCACGCTTGCCCAGTGCGGATTGGGGACTTCACATATCTTCAAAAGGATTTTTAGAATCCTTTTCCGACATGCAGGTTTCCTCACGATGTTTTCCTTCACCGTTTTTAGCCAGTGGTGTTGTGAAAAATTGCACATAAATCTTTTTCACGTTTAGATTTAGAAGTACAAGCCGGCCGGATTTGAAACCGCGACCTCCCGTTCGGAAGGAAGCGCTTCGACCACTCGGCCACCACGACTACCACAAAAATTAAGTTCAAGAAGCATTACGATATTATTGCAGTTTTACCGATATTGTTTACCACCAATTATTTTACATATAGATAGGGACACGGGAATTTATGAAACGAACAGTAGGTATCTAATTTCGAATATATTTTTTTGCAACAATAACTTAGCAATCGAGTTTAAAAGACGCTGGAAGTAATTGTATTTTATAATAAATTATAGTGCATAAAATTAATTTTAGAAACAAAGCCGTTCGTTAACCTTAATTAATAATATTAAGCTCAATATCGGGAATGTAGTTAATATCGAACTATTCAGTTTATTAGGTCAGAGCCTGCGAGCTGTTCTCAACGAGATCAATATCTTGCTGCGTTTCTACGTCCTTTTAATACATATTATACGAGTATATCTTGTACTTAGTGCCTGGAGAATGTATTGGAGTTTTAAAAGAACAACTCCGTGAGCAACGATGACCACTTATGTGGCGACCAATAATAGCGCGCGAGATCCTGAATCGCGGTATCAACATTTACAGAAATCTTCGCATTTAGACGACATCTGAAATCTACTACATCGGGGCTTCGGCCTGTCCGGGCATACACTACCTCGCCCGGTTGGAGATCTCCCTTTGGCCATAAGTCCACTGTAGGTACCCACAACTTATGATTTGGTTAGCTCGTCTGCCTATGAAACAATTTTAAAAAAACTTAACTGTGTCACAAAGAGTTGGTTTTAAGTTATTTTAATTTTAGAATTATTGTATCCTATATATAACCTATAAAAAAATAAAGTAGTTTCGTATTAATAAAATAACCTTAGTCTAAAATCTGTTCAGTAGATCCTAAGATTACCTAAGGTCATTATAACGTGCTGTGTTCTGGGTTCAGTCGAGGTTTAGAGTGCGAGCGGTTGAAGGTTTTAGTCTCGTCCATCTCCCACATCGGCGATTAAAAAAAATAATAAATAAAAGCTCGTCTGCCTACAAGGTAATAAAAAAAAATAAAAATAAAATAGCCTTTATTGACCCATTTCGAACATTACATTCAAATTATACCTTAATATACATTATCTATACTAATATTATAAAGCTGAAGAGTTTGTTTGTTTGTTTGTTTGTTTGTTTGTTTGTTTGTTTGTTTGTTTGAACGCGCTAATCTCAGAAACTACCGGTCCGATTTCAAAAATTCTTTCACTGTTGGAAAGTCCGTTTATCGAGGAAGGCTATATTTTATTTTCAAAAAAATTAGGGATCCGTATGAAAATATCGAATATGTAACACAAGGTGAATCATCGAAAAACTATTTATGCATACGCTGCAAAAACTATTGACAATAGAACAAAATGATGTACTACGGGTTTTTAGGTCTTTTGAAGACAAACAAAAAAGTCCGCGACAGCATATATCTAACTATCATAGTTTAGTCACAACAACTGCTTTTATGTTCAAAAATAAAATTAATTCGTCCGAAGAATGAATTTAACGTTAAATTAGTTTTGTTATATTAATCCTTATCCAAATAAAGTATTTTGTTATCAAGAGTATTAATGTAGAAGTAAATTACTTTTTGTTTTATTCCAATCGGACTTTTCGTTTAGAAGTTATTACGAGTATAAAACTCCCCGGGCCGCGCAAATAATATCGCAACAGCATTAAGAGTACTGTTTGAACCCCTTTGTGACGCAGACGAAGTTGCGGGGGTCATCTAGTATCATAATATAATCCTATCTAATTTGAATGTAATGTTCGAAATGGGTCAATAAATAAAATAGCCTTTATTGACCCATTTCGAACATTACATTCAAATAAGATAGGATTATATTTTTAAAATCATTATTAGAAATTCAAGCCGCTCAGGCGTAAACGCCGAGCTTTGTCAATGGGTTGTCCATTTCTGGACAAAGGCCTCCTCCATGGAATTCCAGGTGTTTCTATCTGCAGCAAGTCTTGTCCAGGTGAGCCCCGCGAACATCGTGATGTCGTCTCGCCAGCGCCTTCGTGGTCGGCCTCGTGTGCGCTGTTCTCCTCGTGGATACCAGTGTAGAACCCTTTCACTCCATCTTCCATCGTTTGCTCGTCATCGGCGATTAGCTTCAACTTAAAAAAAGCTTTTTAAAAACTCGCCGAGTGTAAGCCAGTTACTATAAATTAGGTTAAAGGATAATTAGGTATAAACATAGGTATGTAGCTAAATACAGTTTATGAGACAATAACAAAGGGACAGGAATGAACGGTGCAATCGAGAGGATTGTCAATACTGCGCCCTGCCCGCGACACCCTGCTGAGTTACTTAGGGCTGACACAAAATTAGTTCATTTATTTATTTATTAATAAGGAAAGTGAATTACAAGCTTACAAAAGAAATAAGAAAAAAAAAAAACATTAAAACATGGTTTTAAGCTACATGTCAAAGTATACTAGTGACCTTCACACTAGGCCGAGCCTGTATTGTGAAGGACAGTGCAAAAGCATTACCATAAACGTTTAAAGGGGTATAAAGACTAAAACTTAGCTTAGAAAAAAAACAAAAAAAAAAACTAATATTGAAATATTCTTGAATATGTTGGTAATAATGCAGGGTATCTTACGATGAAAGTAACTTCAAATCTATTCTAAAATTATAAAGCGGCAGTTTGTTTATTTGAAAAATTCCGTGCTGGATAGTCCATTTATCGAAGGTTTGTTGACGCAAACAGAGTTGCGCGGATCAGCTAGTATCAAATATTGAAGTTATTATTTTATTTTTATAAGTTAATCATACTCCATCGTGTCCCATGCTTCGAGTAAAGTAAGTAATAAAACTAAGTTTAATACGAACTCTCAAAGTTTATCCACTTATGAAAAATACATTGATTGAAATATTCTACACAGCCCTTTAAAACATATTTTCAAATAGTTATATTTTAGTTTTAGTATTTGTACACAATAGACAACCCTAGCTATAAGGGCAGGGCGCCACAGACCCCCACGGTTCAAAAATTGACTAATAAACCGAAATGGAATTAGGACAATAACAGATATCGTATATCAGTGGATACTGCCGTTTTATAACCATATGCGTGCTTACATTGTTGATAAAAAACGAACATGTAAAAGGACTGACTTTGACTTTGACTCTTTAGAAAGTGAAAGATCGGATCAGAACTGCGGTATGTCACTGTAGATTTGTCCAATGAGATGGACGCCAAAACCATAGGGGTTAAAGAAAACGGAAAAATCAATTACACTTACTGTATACCTAGTCTTTGTCCAGCATAGGAATTGCACAGGCTAAAGAGTATGATATTTAGGGAAGAAGAGCCGAATCGATTATTATTGGTTACCATCACCAATAACTAAACTAATTAGTTAAAAGCTTGAACCAGACGAAGGATTTATGTCGTACATTGTACAGTAAAAACTTTTATTTTATAAAGCTTTTAAACTTTAAAAAGTTTTATGGTTCTCAAAATTAAAGAAACCGTAAATCCAATTCAGCGTAAAAACAAACCCAAAAAAAACTATTGCCACAATAAATTGTAGAGCCAATAAAAAGTATTCGTTTTAATTGGCAACACCAGAACACGCACTCTAAGTAATGTACAAATGAATCGGAAGGCGCTGTGTGCTCGTAAATAAAAGGATATATATCTTCCTGGGTGTTGACACAGAAAAACAAAAGAACAGAAATCAAATTATTATTAGGTTTCAAAAATAGAAGTACTACAGTACTAAAACAATTATTTTGGATCTTATTATCTTATTACCTCATTGTCCTGGCATTGCAGAGGTTCATGAGCGACGGTGACCGTTTACCATCAGGTGGGCCGTAGGCTCGTTTATCTATTACGCAATAAAAAAAAAACATTTTTCAAGATTCTAAGATAAGAGTCGTTTTCAATGGCCTAAGTCTCGTTTTTTTTTCAACAGTTGCGATTTGTCTCAATTAAGGTTCACGAAACAATAATTAAAACAAGACTTCGTCAAAAGTACCTAACAATCTTGAAGTATAAGAAGAACATCGATTTTTATTCATTTAATAGTGATAAGTTCATAACAAATCGTGTACGGATCACTTTTAACGGGGTTTAAGAAAAATCTTGTGTTGTGTTGTGGGTATCTACAGTGGACTAATGGCCAAAGGGAGATCTCCGACCGGGCGAGCTAGTATGCCCGGTCAGGCCGAAGCCCCAAGGGGCTTCGTAGATTTCAGATGTCGTATACATGCGAAGATTTCTGTAAATGTCTTAACCGCGATTCAGGATCTCGCGCGTTATTATTGGTCGCCACAGTTGGATCATGAACGAATGGAAAATCGAACCATGCAATCAAAAGTAATCGAATGAAATTTAAAACCCATATACGTATTTCTCTCATTTTGTAACATGTAAAGACGGTGAGCAGATACTTAGCAAAAAACTATACCAAAAGTGTGTGATTACATGTGTAGAAATACAAACATTTTGACTTCTGAATATCTTATTATCCTGTGACACTAGACCGATCCCTCGTCACGTGTCAATAGTCAAACGATTTCCCAGATAACAGTGGAAATGTTATTTCGTGATTGTCCTGTGTTTGGTCAAGTTTCCCCTAAAGACAAACCTCTCGATTGATGGTAGTATTTGTCATTTTGGTGTCGTGACAAACAGGTCGGTTTACCCCTATATCTAGTTTAGTTTTACCCTCTGGAGATACTATGGTTATTTTTCTTGAATAATTGGATTTTCCTATGTTTTTTATCTATACTAATAATATTATAAAGCTGAAGAGTTTGTTTGAACGCGCTAATCTCAGGATCTACTGGGTCCGATTTCAAAAATTCTTATAGGTAAAATATTATAGGTTATATTTTATTATCAAAAAAATTATGGATCCGCATGAAAATATCGAATATGTAACACAAGGCGAATAATCGAAAACCTATTTATGCGTACCCTGCAAAAACTATTGACAATAGAACAAAATGATGTACTACGGGTTTTTAGGTCTTTTGAAGACAAACAAAAAAGTCCGCGACAGCATATATCTAACTATCATAGTTTAGTCACAATAACCGCTTTTATGGTTATGAAAAATATTTTTTCGCTCCAAGATTGAATTTAACGTTAAATGAGTATCGTTATATTATCCCTTATCCAAATTATTTTGTTATCAAGAGTATTAATGTAGAAGTAAATTATTTTTTGTTTTATTCCAATCGGACTTTTCGTTTAGAAATTATTACGAGTATAAAACGCAATGAATATGTGGGGCACTGCGGGCCGCGAAAATAATAACTCGACGGCATTGCCAGTACGTTTGAACCCCTTTGTAACGCAAACGAAGTTGCGCGGGTCAGCAGTTGCTAGATAAAACGAACCTATAGTTCATCTAATGGTAGATGATGATTACCTGATGATGATGATCCTAGATGATGACATAGCAGAGTTCACTCTGCTCTCATAAACCTCGTTGATAGTTTTCATTCTTAGATCTGGAAATTGAATAATGTTATAAATCATTTGAACTTAGTTCAAAAAAGTAGTTATTTCAACTCGTCGTTTGTAGATATTATAAAAGTAAACGTAACTCAATCATTGGTCTCAGGACATTTCGGAATCTTAGAAAGAAGGACAAAAACTTTTATTGAGTACACAGTAAAAATACAACTTACAAACTATTACAGGGTATAAAAGTTATCTTAAAACATAACCATCTACGAAAGTGTTCTTTCAAAAACCTTGTAATCTGAAGGTTCAAAGATCTGAGGGACATGACAACACTTGACGACGCCCCAATTAGTCTGAACGGTCTCCTTAATCGAAATCTCGGCAAAGGCTTCATAAAAATCCCTCCAATTAACGCCGTAGCTTCAAAAGAACCTGTTAATCACAACCAAACCCGAGCTTTAAAGACCCCAAGAATATCCTCAACAAAAACATCTTTAGAGTAAAACCTTTTCGATTTTACCAAGCGTTTTAACTTGAGTAATGTATTCAAAATACGATTACGAAGACTGACTTAAAGATTTATTATCTTGACTCAGACAGATTTGACTTAATCGCTTTGTTCATTGAAAAAGTTAAATAAATGTAACGCGTTTGTGTACTGAACGTTGGAGATAAGAGAGATGTTTTTAGAAGGGAAATATGGTGCTTTTTCTCAATTTTCGAAGGCAATATTTATCTTTAAAAATAGGTCTCGAATTTGGTGAATTTATTCTGCTGCTATACTTACGTTTTATATCAACCCATCTAATTGAATCAAGAGTCATTTAAAATGTTCTACCTGATGTAGGTTAACATATTAAAACAACATTTTCAAAAGTTTCACTTGTTCAAATTATTTTATACCAGTATTTTCCCATTCCCCTGAGATTTTATTTTTGCAGCATGGCAGAAGAACATGGTTCTCAACATAATTATGATAAAAGCATTTCTCAGTATCCTCGTACTTTGTATTTTCAAATTTCGTAATGCAATGATGCGGTAACCTCTTTTAAATAGAAAAGAAATAAAGATATTATTGGAACGAAGTTCCTCCCGAAAAATATGTTACGAAAAGTTGTCACGACACTTTTTTAGTTGTCACGAAACTTTGTTTGTTTTAGATGATTATCGCCAGATGGCGCTGTGATCTAAATCTTTTAAAACACGTTCCTTATTTTTGTTTTATATGATTATCGCTAGATGGCGCTGTGATCAAAATCTTTTAAAACACGTTCCTTATCGTGCGTTACGTTAGGAAAAAAAATATAAGATATCTTTTAATCGAAAGGAACTTCGTTCTATTCGAGTTTCCCATGAAACCTCTTTTTTTTTCTCAAGTTTTTTTATTTATGCGTTTTTTTTTCTTTTCAGGAGTTTGCAGCCCTCACGAAAGAGTTAAATCAAGCTCGGGAACAACTCCTAGAAAGAGAAGAAGAGATCTCGGAGCTGAAAGCGGAAAGAAACAATACAAGGGTGAGTAGGTACTGAATACACAGGACTCCTCGTTTTATCAGAGCTTACGATTGCAATATAATGGTGAAATCTTGCTAGTTTAAACCTAAGGTCATTTATTTTAATACCTTATTGTGCACAAGGTGGTTTTGATCAGGACCGTGGAAAGTCACTAGATGTAAATAGCACCGGTCATCGTGGTGAGGTTAGAGGAAGGCGGTAAAGTGCGGTTTATCTTGTTTAATACAAAAGTTGCTATGGCCATCGTCCGTAACCTGCGATGTACATAATATATTATACATGCAAAGTATTATCTCATTTGGAAACCGAAAAGTTGGTCAAACTCCACCCGAACTTCACAGTTGTGTAAAAAATAACATCTATTGCAAGTTTATATTATAAAGCTTGTAAAAGCATGGCAGTCTCATTTCGACTATTTTTCAAATTGATTTCATTTCAATTTCAGTTACTACTAGAGCATCTAGAATGTCTTGTGTCACGACACGAGCGGTCGCTTCGCATGACCGTGGTGAAGAGACAAGCAGCAGCGCAGTCTGGTGTCTCCTCAGAAGTGGAGGTGCTCAAGGCGCTCAAGAGCCTCTTCGAACATCACAAGGCTTTAGACGAAAAGGTGAGAGCAAGGAAGGGAATTTCAGATGATTTGCAGGATGGAGTTGGAGCTGTGATTGAAAGCGGTTTTTCTTTATTGATTTGTTATTAGGTCTATCAGCAAAATTCACATGAAAACAAGCAAATTTACTACATGCAATATTAATTATGGACAAATATACCTCATTTGGTATTGTTGGTGAAAAACGACGGGAAAGAGTGCGCTGGGCATAACGCGTCGCGGCGTCCCTCATAACCCCGTGCTGGGTTCTGGCCTCAGCCGGGGTTCGGACGCTGAGTGTGAGCGGTTCAACTCCCACATACCGGGATCCGGATGATTTCCTCCAACTAAAAAAAAAAAAAAGGTGAAAGATGATTTAAAATTTGCATAATTACTAGCAGTGTTTTAAGAATAATTGCGACCTTTAAGTTGTATGTATGTATATACGTGGGTGTAGAGAACTGCATATAAAGTAGAAAATCATTATTTCCAGGTTCGAGAACGACTGCGCGTCGCGTTAGAGAGGAACACAGCTTTAGAAGAAGAATTGGCGTTAACCAAAGAAGAAGTAAGTACATTCAAATCAGGAATATATCTTCATTATATGGGAAGGTCATAAGGAGTCATCGATAAATTGCTTAATTTTGGCTCTACCTTCTTCTTGTCACTTAGATTATGAGTTACCAGGTGACCCGCGCAACTTCGTCTGCGTTACAAAGGGGTTCAAAAATTGTAGCCTTATATGTTATTCTGATGTATAAGCTATATTGTGGTAAAGTTTCATTCAAATCCATTCAGTAGTTTTTACGTGAAAGAGTAACAAACATACATCCATACATACAAACTTTCGCCTTTATAATATTATTATGATAACTCATTTGAAATGCTGAACTCTTCACCATTACAACATAGTTCGCATCACTCCTATTTGAACATAGACTCACCTATGATTTATTTATAGGAAGTTTAAACGAAGCTTGAGATCCTTCAGTGTCCCCTGACATTGCAGAGGTCCATGAGTAACCATTAACGACCAGGTGGCCCGGTATTTCGTCTGACTAAAGGCAATAAAAGAGTGTTGTTTGGCGATAAACCCAGCTACTTCCTATTTCCTGAGGTTGCTTAGGTCACAAACCTTATTTGGTCACATTATCATCAAGATAGCCCACAGAAATATGTAACTCAATGAATAAAATATTTTATATAATCAGTTACAGCAATACAAATCGTCGAGCAATCAAGATGGCGAGAAACCGAAAGAGAACGGTACTCTACCGACCGGCTCGCCCGAACAGAACGGCGAACAGACACAAACTAAGGTAACATACATACACAGTCTAGAGTTTACATTATTATAGCTTGTTTTCTCGAAACTAGTTTTTGAAGCATTCCCTTGCTGAAAATGAATTCCCTTGTTCCGTGTTTTCCGAGCGCTATGATATGATTTCTTCAAGGAAAGCTTAAATAAGTTACACATATAAAGTAGACGGTCGGTAGTGATAAATTCCGCCCAAATAATAAATCAAATTGCAATAATAAAGTAGCTCTTTATTTTGGATTGATACTTAAATTATAACCTTATGAAATATTTTTATACCTACTGTATTAATTAGTTTTAGTAATCAGTAAACCATAGAAAATTAGAAATAAATATATAATGTGTATTAACACACTACCAATGGTTTTAGAGGAATAAAAACTTAATTGCGTTTCTCTGTAAAAGAAATGTTTTATTACAATAACCACAAATTACATGACACTAGTTACATCAGAGTAATTATTATAAATGTTACAAACCTGTAAAAGAAACAACATTTAAAGCTATTTATTTCCTACTTTTATTAATTAGTCTTTAATTTCAAATCAATTATGACACCGCGTGGTCTTAGAAAAGCAACGATGTTATTGACAGCCATGACACTACGTCGCCTCAGTGCTTGTTTGGCCTATCTGCACTCGAGCAAATTTTACAGGAGGCAAACAAGTACGGAATTTTCGTTAAGTGCCGTGTTGAGAAAAAAATTGAAATGAGATTTTTATTGTTTTAGAATTGAATATTTTAAAAAAATGTTTTACCAGTCGGATGGAAATTTTATTCTTTATAATACTGCATTAAAAAGTAATTTTCGTAAAAAATGTCAGATTGGCCAAACAAGCACTGAGGCGACGACTAGTGACGTCCAGGGGTGCGTTTAAAAACTGAATGAATCATACATGTACTTCATTTACAAATATTAAATTTTCTATTGTTATGTTTTGTAATCTAAGTTTACACTATTCAATACAGAATACACTAACAAAAAAACTGGGAATAATAATAGAAAAAAACTTGTAACACTCTATTGGATTCCGATTTCTCACAATCGTTCGGAAAATAATATCAAAATTGTCTTTTATTGAACGAAGTTCCTTATTGGGCGTTATCGAAAGGGGGCTAGACGGAAAAAAATCTTACGAAAAGTTGTCATGACACTTTTTTTGTTTTAGATGATTATCGCTAGATGGCGCTGTGATCAAAATCTTTTAAAACACGTTCCTTATCGTGCGTTACGTTAGGAAAAAAAATTATAAGATATCTTTTAATCGAAAGGAAATTCGTTCTATTCGGGTGTCCCATGACACCTCTCAAGTTTTTTTTTTGTCCTACATTATACTGTGAAATTGTAATGCAGGACAAAATAATGGTATCTCATTTATAGTTGTGTGTCACAAGTTTTTTGTATGTGTTTTAAATTAACTAGAAATGACTTAATTAATAGGTAATTAGTATCTTAAACTAATTTTCAAAGATATTTTTAAAACACACTTTTAGCTCGTATATTATAGTGATTGGTGTTAGCTAGATAAAGGATTTGCCATCATTTAGAAACTAAAAAAAATCATTCATTCATTTTAAATTCAACTTGTAAATTTACAAAAAAATGTTATTTTACGAGAATACACATTTTTCTATAATGTTTCACTTATAAGGCAGATTATTTCTCTCCATTACAAAGGGTGGAATATTTGTTTTCCAAAAAAAAAATAAACAGTATCTACCTACAGACAAAAATACTTCTACCGTTACATGCCATAATCGTATGTCTTGATTATGCGTATGTCTATTGGGACGAAGTTCCTTATCGCGTGTTGTGAAAGGGGGCTAGACGGAAAAAAATCTTACGAAAAGTTGTCACGACACTTTTTTGTTTTAGATGATTATCGCTAGATGGCGCTGTGATCAAAATCTTTTAAAACACGTTCGTTATTGCGCGTAAAAAAAAATTAGGAAAAAATAATTATAAGATATCTTTTAATCGAAAGGAACTTCGTTTCATCCGGGTGTCCCATGACACCTCTCAAGTTTTATTTATTTCTATAGCTTTGATTTTATATGATAGAAAATATGATCTCTAAATGATGGTGTATCCATTAGTTTTGGGTTAGATTTTACTCAAAAACGCTTCTTTTAATTGGCTTTAGAAAACTAACACGATTGAGTAAAATTGAATATTTTGAATACTGGTCTGAATATTTTGATGGTGGACGCAGGAACTGTCATTGAACGGCGATGCGGATAGCTGCCGAAAGATCAATGATCTACAAAACACTGTCGCGAAACAGGTTAGACCGAGTCTTTAGACTGAAAATGTATTTAACTTGATAACGATTGATAGCGAGCGCAATGACTATGACTTGAATTTCTTTAAACACTCGCGGTTATCTACATCACTTACATTATTACTAAACGGGTTCTTACCACGATTATTTTTAATTGAGAGGTCCCGAAATTTCAGCACTGTTTCAAGCGCCATGATCACGGGAAGACTGAAGAACTGCGGGTAGGTCATTTAAGAGCAGACAAATCTGTCTACCCTCTTTCTCGTTCGTTTGCCGGTACCACTGGAACTCGAACTCACATTTCGACACACCACACTGACAGTATCGGCTGCCGTCTCAAAACTAGATTTTTTGGCTTTAGACGATTTTAATTTAGTGTTAGACGCTTGAAACAGTGATGAAATATCGGGACCTCTCAATTAAAAATAATCGTGGTAAGAACCCGTTTAGTAATAATGTAAACTATGACTTGAGATTAAAAGTTGTAGCTTACTAAAACTATAGATATTCCATGTATTTTGTAGAGTGAAGTAAATACTTAGTTTAGTAATGTCATCATATTAAATTATACAATACTAGCTGATTAGCGCAACGTCGTCTAAAATCACTGATTTTAGACGACGTTGCGCTTTCAGCGATTTTAAATCAGTTCAGTGCTTTTGAAGCTGTCTCGTTATATGCAAAATAACACATTTCTGTAAATTCTTATTTTATTATCATAGAATAGTTTGAAATTGTACCTAATAATGTTATAACTAAGCTATAGAAATTGCGTTCGTTATCAAATTATTAAAGTTGATTTAAAAAAATAACATCCTGGCGCCATCTTACATAATCCACAATGTATAAAAAATACATTTACTAACGCAGCATCATTCAGTAGATGTAATTAATTAAAAAAATCGACTCACATTTAACCAAGACAAATAACGTGCTATCAAAGCCATGTTTTAACTGGTTCTAATGAGCTTGCTTGAATAGAATCGTAACAAGTTAATAATACCTGTTGTCGGCTATAGGTTTAGATTTAAGTGTATACGGGGTGGTTTTGTAACCTTGTGCTAGCAAGTGTGGTGAATGACCTATCGAAATACAACTTAAAATCACTTTTATTATTTGAATCTGTTAACTTTTTCTTTCAATATAAATAAGAAATAAAATATTGTATTTTGCAATCATAGTTCGATGCATGTGTATACATGGTTCTAAGTTGTATTACAATAGGTCATTCACCCCACTTATATAAGCACAAGATAATAAAATTTCCATGTATAGGCTTAAATTAGGTGTATAACATTATCAATAGCGTAGGTACATGTTACGCTAAACAACAACGCTTCACAACACATCACTCGCATATACTAACACACATATCGGTAAACTTACGTGGTTCTGCAAAATGGATTCAAACTTAAAAGACAATTTGAGTTTCAGTAGAATATTATTTATTTAGTAACATATAATTAAATAAATCAGTAAACAACCAAAACGAATGCTATTGCCACAAATAAATATAAAAACAATGTTAATCAGATTCGAGTTTAATCCATTTGGCAAAACTGACGTAATCATAATTCGAAAACAAAATGGCGTCGAACGTTAGAAACGTCAAAGTTCTCGAACGTTCCAGTCGGCGGAGCTCAGTTCGTGGCAGCGTCGCGTCGCCGAACTGAACAACAAGGTCACGGACCTCGAGGAGAAGCTGACGAAGGGAGAGAAGGAGCTCGCTAAGAAACAAGAAGAGTGCGTGAAGCTACAGCGAGATTTGAGAGAGAACGTCGCGCAGAAGGAGGATCAGGTATATTAGGAGTATTTAAAGAGAGTTTAGACTAAGTTTAGTATCTGAAGGTAAAACTGACGAAGAGAGAGAAGGAGCTCGCGCAGAAGGAGGATCAGGTTATACCATATTAGGAGAATTTTAGGATTTGAATTTGTTCATAGGAGTGTGTCCCTAATAGTGTAGAGGTAGGTTTTTTATAAAATTCAGTAGTATCTTTTGTAAAAAAAAGATAAAAAGTTGATACAAATTTTAATAGGTTGATTAATATGTCGATTGAAAAACGCCATAAAAAAGATGTGACCAAACCGAGTTCGTTTGTACCCAGGAGGAGCGGATAGCTACTCTGGAGAAGAGGTACCTCAATGCTCAGCGTGAGTCCACCTCGCTCCACGACCTCAACGAGAAGCTGGAACAGGAACTGCAGCACAAAGAGGCGCAGCTCAAGGTAACAGCTTCCACAGGGTTAACACTACATTCAATACTACCAACATTGATTTTCAGACTGTAAATTCCATTTTTGATCCCGCAGTGAACAGGTTAACTAGCTTCATAAACTAAAACATCTGTCGCGTGTAACTAACGAACGCTTAAATAGCTAACAAAACATTTAGCCGCTCACAAAGCACGTAGAACAACGGTCACCGTCGACCATAGACTAAAGAGAACTTCAACTCCTACAGCTTCAAGAGGAGAAGATAGCTGCTATCGAGGAGAAGCTGGAGCTTTCGACGCAGAAGCTCGCGCAGATGTCGTCTCTTCCCGAAATGGAGGAGCAGCTTAAAGCCCGTATGGAAGCCTTGAGCCAGGTTAGTGGCAGCATCGGACGGGTTGATGTAGCGTAAACTGTCATTATATAGTAATCTCTCGTGCTTTCCGCCTTTCATGTAACACTTGAAGATGAAGGTAACGTAGTTTTATATTAGCGTGTTTGGTTTACGCTGCGTCATGAAATTTTGTTTGGTGACGACACGTTTGCGTCATGGAAAGAAATTGCGATTTCTGGTTTGGGAATTATTAAGTTTAAAGTCGTTTGAAATCTCATATGGTTAATTAAAAAAAATATAAAACTAAAGACTAAAACGTGACGTGACAGGTGCGTCATGAGAATATTCAGTGAAATATAGGATTGAAAGTGAATTTATTCGATTATAAATTAAACTTGTTCCATAAATTAACTTGATATTTTGAAACTGAATATAATAAAAAAAACTTGAGAGATGTCAAGGGACACCCGGATAGAACGAAGTTCCTTTCGATTAATTAGTGAGGGAATTGTAATAAAATTTTATTTTTTAAATAAAATATTTTGATTACAGCGCCATCTAGCATTAATCATATAAAACAAAATAAGGGATTGTTTTAAAAGATTTTAATTACAGCGACATCTAGCGATAATCATCTAAAACAAAAAAAGTGTCGTGCCAACTTTTTATAAGATATTCCGTCTAGCCCCTTTTCGATAATGCGCGATAAGGAACTTCGTTCCAATAAAATATGAAAGCAGGATTAAAGTAAAAAGCATGTGTTATCAGTAGCTTTGAAAATTATTTTTTTTTTCATTCTTATCCTAGTTGTATAACGTGTACTTGTATCAGGTACAGAGATTCATGGTAATTGTTAAAATATCGGACTTAGTCAGGAGAACATTACATGATTCAGGACGACTGTTATACCGAATAAAAAAATAGGAACTTTTGTTTTTATCTTGAGAGTTTCTAGTACCTTGCGCATTGACTCCTACACCCATTGGTAGTTTGTTGTCCCTCGCGCTGAAGTTTTTGTTGTTCTGACTAAAATTGTCCCTTTTGAACTTCCTTCAACACTGACGATCTTTTACCAATTATCCTGTAAAACGTTACATTGCAGTAATATCTGACTATTAGCATTCAGAAAACATTAAAATCGCGGTAAAACTGTAGTTAATTTATGTTTAGTCGTGTGTGTAGATTAGATTTAAGACTCCAATCGATTGAACCAAGTACAGCTTACGAAATAATATAAAGAAACTGCCGTCGCAGGCGCAGGAGCGTCACGGATCAGCCGAGGATCGCATTCAGCGGCTCGAGGCCAGCGTCGAGGAGAAGAACGCGGAGCTCGTCAGGCTCAACCAGAGACTGCGCATGAACGAGGAACACAACACCAGGCTCTCTGCCACCGTCGACAAGCTGCTCTCCGAGTCCAACGACAGGTGAGTAGGACATGTTGGACGTTGGTGTTGGCGCTGTACCAAGTCTTTGGTTACAGAGAGATTCCTACGACGATACCAGCTGGACATAGTTAAACCCAGTAAAAATCTCATTTCTGGACTTTTAAAATGGCAATAGTTTTAAGGTCCCTCGATAATATTCCAGGTTACAAGTCCACTTGAAAGAGCGAATGCACGCTCTGGACGAGAAGAACGCGTTAACCCAGGAGTTGGAGAAGACGAGGAAGTATGCGGACGAGCTGATGGCGGAGAAACAGGATATACTCAAGGAACTCGCCAAGTGGAGGATGGAGACTGAACAGGTTAGAGATTTATTGCAGGTAAACGAGTATATGGTCCATCTGATGGGTCTCGGTTAGCGTCATGAATGTCAATGTCACAATGCGAGACATTCATGGTAATAGCCGAAGCGAAGGGAAGCCGTACTATAAGGGCAGACTGGTCCTCTAAGCGCAGACTGGTCCTCTTGCGGAAAGAGGGGCGCCCAGCGGACTCAGCCGCCGGTTACCGTCCCATCGTGCTGCTGGACGAGGTGGGCAAATTGCTGGAACGCGTTCTGGCCGCCCGCATCGTTCAGCACCTGGTCGGGGTTGGACCCGATCTGTCGGCGGAGCAGTACGGCTTCCGGGAGGGTCGTTCGACCGTAGATGCAATTCTGCGTGTCCGGGCCCTCTCGGAGGAGGCCGTCTCCCAGGGTGGGGTGGCTTTGGCGGTGTCGCTCGACATCGCCAATGCCTTTAACACCCTGCCCTGGTCCGTGATTGGGGGGGCACTGGAGAGGCATGGAGTGCCCCTCTATCTCCGCCGGCTGATCGGCTCCTACCTGGAGGCCAGGTCGGTCATGTGTACCGGGTACGGTGGGACCTTGCACCGGTTCCAGGTCGTGCGCGGTGTTCCGCAGGGGTCCGTTCTTGGACCTCTACTGTGGAATATCGGGTACGACTGGGTGCTGAGGGGCGCCCTCCTCCCGGGCCTTAGCGTTATTTGCTACGCGGACGACACTTTGGTCGTGGCCCGGGGGGATGACTTCCGGGAGTCTGCCCGTCTTGCCACAGCGGGGGTGGCCCTCGTCGTCGGCAAAATAAGGAGGTTGGGCCTGGACGTGGCGCTGCACAAATCCCAGGCCCTGTGGTTCCACGGGGCTGGGGCTGCGCCACCAGTCGACGCCCAAATAATGGTTGGAGGCGTTCAGATCGAGGTCGGGGTGCAGCTGAAGTACCTCGGCCTCCTGTTGGACAGCCGTTGGACCTTCCAGGCCCATTTCGCGAACCTGGTCCCCCGACTGATGAGGACGGCCGGCCAACTCGGTCGGTTGCTCCCGAATGTCGGGGGGCCCAGCCACGCCGTGCGCCGCCTCTACGCGGGGGTGGTGCGATCGATGGCCCTATACGGTGCGCCCGTCTGGGCCGACGCACGGGTGCGATGTAATATCGCCCGATACCTGCGTCGGCCACAGCGCATCGTAGCTATTAGGGCCATCCGCGGGTACCGCACCGTCGCTTTTGAGGCGGCGTGCGTGCTGGCGGGGACGCCGCCCTGGGAGTTGGAGGCGGAGGCGCTAGCTGGCGACTATCGCTGGCGATGCGACCTCCGCGCCCGGGGCGTGGTGCGTCCCCTGCGGGAAGCGGTTCGCGATCGGAAGGTCCAATCTCGGCGGTCCGTGATGGAAGCGTGGAAACGACGTCTCGCTAACCCCACCTGGGGTCTACGGACCGTCGAGGCGATCCGCCCGATCCTAGAGGATTGGGTGGGTCGTGGCGAAGGACGCCTCACCTTTTGGATGGTGCAGATGCTGACCGGGCACGGGTGCTTCGGTCGGTATCTGCACCGGATCAAGGCCGAGCCGACGGCGAGGTGCCACCATTGCGTGGGATGTGACCAGGACACGGCGGAGCACACGCTCGCGCGCTGCCCCGCATGGGAGGGGCAGCGTTGTGTCCTTGTCCAACAAATAGGTCCAGACTTGTCGCTCCCGGGCGTCGCGGCGTCGATGCTCGAGAGTGACGAGTCTTGGAAGGCGATGCTCGACTTCTGCGAGTCCACCATCTCGCAGAAGCAGGTGGCGGGGGCTGAGAGAGAGAGGCTGTACGCCGCTCTCAATTTGCCAACCCGCCGCCGTCGAGCAGGGGGCCGGGACCGGGATCTCGCCCGGATTCTGGCCCCCTAAGAGTTTCGGGTCCCCAACGCATGTGAGTGCGAGCGGGGACCCAAGAAGGTGTCGTGTCTCGCTCAGCACGCCCTTAGCGTAAGAGCATCCGGGGGATGGTAGACCGCGCTCCCCGACCCACGCTGGTTCTGACCCAGCGGGGTATTCCGCGGGAGGGTGACACGCGGTCCCATCTTGGCGGGCTTCGGACCGAGAGAGCCGGTGGCCGTATTCGCCGGCGGCTACCGGTTCGGCGTCCGGGGACGGAGCAACGGGAAAGAATGCCTTGGGCGTAACGCGTCGCGCCGTCCCTCCAAACCCCGTGCTGGGTTCTGGCCTCAGCCGGGGTTCGGACGCTGAAAGCGAGCGGTTGGAGGTTTTAGTGAGGTTCAACTCCCACATACCCCGCCCGCGGGGGCGGGCGGGGATCCGGTGATTTCCTCCAAATAAAAAAAAAAAAAGCCGTACTATAAAGGAATTTCGTTAAACCTCGTTTGAAAAAGGACATGTCATAGCACTAGGGTAATACATAGTCGACTTCATTCCATAGTCTCAGTACTATGTGAAATGAGATGAAAATGAAACTTTGAATCTGCTCTAAAACAAATGGCGCAGAATCTATACAACTCGATTCTTATCGGGTAACCAGATAAAAAATCAGACTGCTTTTTTGTCTAGCATTTTTTTTTGTCTCACTGTTCTGTCTATCTACAACTTTATAATAAGGACTCGAAGTAGAGTACCTTCAAACGAATAAACATGAGTTGTGTTCGTTTCCAGCTGAAGCGTCAGATGCTGGAGCAGGAGATCGCGTTTAACATCCAGCAGACGGACGCGCTCACTCGCTCGCTGTCGCCCGGCGCGCCGCCCTCGCAGGGACTCTTCCAGTCCAAGGTAACATTATACAGGAAGGATCTACTGATTCGATATAAGATATTCTTGTACTGTTAAGAAGTTTTTGGGAGTGTCAAACTTGAATTGAATACTCTCATGAACTTTTAAAAAAACAAAGATACAGGGTGTCCAAAGACATTATGGGACACCCTATACAGTGTATCGATTTGCTGATAAAAATGTCAACAATGGAGTTATGGTACTAGAATAGAATGTCTAGCAATTAGCTTAGATCTGTTATTTTTACAGCAAATTAATTGAAGATTTAATTTCCCATTTCAGTTGGACGGTTCGTGGGAGAAACTACAACAGGCGCATGTGTTGGCGAACGTTCAACAACAGTTCGATGTTTCGAGCGATGCAGAGGTATGTACTACTGTACTACTGTACTACTGTACTACTGTACTACACATACACGGTGTGTGCGATTATCATTGCGGAATATAAATGTCGAATTTATGACTCAAAATAACACTCTTTTTAAGAAAACGCGATAATCCGATTACTTTTATCTTGAGCACCGTGGTACCTAGAGTTCTTATTGGAAACTATGATTTAGTTTATTCGTCGATAAATATCTTAACAAATCTTTACGTGCTTTGTTAGTCGATAGATATTGAAGGGGAAGCCGATAGGAATAGGGTTGTATAGAGCCTTCGTCACTATTGCACGTACACGCGTTGCGATTAATGTGTGTACAAGTGCGTGTTAGTACAATGTTTCCTTGTTTATTGGTTGGTTGGCTATATGTTACAACACGCACATACTCACATGCCACCACCAGTCACGCACGTATCAGTCTTACAATTACGCTCGTTTGTACATATACGCGTGTGAACTTATATCTTATTTTATTGTCTCCCGCTGTTGCGAGAAGGGAAGTCGAAACTCATGTTTTCCTACTTCTTCTATCATCTTCTGATTAAATTCGTTGCGGGGTCCAAGACAAGTTAGCTTTCCCTCGGGTTTTCCTGGGCTTCACTGCTCAGAGTCATTACGATGGTCGCCGCTGTGGATCCCACATACACAGGAGTTACAGTGGTGGGGGGTGAGAGGTGGGCCAATACCCGTAATACGCGTGTAAACGTGTACGTATATACGCATGTGTGCGTACGTCACGTACGTGTTCACTTACACTACTAGACAAAACTTATTTTGATCAGTGCCCAGTTGAGTGATCAATGTTTCCTCGTTATCAGAACGACGAGTCAGACGGCGGCGTGGAGGGGGGACACACGGACGCGGCCGCACTCGCTCTCATGCTGCAGGAACAGCTGGACGCCATCAACACCGAGATACGACTCATACAGGAGGAGAAGCAGACCACGGAGGCGCGCGCAGAGGAGCTGGAGTCCAGGGTACGTACATAGTGGGAGCGGGAGGTGGGGTAGGTGGAAGTCCGGCAATTTCCTCATGCCAAAAAAAGCGAAGATTTGGACTGACAACCAGCTGTATCTTAGTCTGCTAGGGAGTAAAGGGTACTTTGTAAAAAATTTTTCAAGCTTTGATTCTATATAGACATACAGGGTATCTATAACCTTGTATCAGCTGATTTAGAGTGAATGACCTCTCAACTTAAAATAAAAATTCTAAATAGTATCTCTACAGATCATTGACCCCATATCAGCTGGCACAATGTTACAGAACCCTGTACATTGCGTTATCAATTACTCTACATTACTGTTTGTCTGTAGGTGGGTAGCTACGAACATATGAACGTGGTGTCTCGAAGGAGCGAGTCCCCTCCACCTGCAGCTTCACCTTCGAGACCTTCCCTCTCCACGCATCACAAGTTCCATACGGTAAGATATACACACATTCTGTATTGGTCAAACATTTTGCGTTTATATATTGGCTCGCCAACTTCCAACACAAAAAAGCAAATGACGGCCGATCAACATGTAAACGGGGGTTTTGTATGCATTGACCGGCATTAAAACTACATAGAACACTGTTTGACAATAAAACATTTTTTCGTGTGTGACCATCGACTTCTTCAAAAGAGGCTCCTCGTTAAAGTTAGGTCGTAAGTGACCTAACGTTCATGAGCGACGGTAATCACTTACGATTAGATGGCCCGTTGGCTCGTCGCAGACGATTTGATTATAAAAAAATGTTTTAAAGAAAACTTTAAATACAAGCTTTAAGATCTTGAATACCATGTATCAGTAAAGTGTTATGCAAGACAAATAAATTAAGCCTAAACACGACAGGTCCATCTTATTGAGTACAGTAGTTCCTATGACCACCTTCCGAATCCATCATCAGATCGGCGCCATTTTGTCATATTATTGCATTGTCACGCGATATACATCGCAAGATTCCACTCGAACTTACATAGTTACATCCAGTGCAAGTTAATATAAAGCTTGTAATAATACGTGCTGTCATACATCACCCTGTATAAGCGTGGTATGTGTGGTCAGGCGCCGGCGTCCATGTCGCCGGGCCACTACCGCGCGCCGCCCGCCGCGCCGCCCCCCGCGCCGCCCCCCGCCGCCGACAGCCTGCCCGCCAGCCAGGTGCGTCGCGACCACACCACTCCGCTATACGTACTTACTACTTACATACTTACTATGCACCACCGCGCACTAGTAGCTATACAGGGTGGATCTGTAACTTTGAACAATCTGACGTGGGGTGAATAACCTGTTGAAATAAAACTTAGCACCATTTTTGGAACGAAGTTCCTTATCGCGCGTTGTGAAAGGGGGCTAGACGGAAAAGTCACAACACTTTTTTTGTTTTAGATGATTATCGCTAGATGGCGCTGTGAATCAAAATCTTTTAAAACACGTTCCTTATCGCGCGTTACGAAAGGAAATATTTTTTATAAGATATCTTTTAATCGAAAGGAACTTCGTTCTATTCGGGTGTCCCATGACACCTCTCAAGTTTTTATTATAAGAATTGGATAAAAAAAAATTCATCATAGTATGGAAGTCCGCAACGATAGTCGTACGTTTTCCATACAATATTAGAAAAAAAACTTTAACCTATCCAATAAATAAAAATGGTGCCAAGTTGTATTTTCACAGATCATTAACCCCACGTCAGATTGTCCAAAGTTACAGATCCACCCTGTATATGTACTTACCACGCACTTTAGGCATCTATGTAGTGTAGTTAATAGCTATACGTACTTACCATGACGCTTGGTAGCTATGTAGTGTTATCAATAGAGTTAACCACCGCTGTTGATATTGACAAAGTCGACCAACGTGGATAGCACAGCACCGGTCATTGTGGTGAGGTTTGGGAGAGGCGTATGTCTACGGGCTGATGATGATGTTGAAGGTTACTAGATGGCGCTACTGTGGCGTATGCCTGAAGTTCATTCACACACAGGGAGGAAGTCACAAAAAAAAATCTAAACTTTGAGTGACGTTTACTTCTAAAAGCCCACACAACAAAGCAGCTACCCAATACGGAAAATTATTAGAAAAAGCCCTTAACCAATTCCATTTGATTTCGCGCGGGTTATTGGTTGTGGAAACCTGTTCGTAGATAACAATATATGTGTAGTCATTGCTTTTTGTGTTATTTGCACATTAATTTCGCATTAGACGAATTGTGAAAATAAACTTGTCCTTCTTCAAACGAGGCTTGAGGAGGGTCCTTAAAGTTAGGTCGTAGGTAGCGACCCCTCAGTGTCCCCTGACATTGCAGAGGTTCATAAGGGACGGTAACCACTTCCTATCAGGTGGGCCGTTGACTCGTCTGCCTACATGACAAAAAAAAAATATTCGTAATGTTCAATGTTTTTCTTCTGTAATTTAGTTTTTTTGTAAGCTTTTTGAGTATGTACTAGTGCACTTTGTGTAAATTATTTTTGTAGCACAGACGTGTGTGTTGTATGAGAATTAGAAAATCGTATGTTGGTTTAACATTGTTTTGTTTTTGTAGTGTGATTTTGTTACTGTGTGTTAGTGCTAGTTGACAGCGCAGCTTCGTCTTTGTCACAAATTGAAGTTTCAATTCCTATTTGTGATTTAGACGTTTAGATGCAGAATGTGAACATCATATCGACATCCTCGTAAAAATATTAGTGATCTTAAACAAAATAATACGAAGCGTTACCATTAGGGGTGTGCGAATATCGTTCGAATCGAATCGAATCGAATACTAACATTCGATTCGGACCGAATAATTCGTGAGTTCGAATTATTCGCACACCCCTAGTTACATCGATTAACAAAATTACTTTCATTTCACATTTTCTATTTTCAATAATTACTAATTTGGGTACAAATTAACAATGATATATCAATAATAACCCCCCCTACAGTTACAGTTATGCGAAGACGGAGTGGGTCTCGGTCCAGGGGAGGGACCGGGCGCGGAGTCCCCGCTGACGGCGCGCTCGCTGCGCCTGGAGCGGGCTGCACGCGCACTGCACGCCGAGCGCGACAGACTGCGCGCGCACTACCAGCCGCCTTACGACTCGTGAGTATATAGTGGCGTGTAGGATACGGAGGCAGATAAGCAGTGCATACACTTGTTGTGATGAATATAATACCAAAAACTGTTTCGAAACTTAAAGTTATTGTACTTAACAATGATAAAAATGTTGAGTATGTCTCAGAAACTAATAAAGATACCGAAAATACAGTTCTATCGATATAACTTTTTAATGCATTCCTTGCAAATAACTTGATTCTGAATACTCTGGTTAAATTTCTTATGCACTCTATTGTCTATCACTTTAATATTGAAGTGTTTTTTGTTAAAGTCATAACTTACAAAAGTTTATTAAGAGAATATTAGCGGTATTACGTCCCTATTAACCTATTAACTTCAAGACCTTTACACGCGTTTTTTTTAATAATAACTAACAACTACTTGTAACTTCCACGCGGCTCAGGAGTTCGATGATATCGTCAAGCCTCGCCCGGATCCCGATGCACAGGTGTTCATCTCTCTCGTACATTAGACGCTACTCCTCCGACTCGCGACTAAACGCATGCGACTCGCGACAAATCGCATGCGACTTGCGACAAAGTGCATGTGACTTGCGACAAAACGCATGCGACTTGCGTCAAAGTGCACATGACTTGCGACAAAACGCATGCCACTTGCGACAAAACGCATGCCACTTGCGACAAAACGCATGCGACTTGCGACAAAACGCATGCGACTTACGATTAAACGCATGTGATTCACCACAAAACGCACGCAACTCGCGACAAAACGCATGCGACCTGCGACAAAACACATGCGATTCGCAATTAGATGCGTGCGAATGGTGCGATTGCCCAGATACACTGATAAATTACATACCGCACAAACTTTGCTTCAAATCTCGTCTTTATACTATTTTAGATAATTATCTATTTTATCATCCTTGTCTAGTCAAATCGGCTAGTTATATTTGAGTTTAAAATAAACTTTTAAAGTAAATTGTGACGTAGAAAGAAAAAGAGAATAATATTTTTTGTACGATTATTAAATAATTGAATTGCAAATGTTTCGATAAAATTTTCAATTAAATAGAAATATGATAACTCACAAACAAAATCGATTTAATTAAGTGCCTAACATACATGAGTTTCTTTCATAAAATTAAATACCTTTATTTTTATAAAAGATTTATAAATAGACACTATTATTTGACCTATTTTGGAATAGGTTAGAATATTTAAATTTTGTGATAATAATATAACGTCGGAGGAGTATCGTTTGATTAATTGTATTTTATTGTAATATTGAAATGAATAAATATTTTAAAATGGAATTACTAGTTGTTTTCTAGTTAATTTAACCTGTTTCTTCAGGTCAGGTTTCTTCAGCACTGTAACTTATGTTGATGGGTACGTTGTTTTTTTTTAATTCTGTGTGACCCTCACCCACAGTAGAATATTCGGCTATCCTAGTAATTCCATTTTAGATTATGCTATGTGCTATTTTTTTAAGATTGTCCTTTAAAATAACTCTCAGAAATCCTTTCATTGGCTGTATAATTATACAGGGTGGACTGTAACTTGAGCTGGTCACAGATCCATCCTGTATATTGAAAATATTCATAACATCGATTGACCTCACTAGGTAACATTGCTAAAATATGTGATTTTTATATCCATTGGTCACTTTATCCTACTCAAACACCCTAAAATCAAGATACATACGAGTTCTTATTTGAGTTGTCTCGAATTTTTAAATGTACCCGCAATAGTATGAGGTTCGTGAGCGACGGTGACCGCTTACCATCAAGTGGGCCGTAGGCTCGTTTATCTATGTAATAATTTAAAAATTAACATGATGACATTCGCAACAATGTCGAAACATCGAGACCACTCATTAAAGATCATAAAAATTTACACTACGTAGCTTGATTTTGACGGCACTTTAAGATTTACATGAGATCCTAATGTTAATATGTCTATCAGTTCAAGTCAAGAGTCCCTGGGCGGCAGCGCCAGTCCTTGGGGCGCCGGTGGAACCCCGCGCGGGGTGACGGCCACCTCCTCCGCGGTCTCCATCGCCTCCATGCACCAGCAGAAGAAGAGAGGCATCAAGAGCTCGTTAGGGAGACTGTTCAGTAAAAAGGAGAAGGGGGGATTACCGGTAAGTTGATAGAAGTAGTTCTTCATTGAAATTTTTTGTTAAATTTAATTGTAAAATAGAAAATTGTTCCTAAGGGGTAATTATCAGAAAAAACCTTTTGTGCATTTAATTTTTTAAACATGTATTGAACGAACGAAAACAGAATTTGTTCAGTACAAATTACTTTTAGAACTTCATAGACTGACAAACTTTACGTCTCTTTTTATTTTATTTTTTCACTATAGTCATTAAATAATACAACATTGATATGTTTAGATCCAATATGGCTGTCATACACTACCATAATACGTGCATCAAATGAAAAAGAAAACTAAACTAAAAACCTCGAATCTTTGTACTTTTCGTCATGAAATATAGTTACATCAAATTAACACAACACTGTGCGCAGTTACCTCAGGGTCAAGGATCCCGGTCGCTATCATCAGCGTCATCACTAGGTCTGTCATCGTTGGCTGATGAGACGCCGTCAGCTGACCTGTCCCACTTGCCGCTACAACACCAAGACTACGCTAGATCTAAGTCCAAGTTAGTATTATTAAAAAATTGATTTAATTTCTAATGAGATATAGTGCTTGTTAAAATGAGTTGTAAGGAACGATTTTTAGGTCGGTAGGAGTTTATGTGAATGCCATTTGTCTTGAGAAATGCTTCGATCAAATTTAAAGTTTTGTCAAAGTTACTTTTATTGAGTGAAGGTGTTGATTGAGATTTTATTTTGTATACTGCTCAAGCTTTGAATTATAGTTTTAGTTTTATATTTGTAGAAAACTTAATGCGTTTTTTGTAAACAAACAAAAACTCAAATGTTCACTGAAGTATTATATCTGGTTTCTTACGTCTTAGGTCAATTGTGAAACCGAAAATTGTTTATAGTAGATTTTTATATATTTTTTTGTTTTTCATCGTATCTCAGAGACCGCGACTACCGGCACGAGCTCCTGGGCGAGGCGATGCGCGCCGGCACGCCCTTCGCGCTGTGGAACGGTCCCACGGTGGTGGCGTGGCTGGAGCTGTGGGTCGGCATGCCGGCCTGGTACGTGGCCGCCTGCCGCGCCAACGTCAAGTCCGGCGCCATCATGTCCGCGCTCTCCGACCAGGAGATACAGAGGGAGATAGGTACGTGATGTTATGGGCGACCGGGGCGCTGTGCAGACCGAAAGGTACCCTGATGAAGTGATATAGGTTTACTTAGACCTGAAATGCGTAAGTTTGCTCTGCGACCAGAAGTTGCAAAGGGTGATAGTCTGCTTGAGGCAGCTGGAGCATTGTTTAGAAAGCCATCATGATTAAGTCGTGTTTTTTTTATTATTGCCATGTAGGAAGATGAGCCAACGGCCCACCTGATAGTAAGTGGTTACCGTCGCTCATGAACCTCTGCAATGTCAGGGGACAATGAGGGGTCGCTACCTACGACCTAACTTTAAGGACCCAAGCTTCGTTTGAAGAAAGACAAGTCACAGCGCTCAGCGAATACCGAGGAGGGGTGTATGCTTATCAATAGCAAAAAAAGATCATTATTTTACTTCCATTCGGACACCAACATGTCCGTGTCGAGAAATAAACGGAGATACGTAAGCCATCTCGCAAATAGCTGGAACATTGTTCAGACCGTTAGGCATATTAATGAAGTGAAATAAGTCAATTTTGTTGTCACTAATTATAGATTATTGTAAAAATTATGAAATTAACGTAAAATTATATGTTCTGTATATTTCAATAGAGTATAGATTTCTCATCTATTGAATAGTATAAACAGATTAGTTATTCCAAACGAGATTTCACAACAAGGAACAACCTTATTTTTCCCTAAGACTAGACTAGACTTCATGTGTCACGCAAGGTACAGCTGAAAACCAGCAATTATTGTGTAATTAACATTGATTATATTATTTTGTCTCTTTTTTCTTCATTAAATTATTTGTTATTTTTATTAAGTTTAACGTATGTGTCAGGTATAAGCAACCCCCTGCACCGCCTGAAGCTCCGCCTCGCCATCCAGGAGATGGTGTCCCTGACGTCCCCGTCGGCGCCGCGCGGGACGGCCTGCGCCGCGCTCGCCTTCGGGGACATGAACCACGAGTGGATAGGGAACGTGTGGCTGCCTTCCTTAGGTGAGTACTCACTACCCTCCGAATTAGGAACTATGATTTATATGTAGGTTTTTTTTATTAGATGAAAGACCGACTTCCAATTTTTATTAGATTTGTTCCGTCATAAAATTACTTCGGGTGGGCTTTGTGTGCATTTTTTAATGGATGTCTTTTCTATATGAACCGCTTTCGTTGATCATGATGATCTTTTTTTGTTAGAAAGCATACACTTTGGACATTATCTAGCCTACATTTCATAAATATCTCAATGGTAGTTTTTGTGCTATGCTTGAAGAATGAAAGTCTGTCGATTTCATTTTTGCAATAAACGTATTATATGACTTTCAGTTATCTTTTAAGAGAGTTAAATATGGTTTTTTTTTCCAGGTTTACCTCAGTATAGGACGACGTTTATGGAATGTTTGGTTGACGCGCGGATGCTGGAACATCTCACGAAGAGAGATCTGCGGACGCAACTCAAAATGGTCGATAGTTTTCACAGGTATGTATGAATTCATGAAACTTGCTTTTGAGCTACCAATTACACTGCATAAATGAGCTGTCTGATCCCAGCGTTCCGTCAGTCAGTCATAGGGGTCGTCGTGTCCCCCGAAGGGGGTCTTTAGCTGACCTCACCCCCCCTGTAGGGGGGTAAAGAGGGTTCAGCGTTCCGTTAAATAACCAAAGTGACCTAAGATGGATTTTTGCGTTTAATACTTCGGTCGTTATCACAGAACGTCCCTCCACTTCGGCGTGGCGTGCCTCAAGCGCGTCGGATACAGCGTGCGAGTGTTAGAGGAGAGGAGACGTGCAGCCGAGGGGGGCGGCGCAAGGGACGTGCTCGTGTGGACCAACGAGCGGCTGCAGAGGTGGCTGCATCACATCAACCTGAAGGTACCTGTACTACACATATACCTTCTGTTACATCATCAGATAGGTTACAGGGGATAGGGGTAACTATCTCTTCCTTGTTGAGTGGCGATTTTATTAGTAATATTTTGTCCAGGAATACGCCAACAATCTATCAGAGAGCGGAGTGCACGGCGCGCTCATCGCCCTCGACGACAGCTTCGACGCCAACAGCATGGCGCTCGCGCTGCAGATACCCACGCAGAACACGCAGGTAACAACACACACACAGGCACGCACACACACAGGCACGCACACACACAGGCACGCACACACACAGGCACGCACACACACAGGCACGCACACACACAGGCACGCACACACACAGGCACGCACACACACAGGCACGCACACACACAGGCACGCACACACACAGGCACGCACACACACAGGCACGCACACACACAGGCACGCACACACACAGGCACGCACACACACAGGCACGCACACACACAGGCACGCACACACACAGGCACGCACACACACAGGCACGCACACACACAGGCACGCACACACACAGGCACGCACACACACAGGCACGCACACACACAGGCACGCACACACACAGGCACGCACACACACAGGCACGCACACACACAGGCACGCACACACACAGGCACGCACACACACAGGCACGCACACACACAGGCACGCACACACACAGGCACGCACACACACAGGCACGCACACACACAGGCACGCACACACACAGGCACGCACACACACAGGCACGCACACACACAGGCACGCACACACACAGGCACGCACACACACAGGCACGGCACGCACACACAAAGGCACGCACACACACAGGCACGCACACACACAGGCACGCATACACACAGGCACGCACACACACAGGCACGCACACACACAGGCACGCACACACACAGGCACGCACACACACAGGCACGCACACAAAGGCACGCATACACACAGGCACGCACACACACAGGCACGCACACACACAGGCACGCATACACACAGGCACGCACACAAAGGCACGCACACACACAGGCACGCACACAAAGGCACGCATACACACAGGCACGCACACAAAGGCACGCACACACACAGGCACGCACACACACAGGCACGCACACACACAGGCACGCACACACACAGGCACGCACACAAAGGCACGCATACACACAGGCACGCACACACACAGGCACGCACACACACAGGCACGCACACAAAGGCACGCACACAAAGGCACGCACACACACAGGCACGCACACACACAGGCACGCACACAAAGGCACGCATACACACAGGCACGCACACACACAGGCACGCACACACACAGGCACGCACACACACAGGCACGCAC
This sequence comes from Trilocha varians, assembly GCA_030269945.2. Classification (NCBI taxonomy): domain Eukaryota; kingdom Metazoa; phylum Arthropoda; class Insecta; order Lepidoptera; family Bombycidae; genus Trilocha; species Trilocha varians. The sequence continues at coordinate 11,915,964 of AP028280.1, forward strand.
ACAAAGGCACGCACACACACAGGCACGCACACACACAGGCACGCACACACACAGGCACGCACACAAAGGCACGCACACACACAGGCACGCACACACACAGGCACGCACACACACAGGCACGCACACACACAGGCACGCACACACACAGGCACGCACACACACAGGCACGCACACACACAGGCACGCACACACACAGGCACGCACACAAAGGCACGCATACACACAGGCACGCACACACACAGGCACGCACACAAAGGCACGCACACACACAGGCACGCACACACACAGGCACGCACACAAAGGCACGCATACACACAGGCACGCACACACACAGGCACGCACACACACAGGCACGCACACACACAGGCACGCACACAAAGGCACGCACACACACAGGCACGCACACACAGGCACGCACACACACAGGCACGCACACACACAGGCACGCACACAAAGGCACGCATACACACAGGCACGCACACACACAGGCACGCACACACACAGGCACGCACACACACAGGCACGCACACAAAGGCACGCATACACACAGGCACGCACACACACAGGCACGCACACACACAGGCACGCATACACACAGGCACGCACACACACAGGCACGCACACACACAGGCACGCACACACACAGGCACGCACACACACAGGCACGCACACACACAGGCACGCACACACACAGGCACGCACACAGATTTACAAACAGGCACACACCTATTCTGCCTGACACAAAGTGCTGGGGTCACAAGTGGGGGTCTATTTAGTAGAGAAATTGATATAGTCCACCAAACTCTACTTTGGCATGAGAAAATCGTTGGACTAACCTACCCCACAAATGGAATATGTGGGAGTTGAATCGTACTAAAACCTCCTACTAAGAAATCTGTTACTGCACATAACGTGATGTATTGCACGCTAAGACTTACATATTACCCCAGTACTTGGATTCACTGACCAATTGCAAATTATCTCGAGCTGAAATTCGGGATCGTTCGTCCAATAGTGTCATACAGGCAGACCACACGATTGAATGTGGTTACCATCGCTCATAAATCTCCATGTCATGACGACTTACCGTTAAAGACTCCTCAATCTGAGCCAATAATTAAACTCGGTTATGCACGGTCAGGCTCGTCAGATCCTCGAGCTGGAGTTCTCGAGCCTGCTGGCGAGTGGCACGGAGCGCGCCGCCCGGCTCCACCACGACCACGCCGTCTCCTGACACAACGTCATCAACTAAACTGATACTTACCCTTTGTTAACACGACTCGGTAACTGTTGGGTCTCAATATACAATTGAATCTACATGCAAACTATTTATTGGTATAGTTACATGTTAATCCGATAATCACGTTAAATTTACTTAATAAAACTATTAACACTTTAAGTGAAACTAAACAAGATGGCGTCTGTCTTTTGGCGCCATATTTAGGTGATATTTGACAGTTACAGTGTTTATGTGTTAAATACCGTCAAATTTTCGATGGAAATCGAATCTTCTAGAAAGCTAATTTAAAATTGTATTGATGATTTTAAAACACTTTGTGGTCAAAATTGTGTAACCATCGGTCAACAGCTGTATTAATAATTTGATTTATGAGCTTACGACTTAAAGATACATTATTTCGTTTAAATTTTTTTACTGCAATCTCAATGACATTCTTCTGCAACTTAATGACATAACCAATATTGCTATGCCTAAAAAAATCTGAAATTTACGCACAAATATTGAGCAAAGTATCAATATGTATCGACCCAATACGTTGTCTGAGTTATATTTATAAAGTGTATTTATCTAATGTGTATTACAGTAGTTAATCGAGATTTTGTATAATATTGTTAACATCACAAGATATCACTTAGACAGTGTTTGTTAAGATCAAGTTAGAACCACCGAAAACTATTTATTGCAATGTGTTTGGTAGAGAAAATTACTATTCCAATATGCCTTTAGGTTTTGCAAACTTTCTCTTCTTGAATACCATTATTTTAGAAAGTATTGGTCCTTAAAAATGCTTAAAATAAGAGAATGCTAAAGAAAAGTTAATATTAAAAGATATGATACAATTTTTGCGATGAAATGAAATGAAATACTTTATTTTCAACATTGATGACATTGTTGACGTCAAAAGTTAAAGCTACCACCAGTTCGGACACAAAAAATATTAATTATAGCCACCGTCCTGAGAAGAACTGGCAAGAAACTCAGCGGGCATGTCTTTTTTTTGTATAATAAGCATTTTTTTTTAAAGTATTGATGTGCGGGGAGTTGAATTTGATTTTATTAAATTTACTAACCAGTGTGTAGGTACTGAACTAAAATGACACAATATTAAAAATGAAAAGTAAAGTGGTTATTTTCTCTACCAAAAACAATATTATATGCATCTAGCAATGTGTTGTCAAAAATTGTAAACAAAAGTGTTCCTAGTCTTTTTTACAATTTGACACAAACAATGAAATAAAATGGAATGTTGTGGAATAAAGCGATAATAGAGAATGACTGAATAAAATACTTTAAATACGGCAACACAGGTTTTTTGTTACAGACTTATAAATCGTGGCTATCTATGCATTCCTATTTTATATGCTATTTATTAATGTTGCCAGGAATAATATTCACTGTGTTGCCGTGTTTAACGTTGAGAAGCAATGTCGATAAAATGTCAGTAGTTAACTTATAAGTATACATAGAGGACTCGCTTAAGTAAAATAACGCTCTTTTATGTATTTAGTAATAACAGAAATGTACTTAAACAATCCACTATACATATTGTTGTTATATAAATGAATAATAATTATTATATATCAAATATTTCTTATACATAGGCATTACTAATATTTTTATCATATATAGCAATTTTCAAATGGATATTTAAAAACGTTATCATGTTCAGATGCCAAATATTAGTTTGTTAACTAATATAATCATTATCTATGGCCGTTCGGATGAGGTTTGACGTGTGTCATTTGTGACAGCTGTCAAACCGAGGACGGTCTGTTTGTATGGACGGTGTTATGAGAGATGTATAAAGGTTTTTAACATTGTATTCCAGTAGTTTTGCCAGTTTAGTATTATAAAAAAAATATATTTCAACTGGTTATGGCAGCTTTTTTAGTAATTGACTTTAATTTAATTTTTCTACTTATCCTTAATAAATTATTGAATGTTTATTTGGACCAGTTGAAATATATCGTGCAATGTAAGTGTGTATATATAGCTTTACGTAGATGAAGTGTGCCTCTCGGTAAGTCAGTTTGCGTGTTTGCTAACAATGGTGTGACGGTCACCATTACCGTCGCAATGGTGACGCTTCCCTCGGCAATGATTCTGTCAGCGAACAATACTAGTCTTATTTACGGTGTTTTTATAACATTGTATATTTATAATAGCGAATTGGTGAATTTTGTTTGGTCGTTGACATTGACAGATGTAACTGTCAATTAGGCAACTGTCAGACGTAGTGTCTAAACCTTTGGACGAGTTTTATTTTTTAAATTATAGAATTTTTTAAATCACAAAATCTTACTTGGTTCTACTTATAGATTATCCTATTTATATTTTAAAATTTGTTAAAACTATATTTATGAGATTTTTTTCGTGTAAAGCGCTTGCGTATCGTTAAATAACAAATGTATAGCTAACTAAATAACTCGACGGAATCTATGATATAAATAAGCGTTATCATAAAACATGTAAATATATGTTTCTATAACATAGCGTTTCTACTGTAATACGATATAGCAATATTTAGCTAGAATGTGTTCAAACTGTTAGGATGTTTTTTTTATATAAAATATTGATTATTAATAGCTTTTATTTATTAAAGTTAGGGATTATTAAGTTATTGTAAATGGTTATTTGAACAATGTACCTCATGGTTAGTAGCAGCGTTCTCGCGAAGGTTGTTGAGTCGCGGCGTCTCTTTGCGATCAGAACTTACTAACAGAACAGTATTAGTAAAATTTAGGTGAAATATATCGTGTGGCCGCCACGTGTGGCTGTCTCCGTGTGGCTGACCTAGGAATTAAACTTTATACGCGTTTTTACTTTAACGTTAATGTTAATAGTCGATGTATGTTAGGAAGCCATTCTTGTCTTTCGTGTCTTCTTTTAACTTGTCTTCAATTTTATTCCTTATTGTTTCGTTACTTAAAATTTCCAATTATCAATCGATTTCTACTTAAAATTTCATAATTTATAGAATGACGTTACGTCCATATTTAAAATTTTGACAGATGTCAAGTCGCCATTTTTATTTTAGCGTCGAACGTCTGATTCTTTTAAACTTTGTTTTATTTTAGCTTCCTATAATATTACAAATGTCGACTTAAAAATTAATATATTTTTTAATTTTATTAGCTGAATTGGAAAACGAGATAAAAATATCTCTTATATCATACGTACACATCATTTGTTTCGTTCAGAGTTTATACAAATGCATAATATATTATCGTGTTATATAGAATTTTAGCTTATGAATGTTGGCTACTTTTACTCTGGTAAAGCTGCGGTGTTGAGTTTTCCGACATCTTTACTATAGTTAAAATATACAGTAATATTATACGTCAAAATATTATCAGTGACTTTGGGATGTTAGAATTTCAAATAGATATTCGATGTGATCTTAACCGTTAGCGTGACGTTAGTAGCTCCTACAAAACCATCCGTCTCTATTTCAAATCCAATAACTTACAAGTTACAGAAGTTAATTTGCTCATTTTTTTATATAAAATGTACATTTGTACTGTACTTTTGTTTTATTGGAAGCTTCTTATATCTGTGACTTGTATTCACACCTCCACAAGTGCCAATTTATCAATATTCTCGTAACGGAGCCTCTCGACAGCCATCGTTACATTCTTACCAGATACTTGAACATACTTGACGTTTCAGAACGATTTTAAATAAATGACTTAAAATAGCGGTTAAATAAATTTACTCAAATATGTAGGTAGTATTATATTTTGAAGCTTAACTCAACATTCGTTCTGAAACTTCAAGTATGTCCCAGGTTTTTCCAAACTACCCCCGGCTCGCGCTACCAAAGAATAGAGTTACCTTCACGTTAAAATTGTAAAATAATAGTTAAGTAAAATTTGTTTAACTGTATATAATTTGATATTGTGTTGAATATAGATGAATATATAAATCACACGGTGACATTCCAAGCTTTTCCTACTCATATCGCTTCGCCCTCGAATAAAGATATTTAATACAGAGCGAGGGTATGTGACTCGTTTCCTGTGAAAAGTTAAATTGTTAACGTAGTCTGTGTTTATTTTGACGAATGTAATCTGTACCATTGTGTATCCTTTGTAAAAATATTTATCAAAACGTGCGATGACGAAACAAGTTATGCATTGATAAGTGGTAAATACAATTTACACCATATTTGTTGTTTTATTACTTGTATTTTTAAATACCCAAACGCACCACACTCCCTGATGACAACAGCAGATACAGCGTAGGTAAGGTAATCCAGGCTACCTTGGTCAGTGGTTGTCGTAAGAATTGTGAGAACTATGTACATCAGTAGACACGTTGATGGTGGGTCTATTCGTTTTAGAAAATATTTAGTATCTGTCAACATGAGTTTAAAAAGAGCTCTTAAAGTTAGGTGTAGGTGGTGATAATATTAAGTGGACCGGCAGACAAAATAAGGTTTTTGTGAAAATTCTTAGAGTAAATCTTTAGGATATAATGAAAAACAGAGATATCACATTTGAGGTTTCTTTTTATTACCCATTTTACTTAATTGCCTACAAATCTTTTTCTTGAGTTCCTTCTGTCGTTTGATCTTCCTCCATTCTTCCGCGTCTTTCTGTTTCTTGTGAGTTTTCAACCTCTCCGCGGTCGCCGCCTGCTGGTCCTCTTTCTTTTTCTCATAATTAGTTTTTATCATCTTCATAACATTGGACACTTTCTGTTCATGAGGACTCTTTACGACAGCTACGCGACCTTTGAATTTATCTTTTGGATTTTTACCAGACAATGTAGTCGATTGTATTTTAGGCTTGAATCTATAAGGAAGTCCCTTCTGAAGAGCTTTCGGAATAACCAAAGGCTTGAAAACTTTGGGTTCTCTCTGTATTTCCGTGTACATAGAATCAGTAGTTGCGTCACTTTGAATGTCTCTCTCTCGTTTCAACTGTCCTTTAGTCTTCATTCCTTGCCAAGCGTTCTTTTCGCCCACCGGTAGCAGGAGATTCACCACCGGCGCGTAAAATTTAGTCACATCAACTTTAAACCATGTTCTACAAAACACTATATCACTCATAAGAATTTTGTCCTCAAACGTCGCTCGGAAAGCACCTTCAGGTTTATTTAGACCCTTTTTGATTTGTCCCCTTATTCCAGACACTGTTTTTATTCTCGCTCCCTCGAATTTCGCAACTTCCAGTGTACTTGTAAACATATCTTTGATGAAGGCAGTTTTCTTGTATATCTTTAAGGGTGTTCCAACTAACTTAAGTTTCTTTACTATGTGTGTAGATTTATTTATTTCGTTAACACTTCCTGTGGCTGCTATTCTAAACCCTAATTGTTTTATTTCGTTTATATTATTGTTTACTGTTTGTAAAGCTAAAAATCCAGTGTTTTGTGGAGTGATAGGACCATAGAAATGCATGTTACAGGTGACATGCTCAGGTGTATATTTTAAGTACCTCTGTTTCAAATCATCTTCGATTTTAGAATAAATAGGTAATGTTTGGAATCTCCTCCACCCTAACGAAATTATGAGAGGGTCATTGGTTTTCAAAATCTTTTTGTACCACCTGTGTTTTTTCACTTTGCATGAGACAAAGCCTATGTTTTGTTCTGCCATGTTCAGAGATCCTATTAAAATTGGATAACTTGAATCGAAATAAGTAACAAACTCAGATGGCATGTTTTTGAACAGCATCCTCACATACAACCCTGGTCTGAAACCTTCCACTTCCACCCTGAGTCCATGATCCAGGTTTTCAAATACTGATTTGTTCAATTCAGACTGTTTGAGAGCTTCTGCTTTTAAATTTTCATAATAAGAATGATCTCCCTTGATTCTGTGATCATCTGGATTATCATATTCTGAATCAAACTTGGCTTTTAATTTAAGTTTCTTTTCTAGAATCTCTGATTTAGTTGGTTCAGCTTTCCGTTTATCACCAGCTTTAGTTTGATCATCAGCCACATGTTTCTCTCCTGTTTCTAGATCTTCAAAATCACCATAAACTTCTTCATCATCACCATCACTGGCATCATCTAGTTTCAGGAGTTCTGAAGCATCCTCATCAGCAGACCTTTTACCTGTCACAAACTTATTTATCAAATAGGTCTTGTTAGATTCTGCAGTCCAATCTCTCAAGTTTGGTTTCTCAGCAGCATAGAAAAATGAGCATTCTTCCAGATCCAACCTTTCTTTTTCTTTATGTTTTTTCTTCTGAGTGTCTGTAACTTTCTTAAACAAGCCTCCAATTTCCTCATCACTGTCATCATCACTCTCTGCCTTCTGCTCTTTATTTTTGTTGCCAATTTCAAAATCTCCATACACAAGCTTCATAATGTTCTTAGATGTCTTTTGCCTTTCGAAATATGCATCAGTGGCTTTTTCACTCAACTTTTCTTTCCATTTTGTGTCAAAATTTTCATCATTGTCTACTTCTTCATCTGATTCAGAGCTATCCTTAGAATTTTCTTCATCATCATCATCATTACCATCATCATCATTACCATCACTATCATTACCCATTTCAGATCCAGAATCATTGTTCCAAGGTAATTTAGTATTTTCATCTTTCTCACTCTGATCTATTCCACTGTCATTGTCCGAATCATCTTCAACTTCTGAGTCAGACCCTTCATCATTCTTATTTTGCTGTAGATATTCATCATCTTTGACCATATCTGGATAGATAACAGCTCCTCCACTAAACAGCTTGAACCCTGATTCTTGCATCTGTTCATCAACAGTTTCTTTTGTTTCAACCACATTTTTGAGCAAAGCCTTTTTCTCATTTGTTTCCTCGTCTTCACGTTTGTGTGAGTGAGAGCCCTTCAGTTCTATGTAAACAGCATCTTTATCATAGACAATGCCTCCGACTCCAGAGAATGGAGCATAGATTTGCCGCTCTCTCTCCATCAGATGGCGTTTCTTCTCACTGCCAGGCAGGGGGCATGGATCAGGTAAATATGACAGCTCACTCACTTTCATGTCTCCAACACCTGAAATAAGTAAATACAATAATGTATATTGTTATGATAAAAGCAAACTTTTCAATCTCATGTATTTTTCTTATTCAGTGTTTCTTTTTCAAAAGATGACAAACTTACGACTGCAAGCCTTTAAAAATTCAGTTTTGTATTAAAGAATGAAATTATTTACACATCACATTGTGAATATATCCAAACAAACTCACCAGCTATATGCACCATACTTTCTTTCATCAAAGGGACGCCTCTCACATACCCATAGAGCACTACATCTCTGTTTACTTTAGCATCCTTTCGTATTGTCTCCTGACTTGTAATATCCTCCAGCCGGTCAGCTAACACATAAGAATGAGTCATTCTCCAGCTCAACGGCCTAAACTTCATCACAGAAATAAACCTTGAAAGGTTTTTAATTTCATTCCTCAGATATTCTCCATGAACTATACCAGATAGGTAGAACAACTTTGCTCCTTGATACACTTCCGTCCAAAACCTGTGTTTCAATGTTTTTTTAGTCATTTTTAATGTCTTAGCATTCTTAATCATGTCTAGATGTGTCAGTACTCCCATTATCTTGGGCATCCCGTGTACCTGACAAATGTTGAGGAACTCAAATATCTCCATTTCGAAGCCGAAGCTAGCATCACACATCAGGAGCACTAGGTCTGCACATTTGGCTATATCTATCATGGAGTTTACATCATTGTTGCATTCTATGAGAGTTATTCGTCGTTTTTTTGATGTAACTATAGTTATAGGGCCGTTAGTGTTTGTTACGTTTGTTTTTATGAAGCTTTTGATGAGGTTGTTGATGAGAGTGGTTTTGCCGACGCGCGGTGGCCCTACGATGGCAACGACGATTGGAGGCGGTTCCAGAGGAGTCTTGTCAACCTGAGGGATGTGCTGCTTCTTCGATATAACATCTTCACGGCGACGGAATTGTCTCTCTGCTCGAACAGCATTCTGGATTGCGAATGCTTTTGGATTTCGTTGACGAGCACTTAGGTTAGATTGGTCGATTTTATTTTTGTTTTTTTTCTTTTCAGCCTTTCGTCCGGCGTGTTTAGCGTGATGTGATTTTTTCTTATCAAATACTTTATCGTCTGCCATTTCAGTATTGTTTTTGAAAACAGAAAATTAAAAAGTTCTTCACGTGCACATTTTCTTTTTACACCATGTTGATATTGTTATGAAATTAATGACATTGACGTTTGACAGTACTCAAATGATCAATGATGTCAAAACATTATGTTCTATCCAAACGATCCAATTTAAGATTGGATAGATGATCTTGAATACACTTATCTTTCAGAAAGTCTATATCTATACTAATCATCCAACTTATTATTTACCTGTAGTGATTTGGAGACTTAAAATGCAGACTTTATAAATTAAAAAGGGTTAGGGATGCGAACAGTTTGCTTTGAAAATATTTAATCCGATTTTTATTTTTTTAATGATTAGTCGCCAATCAACCTAATTGGGTAGAAATTGGATTGTCCAGTCGCGCTTTTAAACGTATAATCTGTAATTTTGATTTTGAGTCAATTTGAATCTGTGTTCGTCTTTCAGTTTGTCAAAGTCTGTAAACTTCTGTCAAAAAATTACTCTTTGAATTGGTTCAATCCCGTGTTTTTGTGTGGTTTTTGTGCAAAAAAGTCGTACAAGCGGATGATGAAAGTAAAAAACGTTAAAGTTAATAATTGTTCGGTTGTTGCGGACCCATAAGTGAAAACAGGACTGCTTGTAAAATGTCTACCTCGGAGGTGGAAAGCCGAAATATCACAATACAAATGTTAGTAATTTTTGACGTATTTTCACTAATTATAGACACAACACGTAGTTTTATCGGTTCGTTTGTGTTAGATTGGCTTGTTTATTTTGTTTTAGTGCTTTGTATTGTGTCGCAAACTGGTTCACCAGGCAAGTTCAGTGATCTTCACCAATGCCACTGAGTAACCGCTTGCTCTCGAAAATTCGCAATAAACATGCATTAAAATAAAGAATACTCAATAAATATCAACATCTAATCAGCTCAATGTTATTTCGAATGAAAAAAGACAAGTAATATTTGCATATTTTTTATGATGTTTGAATCCTGATTTACAAGTTGTTCATATTTAATTTGAATGTTCGTCACTGCAAGCGGCGCTTCTAATAAATTGTCGCTTATTTAGAAACTAATTTCGCATTAAATTAAAAATGAAAATGTAAGTGAACTACTACATTAATACTGGTGCTAATAAACATAAAAAAATGGCAATATTTGCAACAGTAAGAAATTTTACATAAATACTTTTAAGATTTACTACAATTAAGTTCTGAGAAAATTCTTATTAGATTTTCCAAGTGCATCATAAACTATTGAGATGAAACAAAATTTTTATCCTTATGATATGTTTTTATTTTACTTTACTTTATAAAAACTTTATAAAGTAGAGTAAGAAGCCACCATAAGCTTATTTTCCTAAACTTAAGGGGTCATGCACATAGTTTAAAATTTACTTCAAACATTGTAAGTGCATTATACACAATAGATCTTAAAGTTTGATAGTTTCAAACAAACTATCAGGGAAGTGGGTCAAGATTTAGTTGGTTTGATTGTGCATAGGAACCATAATTATATAAACATTTTCTGCTAGTTCACCTTTGGGTGATTTAGAGATCATTATTGATAGTCAGAACAAACCAGGAGAAAAAAAAATACAAGAAATTTAAAGTAAAAAAAACTCTTCATCTTTGTTATACATACATATGTTATGAGTGTAGTTTATAGAACACACACAAGCATCATATGCATTCATTTAATTAAATGGTGACCTTTAAAACTCATTTATAATTACATAATTGCTTGATTTCCGTGCTTCCTACATTTAACAACAGACACATAATATAGTTGAGAATTAATTACATTATTGTTTGAAATGAACTGCATTTTAAATGTATGTTTTGTTTGAGTTTGAAGTGATGGTAAATAAGTTAATTAATTTCATAAGTTGCGAAAGCCTACCTACCATATTTAATTAGTTATAAGTAATTTGTTATTCTGTCTCGATCTGTTCTATTTTGTAAATCGTAAAGGTCTCCGGCAATACAGGTCTGACCTAGTGCGGGGACCATAGCAATAGTTTAATAATTGTAACTCTTTGACAATAAATTTATTCTTATTCTTACCATTATCCACTCACCTGTAGTTCACACTCGGCTAGTCTTTAAGTCAAGTAGTGTGTACTTTAATAGCTTAATGTGTATGACATTTGTTACTTGACTAAATTTTTGGTGCTCATACACATGGTTACTTAATCACTTGTTAATTGACTATAATACTAGCTTAGTGCTAACGCTTTAGACATCAAATATCACTAGACGCGCCATCTATTAACTGCGGTACATGGCTGGAGTTTTTTCTCAATCACTGCTTGACTTGAGTATCTTTCTGAAAACTATTCTATTTCGCTGTTTAAAATACCCTATGCTGGTAATGTGCTTGTTATCCGTTAGCATATGTGGGTTAGTATCTTATAAACAATGGATTAAGTAAATTTAAAATATACGACAGGTCTTTTTGAAACACTAATTTTGAGTTTTGACACTACTTAGTAAGAAGCTAGCGAACTTCCTGTAGGAGAAATATAGGCGCAAAATCAGGACGTTGAATTGCAAAAAAACACCTCGCTTATTACTTACCATTACCACTTACCTACTTACGGTCAGCTAAGATCAGTATTCAGCGAACAGCAATATTTGAGAGAGAAAAACACTGCTATTTTAGCTTTCAAACAAAATTGGATTTTGTTCCCATGCCTAATCCCTTAAAATTAGTCACCCCGTCATTTTAAATAATTTGATAGATCAAAGTTTATTTTTGTTGATTAAGGCGCAAATCTGTGGAAAACCTGGTTCTTTCGTCACAAGATGCAATCGGGCAGAGTATCAGCCAGGCTCTCAACTTCTCCGGAGTAATATCTCAGCACACGTCGCAACTCATACAGGATTCCAAGTTAGTACATTCTTTGCATTAACTATAGTTTCATTCTTAAAATATTACTTTCAGGACTTTAATATGTATATTGAGAAAGGGACAAAAGTTACTTAAAAACGATTATTAAACAGTTTCTTGCATAAATGAGCGATCCCGATATTGCAACACTGTTGTAAGCGCCATGATCACTGGAAGACTAAATACTGACAGTAGACAAACACAAGTACAAAACAACAGCAGACAAAAGAGTAGATAATCGCTAGTGGTAAGTGGTCACTGTCGCTCATGCATACATACATACAGCTAATATAGCTTGAAGTAGTGTTTGAAAACCTTAATTCATCATCAGCCTATAGACGTCCACTGCTGGACATAGGCCTCCCCCAAACCTCGCCACATCGACCGGTCCTGCGCCATCTGCATCCAGTGACCTCCCGCGATCTTGACCAGATCGTCGGTCCATCTTGTGGGGGGTCTACCAACATAGCCGAAAAGTTCTGGAGTGGCGGCCACGAACCGGTAGGCGCAATGTTGGTAGAACCCCCACAAGATGGACGGAACCTTAATTCTGTTATACTCAATTAGAAAGGTAACACCGGGGGCACAAACATTGATAAAAAGATTATTTCCGTGATAAAAATCTCACACAATTTTAGTTCGTTAACACAATGTCGACGAATGTATTGACGTATTCTGATAATAATCGTGATGGTTTTCACTTTTAAACAGAAATTAATGAAACAATTGTGTCAACTGGTGATTAATGTCGGTAATTGAATGGGTGGGCCAATCTAACGTTTTCATTTAGAACTACTGTTTATTTAGAGAATGATAGCTCAAATGTCATTCAATTTGTGTTCATTGTTTGACATTTACGAAATGGGACGTTTTCGGCTCGCCCAATGGGCAGAAGATCGTTTGGCCGAAGATGAGCATTTTTACCGAAAAATAGGAACTAGGAATGCACAGTGAGATCTAAAACACTAAAGATATGTAGCTTATAACTACATAGTATAAAACAAGTCGCTTACTCTGTCTCTATATCCCTATGTATGCCTAAATCTTTAAAAACTAAAAAATGCTGTTTTTAATAGATAGATGATTCAAGAGGAAGGTGTATGTACATACATGAGTTTTAGCTGTTTTGATGATGTTGTAATTAAGCACATTGCTCTCTGCACTAACTTAATTCTCTATTCGTGACACAGACGAAGTTGTGCGGGTCAGCTAGTACTTCTCGCGCGTTATCGAAAGTGGGCTAGTCGGAAATTCTTATGAAAAAGTTGTTACGACACTTTTTTGTTTTAGATGATTATCGCTAGATGGCGCTGTGATTAAAATTTTATTTTTTTAAGTTATAATAATTTGATAGTTTAAAACGTCTGTCTCTCTCTCTGCTTAAGGAGATAAAAATTTATTACAATTCCCTCACCAATTAATCGAAAGGAACTTCGTTCCATCCGAGTGTCCCTTGACACCTCTCAAGTTTTTTTTTTTTATAACTATCAATGTCAATTGCCTAATATTCAAATCAGTGCGTGCATTGCCACGGAAGTGTGAACTTGAATATAACAGCAAGGAGCAGTTAATAAATAGCAATTGCATGATAATGAGTCGATTAATTGATACTAATGGGTTAAGGTTAATGGGCCAATGTACATCGAACAAAGATTATTATTGCACTAACATGACTTCTAATATAAGAGTCTTGCACTTTCAGAAATTTAAGGAACTAATATAGGTTTTTTTTTTTAGTTGGTGGATTTCGATTTCGGTGTATGTGAGAGTTGAACCGCACTAAAACCTCCAACCGTTCACACTCAGCGTCAGAACCCCGGCTGAGGCCAGAACCCAGAACGGGGTTATGAGGGACGGCGCGACGCGTTACGCCCTAGGCACTCTTTAGAAGCTGAAAAATTACTAAGCAAACATGTTAATAAATGTAATGTAGTATTCAAATTTAAGAAAATTAACTCAAAAGATATTCTGAAGAGTTTCCATAGTATTAATATTAAGAATACAGCTGATCTGTGGGGAATATCAGTAAAGGTCGTGAAATCTATTATAGATGTTATATCACCTCATCTTACTAGTATATTTAATGATTGTATCAAAAGTGGTGTGTTTCCTGACCTAATGAAACACAGTAAAGTTGTCCCCCTTTTTAAAGCTGGTAATACTGATGATCCCTCTAACTACAGACCTATATCAGTACTACCAACATTGAGTAAAATCTTTGAAAAAAATATACTAGAACAACTTTTAGACCATTTTAAGTCAAATAACCTGCTACACAATAAACAATACGGGTTCACGAGGGGTCGCTCTACTACTGATGCAGGTGTTTATTTAGTCAAAAATATTTTTCAAGCTTGGGAGGAGTCTCAGGATGCTCTTGGAGTATTCTGTGATTTATCCAAAGCATTTGACTGTGTTGACCATGAAACATTGGTGAGGAAACTACATCACTATGGTATTAGGGATGGTACGTTAGCGCTTATTAAATCCTATTTATCGGGCAGGACACAAATAGTCGATGTTAAAGGAAACCGATCTTCCGGCGCCGAATTGAGTATGGGTGTACCTCAGGGTTCCATCTTGGGTCCTTTTTTATTTCTAATATATATCAATGATCTACCTAGTTTTATTGAGACCCGACACGACGTCGTATTATTCGCAGATGATACATCTTTATTATTTAAAATTAAACGACAAATGATCATTTATGACGAAGTGAATGATGCGATTTCTTGTGTGGTCCATTGGTTTCGTGTTAATAATCTCTTATTAAACGCAAAAAAAACCAAATGTATTAAGTTTAGTTTACCAAATGTAAAACAGGTACATAGTAATATAATTGTTGGTGGGGAGTCAATGGAGCTTGTTGAGTCAACTGTTTTTCTTGGTATAACAATGGATTCCAAGCTGCAGTGGGGACCCCACATAAATAAATTAGCGAGTAAGCTCAGCTCTGCGGCATACGCGGTAAAAAAAATTAGACTCATTACTAATGTTGACACGGCTCGTTTAGTTTATTTCAGTTATTTTCATAGTGTTATGTCCTATGGCATTTTGCTATGGGGCAATGCAGCCGATGTAGAAACGATTTTTATCTTGCAGAAAAGAGCTATACGCGCTATTTATAATATGCACTCAAGGGAATCCCTGAGGGAAAAATTTAAAGAAATTAAAGTTCTCACTTTACCATCCCAATACATTTTTGAAAATTTAATGTATGTTAGAAAGTATATTGAGGAATTTCCTAAAAAGTCTGACCTACATAGTAGAAACACCAGGAACAAACATAAACTTGATTTACCGATGAGTCGGTTGCATAAAATAAGAAATTCCTTCAGGTGTTTGTCTGTATGCTTGTACAACAAAATCCCACAAGATGTTCAAAACCTACCTATACATAGGTTTAAGAAAACTATTAAAGAACGTCTGTGCAAGAAAGCCTACTATAAGGTCAATGATTACTTGGACGATTGCACAAAGTGGGAATGAGTTGCTCGCCAAGGTCATTTCATTAACATTATCGATTTTTTTATTTATTTTATATTCAATGTAAAATTGTATAACACTGTTAAAATGCTTTAAAAAAATATATGATCATAAAAGAAAAAAGACATGCCCGCTGAGTTTCTTGCCAGTTCTTCTCAGGACGGTGGCTACAATTATTATTTTTTTGTGTCCGAACTGGTGGTAGCTTGTAACTTTTGACGTCAACAAGAATGAGTACGTCATCAATGTTGAAAATAAAGTATTTCATTTCATTTCATTTCATTTCATTTCCCGTCGCTGGATCCGTCGATTTTCTCCAACTAAAAAAAAAAAAAAAAAACGGGGGGCGGTGTAATGGTCCATCCCAATCCCACATAACGTATAGAGATCTAAGTTCTGACCTCAGCTAGGGTTCGGAAGCTGAATGTGAGAGGTAGAGAGTTTCCTTTAAGCCCCCTCTGTAGTAATGTCCAGCAATTTCCTAACTATAATCTAAGTAAAGTCTTACGACTAAAAAAAGTATTCTAAATCTGTACTTTGTGCAATAGTAATCGTGTATGCCCGATTACATCGCATTCAAACAAAGGAAACATTATTATTATCTATTCGAGAATCACACGTACGATGCTAGCTTTGTTACAATTATAGTAGCTAATAATATTTTTGTTCCTTGAGCGATTGTACGTTTAAAACAGATAATAAAATATTGGCAAGTCTGGGTCTGATTAGATTTCGAAGGTTCTGTAAGTGAGAATGTTGTGATCAAAATATGAGCATACGTACTGTGAACTGTTTTCAAATATCTAAATGTAGTTGATTCAGTGTATTTGCCAACTACCGCCTTAACACTATTTAGTTGAGGTCAACCTTTCATATTTCTATTCACGCGGTGTATAGCTGGAAATATAGTATTTTTTAATAAGCCTGTGATGTGTACTACTGGGAAGTCCGTTTCTACACAGGAGAGCAGTTGAATGGAAGCTGCACTAATTTCATCCTTTCACAATGAGTGCCCTCCTCGCCTTACCGGCTGAGGAGGCCCCGCGCTTCGGCGTGTCAGTCCCCGTGGGCCCTTATAGGCCCGCGGTTCGCGTTGGCGGGCCCCTCGAGCCCCTCCCGTGTCAATCCAAGTGAGCGCGTCTCATCGCCTCGCTAGCGAGTGCAGTTTCACCCATGCGGCAGGTTCAAATGTGTACTATTGGATATAAACCTCCTTCGAATTCTAAATATTCTAAAGATCTTAATTAGGTCGTCGTTTTCATGCATCCTTATACTATCTGTCTTCGTTTTCGGGAGTGCTCTTTTTACACCCTGTAGACGACTGAGTTGAGCGATATTTACTGTTCCTCTCAATCCAACCTGTACTGTTGTTAGAGCTATAGTTATTGTCTTCTCAGTCTTATTCATGAACTTCATTTTTTATTTATTTATTATACTTTATGCACAATTGAAAGTACAATGGCGGACTTAATGCCTAAGGCATTCTCTTCCAGTCAACCAAAGGTGGTACAGAAATAAGTAAAGCAGAAGGTAGGTGCATCTCCAAAAATCAGAGTAAATTTAAAATATATATAGATATTAGATATTTACTTATCCACAAAGATATCTATACACATAAATATACTACTTAAATTAACATATAAAATAGTCTAGTAATGTACGTTTATTCATAATATATACCCAAAATACGAACAAAAATTTTATAGTAAAATATCTATCTATACTTATAATAAAATCGTAGAGAGGTCAATTCTGTACATTGAAAATATCAAAAAAAAAACTAGCAGGGGGTGTTTGGTTATCGATTCTGATGCCAAAAATGCAATTAGAATTTTTTTTGTCTGTTTGTCTGTTTGTCTGTTTATCTGTTTGTCTGTTTGTCTGTATCTTTGTGCACGCTAATCTCCGAACCGGCTGAACCAATTTAGTTGGGATTTTTTGTAATGTATTATGGCAAGTCTCACTTAACATTTAGTCGTTGTTTTATCAAAATCGGTTCAGTATTTAAAAAGTTATAAGCGAAATAACGTCGATGGGTATTACGTTCGGAAGGGCCAACATAAAGAGATCTCCAATTTATATGGTGAATCGTCGCAACTGGAGCTCTGACTAAAGTGGCCGGTGGAACCAGTCATATTGAGTAATTCGTATTTCGACTGGAAAGAGTGCCCAGCGCATAACGCGACGCGCCGTCCCTACAAACCCCGTGCTGGGTTCTGGCCTCAGCCGGGGTTTGGACGATGAGTGTGAGCGGTTGGAGGTTTTAGTGCGGTTCAACTCCCACATATCCGGTGATTTCCTACAGCTGAAAAAAAAAAAGTTAGTCTTTATTACATAAGCTCGGCCATTGAAAGTCCCATCCAAATCGACCCAGCCAATCATGTTTAGGCTCTACTGAAGCGTCCTGATGAGATCTTTGTGTAGAGGATGAATGTCAAGGTCTGATGATGGAGCTGGAAGGTGGCTATGGGAACTCCGTCATTAAGAAAGATAACCTCATCGTGTTTAGGCTCTAATGAAGCGTCTTGATGAGTTCTTTGCGTAGAGCATGGATTTCAAGGTCTGATGATGGAACTGGAAGGTGGCTATGGGAACTCCGTCACTAAGCAAGATAACCTCATCGTGTTTAGGCTCTAATGAAGCGTTTTGATGAGTTCTTTGCATAGAGGATGAATGTCAAGGTCTGATGATGGAGCTGGAAGGTGGCTATGGGAACTCCGTCATAAAGAAAGATAACCTCATCGTGTTTAGGCTCTAATGAAGCGTCTTGATAAGTTCTTTGCGTAGAGCATGGATGTCAAGGTCTGATGATGGAGCTGGAAGGTGGCTATGGGAACTCCATCATTAAGCAAGATAACCTCATCGTGTTCAGGCTCTAATGAAGCGTCCTGATGAGATCTTTGCGTAGAGGATGAATGTCAAGGTCTGATGATGGAGCTGGTAGGTGGCTATGGGAACTCCGTCATTAAGCAAGATAACCTCATCGTGTTCAGGCTCTAATGAAGCGTCCTGATGAGATCTTTGCGTAGAGGATGAATGTCAAGGTCTGATGATGGAGCTGGAAGGTGGCTATGGGAACTCCGTCATTAAGCAAGATAACCTCATCGTGTTCAGGCTCTAATGAAGCGTCCTGATGAGATCTCTGCGTAGAGGATGAATGTCAAGGTCTGATGATGGAGCTGGTAGGTGGCTATGGGAACTCCGTCATTAAGCAAGATAACCTCATCGTGTTCAGGCTCTAATGAAGCGTCCTGATGAGATCTTTGCGTAGAGGATGAATGTCAAGGTCTGATGATGGAGCTGGTAGGTGGCTATGGGAACTCCGTCATTAAGCAAGATAACCTCATCGTGTTCAGGCTCTAATGAAGCGTCCTGATGAGATCTTTGCGTAGAGGATGAATGTCAAGGTCTGATGATGGAGCTGGTAGGTGGCTATGGGAACTCCGTCATTAAGCAAGATAACCTCATCGTGTTCAGGCTCTAATGAAGCGTCCTGATGAGATCTTTGCGTAGAGGATGAATGTCAAGGTCTGATGATGGAGCTGGTAGGTGGCTATGGGAACTCCGTCATTAAGCAAGATAACCTCATCGTGTTCAGGCTCTAATGAAGCGTCCTGATGAGATCTTTGCGTAGAGGATGAATGTCAAGGTCTGATGATGGAGCTGGTAGGTGGCTATGGGAACTCCGTCATTAAGCAAGATAACCTCATCGTGTTCAGGCTCTAATGAAGCGTCCTGATGAGATCTTTGCGTAGAGGATGAATGTCAAGGTCTGATGATGGAGCTGGTAGGTGGCTATGGGAACTCCGTCATTAAGCAAGATAACCTCATCGTGTTCAGGCTCTAATGAAGCGTCCTGATGAGATCTTTGCGTAGAGGATGAATGTCAAGGTCTGATGATGGAGCTGGTAGGTGGCTATGGGAACTCCGTCATTAAGCAAGATAACCTCATCGTGTTCAGGCTCTAATGAAGCGTCCTGATGAGATCTTTGCGTAGAGGATGAATGTCAAGGTCTGATGATGGAGCTGGTAGGTGGCTATGGGAACTCCGTCATTAAGCAAGATAACCTCATCGTGTTCAGGCTCTAATGAAGCGTCCTGATGAGATCTTTGCGTAGAGGATGAATGTTAAGGTCTGATGATGGAGCTCTAAGATGGCTATGTGAACTCTGTCAATAAGCAAGATAACCTCATCGCGTTTAGACTCTAATGAAGCGTCTTTATGAGTTCTTTGCGTAGAGCATGAATGTGAAGGTCTGATGATGGAGCTGGAAGGTGGCCACTGTCTGTCTGGCTAATCTCTGGAATGGCTAGACCGATTCGGACGGGCTGACTTTCAATGACTGATAGTTTATGTTATAAGGAGTAACTTAGGCTATAATAATTTTAGAAATTGTTGTTTTTTTTTAATTCTCGATGAAGTTCAAGGATGGTATTTACAGTGACAAAAAAATCGAATTGTTGACATTTAATTGAGATTGGCGCAGACGAAGTTGCGCGGGGCAGCTAGTAGATATAATATATTAAGAATATTTACCATTATATAAATATGGATATAATCACATTATATACTTTACCTTCATCGTTCAGCAGTAAAACTATAGCTCTGAAGGTCTAGTCTTCTCATTTACTAAGTTTTACGGATCCCTAAACCGTAACATCAAGATTATTTATTTTATATTGCAGTTCGTCAGTATGTAGTAAATGCTATGTGTGCACGCTTGCGCTAAATTATTCCGACTTCCCTATTTTAATTACTTATTTTACTTTTAGTGTTGTATTAACTTGTGAAGTGTTAACTTTATCGATTATTTGTATCGATATGGTCTAAATTATTCAGTAATCGGCTTCGAAAATGACTCAGACGTGTCATTATAGGGTTCGTTTTTCACAGGCCGAGGATATCGGAAAAGTGGTTTTGTTAAGGTAAATGATTTTTTAATTGTATTTGTTTTAGAATTTCAGGTTTTTATCGCCTGAATGTGCTGTTAAAACACAGATAAGCATTAAGTAGTGTGAAGTATTTGTTGTTGCTCAATGAGTTCCATAATGTAGACTATCTTTGAGTTGGGTTTTACTATAAGAGATTGCTGACGTCCATATTTATTCAAGACTAGATGACCCTCGCAACTTCGTCTGCGTCATAAAGGGGTTCAAACAGTACTCGCAATGTCGTCGAGTTATTATTTTCGCGGCTCGCTGAGTCCCACATATTCGTTGCGTTTTATACTCGTGATAACTTCTAAACGAAAAGTCCGATTGGAATAAAACAAAAAGTAATTTAATTCTATATTAATACTCTTGATAACAAAATACTTAATTTGGATAAGGGTTAATATAACGATACTCATTTAACGTTAAATTCAATCTCGGAACGAAATATTAAATTTTAAAAACATAAAAGTGGTTATTGTGACTAAACTATGATAGTTAGATATATGCTGTCGCGGACTTTTTTGTTTGTCTCCAAAAGACTTAAAAACCCGTAGTACATCATTTTGTTCTATTGTCAATAGTTTTTGCAGCGTACGCATAAATAGGTTTTTGATTTTTCACCTTTTGTTACATATTCGATATTTTCATGCGGATCCCTAATTTTTTTGAAAATAAAATATAGCCTATAACCTTCCTCGATAAATGTACTTTCCAACAGTGAAAGAATTTTTGAAATCGGACCAGTAGATCCTGAGATTAGCGCGTTCAAACAAACAAACAAACAAACAAACTCTTCAGCTTTATAATATTAGTATAGATATGGATGCAAGCTTCTGAGGACCACGGCATATTTACATCATTTTTTTATTATTATTTGTGTTGATGTGAATTTAGGCATATAAAAACTAAAACTATCACTAGTTCCTAAGTTAGCTGCCATCTTTGAGAAGAACTCAGTATAAATTTTTATTGTTACTTTTGATCAGGTCTACTTCAACATCATAAACTCGTAGATTCCATATAACTAGGAATGATTTCTTGAGAACACCAACATAAACTATGTTTCTTTATTGGAACGAAGTTCCTTATCGCGCGTTATCGAAAGGGGGCTAGACGGAAATTCTTATGAAAAAGTTGTCACGACACTTTTTTTTTGTTTTAGATGATTATCGCTAGATGGCGCTATGATTAAAATCTTTTAAAACAATTCCTTATTTTGTTTTATATGATTAATGCTAGATTGCGCTGTGATCAAAATTTTATTACAATTCCCTCACTAATTAATCGAAAGAAATTTCGTTCCATCTGGGTGTCCCTTGACACCTCTCAAGTTTTTTTTAATTTTTATTGCCTTGTAGGCATACGAGCTAACGGGCCATCTGATCGTGAGCGGTTACTGTTGCTCTTGATCCTCTGCACTGCCAGGAGACAATGCGGAGCCGCCATCTACGGCCTTTGTCGTGATTGTGATTGCATCATATGAATCACAATAAAGAGAAAACTCTAAAGCCAGTTTTCTCTTATCCTCAAAATAGTTTCTAATTGACCATCCGTCTGTTGGAAATATTCCAACCTGTTAATTTATCAGCTATATTATATTCTGTGCCTGAGAGTAAACACTACGTAGCAGTAGGTACCAGCTCATTGTGTTATTTCCACTGTCAAATGTCGCAACTTGGATTTTTTCATCACGTCCGCACTGGACCGTAACTATTCTGGTTTTGCTGTTGCTTTTTCGTTTGCTGTGTATTATATTAATGTTTCATTGAATAATGTTTAAAGAGTTGTGGAATTAGTAGGAAACCTTGGAAGAGCTCTTTATTCGTCATTAGGCATGTAAACTTATTCAGACACTCGCGGTTTTCTATAATACTTTCATGCATTTTCAACGGGTTCTTACCACGATATTTAATTAATTGGGTTGTCTCGATATTTCAACGTTGTTGCAAACGTCATGATCACGAGATGACTGGATACTGCGGGTCGATTTAAGTGTTTAAGTTCCAGTGATACTACCCAAAAGCGAACGAGAAAGAGGGTAGACAGATTTGTTTGCTCTTAAATCGTGTATATTAAACAAGATAGACCCGTCGTGTTGTACTTGTATTAACTAACACTTATATTGAAAAAGGTTTCTTTAAAATAATTTATTTCTATTCTAAAGGAAGTATATTATTGTTAATGTCGATTAATTGTTTGACTGAATGATTTTGTAAACTTCTCATATCGGTTATCAATTGCGCTATCATCATTCAGTATAAATTATGACAATTGTATTTATTGTTAATCCTGAATTAATCTGGATATGATAAAAGGATATAACATAACAACAAGTAGAACGTTTTTAATATAAACATGGGTATTGAAGTAATTCTATTCAGTAGCTCCATCTATTTTATTACTGACTAGATGAGCCGCGCAACTTCGTCTGCGTTACATAGGAATTATTCCCGGGATTTTTCTCACTGGACACCAACGAATATTTCAAGACTAAAATTAGCCAAATCGGTTTAGCCATTCTCGAGGTTTAGCGTGACTAACGAACAGCAATTCATTTTTATATAAAGATTAAGATCTTTTCAACTTTACCTTCATTTTATTCAAATTCAAACTCGCATTCCACTAAATATTCATAAATAAAGAATATTTTATCTATTTATCTACGTTCAAAGTTAGTACAATAAATGAAACATCGCCTCTTCATGTAATGTGTCTATTGTGTTGAGTGTGTGACAAAGGATGTTCACACACTCGTAACATGTCTAGTAATGAGTAGGCATGTCGTTACGGACATACATGGTACCTTGGTATGATGTCGAGTTACACTGCCTGTCCAAAAATTAACGTAAAAACTATACTTGTCATCATTTATTTTATAGAAAACCTTTAAATATAATCTATCTTATTTAGTACAGGAGTTCCTACCACCTCCTGAATCTATCATCAGATCAACGCCATTTTGTCATGTTATTTCATTGTCACGCGAACCTACATAGTTACAACCAGTGCAAGTTAATATAAAGCTTGTAATAAAACTAGATTTGTGTATTAAATTTATCCTGAGACCAGAGACAAATTAGCTTTTCCTCGGGTTCCTAGGCTTCACTGCCCATAATCATTACGGTGGTCATCGTTGCTAGACCACATCTAACCACTCGTCTATGACTGTCAAATGTCACCTCTAGGTTTTAATACTAGACAAACGTCAATTTTGGCTAGTTCCAAGTTGAATGGAAAGGTAATACCGATGAGAGCTCTTCTCTGGTACCTAAAGTTACTTCTTTCTCCATATATTAATTTCTTGTCGTGCTCATGTTGATAGCAATTACACGTATTGCGATAACGAACCCTATCTGTTTGTAAACAATATTTTTATATGTCAGAGCCCATTCCATGTCATCGAACGATAGGGTACCGAGTCTGTTGATATCACAGGGGGAATGTCTGAGTTAGGGAGAGCCCTAGCTTGCAAGTGAATAGAATGCTAAAAATTTTAAACGAAATAAATTTAGATAACTAGCTGACCCGTGGTACTTCGTCTGCGTTACATAATCACAGAATAACTTCTCCCTTTTTCAATATCTATGTTAAAGTTCTGAAAGTGATAATATATTTTTATCTTAAATCAAAGAATGAAATTAAATAGTTTATTTAACCAAAACACACAATGTACAACTTTCAATGAAACAGTAAAGTTTAATGGTGATTGAAATGTTGTATAAACCAAGAAAATAATTTAGTAGAGCGATAAGAGCGCCGATCGGTATATTCAGTACTAGCTGACCCGCGCAACTTCGTCTGCGTTACAAAGGGGTTCAAACAGTACTCGCAATGCCGTCGAGTTATTATTTTCGCGGCCCGCTGTTGCACCCACATATTCATTGCGTTTTATACTCGTAATAACTTCTAAACGAAAAGTCCGATTGGAATAAAACAAAAAGTAATTTACTTCTACATTAATACTCTTAATAAAAAAATACTTAATTTGGTTAAGGGTTAATATAACGATACTCATTTAACGTTAAATTCAATCATGGGACGAAAAAAAAATTTTTTTAAACATAAAAGCGGTTATTGTGACTAAACTATGATACTTAGATATATGCTGTCGCGGACTTTTTTGTTTGTCTTCAAAAGACCTAAAAACCCGTAGTACATCATTTTGTTCTATTGTCAATAGTTTTTGCAGCGTACGCATAAATAGGTTTTCGATTTTTCACCTTTTTTTCACATATTCGATATTTTCATGCGGATCCCTATTTTTTTTGAAAATAAAATATAGCCTATAACCTTCCTCGATAAACGGACTTTCCAACAGTGAAAGAATTTTTGAAATCGGACCAGTAGATCCTGAGATTAGCGCGTTCAAACAAACAAACAAACAAACTCTTCAGCTTTATAATATTAGTATAGATTTTAGAACGTATGTTTACGAAAATTAAAATTATTTGTACACGAAATTTAAGAAAAATGTATATTTTAAACCTCTTTGTAGTACAAAAAACAAAAGCTTTATAAAATAGTTTTACTATAACTTTTTAAGGCAACGATATCGAGAGCGGCGCGACGGAAAAGAATGACCCCGTGCTGTTATGTCAGTTGGAATTTGGACGATGAGTGTGAGCTGTTGGAGGCTTAAGTGCGGTTCAACTCCCACATGTCTGGCGATTACCACCAACACAAAAAAGGGCATCAATATCATACAAAATAAACTTGGTTACTTGTAATTTAAAAATTAAATGAAACTAAATATAATTTTACTTAGTATGTAATTGTAATATTTCAGAAGCGCATCTCGAGCGCCGTCTCCGTCGCCTCGCAACATTGATAACTCGACAGAAGCATTAGACAATGACAAGGTAAGAAAAAAACTTTAAAAGGGTTCCGTACACAAAGAGACCTTATTACTGAGACTTCTCTGTCATCATCATCATCATCATCATCAGTCTATAGACGTCCACTGCTGGACATAGGTCTCCCTCAAACTTCGTCACAACGACCGGTTCTACGCTGTCTGCATCCAGTGATCTCCCGCGATCTTGACCAAGTCGTCGGTCCATCTTGTTGGAGGTCTACTAAAAATAAAATAATTAGATGGACCGTAAGCTCATTGTTTTATCTTGCAATAAAAAAAATAATAAGTGAAATGAAATGAAATAGTTTATTGTGCAAAAATACACTTTTACACATTACAACAAATACAATGATCCCCGCACTAGGTCAGACCTGTATCGCGGGAGACCGAGCCATGTTAAAACATTTGATTACAGTTATGAACAAGTCGGGAGACACAATAAAATATATAAAATTAAGTAAACTACATGCATTAAATTATGATAAACTTATGCAATTTCCTAGGCAGGCAAGTGGGCCATACATAAGTAAACTATGGTACCGAACGAAAAATAAAGTAAAACTTTATTATTATGATAACATAGCACCTATTATACCGGGTGTTAAAATCCGATGAAACAATATTTTCACAGCAAATAGTATACTTGATGTAGAAGCCATCCTCCAAATCTGGGTTTTGTAGGCATAATATATCATAAGTTATAACTAATCAAAACTACGTCTTAATTTGTGCAGGATCAACCCTATCGTACTGACCTACACCAACAGCTAAACACTTAAGCCGGCTAGTCACCTCCTGTATCATAGAACATTGTAATAATACACGGGACAAAAATTACATTCTAAACAGGATACATGAGCCTGTGTGTTTGAAAATAGATTTAGCACGTTAGATGTAGGTCAGGGTAGGGTTGTCAAAAATAATACAAAATAATAATTTTTCAACTTTGTATGGGAAAATAGAGTAACTATCTCCGTTTCAAAAGTATGTGTATATGATTTGAAATGTGATATAGATTAAGCCCTGAAAGTATTGTTTCACCGGGCACCAACACCCTGTATATTTTGATCAGAAACACATTATTGTTCTAAAATATGAAACGATAACAAAATGTAAACAAAACAGCTATCAGTAAAGACGTACATTTTAGCTCCTACCACACTGTCACAAATAAAAACCAATTTTGGTTCGCGTCCCAGTGGTTAAAAGATTAATAATATGGCGATTAAGAATTTCTGTTCTCTTCAACAATGGCTATGAATTGCATTTTTTTCGCAACGACATTAGCTAAACTAAACGTAACACTATCATTACATTCGTTGAAATTTTACATTCGATAACCACGTCTAAAGTCTTAGGAATAAAGATCATTTTACAACAGCTATAAAAATAGATTGGCAAGGGAGTTTCGTTTTTTGCTCCATTACTCGTTACAGTTTTGAGGTCATAGATATCACAGAATATGTATAAGACAGAAGTCAGAATGCATAAGTTTATTTTTTATTGTTATGCAGACGAAGCAATCAATCTCACATCTGGAACGCTTTGTCTCATTCCCCGCAGCCCTATGGGGGTTATCATTACCAAAAGTACTAAAAGTAAGAGCTTTATATATCCAGTCAACTGGGAACGTCACTATTCGCTAGATGGCGAAACTGGGGACTTCGTTTGGAATCACCACCGTGTTTGAGCCCCTTTTTAAAAACGATTTTTTCCAATAATTTTCATTATTTTTTTTTTTATTGCAAGGTAGATAAACGAGCATACGGCCCACCTGATGGTAAGCGGTCACCGTCGCTCATGAACGTCTGCAATGCCAGGGCAAAGAGGGGCCGTTATCTACCGCCTACCCATACAAGACTTTTCTTAAACCTCGTTTAAAGAGGGACATGTCATACCGCTCCGGGATCACCGCGGACGGGAGTCCATTCCAAATCGGAATGGTACGGGGCAAAAAATTTAGATTTTTAATTAAACCTTATATTTTGTAAATCTTTATTACTAAACGACGATGTATTGAATTTTCAGTGAAAATATATCATCTCCGTAAAATATGAGACGATTAAAAATGTAAATGAAACAAGTTTTAGAACTGTGCTCAATTTTGGTTCCTGCCACAGACTTGGCAAAAGTAAACAAACCAATTTGGTTGCCGATCCCAGTTGAGTGGTTAAGTACTGATCGTCACCAAGTCCTGTACAGGTAGCACTGCAGTGGTTCATGACCGACGTTGATCACTTAACATGAGGTGGGCTGTAAGCTTGTTTATCTATCTTACAATAAAAAAATAAAGTGTTATCCAATATAAAAAAACTTGAGAGGTGTCATGGGACACCCGAATAGAACGAAGTTCCTTTCGATTAAAAGATATCTTATTTTTTTTTTTCTAACGTAACGCGCGATAAGGAACGTGTTTTAAAAGATTTTGATCACAGCGCCATCTACCGATAATCATCTAAAACAAAAAAGTGTCGTGACAACTTTTCGTAAGAATTTTTTCCGTCTAGCCCCCTTTCACAACGTTCGTTCCAATACATAAAATATTCATGGGGTTAACTTCTGTACGAGTATGCTATTGTGTTCAGATACTGTGTCATTAGGCTTTGCGTAATGTTTCAAATGCAATGTGTAGTGAGTCACACGAAAGGCATTAACGCGATCGCTGCGGATTTACTTTTATTCTTCGACTCGTATGTAAGGCGAACGTCGATTTTTGAATATTGCCAATTCGTTACATCCCTACTTTGTAACTACTAACAATTCTAAAGGGTCGCGCCGTAATATGCTACTTTAGACTTATAGAAAAAAAAATTTTTTTTACTGTCGCGTAACCATGATCTAACAGGCCATCTGATCTTAAGTGGCTACCTCTGTTTCTGTCTCTAAATCTTAATATGAAAAAGATTTATGTGCAATTTTTCACAACACCACTGGCTAAAAACGGTGAAGGAGAACATCGTGAGGAAACCTGCATATCAGAAAAGGGTTCTAAAAATCCTTTGAAGATATGTGAAGTCCCCAATCCGCACTGGGCAAGCGTTTTGGACCATGCGTAACCCCTCTTCGGAGGAGACCTGAGCTCAGCAGTGGGCCGTAATTGGTTGTTACAGTACAGTACTGTTTCTGGACTTGCAATGTCAGGGGACACTGCGGAGTTTCTATCTAAGACTGACGAGGCGTCTTTTTACAAGCTTTATATTAACTTGCAATGGATGTAACTATGGACCTATTTAATTTCGGGTGACTTGACCAACTTCCCAGTTGCCAATTGAGCTGATCTGATGATGGATTCGGAAAGAGTTTCTATAACTCTTGTAAATAGTCATATCGTGCTTTGATTAGTTTTTTTTTATTGATATGTAGGCAGACGAGCCAAAGGGCCACCTGATCGTAAGTGGTTATCGTCTCTCATGAACCTCTGCAATGTCAGGGGACACTGAGGGGTCGCTACCTATGACCTAACTTTAAGGACCCTCCTCAAGCCTCTTTACTTCTCTTAGCTACTGCTAATACATGATATTAATTTTTCTCCTAACTAATTAGACCACGCGATGATATTATTCTTTGCAATAATTATTTTCAGCTCAACGACGCGTCGCTCATAGTTCCGAATCTATCCGGCGGCGACAATATATCGGTGTCCAGCAATGAAGCGATCACCGTTGTCAGTCCAACTTCACTACGAAATGATAATTCAAAGGTATGTACTGTACCAACCCATTACTGCCCACTGTTGGGCTCAGGTCTCCTCAGAAGAGGGGTTAGGCATAGTCCACCACGCTTTCCCAGTGCGGATTGGGACTTCTCATATCTTCAAAAGATCTTTAGAATCAAATGTATGTACTTTAGTTAAATGTTCTAGCGTATGTGTCTACACTGTTATTAGATCTAAATATTAATAACAATTTATATTAAATAGAGTGTTTTAACAGCTTTACCTAATTTAGAACTATCATATAGCTACAGGGTGATTTCTTAGTGAGGGTACATATTGAAGGTCATGGTAGCTGATGGTTATATACGACCACTAAAAATATTATTACCAAAGAATATGGCTTAATGTCTTAGTAATCGCAACTTAAAAATATCTAAAATTCTTGCAAAATGATGGTTTTTCAAGAGCTGATGGGTGTGGCGGAGGTGTGGGGTGCGCGAGATCACTAGAGGTTGTTAGTCAACACTCTTTTATCCCAAATTGTTTATGTTTGAGGTAGTTTTGTCGAATTTAGATATAAAAAAAAAATATATTTTACCTATTTTTTGTAATATTCCGTATTAGAACAGAGTACTCATCACCCTCCTGCAATATGTGCCTTCTTTAAAAAATCACCCTGTATATTCACAGATAACTTAGCTTTCGATTAGTAAAAGAGTTCTCGAAATCGAGCTAAGTCCGATGCTCTTTGTGCTGTTTCGTTTTGTCCAAATATAACTTACATTTGATCGCAAAACATTAAAATCGGTTTCCATTGCAGTCTTCAACCCCCAACCCCCGCGGAGGCGACGCCACCCGAGCCAAGAAGAAGAGTTGGTACAACTCCCTCTACCCCACTTATAAGAACAAGCTGGACGACTTTAAACGACTCTTCAAGGATCTGCCGGATGATGAGAGACTTATTGTAGGTACGTACTTTATTAATGCTAACTGACAGGTGAAACTTCGTCTGCGTCACTTAATAAAATGACAGTTATTAAATTTTTTCTTACCGTAAAAACCATCCTTGAATTTTAACGAACATTCAAAGAAAAGGATTGGCCAACATTGGCCCAAGCCTTGTTGGGTGATGCGCTTGCGATTCATTTTTATACTATAGATTCTCAAATTGGTGCGACTTCGTCTGCTTTACATAATTTTCTTTTTTCTTTCTGTTCAATTTAAATAAT
The DNA here is from genome assembly GCA_030269945.2 of Trilocha varians. Classification (NCBI taxonomy): domain Eukaryota; kingdom Metazoa; phylum Arthropoda; class Insecta; order Lepidoptera; family Bombycidae; genus Trilocha; species Trilocha varians. The sequence continues at coordinate 11,946,333 of AP028280.1, forward strand.
TGTTGCTGTTCATTCGTTCACGTGTCCATTGCAAATTGTTATCTATTGTCCAGATTACTCGTGCGCGCTTCAGAAGGACATATTGGCCCAGGGTCGGCTGTACGCGTCGCAGAACTACCTGTGCTTCTACGCGTACATCCTGGGCTGGGAGACCAGCCTCACGCTGCGCTGGAAGGACATCACTGCCATCACCAAGGAGAGGACGGCGCTGGTGAGTATATGTAGGACATGTCGGCCCAGGGTCGGCCCAGGGTGTATGAAGACCACTCCCGAAAACGAAGGCTGGACTAGTACTAGTGATACTTGAATGTTAAGCTATTTGCAAAAAAAAATCGTCTAAATAAACCGATTTCGTGGCTTATCATCACAGGTATCACTAGTACTACCACCAGTCTTCGTTTTCGGGAATGCTCTGTTTACACCCTGTATGTAGGACATGTTGGCCCAGGGTCGCAGACTGAGTCTTTAAGTAATTTTTAAAAAGGCATTTGCTATCGGCTATTTTTTTATGAGTCATCTTGTATGAGGATATCTTTGCCGAGATCTGTTATTTTTTGATTGATGAAATTTGTGTCCGTACAGGTGATCCCGAACGCGATCCTGGTGTGTACGGAGAAGGAGAAGCACTTCCTGACCTCCATCACGGGACGAGACAAGGCGTACCTCATGCTGTTCCGGATCTGGCAGAACGCGCTCATGGACCAGCCCATGACCAGCCAGGACATATGGCAGTGGGTCAGTACTGTCACACACACACACCCTGGAAATTCCTCTTTGGATGGTGCAAATGCTGAATGGGCACGGGTGCTTCGGGCGATATCTGCACCGGATCCGGGCCATCGCTGTGTAGGATGTGACCAGGACACACTGGAGCATACGTTCGCGCTCTGCCCCGCATGGGAGCAGCAGCGTTGTGTCCTGGTCATGCAAATAGGACCCGGAATGTCGCTCCCGGGGGCACCGTGGCGTCGATGCTCGAGAGCGACGAGTCCTGGAAGGCGATGCTCGACTTCTGCGAGTCCACCATCTCGACTTTTAAATCATGTTTTGACTGTATTCTGTTTTGTGTAATAATAATAAATAAATAGAAGAGGGTGGTGAGGAGTGAGAGAAAGCTCTTCTCTCTACGCAGAAACCCACCGACGTCGAGCAGGGGGTCGGGACCGGGATCTCGCCCGGAATCTGCCCCCCTATGAGTTTCGGGTCCCCACCGCTACTCTAGTGGGAGGGGGCCCAAGAAGGTGCCGCGTCTCGCTCAGCACGACCTTGCGTCAGAGCAACCGGGGGATGATAGACCGCGTCCTCCCCGCGTCCTCCCCGCGTCCTCCCCGCGTCCTCCCCGCGTCCTCCCCGCGTCCTCCCCGCGTCCTCCCCGCGTCCTCCCCGCGTCCTCCCCGCGTCCTCCCCGCGTCCTCCCCGCGTCCTCCCCGCGTCCTCCCCGTCAGAGCTTGCGGGGGGCATTATGGTTCTGACCCAGCGGGGTATTCCGTTGGAGGGTGACACGCAATCACTGCCCCCCTCCCTTAAAATGTATTTTCTTGTGCCATCCATCTACTTAAACTGACATTTCAATAACAAATCCTTTACAAATATCTCTAAATAATCTAAAAACTTCCATTCGACACATAGATACAAGTAAAATCTATGAAAAAATAGGAATATTTCTAACAACGCAGATCTTGTAATAGAATGCGCATTTAGATTCGATAACATTAATATTAAACGTGGCATTGAAACTGTTTTATATGAATTTAGTAGCTTTAAAGTACTTTTCGTGAAAAATTTGCAATGAAAATTAATATCGATCGATGTGGCGTAGTTTGGGAGGCTTATGCCCAGCAGTGGACGTCACGGGCTGATGGTAATGATGAAAAGCAAAAGTTTATGACCATTAAATTGATGTCGATTTGTATCAATTACTGCTTACTGTTACATATAATATAATATGTACAGAGTGGTCGAAGCGCGTCCTTCCGAACGGGAGGTCGCGGGTTCAAATCCGGCCGGCTTGTATCTCTAAATCCATATGTGAAAAAGATTTATGTGCAATTTTTCACAACACCACTGACTAAAAACGGTGAAGGAAAACATCGTGAAGAAACCTGCATGTCGGAAAAGGGTTCTAAAAATCCTTTGAAGATATGTGAAGTCCCCAATCCGCACTGGACAAGCGTGGTGGACTATGCCTAATCCCTCTTCTGAGGAGACCTGAGCCCAACAGTGAGTAGTAATGGGTTGGTACAGGACTGCTTACTGCTGGACTCAGGTGTTCTTAGTACAAGGATCAGACATAGTCCAGCACGTACCACAATGTGGATTGGGAACTTTGAAGGATCTCTCCCTTCAAAGGTCTCCCCTCTTTGGTATTCCCCTATCACTATGACTTGTCCTTCTTTAAATGATATTTGAGAAAAATTATATACGTTAGGTGACATTTCTTCGATGTTCCTAGACTTTACAGAAGTTCATGAGCGACATTAACCACTGATCATAACCTCGTTTGTCTACAATTAAAATATTTTAATGAAAACGACCGACTTCCATTAGACACCCGAATAGAATGAAGTTCCTTTCGATTAAAAGAAATCTTATATTTTCCTAACGTAACGCGCGATAAGGAACGTGTTTTAAAAGATTTTGATCACAGCGCCATCTAGCGATAATCATCTAAAACAAAAAAGTGTCGTGACAACTTTTCGTAAGAGTTTTTTCCGTTCCAAAACTACTTATTAGATCTTTATCAAATTAATAAGAGATAATGCTCAAAATGTCTGGTTTCTATCAAAAAAAGAATCACTGAAATCGGTTCATGTAATCATCATTTGGAAGTCGGTTAAAAAAAGTGTATTCACCGTATTAAGCAGTACTGCATGTAAATCTTTAAAAAATGAGTTTAGAGGTACAAGCCAAACGGATCCAACATTTTTTGGAACGAAGTTCCTTATCGCGCGTTATCGAAAGGGGGCTAGACGGAAATTCTTATGAAAAAGTTGGCACGACACTTTTTTTGTTATAGATGATTATCGCTAGATGACGCTGTACTTAAAATATTTTACAAAAAATACAATTTTATTACAATTCCCTCACTAATTAATCGAAAGGAACTTCGTTCCATCCGGGTGTCCCTTGACACCTCTCAAGTTTTTTTATTTTGAAACAAAAAAATACTTTTTGAGTTGTATTTTAAATTTGACTGGTGCTAATCTAGAGATTGATTCTATAAAAAACACCCCAACTTCATTCTAAATCAGATCAAACGTAATTATCTTTCATCACATCAAAAGACACTAAATCCTTACCATGAAACACACAATAATAAACTTTATCTCTATCCAAATAGAGTCTTGCTCTCCTTGTCTAATATTTGCGTTTTAAAATGTTGCTTTTTCATGTATGTATGATGTATTTAAATGTGAATCAATGATATTCACATCATTACACAAGTGTTGTTGAGAGGCTGCAGTAGATATATCAAGGTTGTTATTACAGTCTTTATGTGACTTTTGCTTGGAATATACGTGCTGGTAATATTTTTAGGTTTTTTTTTTTGTGGTAATAAGTGGTAATTATTTGTGTGTGGGTAGTTGTTAATAAAATAAGCTGTGTAATAGTGGTGTGCATATAAAATTTAATCAAGGAATGCATTACTGAGGATATGAAATCGATTTTAGACTAATATGCTTTTTTAATCCATTGGCATTCCTTCGTTTAACAAAAAGTAGAAGAGTATTTGAAAATGAAATTGTCTCCTTTTTATAGATTTTGTTGTGTATTTCAAATGAACCGTAGAAATTAGGGTATGCAGTGCGCATTTTCTTTTTTGAACTGCACGCCACTAGACTGGATTGAAATTACTATTTCTTTCTAGACTTTGCCGTGATATGATATAACAGCATATTTATATCATAAAAAAAACTTCACCAAGGAATATGAAGTGATCAGTGAATTATCATAACACTTAATTTTGAAAAAAAAAAACATGTACGACATTAAAAGGGGGTGTCGCGACGGGAAAGAGTGCCGCAGTGCGTAACGCGTCGCGCCACCCCGCATAACCCCGTGCTGGATTCTGGCCTCAGCCGGGGTTCAGACGCTGAGTGTAAGTGGTTGGAGGTTTTAGTGAGGTTGAACTCCCACATACCGGGATCCGGCGATTTCCTCCAACTAAAACAAAGAAAAAAAACGACTGAAAAATTATACCTTAAACAATTGGGCTTACTAAATATAAATTTACTAGTACAGCAAGAACTTTAAAAAAAATCATATAAAATATATTAAAATTCACATATTAAATTGTGAGTGATGTGTTAAGTCATAAGATAAGTTCGGTTAAATATACTAGTGCAGAGTAAATACAGTTACATGTTCCTTGTATTTATTATAATAGGAAGTAAAAATTGTGTTTTTAATCGTTATGTTTCTCTCACAATTTATGTTTTAGTAAAATTTTGACATATTGTGCCTGATCTATTGGATCTAAAAGTATTTCCGACACAAGTAACGTGGCTTTTTTAACCCTTTCAGGACAATAAGATGGCTGACACTAAATATGCGAATACTACACAATATTTAAGTTATTCTGTAAAGTAAGAGATATCACTAGAGAAACATAGAAAAACAATTTCATGGGAAACATTTTAACACAACGTACCTACGTTTGACATTCATTAAAAAAATATCGATTCAATAATAATCAATAACGATTTTTGTAGAAGGGAAAAATATTTCGCTTGAGCGTGAAAGGGTTAAACGGTTTTATTTAACTCACTCCGTTTGTTACTATAAAAAATTGAAATCCAAGATGGCCGCCGCTACCAAATGGCCGATAACAATTTTAATCAAACTAGAAAATAAAAATCGTGGTTGTCTTAATAGTACGGGATCCGGCAGCGAAATTAGTTCATTCATAATGTAGATTGATAAGATTTAATTTTTAAGTATTTTCACAGCTAGGAGAAGTCAATTTTCATCGGGTGCCAATTAAAAAATGGCCGCCAGTATTATTAATTAAATTATTATTAATTTACTTTAAGGAAGGCATTTCGTTTACATCGTATGGAAATAAAACCTACACCACTTCACAATAGTGTATTCAAGGGATCTGGAAAGTTATGGTTGCTGCTGATCGCTTAGCCGCAACTTCCAAGTAGCCAGGTGTAAACAGGTATATTTTTGTTCAATCTTTTCGTTTATAATGTACACTCATTTTATTTATACCAAATTAAAGCTATTTTTTTTTTCTTTTCAACCATATAAAGTTGCCTTTTCAAAAAAGCCCGCAAATCACAGTTTCCTACCCTAAAAGATGCTAGATATTAAACATAAAGTGACAGAGAGCGAGCGTACGACGCTACTTGTTAGACAAGGATGCGAAATGCGAGCCGGATGTGGTTTTTTGAGCTATTGCGCATGCTCCAATAAATAGGGTTCTCAACCACGATCTAAATCATAATACAATTGACTGAACTCAAATGCTCCAAAATTGCAACGGATTAAGCATCGATATTAAACAAAATAATATTTAATTTATATACAATATTAAATATTCAATCAATGATAATAATAAAATACGTAAATATATATTTTGCAAGAAATTAAACTTTTAAGGAGTTATTACTGAAAGTAGATAACAAAACTATTATTTGGTAGGAAAAAATTGAATTCATCATTTAAAAGTAAATTACTGTTTGTTTTGTTCTAATCGGACTTTTCGTTGAGAAGTTATTACGAGTATAAACGCAATGAATACCACGCAGAACCCAATGCGGGCCGCGCAAATAATGTCGCGACAACACTGTTTGATCCCATTATGATAAATTATAATTAAGAATAATTTTTAAATTAGAACACTCTGAGTGCGAAAGTATGAAGGGAGTCGATTTTTTTGCTCGCCAGTGTATATTAAATGCATTTATATACTTGATTAAATACCGATCGTTCATATATAATCGTCGTGTAATAACTCACTCATACTCGTAATTGATAAAGGAAAACTAGTTCGGAAATGAAAATCGCTCTATTGGTCGTGCATCTGGGTTGGGCACCCTAAAAAAAGATTTGACAGAGAACGTGTGATGTAGCGTGTAAAAGTTTCTGATACGTGTTTACTGTCACGTGACTCAGTGACCATTTTTTTAGATTTTATTTTCTAAAAATATGAATAATCTTTACTTATTATGATAAACTGTTATACTTTTTGAAATCTGTATATCTTAATCAATAGTTAGAAACCCTAATCCACCCGATTTATTCTTAGTGGAAACTATCCAATTCACAGTAAACAAATCTCGGCCCAGCTGCTTGACTGAGAACCCTATTTATCGGAGCATGCGCAATAGCTCAAAAAACCACATCCGGCTCGCATTTCGCATCCTTGTCTAACAAGTAGCGTCGTACGCTCGCTCTCTGTCACTTTATGTTTAATACCTAGCATCTTTTAGGGTAGGAAACTGTGATTTGCGGGCTTTTTTGAAAAGGCAACTTTATATGGTTGAAAAGAAAAAAAAAATAGCTTTAATTTGGTATAAATAAAATGAGTGTACATTATAAACGAAAAGATTGAACAAAAATATACCTGTTTACACCTGGCTACTTGGAAGTTGCGGCTAAGCGATCAGCAGCAACCATAACTTTCCAGATCCCTTGAATACACTATTGTGAAGTGGTGTAGGTTTTATTCTTTGGAGGAGACCTGAGCTCAGCAGTGGGCAGTAATGGGTTGTTGCAGTACAGTACAGTACAGTACAGTAGGTTTTATTTCCATACGATGTAAACGAAATGCCTTCCTTAAAGTAAATTAATAATAATTTAATTAATAATACTGGCGGCCATTTTTTAATTGGCACCCGATGAAAATTGACTTCTCCTAGCTGTGAAAATACTTAAAAATTAAATCTTATCAATCTACATTATGAATGAACTAATTTCGCAGCCGGATCTTAGACCATAATTATAGTGTAACTTTACAAAACAAACATTTTAATCAACGATTGTAGACAATTGACGTGCCCGACGGTTTTATAATTCCCACGACTGTATCTATTTTATTACTTTTATTGTTTAAACATTGCAATGTATGTTTAACATAAAACCGTTTAACTTAAAAAGTTTTTTACCTATTTTTATTATTAGTAAAAGCGTTTTCAAAATCGGTTCACATTTGGTGTGGTGTGGCTATAAGTGCCAAGAGTTTCATTTTTGGAGTTTAGTCGAGATAGTGTATCTTATTTTATTTCAAGCTTGCAACACTTTACTCGTTTATATTTGTTATTTATTAATCTTTACAAATAAAAACTCAAATTTGAATTAAGCTCGTCTTTTATACTTCATTCTTTAATTATCATAAACCTTCATTAGAGCACTTAAGTATCATATAAATAACATAATAGTGACACCCTGTATATGTTGTTGTAGGTGCACAGCTGTTACGGCGAGGAGCTCGGGTTCAACTCCGACGAGGAGTACATGAGGGAGGGCGCCGAGGACCTGAGCAGCGCGCCCGACATCGCTGACAAGGTAACTATCCTTAATTCCAGTGGTCAAACTGCAGTGTCTTCTGACAATGAGAGGTCCATGAACAACGGTAATCTCTTACCATCAGGTGGCCCGTTAGCTCGTCTGCCTACAAGGCAAAAAAAACACCGCCCGCTGTGCTGTTTTTATAGCAGATGAGACACTTGATCAAGAGTGGTTACCGCTGGTTACCTCTGCAATGTTTAATCAGTACTAACCTACCTATAAAGACTATTTATTTATTCATTTAGCATCTAAAAAAATAGCTGAAAACCATCTGATCTTAAGCAGTTACTGTGTTCATGAACCTCTACCTATGACCTACTTTTAAGGACTCCCTCGAGTACTCGCAATGCCGTCGAGTTATTATTTTCGCGGCCCGCAGTGCCCCTCATATTCATTGCATTTTATACTCGTAACTAGCTGACCCGCGCAACTTCGTCTGCGTTACAAAGGGGTTCAAACAGTACTCGCAATGCCGTCGAGTTATTATTTTCGCGGCCCGCAGTGCCCCTCATATTCATTGCGTTTTATACTCGTAACTAGCTGACCCGCGCAACTTCGTCTGCGTTACAAAGGGGTTCAAACAGTACTCGCAATGCCGTCGAGTTATTATTTTCGCGGCCCGCAGTGCCCCTCATATTCATTGCGTTTTATACTCGTAACTAGCTGACCCGCGCAACTTCGTCTGCGTTACAAAGGGGTTCAAACAGTACTCGCAATGCCGTCGAGTTATTATTTTCGCGGCCCGCAGTGCCCCTCATATTCATTGCGTTTTATACTCGTAACTAGCTGACCTGCGCAACTTCGTCTGCGTTACAAAGGGGTTCAAACAGTACTCGCAATGCCGTCGAGTTATTATTTTCGCGGCCCGCAGTGCCCCTCATATTCATTGCGTTTTATACTCGTAACTAGCTGACCCGCGCAACTTCGTCTGCGTTACAAAGGGGTTCAAACAGTACTCGCAATGCCGTCGAGTTATTATTTTCGCGGCCCGCAGTGCCCCTCATATTCATTGCGTTTTATACTCGTAACTAGCTGACCCGCGCAACTTCGTCTGCGTTACAAAGGGGTTCAAACAGTACTCGCAATGCCGTCGAGTTATTATTTTCGCGGCCCGCAGTGCCCCTCATATTCATTGCGTTTTATACTCGTAACTAGCTGACCCGCGCAACTTCGTCTGCGTTACAAAGGGGTTCAAACAGTACTCGCAATGCCGTCGAGTTATTATTTTCGCGGCCCGCAGTGCCCCTCATATTCATTGCGTTTTATACTCGTAACTAGCTGACCCGCGCAACTTCGTCTGCGTTACAAAGGGGTTCAAACAGTACTCGCAATGCCGTCGAGTTATTATTTTCGCGGCCCGCAGTGCCCCTCATATTCATTGCGTTTTATACTCGTAACTAGCTGACCCGCGCAACTTCGTCTGCGTTACAAAGGGGTTCAAACAGTACTCGCAATGCCGTCGAGTTATTATTTTCGCGGCCCGCAGTGCCCCTCATATTCATTGCGTTTTATACTCGTAACTAGCTGACCCGCGCAACTTCGTCTGCGTTACAAAGGGGTTCAAACAGTACTCGCAATGCCGTCGAGTTATTATTTTCGCGGCCCGCAGTGCCCCTCATATTCATTGCGTTTTATACTCGTAACTAGCTGACCCGCGCAACTTCGTCTGCGTTACAAAGGGGTTCAAACAGTACTCGCAATGCCGTCGAGTTATTATTTTCGCGGCCCGCAGTGCCCCTCATATTCATTGCGTTTTATACTCGTAACTAGCTGACCCGCGCAACTTCGTCTGCGTTACAAAGGGGTTCAAACAGTACTCGCAATGCCGTCGAGTTATTATTTTCGCGGCCCGCAGTGCCCCTCATATTCATTGCGTTTTATACTCGTAACTAGCTGACCCGCGCAACTTCGTCTGCGTTACAAAGGGGTTCAAACAGTACTCGCAATGCCGTCGAGTTATTATTTTCGCGGCCCGCAGTGCCCCTCATATTCATTGCGTTTTATACTCGTAACTAGCTGACCCGCGCAACTTCGTCTGCGTTACAAAGGGGTTCAAACAGTACTCGCAATGCCGTCGAGTTATTATTTTCGCGGCCCGCAGTGCCCCTCATATTCATTGCGTTTTATACTCGTAACTAGCTGACCCGCGCAACTTCGTCTGCGTTACAAAGGGGTTCAAACAGTACTCGCAATGCCGTCGAGTTATTATTTTCGCGGCCCGCAGTGCCCCTCATATTTATTGCGTTTTATACTCGTAACTAGCTGACCCGCGCAACTTCGTCTGCGTTACAAAGGGGTTCAAACAGTACTCGCAATGCCGTCGAGTTATTATTTTCGCGGCCCGCAGTGCCCCTCATATTCATTGCGTTTTATACTCGTAACTAGCTGACCCGCGCAACTTCGTCTGCGTTACAAAGGGGTTCAAACAGTACTCGCAATGCCGTCGAGTTATTATTTTCGCGGCCCGCAGTGCCCCTCATATTCATTGCGTTTTATACTCGTAACTAGCTGACCCGCGCAACTTCGTCTGCGTTACAAAGGGGTTCAAACAGTACTCGCAATGCCGTCGAGTTATTATTTTCGCGGCCCGCAGTGCCCCTCATATTCATTGCGTTTTATACTCGTAACTAGCTGACCCGCGCAACTTCGTCTGCGTTACAAAGGGGTTCAAACAGTACTCGCAATGCCGTCGAGTTATTATTTTCGCGGCCCGCAGTGCCCCTCATATTCATTGCGTTTTATACTCGTAACTAGCTGACCCGCGCAACTTCGTCTGCGTTACAAAGGGGTTCAAACAGTACTCGCAATGCCGTCGAGTTATTATTTTCGCGGCCCGCAGTGCCCCTCATATTCATTGCGTTTTATACTCGTAACTAGCTGACCCGCGCAACTTCGTCTGCGTTACAAAGGGGTTCAAACAGTACTCGCAATGCCGTCGAGTTATTATTTTCGCGGCCCGCAGTGCCCCTCATATTCATTGCGTTTTATACTCGTAACTAGCTGACCCGCGCAACTTCGTCTGCGTTACAAAGGGGTTCAAACAGTACTCGCAATGCCGTCGAGTTATTATTTTCGCGGCCCGCAGTGCCCCTCATATTCATTGCGTTTTATACTCGTAACTAGCTGACCCGCGCAACTTCGTCTGCGTTACAAAGGGGTTCAAACAGTACTCGCAATGCCGTCGAGTTATTATTTTCGCGGCCCGCAGTGCCCCTCATATTCATTGCGTTTTATACTCGTAACTAGCTGACCCGCGCAACTTCGTCTGCGTTACAAAGGGGTTCAAACAGTACTCGCAATGCCGTCGAGTTATTATTTTCGCGGCCCGCAGTGCCCCTCATATTCATTGCGTTTTATACTCGTAACTAGCTGACCCGCGCAACTTCGTCTGCGTTACAAAGGGGTTCAAACAGTACTCGCAATGCCGTCGAGTTATTATTTTCGCGGCTCGCTGTGCCCCACATATTCATTGCGTTTTATACTCGTAATAACTACTAAACGAAAAGTCCGATTGGAATAAAACAAAAAGTAATTTACTTCTACATTAATACTCTTGATAACAAAATACTTAATTTGGATAAGGGTTAATATAACGATACTCATTTAACGTTAAATTCAATCTTGGGGCGAAAAAATATTTTTATAAACATAAAAGCGGTTATTGTGACTAAACTATGATAGTTAGATATATGCTGTCGGGGACTTTTTTGTTTCTCTTCAAAAGACCTAAAACCCGTAGTACATCATTTTGTTCTATTGTTTTTGCAGCGTACGCATAAATAGGTTTTTGATTTTTCACCTTTTGTTACATATTCGATATTTTCATGCGGATCCCTAATTTTTTTGAAAATAAAATATAGCCTATAACCTTCCTCGATAAATGGACTTTCCAACAGTGAAAGAATTTTTGAAATCGGACCGGTAGTTTCTGAGATTAGCGCGTTCAAACAAACAAACAAACAAACTCTTCAGCTTTATAATATTAGTATAGATTTTATTTATTCATTTAGCATCTACAAAATTACTTGAAAACCTTGAATACTTGAATCTTAAGTTACTGTGCTCATGAACCTCTACCTATGACCTACTTTTAAGGACTCCCTTCAAGTCTCGTTTGAAGAAGGACAAGTCATAGCACACTCAGAAAGTTTGATCTTTTGACTGATTTTCTATTAAATTTAGATCATGCCCAACATTACTTGCTGACTCATGATCCATTTTTTCATAAACTATTCAATGTTTTCATGGAATTTTGAAACTCATGAATTTGAATGTGGCGATCAATAATAACGCGCGAGATCTTGAATCGCGGTTACGATATTTGCAGAAATCTTCACATATATACGACATCTGAAATGTACTACAGTGGGCTTCGGCCTGACCACCACACAATACCTCGCCCGCAAGGAGATCTCCCTTTGGCCATAAGTCCACTGTAGGTACCCACAGAATGATGCTACATGAAGAGTAGACTGCCAATTAAATCACTATTATTGCTAAAATAAACTGTATTACGTGCAGTGTTAGGTCGCTTTTGTTTAGGTAAAAAAATACATACGAATTATAACCTCTCTTTACAATGTGGGTCAAAAGACGAGTTTTTAAATAAATGAAAATGAAATAATAATACTACGACATCACATAGAGCCGTAATGCGTAACGTGTCATTCCGTCCCGCATAACCCCGTGCTGAGTTCAGTCCCATGCAGTGGGAGGTTTTAATCCGGTGATTGCCCCCTAGTCTAGAAAGAAAACCATCCTTTAATTGATGATAATACCCACTTACCATCAGTTCACATCTGATATTATCATACTAATGTGACAGTCTACCAACATTGTTAGTTGTTACCGACCTTGCGAGATAACAGTTTGTACAAATACATAATACAAGCGTGAACTATCTAATCTAAACGAGAAAATTAAATAGAAATCACATGTAGACTATAATTACCTCATTTTAATTATGTAATCAGTATCAGAATACTTTCAAGCATTTTGAACGGGTTCTTACCACGATATTTAATTAATTGAGTTGTCTCGATATTTCAACGTTGCAAACGTCATGATCACGAGAAGACTGGATACTGCGGGTCGATTTAAGAGCAAACAAATCTGTCTACCCTCGCACTCGTTCGCTTTTGGTGAGTGTGGTGTGTCGTGATGTGAGTTCGAGTTCCAGTGGTACTGACGTTTGCAACAACGCTGAAATATCGAGATAACTCAATTAATTAAATATCGTGGTAAGAACCCGTTGAAAATGCAAGAAAATATTATAGAAAACCGCGAGTGTCTGAATCAGTATCAGAATATTTACCGCATTTTGTTATCAATTAATAATAAAGCACTAAAATAGTACGAAGAATAATACGAGGTACTTTATTTAGGGATCTAGAATTCTAGACCTCAAAACAACCTAAAAACATTATGATAATTATATTTTTGTTTGTTTGTTAGTTAAAATTCACCGCACTTCGTGAATTGTACTTTAGCGACTTGTTTGTTTTAGACAATAATAGAAATTACTAGAATAGTTTTCAATTAACCTAAAACAGGTAACATTCTATTTTAGAAAAAAAACATTAAGGTCCAAAATCTATTTAAATTTCTAATAAGCTTATTCAGTCACTCGCGGTTTTCTATAATACTTTCATACATTTTCAACGGGTTCTTACCACGATACTTAATTAACTAAATATCGAGACAACTGAATTAATTAAATATCGTGGTAAGAACCCGTCGAAAATGCATGAAAGTATTAAATTTCTAATGTCGCGATGTTCGACCAATATGAAAGTTGAATGTTGGCGAGCCAATGTGGAAACGCGACATAAGTCTTTTCCCTACAAGGATTATCTTTGCTCGGATATAATATAATAAAAATTAACAGAATCTCATACGATCCTTATCTATTATGTCAAATAGAATTTTATTAATTTGCACAAGATAATTTTCCATGATTCTCTATTAAAATAAACCACGAACTGAGACGATTAAATTTTACATTGTAATTTATTGTGTAGCAAACGAAAAGGTTGTGTTAAAATCGATTATTCTTAAGCACTAATCGATTGTTCGAAATTCCGTGGTAAAGTGATAGGGTAAGTCATTATTTTTAAAATCTAAAAATAATTTTGGTTTTTAACCTATATTGATAAGAATTTAATTTTACATTTCATTGTTTTCTAGCTACCAAGTAGCAGTTTAATCTACATTTGTCTGATAAAAATGAAGTACCGCGGAATTAGGTTCGCCTAGGTAATAATAGTACTAAGAAACATAAAACGACGAAGTTTTGCAGTATTTTCAACATTTTATCAAACTTACTTTTATCCTTCCCCGTTAAACTTCATTTTTTTTTATAGATTATTATTACAATTATTTTAAATCCGAATCACTAATCAGTATAGATTAAGGGGGCATTTACATTTAACTCTAGTTCGAACGGACCAAATTTTATTCGCGCCTAGAAGTTTTATCTATTAATTTTTATCTATAGAGTTCAAAATGCAACGCTACTCGATAAACCCGAAAAACAAGTTTCATTCAAATCATCTTTATTTTCTCACCACAATACATAAAGGACTTAGGTTACAGTACATAATAAGGGGTGGGCCATATAAAGGTTGCATTTCCCAAAAGTTCGACTGTCATGTTGGCTGTGTGGCATCTTGCGCCCTCCTGTTGAAACCAAATGTCGTCCATGTCACACTCTTCAACTTTTGGAAACAAAAATTCGTTGAGCATGGCACGGTAACGCTCGCCATTGACCGTAACGGCGGCTTCTTGCTCATTGTCCAATGATGCCGCCGGACCAAAACCCACACCAAACCGTAACTCTTTGTGGGTGCATTGGCGTCTCAATGGTGACGTGTGGATTTTCCGACCCCCAGATGCGACAATTTTGCTTATTGAATGAGCCTCCGAGGTAAAAATGGACTTCATCTGAAAAGATGATTTTTCGGTAAAAATGCTCATCTTCGGCCAAACGATCTTCTGCTCATTGGGCGAACCGAAAACGTCCCATTTCGTAAATGTCAAACCTTTAACTAAATTATGAACACAAATTGAATGACATTTGAGCTGTCATTCTCTAAATAAACAGTAGTTCAAAATGCAAACATTAGATTGCCCACCCTATAGTACGTATGTAACACTTGAAATATAATTAAAATGAAGTTGTATTTTGAGCCTTCAATGTTCAGTGTTTAGGCATTCAATTGATTAACGTCACATTTCTTGGCGACGTAATAATAGTCCTATAAATATAAATATGAATACTATGTAGACACCTGTATGTGTAGTTATGTCAAGTTTATCGTATTGATACGTCATTGATATGATAACCGTTATCAGGTATCAGCTGCGTTTTGTGTAAAACATGGTTAGAATTGGACGGAAATCGAAGAAAACTGTGAGTTTATTCATTTTTAATTAAAGCAAACTTTACATGAAAATATGAAGATAATATGAATAGTTACAAATAAAATATGGTGTCTATATTTTATCTATTACTATATTTAGAAAATTCGATGATTATAATAATATTTGTTTCTAAGTGCCTTAATATCCATTCCTAAGGCATAACTCTGCTGGTCTCGACAATAATCCTCACCTAGTGACGTCAGATTGTCTATGACAAAATCATTAGCATGAGATGATCGAGATTCTGCATTGAGTACTGATTTGAAGAGCGTAGTGTTTATTTATTGTATTGTGCACAGTGTATTGTACAGTGCTTAAAATATAATATAATCAAGACATTGAACACCACATAAAATATATCAAACTGCTTGAAGAAAGTTCTTAAAAAAGTAGGTGGCAACCATCAGTGTCTAACATTGCAGAGGTCCATGAGCGATGGTAACCACTTATGATCATGTGGACAAACAGCCCACGTGTAACCGTCAGTCATGAGCCTCTGTAATGCCAGGGCATTACCTATCACTTATACAGGACTTTTCTTAAACCTCGTTTAAAGAGGGACATGTCATAGCGCTCCGGGAACACCCAGGATGGGAGTTCATTCCAAATTGTTCTGTATCCGGTTTCATCATCATCAGCAGTCCATAGGCGTCCACTGCTGGGCATAGGCCTCCCCCAAACGTCGTCACAACGACTGGTCAGGGTCACAAGAAGTCACTGGATGCAAACAGTGCAGGGGTTATTGTCGCTAAGTATACATTTTGTACAATGTGTTCTCGGTATTTAGAACAACTCCCATTCAGTTTTAACGGATGTGATAAGAATTACAGTTATACGTGTAAAGCGCGTGTTGTTCTATAGTTTATGTTATCCTTAACAGATTGTTGCATTTAGTTTTTGAAGTATTTAGTTTAGTGGCTAATCAAATCATATTTCTAACTTAGATCGACGTCGGTGTGATTATTGTGACTATGTGAGTTTAAAAAACTTGAGAGGTGTCAAGAGACACCCGGATGGAACGAAGATTAAAAGATATCTTATATTTTTTTTTTCCTATTTTTTTTTCGAACGTGTTTTAAAAGATTTTGATCACAGCGCCCATCTAGCGATAATCGTCTAAAACAAAAAAAGTGTCGTGACAACTTTTCGTAAGAATTTTTTTCGTCTAGCCCCTTTTCACAACGCGCGATAAGAAACTTCGTTCCAATAAAGTTGTAGGATGAAAGATTTCTTTCGACTTAATTCGAAGGTAGTATTTATTCTTATAAGCTTTGTAATAACTTGCACTGGATGTAACTATGTAAGTTGGGGTGAAATCGTGCAATCCAAATTCGAGCTGAAATTTTGAACTCGTATGTATGACATGACAAAACAATAATATGACTGCAGCTGATCTGATGATGTAGTCTGACGGTGGTCATAAGAACTCCTGTACTAAACGAGATAGACCCGTCGTGTTAGGCTCGTTTTACTTAGCTAGCTTTTCACTGCTATACGATATAAAGTGAGGATGTAAAGTTTTCTCAAAATGTATTATCTCCAAAACCTACATGAACTCCTGTATTAAGGCATAAAGTAGTAATTTTGAAGATGTCTGAGTGAAGTATTGTCGTCAGGATCTGTTGGATTCGTCTTCTATGGAGGCGAGTGGCGGCGGAGACAGCAAGGAAGAGAACAAGAGCAGCAGATCAGCATCCAGAGGACGAGACTCATCACCACCTTTAGGTAAATACTTTGTCTTGTTATTCATTTAGCTGCTGTTAATAATTGTAAGGAGCAAAGAGATCTGTCGTTACAAAATACTTTAAAAGTAGCTGATTCTCGCTACTTCGTCTGCATCAAAAGGGGTTCAGGCAGCACTGTTAGATTTTTATAAGATAAGGTTCTATAATCAATAGTTTTCTCAGAGCACGCGATATAAAGTGTGCGCGAAAGTTTTTGGGTATTTTTAACACCTTGGCTTACATTTTTAAAGTTTTAGTACGGATATCTATTTTTTTCAAAATAAAATCTAGTCTATGTCACTCGTGAATGTGTTACTTTCGAATGTTGATTTCTTTTTTTAAATCGACTAAAATTGTTGCTTAGATGTCAAAGAGTTGGAACGTATCTTTAGAAATATGGTCTTAAACTCTCAATCAGGTAAAAAGCACTATCCAATGATACTTTACATAAAATAATCCTTCTAAAAATTTCAGTTCATATGTAGAGGAATTATTTCTTCCAGAATGATCTGTTTTTTGTGCCAAAACAAAACATGCTTTCTCTTTGAAAAAAGTCCAGAAAACGCTTACAGTTTTCGACTAATATTACGATAAGGATTACCAGAAAAACGGCCTTGACGAAACTATAACCGTTCCTTGTCTACGGAACTTTAAAAAAGTTCTTTATTTAGTAGTGGAAACAATATCGGGATATACACACGTCTTATTTCGTTCAAGTTTTGATAAAATTCGCGCATAACAACGTCGCACTTTTGAGAATTTCTAGTTGTTCCGTCTGTTTATCTGAAAATGTTATATTTTGAAATGAAATGTAGACAAAGACGGCCGTTTTTTAATAATATGGAAGGAACAGAAATAGCTGGAGAAGCAATTCCTGGTAAATATTACATCGCCTATGAAATGTTTTTACTACAGTTTCAAACTAGATCACAATTTTACTCTTATTGCGTAATAAATTTCTTTAAACACTCGCGGTTATCTACATCACTTACACTATTACTAAACGGGTTCTTACTACGATTATTTTTATTTGAGAGGTCCCGATATTTCAGCACTGTTTCAAGCGCCATGATCACGGGAAGACTGAAGAACTGCGGGTAGGTCATTTAAGAGCAGACAAATCTGTCTACCCTCTTTCTCGTTCGTTTACCGGTACCACTGGAACTCGAACTCACATTTCGACATACCACACTGACAGTATCGGCTGCCGTCTCAAAACTAGATTTTTTGGCTTTATTTTCGTAACTTATCTTAATCTTATTGCGTAACTTTCTATTCAAGTTAAGTTGACACTATAAAGCCCATAGACAATTGCTGGGTAGGCTTTTCACAAATTTGGTCAGAACCACCGGCCGTTTTTATCCCGTGTCTTGGTCAATGATCAGATCATTGGACCACCTTGTAAGTCTACCCATTTTGCGTCAGTCAGTAGTCGTCACGAATAGAAAGAAATAAAACTTATTGAGCACACAGTATACAGGGTGTCTCAGAACTATGTGACCTGAACGGGAAGCACTTTTAATGTTAGAGATAGAATTTTTTACTGAAGGAAATATTTTATACTTGTGAATATGCAATTTGAACTAACAAAACCGATGGAAAAACGATGAAAGAAAACATCGTGAGGAAACCTGTATATTGGAAAAGGATTCTAAAAATCCGCATTGGGCAAACGTGGTGGACTATGCCTAACCTTTCTTCGGAGGAGACCTGAGCACAACAGTGGGCAGTAATGGGTTCTTACAGTAATCGGAGAAAATCACCGGATAAATGGAAGTTGAACGGCACTATTACACTCCAGATCCCAATATTATGTGGAGTGGCGCGGCGCGTTACGGCTTCTTTAAAGCCATGGCACAACGTCGTTAATTCCCTAACGTAATTTAGCCCTAAAATCTAGTAACGCTGTATTATGTTTTAGTTCACAACGGTGATGCAGAGGAGCGTGAAGACGCTCTGCCCACAGACATGTCCGACACCAGCGAGAGCGAACCGGACAAACCTAACAAGTACGTATTATAAGGAACCACGGTCCGCTGCAGGATTGTAGACAGAACAGCTAACAGACCATGGTCGTAAGCGATATCCGTTGATCATGCATTGCCAGGACCTTTAAGGACACTCTTTAGGCCTCGTTTGAAGAAGGACAAGTCATAGCGCTCTGGGAAACACCGAAGAGGGAAGCTCATTCTGAATGGCGCGTGACAGAAAATAATTCTTGAAGCGGACCGTTTTTTTTTGTTTTAGTTGGAGGAAATTGCCGGATCCCCACCCGAGGCGAGGCGGGTGGGATATGTGGGAGTTGAACCTCACTAAAACCTCCAACCGCTCACACTCAGCGTCCGAACCCCGGCTGAGGCCAGAACCCAGCACGGGGTTGTGCGGGATGGCGGGATGGCGGGACGCGTTACGCACTGCGGCACACTTTCCCGTCGCGACACCCCCTGAAGCGGACCGTGGATGGGCAGTGGTTCCCAATAGTAAGATGATCTCCACCTC
This sequence comes from Trilocha varians, assembly GCA_030269945.2. NCBI lineage: Eukaryota > Metazoa > Arthropoda > Insecta > Lepidoptera > Bombycidae > Trilocha > Trilocha varians. The sequence continues at coordinate 11,965,496 of AP028280.1, forward strand.
GACGGTGGGTGGTTCTTTGATTCCAACAATGAACTGTATGGAAAAGAAACACTGACTGTTCCTTGGTATTTCTTGTAAGCTATGGCTTCTATCTTCGAGCCTCGGTTGAAGAAAGTCCTTAAGGGTAAAAGTGGAAGTTAAAAGGTCCATCTTGTCAAGCACAAAAGCTCCTTTAGCTGTATTCTGACTCCACCATATGCTAGAGATACATATACCGGGAAATTAGCCAAATTCCACCTGAACTTACATAATTACATCCAGTGCAAGTTAAAACCTCTAAAAACATCAATATTCCAGCGATGCAGACATAGAACAATGCACAGACCCCCACGACGGTAAGTTGATCCTGAACGGCAAGTTCCCGTTCAACATCGACACGCTGTTCACAATGATCTTCACCAACTCCAAGTTTCAACTGGAGCTGCTCGCCGAGAGGGGCACCACGGATTATGTTGAGGTAGGTTATACATCTACCCTCAGTTGTGTAGCTTTGTGTAATTAAGTATGAGAGGGTAGATTTAGTGTTAAAGTGAGATTTTTACTTTTAGTCATTGATTGATTGTTTTTTTTGTAATATGGTAGATTTTTAATTTTTCTTAGGAAAAGTCGCAAATATTAATTTTAAGAAATTAGATAGAATGAAGTGTTTTCTTTCAGTTCACTTCAACAAAATCAGTGCAGTACTTTCCCTGGAGAGAAAATTTTAAAACTCGTTTTTATATCAATATCTGACATAACAATGCTTAAAAAGTAGAAATTAATTTAAAGATTAAAAATAACCAAAGTTCAAATCTAATAGTTAATTTTCAATAAACAAGTTAATTAGTCTCGGATAAAAGGTCCAAAATTCGGTTTTCAGTCGCCCTGGCAAGTTCAAAATGGTCGAAAGTACCGACAGACCAGCTACAAGCTCAGCCTGTCCACTGGACCTATAGGACCTAAGGAAGTTCAGGTCACTGAGACCCAGGTATGTACGATACTATCCCTTTAGGTTTAGGTAATGTGTTTTAATCCACTTGGGAAGAAAAGGCTTGGTTCTCTTCAAAAGTATAGTCTTCGATTTCCCCAACGCTGTCTTCATAGCATAAAAAAATCTGTTGATAAGTACAAAGCTATGTGCATCTACATCTTCATAGATCACAATCATTTGTGGGTGGGAACTAGAAGTAGTTACCATAGTAACTTACATCAACAAATCTATTATTGTTGTTAATGTAAAAAACGTAATAAATTATCCTACCGGCTCCTTACCACTGCGTTTCATTCTATTTGGCCTAACAAAATAACCAAATTTAAAAAGTCACTTGCTACATATTTGATTTCTATAACGTTAAACCAGTCTGTCTACATGGCAATAAAAAAAACTAAAGTGAAAACAGCACCTACCGTCTGAGTTTATGGATTCTGTTAAGGCTTCAGAAATGGACGTCGGTCGTTGTCATTTTTATAATCAAAATATTATACGCACCTACATTAAATTATCATCAATAAATTGGGATGCTAATGTTAGAAAATTGAATTTGTCCCTCAAAGATTCACTTGGGTGCATAATATTATAAATTGCACGAATAAATATTGTCAACGTCGAAAGCATTGCCCCATAATAGACCATCGTACGACATAACACTATGAAAATAACTAAAGTACACAAGGCGAGCTGTGGCCACATCAGTGTATGTTTTTATCTTTTTAACCTATAGAGTTAGACCGCCCTAAACTTAGTCCTGAGTCGTTTAAAATAGCTATTAAAGACCAGCCTTCTGTCTGTGTGTAGGTAATGAACAAGTGTTCGAAGCCGGGCGTCATGTACTCCATCGAGTGTCAGAGCGAGAACTCCGGCATCCCGTACGCGGACCACGTGACTGTGCTGGTGCACTACTGTCTCCGGAGAGTGCCGGACTGCAGCAGCGCCACGCACCTCGCGCTCTACGCCAAGCTGCGGTACCGACGCTCCATGTGGCCTGTCGTCAAAGGTAGGTGTGGGTACACTGAGCGAGCACTCGTCCTGTGCCTGTGTGACTGTGCCGGCGCACTACTGCGCACAATGTTCATTGAAAAGTAGTTGGATCTAAAAGGAGAGGAAGCCTTTTTTTTTAGATTGAAGGTAATCGCCCGGATTTCCTTACGCAATACGCAATTGAGGTAAGTGGGAGTCAAACCGCACTAAAACTTCTAGCCGCTCACACTTAGCGTCCGACCCTCGGCTAAGGCCAGAACTCAGCACGGAGTTATCGCGTTACCTTCCCACGGAATACCCCGCTGGATCAGAACCAGCGTGGGTCGGGGAACGCCCACTACCATGCCTCCCCCCTACCGCTCCGCCGCAAGGTGCGTGGTAAGGGAGACATGATCCTTCTTGGGCTCTCGCTACGTGCTGTCACTAACATTAGTATATTGAAGAAAGCCCTTAATAGTGGCCTCGCTCTCCCCTGACATTGCAGAGGTCCACGAGCGACGGTAACTCGGTGACCCGTCAGCTCGTCTGACTGCAAGACAATAAGAAATGAATAACAACAAATAATTAACTTCAGCATTTATGGAGAAGAGTACAATGGGGGGTCTGGACGAGTTCAGTCGTCTCCTGGAGGCGCGCCTCAACGCGGAGGCGGAGAGCGCCGTGCCCGCCGCCAGGAAGGCGCGCAGGCACCGCCGCGGCACCGGACATAGTGCAGGTGAGGAACCATCCGTATATTACGTCATACGAATTTAACGATTTTTTTACATCTCCCCCCCAAAGTCAAAGTTTTTTTTTTTTTAAAGAAAACAGCTGGTCCCAAATCGTTTAGATCGTTTTAATATAAAAAAATATACCTCAAAAAAATAAATAAAATATATTTAAAAAAAAATATACAGGGTGGATCTGTTCATTCGCGGTGTATATTTATGTAAGAGTTTTCTACAAAGAACACACTAAATTTACACATTGATTATAAAAGCAATAATAAAAAAGATACTTTACTTACAAAAAGTACTACATGCAATTATAAAAATAAACCACCCACCCACAGTTTGAAGTTTAATATTAAGTTCTGTAAACTGTGGGTGTCGATGGTATTAGGTCAAAGGGAGATCTCTGACCTGGCGAGAGGTAGTGTATGGTCACTGTAGTAGATTTCAGATGTTGTATACAGGATGGTTCTGTAATTTTGTATCAGTCGAAGTGGGGTGAATGAGTTGAAATACAACTTAGCACCATTTTTATATTAGGAATTGCATCATAGTATGGAAGTCCGTAACGATACGATAGTCATACATTTACAATGTCAGAAAAATAAGTTTAACCGATCCAATAAATAAAAATGGTGCTAAGTTTTATTCAGACAGATCCACCCTGTATATGCGCCGAACGTTGCAAATGTTGCCACAAAACTAGCTTTTTTAGCGCGCCATCACGAATCTTCACACGCTATAACTAGTCCCCCCCCCCCTCCCCCCAGTCCCCGCGGTCCCCGTGCTGTCGGTCCCGGCGCGCGCGGCGTCCCCCGCCCGCGCCGCGCCCGCCCCGCGCTGGCCGCTGCTGGCGCTGCTGGTGCTGCTGCTGCTCAACGCGCTGCTGTACTGGCGCCTCTACCACGCCGACACTGCGCTCGGCACCGCCGACCAGCACGACAGGTAATACTGGTGATATTGTAGGGAAGTACGTATTAAAACAATCATTTGATATGGAGATTGATAGGACCTAGGTTATATAGCTTAGATGTCTCACGTTGTATATCGTTGTTGCAGCCGCCAGGAGGGCGCGGCGGAGAGGCAGGCGGCCGCACAGAGACACCAGCTGCGGGCCTGGGCGCACGCCTTACATCGGGCAGCTGATAGACTGCTGCAGGTGGGTACACTATGTCGTGATGGAAATACAACCTAGAACCACTTTTATTTTTTAACCGGTTAAACTTTTTTTTCTGATATTGTATGGAAAACGTACGACTGTTATTGAGGGTCGATCAATATGGAAGCCTGCGAGCCAATATGGAAACGTTTTATATAGGATGTTCAATTAACACTTAAAGAGACACCAACTAAAGGCCTGGACACACACGTTGTCTATGGTTGAAGTTTGAAATACTAAACCTACCCCTTCAAAATAAGTGTTTTGCTAATTTTTCTTTTTCATAATGAATATAACTTCATTTAAGTATTAATAATAAATACAGCAACGAAATATTGGAACGAAGTTCCTTATCGCGCGTTATCGAAAGGGGGCTAAACGGAAATTGTTATGAAAAAGTTGTCACGACTCTTTTTTGTTTTACATGATTATTGCCAGATGGCGCTGTGATTAAAATCTTTTAAAACAATTCCTTATTTTGTTTTATATGATTATAACTTAAAAAAATAACATTTTATTACAATTCCCTTACTAATTAATCGAAAGGTACTTCGTTCCATCCGGGTGTCCCTTGACACCTCTCAAGTTTTTTAAACAATCGTATTGTTCTATTTCAGACGGAGCAAGCGTTAATGAAAGTTCTAGAAACTATAAAACCGACGTTAGAAAAAGTACAAGAAACACAAGAACGAACGGAACTATAGAACATTATAGAATTCTCTGCTATTCAAGGTAACAAATAATATAATAAATAAAATAGGTATCAACAATTTAAAACTTATTTATACGGGTGGTTGGTAAAAAACTATTTTTTATTTCAAACTTATAACTTAACCCATGCGTCTGGTAAAGCGCACTGTCTTTAATACTTATATTTTATGTATTCTATATTGAAACTAGGTGACCCGCGCAACTTCGTCTGCGTTACAAAGGGGTTCAAAAATTGTAGCCTATGTGTTATTCTGATTTATAAGCTATATTGTGGTAAAGTTTCATTCAAATCCATTCAGTAGTTTTTACGTGAAAGAGTAACAAACATACATACATCCATACTTACAAACTTTCGCCTTTATAATAGTATTATGATGAAATTTAGAATGAGACTTCGAACAAGCTTGCGTTGAACGTTTAACGCCACCATGAGGGGCGTATGGAAGCAATGTTGCGCTAAAAGTTTAACGCAACCACCGAAAGACAAAACCACAGTGAAATTTCAATTCATTTTTCCTTCAATAATTATATTTTTTTACCAACCACCCTGTATATTGATAATTTATTAGTAAACCATAAAAATATATCCGTTGCTTAGCCAAACTATGTCATAACAATAATATATTAAAGTTGAAAATTCAAACGCACATCCTTAGATGAATATAGTTAAGTACTTTATCAAATTGTGTGATTAAAATATGAAATAATGGAACTAAAACATCAAGAAACAACATGATAGAACATAACAGTGTTTTCAGAACAACATTTCAGGTTTAAGTAAAGTCATGTATAGAGTCTTGTTATTGAAGGTGACCACTTACCATCTAAATGTGAAAAAGATTTATGTGCAATTTTTCACAACACCACTGGCTAAAAACGGTGAAGGAAAACATCGTGAGGAAACCTGCATGTCGGAAAAGGATTCTAAAAATACTTTGAAGATATGTGAAGTCCTCAATCCGCACTGAGCAAGCGTGGTGGACTATGCCTAATCCCTCTTCTGAGGAGACCTGAGCCCAGCAGTGGGCAGTAATGGGTTGGTACAGTATAGTACAGTACACACAGGTACAGCTTACCATCAGGTGTCCATAAATTGCCAATTTGAAAGATTTTTTTGTGTTCAATGTTTTATAAAAACTGAAATTATCCTCTAATATAATCCTGTCGTGTCAGTCTGTTTGTTCTTGGTGATTCTTGATGTTTTAGTTCCAGATAAATAATTTAAATGTGTTTAAATTGAACGTATGAAAGTGTTAAAAATAGATTCTGAATGGTTACATTTTAAAACTGCAATATAATCATTAATACATAAGGTTGAATGATTAAATCACAGTGATCTTGTCTCAGTCCTGACAAAAGTGACATGTGTCAAATATGACAGCTGTCAAAAAGGATACAATTGATGACTAGATCATAAAGCAAAGGTTTTGGGATAGTTGCATTATAAATTCAAAATGCACAATTTTGTAATGCAGCTGTTAAAATTTAAAAAAGGTTAGGAGCGATTGTTAAATTGTTCAGTTTCTAGAGAATATTATAAGATGGCATTTATTTTACTTATATTTTCACTTTTCAACATAGAATAATAAATATACCCATAATACCTTGAATGTTTGATAAAGCATAATTTTAGTATGTTCGTGATTTGCATCATTACAATTGATGTTTAATTTATAAATTTATTATAACTTTAAATTAATATAATTGATATCGAGGGTTAAGCTTTATTTAAAAAAAATCTGTGTCTAAGATGACTTTTAGTTATCAAATCATGAAATGAGTCCTGTATTATAGATGGGTAACGGTCCCACACTTACCATCAGGTGGGCTGTAGGCTCGTTTATCTATCTTATCGACGGGTCCTAGGTGAAATGAAATATTTATTTAACTAAATTTGAAATAAATAAAAACATACTAGTATAGTTAAAAAAACGCAATTTTACAGGAGAGCCATTTAAATGATCTACACGCAGTAACTTTACTAGGACTTTAGGTTCTATCTCTGAAAATAAATTAAATTTTCATGATATAAAGATGATGAAAATTTAAGAATATGCAATAAAACGGTTTTCGGTCCGTTATAGTTCTCAATTTAAAAGTTTTTTTTTTGTTTATTAATCTTTTTCGCATAATAAATAATCGAACCCTCGATGTTACCTCTTAGAGCCCTATTTAGAGAAATCCTCGTAGGTAAATTCCCACTGTGATAAAAAAAATGTATACATAAATAATTCCTTGGACGTTCGGCGCATAGCGTTGTACTTGTGACGCATACACTGTATTGTCTTACTTTGACAGAAGACATTTGCAAACGTCAGAAAATTTAAAGTCTAGTTAAAATCCACGAAAATAAGGGCAGTTTTGTAAAATGTTTGGAATAAAACAAAGTTGAGCAAGAAATACAGATTATTGTTAATACATATTTGAACTTCAAATAATTTAACTGTTTAAAACCGCTTTTCCATAGGAATAGGAAACCTTCAGGATGATTAAAACAATCATATAATATTATATCATTTGGAGGGTATTTTTATATTAAACTCATTCAGACACTCGCGGTTTTCTATAATACTTTCATGAATTTTCAACGGTACCCAAAAGCGAACGAGTGCGAGGGTAAACAGATTTGTTTGCTTTTAAATCGACCCGCAGTATCCAGTCTTCTCGTGATCATGACGTACCAAATCTAGTTTTGAGACGGCAGCCGATACTGTCAGTGTGGTATGTCGAAATGTGAGTTCGAGTTCTAGTGGTACCGGTAAACGAACGAGAAAGAGGGTAGACAGATTTGTCTGCTCTTAAATGACCTACCCGCAGTTCTTCAGTCTTCCCGTGATCATGGCGCTTGAAACAGTGCTGAAATATCGGGACCTCTCAAATAAAAATAATCGTGGTAAGAACCCATGAAAGTATTATTTTTATAATACTTGTTCCTCCTATAGTAGATTTAAATCACTTTCTAATGACGCAATTCTTGGACCAAACCTCATACATTTTCGACTGTCGTCCTTTAAAATTAAATCACTGTGAAAATAAGACGATACAGTTGCGTTTTTATCGATTTTCGCTTATCGATATATCTATGTTAGGTATCAGCTGCTACATCCTGGCACTATATCTTTAGACTTTAAGATTTTAGATATAAGATCCAGCACTACCAACATTAAACATTTCCTTTCAAAATGTTGCCAACTTAAGAATATTTATGAAATAAGTTATTGTAAATTTAGAATATTTGCACGGTTTTAAATAGTTACATTGAATTATTTTTAATAATTATAATACTACACATTGCGTTTTTTTAAATAAGGTAGGATTTTGAATAAAAAAATTAAACACAGTACCCTCATCCAATTTTTTTGTTTTTAATTTTGGTACATTATTCCTGAATTATTTTAATAGTTTAAATTCAATACGTTTTAAAAACGTGTATATTAATTAAGCTTTATATCTAAGGAGCACATTATTTTGTAATTGGTTGCATTTTAGAAACAAATATAAAAGTTTTAAAAATATCAAACAACTGCGTTTCATCTCTTTGTAACAAATAATAATGAATTTAGAATGTCTAACATTTTTTTCCAGATTTAATATTCCTAAGTTTTTTTGACAAAAATTGTAGTCAACAGAGGTACTTAGTGCTGCCTAGGTTTTATGAAGAATGGTACTTATCCAATAATAATAGTTTTTTTTTTATTGTAGTATAATAATTTAAGTTATACTTATTTAATTATGTTGTAGTTAATGATCTCTGTATAAAGTATAATTTTAGATTTTTTATTTTATTTTCGGTGCTTTAGGTTTTATTTTTAAAATTATTCGTCAATTAAGGTTTTTACTGGTTTTAATTTAATGTGGAAGATAAATAATGTAATTTATGATAATCGTAGCGTTTGAAATAGAGGTTGGTCTTTATTATAATTGTCTATGGTTCCTATAGTATTGAAATGTGTTTGTATATTTAATATTTTTAATTTCGTAAATTGCAAATTGTCATGAATTTAATAATGAAATTGTAAAAATATATGAAATATTTACATAATGCACTATTTCATTCCAAAGTATATGTTGTATGTTAGTACATAAGGAAACGTTCAATATTTAATGTACTTTGACATGATCCCAGCAGAACATCAATATAGTTAAAGTAATTGATGAAAATGTGTTTTATTATTTTTTTCCCCCCTTTTTAACACCCCAAAAATCTTATTTTTTCCCTTAAAATATAGAAAACTCCTGCACACCGTCATACATTTCTAGGTTACCTCTCGTCACAGCGAATCAGGATACACGTTCAGCGACATCTATTGACGACAATTAAACTCGTTTCCTTAACAAAATCAAAATCTCTGAAATTGGTGGACCCATATTGACAGGACTTGTATTTATTTATTGGTAGCTATTATGAGAAGACAGACAAGACTAAAAAATAATGTTTTCAAAAGTAGTCTAGTACCACGCGCAGATAGCTCGCCTGCCTTAAAGGTTTAGCTGTCTGAACCGCCCCTTTGTGAAACAGACAAAGTTGCGCGAAACAGCTAGTAAAATATAATTTGAATTTAAGCGCTAAGTTATAAACAAAAGAGAGTTACAAAAGCACTCGTCCTCTGTTTCGCGCTGCTGTCTCAAAAGTTCAGATCGCCTCATAGACATTCGATAGAAAAAAGGAAGTAAATAAAATACATTTTTGGTATTGAAAATCATTTATTTTAAGCTTTTCTCGTAGAATAGGAAAAGGAAGGACTGGGTAAAGGATAACTTACCGTTTTTATTTCTTGCCAAACACAATACTTAGTACTTACCAACAAAGTATTGCTTGATTTTTATGCAACAGCTTCCATTAAAAACTTGAAACCATTCAGATAGTTGTTGAAGGAGTAATTAAAATTCCTAATTTTGTAATGACTGCATTTATCAATTTAGTGACTTTCCAATTTCAATCCAACCGAGACTTTATTTTTGTGCAGCAATAACAATCTACTTTTATTTAGAATTATTTAAAGAGAGAAACTAATAAAATTTTAAGTATAGAAAAGCATGATAACCACTTCAACTCAAGCATTGATGATCGAAGTAACTTTTTACCAAATCTCATAATGTATATTTCATTAAAATCAGAGACGCGATTTTTGTGTATTCTTGGAAAAAGTCGCTACTATTTTAGAAAAAAATATTACTTGTTGAACTTTTATTTACGGCAGAAACCTGAATGTGGTTGTGATCATGACTTAGTTATGTCAATCAAGCTTTAGAGATTCGTCCATCTAATCCACCTTTGTAAAAAATATTTAAACTAAAACAAAAAACTGTGAAGTCCTAAGTCCAAGAGATTAAACCTAAAGCAACCTCAAAGCTGAAAAGAAAGAAAATAAAAAACCAATATTAGTGACCCCGACACTGTGTCAAGATTTAATTAAAATCCATCATACACAGCAGTCGCGAGCGTCTTACAAGCTAGTTATTTATTTGTTGTCGTCGTCCTTGAAGACCATCGTACTGTGACATTTGCCGCAGTAGTGTCGGTCCTCCATGACGGCCATGAATACTCCGGCTCCACATTGCTCGCCGGTACACTCGCGCCTCAGACGGTGGATCTTACCGTTCTCGTCGACCTGGTGGAAAATGTTTGCTATAACACTAGAATGTAGGCTAAAAGTGATTTTAGATGAAGTATGCGGTTTCAAAATGCAAGGGAAAAGTAATGAAAATTTTAATTTTTGACGCTATTCTATCAAAGTAGAGTTGTGGGTGGAATTTTGAAATGCCACCTCGATGTGAAGTACTGAAAATAGTGATTTTGCTAGAATTGTTTCCCGAATGGAATTCAAGACTTTTGGCAAAATTCACTAAAATTACTATTTTATTTTCTGGAGGGCATAAGCTAGGAGGCTCTTTGAAGTGAAAGATACTTTTATGAACCTTTAGAATCTACTTTCTGGGAGTTAAAGTTAAAACTTTATTTTATTTAAATTTCATTATTCCTACTTTAATATATCAAAATTTCTCAATATTCTTAATTGTTTCTATTATCAAATAATAGAAACAAAAAAATCTTTAAATTCTTTTATCTTCAATGAATTCAAATTATTCTTCATACTCAATTAAATTCTTATGCAAATTCTCAATACGAATTTCTAATTAACATCAATTAGGAATCGTGACTATATTTTCGTCACGCAACAACTTGTTCAGACTTGTCCTGTTCACACACGTGAATCATGCATGCTAGTGTTTATAATATTGTGATATGTTGTGAAATATATTGTCTAAATCGATAATAGCAAAAATAATTAGGCAATTAAGAAATGGGGAAGAACAATTAAAATTAATAAATAGATAAGTTTTGGAGTGATAAAGATGCAAATATGTTGTACTTTTATGTAATATTTTGAAGTTCTTTCCAAAGAGAACTCCTCTAGTCACTATAGAACTGATATTTTTTCAAAACCAAACCTTATGCCTCACATCAACTATTAAAAAATTCCAGTATCGTTAAATTTTGTTAAAAATTTTGGGGTGGTCCAGACTTATGGGAAATTTAGATACAAACAGTCTTGGTGAAATCTAGTCCAGCAGTTGACATCTAAAACCATCCATTTAATAATGCATGATAGCAATGTAGAAAACTGCGAATACGATCATGATTTTTAACGATTATCCTATGTTCAGTAGCGATGGATGGATCATGATTTTCCCAACTGACCTTGTAGAATCTAAGCACAGCTAGTTTGACCTTCTTCTTCTTGTGCTTGATCTTCTTGGGTGTGGAGTAATTCTTCTTCTTACGCTTCTTGGCGCCACCACGTAACCTCAACACCAGGTGGAGGGTTGACTCCTTCTGGATGTTGTAGTCGGAGAGTGTGCGACCATCTTCCAGCTGTTTGCCAGCGAAGATCAACCTGGAATAGAAGAAATAGGTTCATGTTGATGTGTTATCAAAATTTCAGGGTTTTGCGATTGATGGTAGTAATTTATGGTAATGATAGAAATGATTATAAAAAACTGTAGAGGTATCAGGAGCGAATGAGTTTTTGCTTTAATAACTTAGTAGTTTACTTAATTTTGTATAGTTTATTGTGTCTCGCGACTTGTTCATAATTCTAATCAAATGTTTTAACATGGCTCGGTCTCCCGCAATACAGGTCTGACCTAGTGCAGGGATCATTGTATTTGTTGTAATGTGTAAAAGTGTATTTTTGGACAATAAACTATTTAATTTCATTTCATAAATTCAGAAAGGAAACATTGTTTTTAAAATAGTGTATGGAATGTATATTGTATAGTACGATCAAGTGGCCCATTACGTCTACTGCACTCATGTCGATTAGTGAGGAAAACTTATTGCGCCGACCTCGTTTGAATGGGATACGGTTGTACTAAAGAAATGTAGAAAGTTCTATTGCAATCTCATAAGAAATAACAGGTATTAAAGGGTTTTAATTTCACAATAAAATAACAGACAAACATATTTCTTACCTCTGTTGGTTGGGAGGGATACCCTCTTTATCTTGAATTTTAGCTTTCACATTTTCGATGGTGTCTGAAGGCTCGACCTCAAGAGTGATGGTCTTGCCCGTGAGGGTCTTGACGAAAATCTGCATCTTCGGACTCCTATGTAAGAATAACTCATAATTAACAAAATGACTAAGTTGCCTACAATAGCTGAAGACTCCAATTAGCTCCATTTTCGTATCAAAATAAAGGTATTTTTTACCAAGTTAAAAGTAAACTATATTTAAAAGAATTTAAAATAATATAATAAATAGATAGAGGTGTTATTTCATTTAAATATAATTTGCGACATAAGCTTTTTCTTCAGTCAGAACAAATTAAAGATTTTTTTAAGTTTGTCCTAATGAAATTGAACTTAGAACTAAAAATAAATATTTATTCTACAATAAAACTGTTTTTGTTTCACAGCATTATAAGATTACAGCAGGATACAAGAAACATGAATACATTATTTATGTTACATAGAAAAATTAAACAACAGTTCGCTTCACAGTAAACATTTATTGTCATAAAATGATACTTAATCACAAAAAATACATGTAAATTATACAAGTTAGCTTGGAATTTCAGTTTTAATATAAATTAAAGTTTTACACAAGTAATACAGCATTAATGCAGCCATCATTCTCAGGGTTGTTCGTAACCTGTGCATATTTACCCCAAACCACTTTACCAGCCTGCGTTACCAAACCAAGCTCAGAGATGTTGACTTCTAACACTGTACCCTTAGTGATTACCCCTAAACTAGTGTACATCTGGGAACTAGGGTTCTTTTTAACCCCAATTATGGGCAAACAGAATGTGGCTTTTAATTCTGGATGGGTGACGTGAGCTTTCTTAAACCTCAGTGCCATCGGTCTGATGAATCTTTCAAATTTGGGTGGTTTACGGGTAAAGTTTTCACCTACATAAGTTACTTTTGTTACCATCCGTTTCCAAGCTTTCCTCTTTGTTTTACCAGACTTTAGGACTTTGAATACTTCTGCGTCTGCTTGTGCTCTGACTTTAGGGATGGGAACATCCCATTTCCCGGCCTTCTCTTTACGTTTCTGTTTGATCATGTTGGATAGTACCTTGGCCCTTGATTGGACATCTCTGTCGAGCAGGTACACCGGCAGAGCCCCCTCGGGAACCTTCTCGGTGTTCTGTTTAACATTTTTCTCCTCGTGTGCTTTAATTTTCTTTTTCATCTGAATCTTTTCATTGCGGCGTTCCTTATTAAAGATCTTAGCTTTGATACCGCGTAGTTTGCGGGCCTTCTCGGCGCGCTTGTGGGGCTCACGGGCCTCCCGTTTCCGCTTCCTCTCCTCATAATCTAGCCGTCTACCGTAAAGCTTTTGATGACGCTCAATGTATTCGTTCTGCGGCATGTTGGTTGCTTATTCGGCAACTACAACAAAATTATTTATATCAAAATTGTTTTGACGTGGTTTGACACATTCACATAACCTCACTAACACCTTCCCGCAAACCGCTCACGACTATAAACTTGTTGGATTATCGTTTATGTATGCAGCATAAGTTCTGGAATTCTTTTCATGTATGTATCTGTACGTCCCCAACTTCATTTAAGTACATTTAAACAATTAAAGTTAAACCACCATGGCGTTTCACACGACCAAAGTTCCACACACGTGCTAAGTTTTGAAACGAACAATCACGTAAAATTTTCAAAACTTTTAATTGATTTAATACGAGATACCCAATTATGTCGCAAATTATACTTAATAAACAGAAAAACACGCGAGATATAACAAAATGTTGTAAAAATTTACTCCACTCACCTTACGCCGACACCATGCCACAAGGAAAAGGAAACTGTTTTTTGACGTTTCGTTCGACGTGACGTTAGCAACTCGACAGATGCGTCGATTTTAATTCGTGCCTGTGCACTGGTTTATCTGTTTGTTATACAGAATGTTTCACTTTTACATCTTAATTGATTATATTTAATTTTTAAAGGGATTTTCTGTCTTGTCTTCTTCTTTGTCATTATATTCTTGTCAGAGTTGTGGACATTATCTGGCTTGCAGTTATTTTCTGTTTCACGCTTTCCCACCAAGAGGCAATCGGAGAAAGATGCAGCTCTGGAATTTTCAGTTTCAGTTTCAGTTTTTCTCATACTTCATAGGTGATCTTCTTCGACCACAAATCGCCTGAATTGGATGCGATGTCGACAAAATATGCGACTTTGCTAAATACCGGATGGGTGATGCTAATTTCTTTAAAAGTTTCTGGAATTGATAAAAATGGAATACTTGTTAAATGTGATAATCCAATATGAAAAATAAACTTTTTCTTTACTACTATTAAACTTCTTGTGAACTTCGTTCTTTTTACTGGTAAAAAAATACATGGCATAATTTTTAATAGAATGAAGTTTTAAGCAACGTAGAATTGATTATTTTTTTGAAACGATCTATTGCATTATTATTTTATGCAATTGCAGTTTCCCTTACTTTTTGTAGTTTGTTTGAAAAAATCGTTTTTAATTTTTGAACACACCCTGTATAAACCAAATTTTTTTGTTGCGCACATTACGTTTTATATCTGAGTCACTTTTAGTTAACCAAAATGTAAGTTGTCTATGGAAAATGGCAGTTTTGACATCTTTTTTTCGACTGTGATTGGCTAAAATTAGTTGTCGTGACATTTTCCTAGCTTGCTATTGGGTAGATTGTGAACTTCACTTTGGTCTTTTGAAAACGTGGGCTCGTATTGTCTATGGTGCTCCATTGAAAACTTTCAAGTCAACGCAAAACTTCAAAAGAAATCAAACAAGTTGTAACTGGTAAAATTTGCCAAATCGAATCACAATAGTGATCGAACTCAAAAGGTTTCTTCAGTATTATGAACACAACATTCTGTTCAGGTATGTGATCGAAGCCCTGCTAACGGGATATCGTAGTGTTGGTTTAGATAAATTGCAATTGTGGTATGTGATAATAGTCCCGATAACAATAAATGGTCAAGGATAACGAGTTAGCGTTTACTCGTTTACAACTGTCGTAAAAAAAGATGTATCCCGCGTTCAAAGATGGAGGCGTAAGTTACCGCGAAGTATATTAACGCGAGGATCCTGGCGTCGACATCCAGTCTGTTTAAAACCTTGGTGTGAATGTGTCGTGTTTGGGGCGGCGGTAAATATGATCGGAATCCGATACGCAGGTATGCAGAATAGATAAGGTTATAAGAAACATTTGTTTTTGTCAATATTTTGCTGCATAGTCAGTTTTTACTTTTAAATCAAAAATAAATCAATAATGATAATGCAATTGTACCTATTTAAGTAACAGAATTGAGATATAACAGCTGGGAAACTATTTTTTTTTGTATTGAATGTAAAGTGATACTCGTAATGGTTTATTATTTGCTTCACCATTTTTTTGTTTTGTATAAAAATTACAATACTCAATAATATACTACTGGTATATTAATGTCAAAATTTAAATATATTACTGTAAAGTATCAACTAACAAGTTAATATTTTCAAGTTTTATAAACCGAGGAATAAAAATCTTTCTAAATCTATCTAAAAAACTATAACTGTTAAAGTTTTCTTTTGCTATATCTATATAACGATATCAATGTATGTTCAGGAGTATTTTTAAATAATGAAATAGTAATATTCGTAGAAAAAATATTTATTTACTGAAATTTTTAAATAGATGAATGAATGTTGATGAAGAATTCTATTTGTATTAATTAATTATTATAAATTTGCATTTATGATCAATGTAATGCGTTATTATAAGGTTATTCTGATATGTTTGGTCTTTTTAAAGTTAATGAATTTTTAAAAAACTTCAAACAAAAGTAAAATAACTTTGTTTGAAGTGCAAAGCCTAAATTATGAAATGTCCTAAAATACAAAACTTAATATACTTTGCGATGAAAAAGTTTTTTATATTTAGAGAACATGAGAAAAAAAAAAGAATCTTCCAATTGTGTCATAAATATAGTTATCATTTTCTATAATTCATGTACCAACATGTCAGCAATAGAATCAGAAATAGATATTATGAATCATCCTAACAAGTTGCATCTTGTTTCTTATATGACTGTTTCACACAATTTTGTACTGTTTTGTTATTACAGTTATAATATGAATCATTCTTTGAATATAATAAAATTTAATTATAAATTAGTATTATTAATATTTATTTTATACTATTAATATATTTATTTTAAATTTTCCTGTTATGATGTTATTGTACTAGTGCTGAAACATAAAAATAATATGTGAATTTTTAATTAAATAAAATATTGTTATCTATTAAAATCAATAAAAAATCACTTAAAATAATTAATTATACAAACAACAATTTTGTGCTATTTTTTTTTTATAAGTCAATCAAAACAAATTGAATTTCGTTCAAAGATGTTTAATTTTATATTTAATATATAATGATATATATTTTTCAGAAACTTCAGTAAGCCGAAGATGTTCGACTGAGACAATATACAGTATACAAGGAAAAGAAACAGGTAAATATACATTTATAACTAAAATCTTGTATCACGCATAAAGGGTGTTCGAAGAACTATCGAAAATGAAGATAAATGACAGTGTTATTAACATATTGTAAGTGAATTGTAAATAGTTTGTTAACAAAAAAAAAACAGTTTGATTCATAATTTTTATTTCATCATCATAAGTGACAAAATTATATATTTTTCTTTTAATCTTTAACAGTATAATTTAACACTTATATTATACTGTTCTTAATCAATTTTAAAAAAAGTCTCATAATCATGATGTTTTCAACAACGTTGAAATAACAATACTTAAAAACAACAATATTTAATTAATTGAGATAATTAATTATGCATGAGAGTAATGAATAAGTAAAAAAAAAACTGCTTTCATCCATCTTCAAGAGTATATTTTGAACACCCTGTATTAGAAATTTTTGCGCTAAAGACCAAAAGGTTACAGTAGCTCAAATAAAGCTTATTAATACTATTTCCTTAATATTATTTGGTATCAAGAACCTATCAATTATAATCCCCTTATGATATTGATAACTATAAAAATATTTTTTGTCTTAAATATCGGATTTTGAATTTTAAAGGTTCCTAAAACTTTTTATCATAAGAAAATTAAATTAAAAAATAATTACCATAATTATTTATTTATTGCAAAATGTAAAAATACCTAATCAGCCTTTTGGATTTTCTTGTGCAAAATAAAATCACTGGTTATTTTCTGTCTTTTTTTTCTGTTTATACTTATTTTTCTCAAATTTAAGTCATTTCTAACGCATTATCTTACAGCTTGTTATTTTCCACTTTATTTTACATTTCTTATTATTTATTATTAAATTTAATAATAATATTTATGACTTACGCCACTTTTGTATAAAAATAAAGCATCAGAGTTTCCTGAATAATTATTATTTATTAGAATTATTATTTTAATTGTTTGTTCATCTATGTTTCTAAATAATACATACTCTATTCAGGATACTACTGATGCAATTTCTATTGTTTATTTATTAAATCTGCATGGTCAGAAAAGCTTGCTAAAAAAAATCGTTTTATGTATAAGATTTTTTTTTCTGTATAAAAATGTAATTTATGTATAAAATATGTCATTATTGTAATTTGCATGTTTTATGACTTCTACTTAAATGCTTTTATGTTAGGAAAACTTTTCTTTTCTTGCTTATTATTATTTTAATTGCACGTGAGGGTGGTTGAGTCTACAGTTTACCTTTTTTGTAAAACAGACAAATGAGCATACGACCCACCTGACGGTATGCGGTTATCGTCGTTCAAGAATTTTCAATGTCGTGGCATTAAAATTAATTTCTTGTTGCTTTAAGCTTCTGGATACGATTCTAACTTGAAGTTCCTTTTTATTCGTCTTGTAGACAATAGTATCTTTAAAATAATACATGATAATGGAGTTATCTGGTAGGTTTAACTATGAAGAAAAACGCGGTAACCCGAATATTTATATAAAAAAGAAGTTATACTTGGTTACTCTCTACAGTCCATCCACAATTTTTCACAACACCACTGGCTAAAAACGGTGAAGGAAAACATCGTGAGGAAACCTGCATATCGGAAAAGGGTTCTAAAAATCCTTTGAAGATATGTGAAGTCCCCAATCCGCATAAGGCAAGCGTCGTGGACTATGCCTAACCCCTCTTCGGAGGAGACCTGAGCTCAGCAGTGGGCAGTAATGGGTTGTTACAGTACAGTACTTTCCACAGTGGTCTGAGTCAACTATGACGTAGGTACATATATCTAATTCACGACACGTGTGTTACATGCATTTGTGTATGTCGTGACTCACATATGCTGCTATGCATACATTAGACCTGTCCTGACATGTTTGTGCATACTGCAAACTTGATGGCTTCAATATTTTTGACTTTGAGATAGTAAATACGTCATAATACAAGATAGTACATATTTACTGTAAGTGTAGTACAAGTCCTGAAGTCTATAATACATACTTATGTTTTAAAAATATTGCATTGTCACGCGATATACATCTGAGTTCAAAATGTCCGCTGAATCGGAAACCGGGAAGTTTGTCAAATTTAGCATGTATGATTCCACCCGAATTTACATAGTTACAGCCAGTACAAGTTAATATAAAGCTTATAAAAAATATTTATTGACACATGACAAGTAAATAATAAAAAAACGTATAAACAAATAAAATGATTTAGCTGTCTCAACTCTCTTTCTCTCTCTCTCTCTCTCTCTCTCTCTCTCTCTCTCTCTGACCTTACTTCTTTATACTTCATTCACAATAGAAGTATGTGTTATAGTAGACTTTTCCCGAAAGCATTTTCTTCCAGTAAATTTTTGATGATATTCTATTCAAATCGCTATTAAATCCTCAAATGTTTGTAGTTGCATTGCAAAAATAATAATCTTTATTTTTTTTTATTAGTGGCAGCAATTAAAAACAAAATTCAAATATTTATAACACAAAAAATTAAATATTATGTAATAGAAATATAGTTTAAATCCCTTTAGTATTAACAATTTATTACCCTCAAATATTTTTACAACTAACGGAACAAAGATTAATTTTGCTCCAGGGATTTCCCCGGTTACAACCCCGCGGATTCCCAGTCCTATTGTTATTCTATTTTATCCTTTTGAATAGTAGTTTCTTGTTTCAACCAGTATTCCAAAAATGTGACTCATTTGATAACTTTTGTAGTTTACATGATAACTTATCAAATGTTACGTCAATTTAACGAGTGGCGTTGTAGCGTAAAAATATGGAGATTAACGATTGTTTTTTTTTGTTTTTTATATAGTTTTACTTATCCCCTGACTACTCTGTACTCAGAGGCTTTTGTAGCCATAATTTTAGATTCTTGTTCTATTGATATTATTTTTAATTTAATCTAGGCCTTTGATTAACGATTGTTATCGTTTTTTTTATTGCAAGGCTTACGGCCTGATGGTAAGCGGTTTAACTGTAATGCCCGGGCATTGAGGAGCCGTTATCCATCACCTACTTTACTTATATAGCTTATGCTTGGATTGGTTGATAGTAAGTGGTTACCTTAGTTTATGATTCTCTAGAATTTCAGTAGATAGGACGTACAGTCTACTAAAGATTTATATTAGTCTTGAAACAGGCCAATTCAATTTTGATCAATTAATTTATCTTTCAATATGAATTGATCATAAATTATAAAATATATTGAATAATGTATTAAAATGTAAATTAAATAATATTATTTTATATTAAAATTATAAAAATAATGAGGTTAGAAAAACTGTTTTACTATTTCCAATTAGAATCTATAGTTGATTGAATATCTTGGGCTTCACCTAATTACGACTGAAAATTAATTTTAAGGTATTCCTGACCATTTATATTTTAACTTTAGCAGATTAACTTTCACAAAATAAAAAATGGAAACTCTTTTGCTAAAGAAAATTATCGTTAGAGACTTGTTTCAAGCTTTATTTTGTAGTAGTTCCAAGTATAAACAAACAATTTTTTTTTATTGCAAGGTAGGTAAACGAGCATACAGCCCACCTGATGGTAAGCGGTCACCGTCGCTCATGAACCTCTGCAATGCGAGGGCAAAAAGGGGCCGTTATCTATCACCTACCCATGCAAGACTTTTTTAAACCTCGTTTAAAGAGGCTCATGTCATAGCGGTCCGGGAACACCGCGGACGGGAGTCCATTCCAAATCGGAATGGATCCAATATCTCTACAAAATGCAATGAAATTGCCCAAGCTCAACAAAGCGCCCAATTTTTGGCACTCGTTTTTGTGACTCTCAAGTTTTCTGAATCAATCTAAATGTATTTGAATTTGATTGAATATCCGCATCTAATGTTACGTTTGCATCTGAGTTTCACGTTTGTACAAGTATCTGTGAACGAGGTTAACGACCACTGCCTTTCTCGAGTACTAGCACCTACGATCTCTGCAAACAATCTCTTTAAACAACTTTATTTTTGTTATCACTGTACTGAGAAGGAATGCAAAATGAAAACGAGTAGATGTCTTTTTTTGTTTTTGTGGATTAAGTTTGCTTATGGAGGTTTTTATTGAATTTTAAATCCAGTTTTGAAGTATGAGTGAAAATTTTATTTTTTTTCAGGACGGTGGTTTTTGGAAATTAGGTTTTCTTGATAAAGATAAATTTATTTTTCAAACACAACTATCACAAAATTTACAGTACTATACAAATATTTTTACGAACAGGTACAAATTGACATAAACTTAGGTCTCCGTACTAGGATACCCTGTGTTACGGGTTATAAACATGTATTTTTTGGTGAATACAAAATAATTTTGAGTTTACCTATCTTTTTGGTACGCGGTTGGTGCTCGTTGTTCCATAATTTTATTCAAATTTGTCGTTGACGATAGCCCCTGAAACGTAAAATTGGAAATGCTTTGAGTTTTTTAGTAAGTTACTTAAGACAGGTAAAGATTGGGAAGAGAATTAATAAGCCACAATAAAGGCTTTTTAGCACTTAGATTCTCATGGTAAGCCACAATAAAGGTCTGGCTTTTGGCACTTAGATAGATTTTCTTGTTGTTCAACAAGCATGTATTCTCATTGTTGAATAAAAACTTTTGACCTTATCTTTTTGGTAAGTGATAACTGCTTCCACGGTTAACGGTTCCATATTTTTAAACTAATAAATAAATAAATAAATAAACTATTGTTAAATGCTTTTTTGTTGAGTGCTAATGTTAAATGCTAATAATAGATATCAGCGTTTAGTACGTTACTTTAGACTGGTAAAAACAAATAGGTCACAAGAAAGATCTAAGATAGAAATTCATACAACAAAATTTGCAAGTTAGAAAGGCCTATGTCCAACAGTGGACGAGTGATAAGAAGATGAAGTATATAATTTTAATATTTTTACCCGATATTGTCAGGGCAGTGACATGACAGTCGTCGCCTGGTCTCACCTCTCATGAACCGAAGTACCTGTGAAGACACATTGCCGTTGCAATAACAGTGTTTGTGTGTGTGGACATTCTATGACAATGTGTGTGTGTTGCTTTATGTTGCAATGTTGGTGAAACGTTGAATTTTGAATAGATAGTTTTTGCTTTGTTTTGATGAACATTGTTACTAGTTTATACATATTTTAACATTGTGGATAAAATCAGGAATTTCAAAACAGTTTTAATTTAAAATAGTATTGTATTGCAAAGATAGATTTATGTGAATTTTTCCTCAAATGAGAGTAGATTTTGAATTTCAACATTTCATCAATTATTTTGTGTTTTGTTGCATTGTTTTTTTGTTATTATTAATTTATAAGATTGGGGATGAGATGAAAAGTTAATATTGTTAAATTAAAATAATTAATGTCAATACTATAATTACTAAGAACTATAAAATATATTTTTTTATCTCAACTTAACCTTATCTATAAAGTGGATGTAAACGCAAAAGTGGCATAGTTTTTATTATTATGTTATTGTTGTTATATTTAAATTTGATAATAGTGATGATTTTGATTCCTAAGATTTTGCAGTAGTATTATACATCTAAAGTTTTGAGAACATAATTAATTGAGTAGTATTAAATACCATTGTATTAAAGAAATAATACTAATCATAAGTGAAAAAAGCTATAAAAATAAGAAAAAAAAGAATTAAATGGCACAAAAAGAGGCTTTTGCCCAACATAACAAGAACGAAAAATAACAATAAATAAAAAAGAAAGAACAGCAATAAAAAAAAAATATTTTAAAAAATAACCAAAAAGATTTCTATTCTCAAAAGAGGTTAAGTGCCACAAAAAAGTATCGCATAAACAAAAAAAGCTGCCAGTAACAACAACAAAAGTTAAACTATCAAGGAGGTTGCGTGTACCGCTCTGTTTTATAGATTACGTGCGAGACACAACCGACACGGACGCGAGTGTGTTCGACTCGGACATCGAATATGAACCCGCGACCGACGTTGACGACGACAAGGCGCCCGTCGACGAGGACACATCCGCTTCCTTCACTGATGTAAGTATTATATTACAGGGTAATAGACAAAAGTCGTGGTGGCCGAGTGGTCGAAGCGCTTCCTTCCGAACGGGAGGTCGCGGGTCAAATCCGGCCGGCTTGTACCTTTAAATCTGAAAAAGATTTATGTGCAATTTTTCACAACACCACTGGCTAAAAACGGTGAAGGAAAACATCGTGAGGAAAACCTGCATGTCGGAAAAGGGTTCTAAAAATCCTTTGAAGAAATGTGAAGTCCCCAATCCGCACTGGGCAAGCGTGGTGGACTATGCCTAATCCCTCTTTTGAGGAGACCTGAGCCCCCAACAGTGGGCAGTCATGGGTTGGTACAGACAACTAGTTAAAAAAAATAGAATATCTTTTATAGACGGTGGATCTGTAACTTTATCTCAGCTGACGTGGGGTGAATGACTTATCGAAATACAACTTAGGACAATTTTTATTTTTGGAATCGGTTAAAGTTTGTTTTGCAATATCATATGGTTTATGTACGAATATGATTGCAGTCTTCAATATAGGTAATATAAAAAAAAAACGTTGGTCTGATTCCAAAAATAAAAGTGGTTTTAAGTTGTATTTCGATAGGCTATTCACCCTACTTCATCTGATAAAGTTACAATTACACCCTGTATATGGTATCAATGTTTAATTATTTAGATTATTTTTTCTGTACAATATATACGAGTTGGCTATTGCCTCAAATTTTTATAGTAAAATATACTTTTTTACATTTCACTATGTTCCAAATCTACATAGTTTAACAAATAAAAACCTTGAGAGGTGTGAAGGGACACCCGGATGGAACGAAGTGCCTTTCGATTAATTAGTGAGGGAATTGTAATAAAATTTTATTTTTTTAAGTTATTTATAACTTAACTAAATATTTTGATCACAGAGCCATCTAGCATTAATAATATAAAAGAAAATAAGGAATTGTTTTAAAAGATTTAATCACAGCGCCAAAACGCCAAAAGTGTCGTGACAACTTTTTCATAAGAAATTCCGTCCCTTTCGATAACGCGCGATAAGGAACTTCGTTCCAAAATCACTTGGTCAATCAAACACTTAACAAGTGGATTATTGAATCTACTATGAAACTAAAGACAAAAAAGTATCCGACACGAATCGACTTACACCAAACCCTCGCCATTCTCAACTCCTAATTTTCTTTCCAGGGTGAAATAATTAAGACAAAAGTCCTAGAGGTGAGCGTAGGAGACGATGGTGACCTTCAGTTCGCGGATTCAGAGCAAACGGAGTCCCATGAGAGCGATAGTGAGATCGATCTTATAGACTTCTGGAACTGCGCCAAGTGCAGAGCTGAGAATAATAATCCGTTTTATAGATATTGTCAGAAGTGCTTCCAGGTAGGATATGATTATATGTTGAATACCTAAACATCACTGATAAAATTGAACTTCTTTTAATTTTTTGTTAATTTTTATAACTAGTACTTTAAAAAAAAAACAAGTACAGTAAATTCATGTCTAGATTTTTTTTACTTATTTTTCCTAGACATATAATACATATTTATTTATTTATTTATAAATGGAGTATCAACAGCTTACATATTGTTCACTACTGTTGTACTTATGTTACATAACTTATTATTGTAATATATATAAATATTTTTTTTTTAACGTGAAACAAAAATCATCCATTTAAGGGTTAAGTTGAGTAGTGTATGTTGAGTAGTGTTGGTATTTAAGAATAGTAATGTATTTTGGTTTAAAATAAAATAACACTGAATATTTATTTAAAAAAAAATATATATTATTTTTTACTAAATTTCAATTAAACTACGATGAAAAGCATAAGTCATAATGTCATCATCATGAATCAGTTTGTAAATTATTTGATGTTTTTTTGGTACAAGAAACTATATTCTATTCTACCTGTAGTTGCTACGAAATTACAGAAAAAACAAAACTACCTACCTAAACCTTTAAAATACAGCGTTTACCCAGCAACATACTACTTAAAACTACACACATCTTTTACAAATTACATCACGTTCCAGGTCCGAAAAAGTTTCTTCCCTCCGCGACCGAAGCGCAAACGAAAACGCGGCAAAACCACCGACGTCCCTCGGACACTCTCCCAGGACTCCGGCCTCGGCTCCATCCACAGCCAGGAGCTCTTCACCAGCCAGGACATCCAGGACGCCGGCGAGGGACCCTCCTCCCAGGACATTCCACCAGGTAGGAAGCGCCGCGCTTTATCCATCGACCACGAACCCAAAAAACCGAAAACCGTTTCCGATTCCGATTCGGATGACGTCACGACTCTAACGAAAACCGTAAGCGATCCGTCAGTGTCGATTGATACGCCGAAATTGACGAAAAAGCTAATATCGGAGCGTCTCAAAAGCGATTTATGTATTATATGCATCAATGAGCCCAAAACTGGTGTTTTCGTTCACGGTCACATCGCCCATATTTGCTGTTGTTATAAATGTGCCGTCAAAGTTTGGGCCAAAGCTAAAAGGTGTCCGGTATGTAATTGCAAAGTTAGTAACGTTCTAAGAGCGGTTATAATGTGAATGCGGGTAGTTTGAAAATTTAAGTTTCGGGATTTTGATAAAAGATGGCGCTGTAGTTAATTACGCGTGTAATTGAGATGAGATGACTGTATTTTTTTTAGGTTTTCGTGACAAAAGATAGTATAATATGTCATATTTTAAGGGTATAGGAAGTGACAAGCCTTAGGTACTGTGTCGTAAATTACATTGAAACTTGCCGAATTTCAACTATATGTGACAACAATTTTTTTTTTTGGTCATAATCTTGAAAATTAATCTAAAATTGTAAAGTTTTCACTCAATAATTTCTGAGCCAAAATTATCTGTTATATTATGATATTTGTGAGGAAATCATTCTTCAATGTGACTAATCGGGTCAAAAATGGTCAAAATAGTCATCGGACCCTGTCGTACTCGTAAAAATAGTAAATTTTGTTTTAAATTAAAAAACTCAACGTTTGAAAATTCCTAATAGTTTTGTTTAGTATATCTATTGCAATGCAGGCAGACGAGCTAACGGGCCAACGGATCATAAGTGACAAATTTGTTTAACACTTTACACAAATATTAAACGGGTTCTTACCACGGTAAGAATCTACCCGCAGTACTCAGTCTTCCCGTGATCATGGCGCTTGCAACAGTGTTGAATTATTGGGATTGTTCATTTAATAACAATCGTGGTAACCTGTTTAATATTTGTGTAAGTGATCGTTAGTGGTCACTGTTGCTCTTGGACCTTTACAAAACTTCGACCCTCGTTTGATGAAGGAAAAATTTAACAAGAACAAACAGTGGCGTGCATTCTATGTAAGTAAATAGGCATTGCATACCATAGAACTGAACTCTAGAAAGAAACTCAACGGACATGTCTTTTTATTTTTTTTTATTGCCACTTAGGCAGACGAGCCAACGGGCCACCTGATCGTAAGTGGTTACCGTCGCTCATGAAGCTCTACAATGTCAGGGGACATTGAGGGGTCGCTACCTACGACCTAACTTTAAGCACACTCCTCAAGCCTCTCGCCTTAATTTTTGTCATTTATTTAGTAACAATTGAGTCGATTAGGAAAATTTATAAATATTTGTAAAATATCGTTTTATCAAAGGGTTTTGAGTTAAAAATGTATTTATGTATAAGTTTGGAAGTTCTATGTACTTCTGAATTGATTTATTTATTAGCTCCAATGCGTCGAAAAATGGTTTTGAACCGATTACGTTGTTTCTAAAAATCAATAATTCACGATGGGTTAGGTTAGGAAATAGGAAGAGAAAAATTCATACGTTTCAAAGCAGTATCACAACGGGTTTTTGTAACAATTTTATTCGAGTTTTCATTAAAATAAAACTTATTGGTTAGGTTGCCGGGTGGGTAAAAGTATTTACAAAAATACTTGATAAAAAATGTATATCTTTCCAAAAATAAAGGATAGATTCCCTAGCAAACTTCGTTAAAATCGCTAAATAACGAATTATTTCTATAATAAAGAACTATTCCTGGAGTTTATCCTCCATTTCAAAATTCCACACTGTATTTTGCTAGAGTCGATGATATGAATTGTGTACAAGTTATGCACAGTAAACAGATCAACCTTACGGTTTAAAAAACATATTTAATCTTTCATAAAATTCATAATAATTCTATAAAACATTATTTTAAATTATAGTAAATAGAAACAGTACAAATTCGCTCATAAAATATTCTAAACCTAAAAAAACTAAATCTCGTATAATCTTCATATTTACATAGAATTATTACATCTGGAATCAACATCATAAACAACAGAATGAAGCCAATTTAAAGTGCACCGTTCGCGAGTAACTACACGATATTCTGGCGTTAGTGTACTGATGACACTCAATTCGTTTAACACACTAATAAATTTTACATACACATAAGTTCTTTAAAATTTCACTTTGTTATTTCTGATGTTGAATCAAAATATCGCGTAATTACGCGCGATCGGTGCACTTTAAATTGGCTTCATTCTGTTGTTCATGATGTTGATTCCAGATGTAATAATTCTATGCATATTTATTAAAAAAATCTAAAAATGGCCAATGATTTCGGATTCAGTGTTGCCAGGCAACATAATTATTTTAGTTTAAAAAACCTTTACTAATAGCATTAATTATCTTTGTAGATTTCACATTGTTTTATAATTGTAAATTATTATGTACATATCGTTAAAAAACTTTTTCCACCGAAGAAACGAGAGAAAAATTCTAATATATTATTTCTTACTTCATTTATTTTAGTTAGTTTTAATCCAAAATGGCGGGAAATAGGAGTAAAAAACGCGCGTAAATTGCGTTCGGTTGCAATATATCTTTATTTAAGCTAAGTAATTAAATAAGCCTTAATTAAAATTGAGTTTTCCTGTAAATTGTAGATAAAACATTATGTGATGTAGTTTGGTTTTAATTTTATAGGTATAGGATTAAAGACCAGAAATATTATTATAAGTGCCAAAATTTGCCTTGAAATATGCTTATTTAAATTTCTTGTGTTTTCCACTTATGTCGCTATGTACAAAATTGTTTGAAAATCTGTAAGATCACACAATACTGGTTCAAGTTACAATTAAACCCAGTTATTTTATTTAAGTTGTAAATAATGAAATATTATTTTAAGCATGGGAGATGTGAAACATTGAAACTATCCTATCACAATAATAAAAATGTGCGAAAGAAATAACACTAAATAATTATAACTTTAAATAGGCGTAAATAAAAAACAATAGTAAAAACTCTGGATATCAAGTAGAAATAAAAGGATATCTAATGTACTGTGTCAATGAAATTCACAAATTCTCCAATGTGTAAACCCTTCACGATATCTTACTATATCTTGCAAAAACTACTTGTACTTAGCAAGTTGCTTCATTCAGAAGTAACAGGCTGTATATTTTTATCTAAAATAGATGAGATTTTTGCCTGAGACATTGTGTTTTAGAACTTATGTGACGCAGTTGACGTTAGCTAGTTATGAGATAAATATTTTGTATTTTTTCACATCAAAACCTTATAAAAATATTTGTGGTCTTAAAAACGCTTCGTAAACATTGATAAGTAACCCACCATCTTTCCTACCGTACAGAGGAATTATCTATTGTTTTCTTGTTATCAGAGAATTTATATTAAAAAAAAAAATGTGTCTATAATTTGTCAAAATATCTAGAATGTGCTGAGATCTCTCAAATTGTCTATTAGGAGCATATTATTTTGTTAACTATCTTCATGTAACTGTTACATTTTGAAAAAAAAAGAAAAGAAAAAGAAGGAGAAAAAAAGAATAAATCGAAAAAGATTAATCGATTAATAAAATTGAAAAGATGATTAATAAAAACTTTTTTCTTTTTCAGCATGTATGTCTTTTACTTTATATCCTCCTCCGTTCCTCAATTATTCCTACCATAGGTTCGTTTCAAACATTAAAGTACTCTGAAAAGAGAAGTCAAAGTCATCAATGATCATCATCAAATTGATACTTTGGCCGTAGATTGAACACTTTGCGTGCCCGCACACCTAAAACAGTATTGTCAATACTTGTGACAGAAGCAGAGACGGGATTTAAGTCATAACAATTTAATTGTAATGTTATGAAAAATAGCAATAATAGCATTTGAGTAACATGCTCTAAACATCTTTTAGATATTGAAATTGTGTTATTTGTATATATCTCCTGGTGCTTACGTCAAGTGAGTTTATTTCTACGCTAAAAGACATGAAAAAAAGTAGTTTCAGGCAGCATCAAACCTGTAAAAGTATGAAAGAAATTTGAATTAATTAATTGCATACATTAAAAAATTAAATACCACCTGAATAGTAGACTTACGATGATAAAATTAATATTTTTAACATTATACGATTTTGGAACTCGATCCTAAAATATAATTAAGTTTTTCAAGTATTATTTATCCTAAAACATGCACGTGCTATTTTTGAAAATGGGTTTTTAATTAACACTTTCTTTAACATGCTATTTTTTTGTATCCTTTCCCATCCCTGCATCGAAAGTATTGTCAATACTTTTTTAGGTGTGCGGGCACGCTATTACTTCGACTGTACAGACATTTTATAGAAATCTGGATAGATGAGCGTGGAATGGATAAGGCCTGTCCTGCAGTTCCGTTTTATAGTTACTATATGAAATGTAATGGATTTTCAGTTTGAAAAAACAACAGGTAATTACGTCAATTGAATTACATTTTAGGGAAACGATAAGACCTTTTCAATCTTATTTCAGTATTTTTGGCTACTCTTGCTTAGTACAGGTCTGACGAAGAATTCATCATCATCATCAGCCTATAGACGTCCACTGCTGGACATAGGTCTCCCCCTGCCCTCGCCACATCGACCGGTCCTGCGCCATCTGCATCCAGTGACCTCCCGCGATCTTGACCAGATCGTCGGTCCATCTTGTGGGGGGTCTACCAACCACTTCAAAGATGCGATTCTTTGGGCTATGTCGGTTACTTTAGTCCTTCTGCGGATCTCCTCATTTCTGATTTGATCACGTAGAGAACGAAGACGAAGAATTGTTTAGGTATAAACAACTTGAAATATTTTTTAAGAAGCGCTATGACTGGTCCCTCTTCTAGCGAGGCTTAAAAGTTCTTTAGAGAAGGCCATAAGTGGCATTGTAGTGTCCATGAACGTCGGTAACCACTTACTACCGGATGGGCCGTAAGCTGGCTGGAGAGAAAAGTGTTTCTTTGAATGTAATGTTCACATAATGTTGGTACGGTAAGTAGTTTTCATGTGTTAAACTTCTTGCGGATATTTTAAACAAATTTGCAATATATTGGCAAATTTAAGTTGCAAATTCTAACATTATTTTAGCCTAAAGATTAGATACACCATTGAAAAGACAGTTTAAGTGGTCAAAAGCTGTTTTACCGTAATGCTCTTAAATTGTTAGCTTCTGGCTATAAAATATTTTTTCAATTACACAGTGATATGTAGTTTCTTTTCGTACAGTATTGACTTAGTTTACATATATTAACAATTAATATTTATGAGAAAATGTATAGTAATTGTTATTGTTTGAATAAATTATTCGAAATAACGGTAAAACTGCATTTAAATTTTAAACTAGCGGGACTTGCTCTTAAAGTTTTGAAGACATCTCTTAAATGTTATGCAAGTCATCAGCTGACTGCAGACGTCTTTTGGGTTGGTAGTCTCTGTTGGTCCTCAGGTCTTTACGGTTTCACCAGGATGGAGTACGAGTTAGAATGGGCTGAGCTAAGTACCTATAGAAGTAGATTGTTAATTTTTTTTTTTTTTTGTTGGATGAAATCACCGGATCCCCGCCCGTGGAGCATGGGTATATGGGAGTTGCACCGGGACCTCACTAAAACCTCCAACCGCTCACACTCAGCGTCCGAACCCTGGCTGAGGCCAGAACCCAGCACGGGGTTTGGAGGGACGGCGCGACGCGTTACGCGCTCGGCACTCTTTCCCGTCGCTCCGTCCCCAACAGTTGCCCATAGCCTACTGATTAGTCATACTCGGCATGCTTGTAATATATAATTCTGTGACCTGTGATAATTGTTGTAAAAAATGTAAAATCCTTTTGTTGATTTGTTTGTGTATATTATTTGGTAAAGATACGACTTTTATTGCTATTTTTCTAGTTCTCGCTACACAGCCAAATTTAAAACAATAATCGCACAACAGATCGCGATTGCGTTATTGAATAATCGTGCAGAACGCTACTCAACTGAAAAAACCAACAAGAAAACCGCAAATATCTACTGGCCATAATCATCCTCCTAAGCTTGAGTTGAGAGACTTGAGTTTCCCTTGTTTGCATGGAGGTGGATACATTATTACACCTTTTTAAGCTTACTAAAATCGCAGTAAATCACAATGCTTAAACAAAATATTCTGGCAAAAGTCATAACACGTTGCCTTGACCTTTACCAAATGGCGAAGGTATAATTTTACCTCCCCTCCGAATGAGTCACGGGAGATGTCACCATACATTATGTTTCCAGCTCATTGACTTCGTGTTTATAAGGTGACTGCTTATTAGGGACTAGTGATGTGGCAATCGGTTTTGGACATACGAATGATGTTGACATTCTCAATGAAAAAAATAGTTTTTACTACTTCGAGATTACTTTCATGCATTAATTGTGTGTTTTCGATATTTCAACGTTGTTGCAAACGTTAGGCTGCGTTTCCACCAGAGATGTGCGATGGAAATGTGTCGTGCGAGGATGTCTAGCTGTGCTGTGAAAATGTGTGGGTGTTTCCACCAAAGCTGTGCGATGATAATGTGCCTACGAGGATGTGTAGCGGAGCTGTGAAAATGCGCATTTATGTCTATTGCTCAAAATTATAGAACTAATAAACTCCGTATCTTCTGCTTCCATTTCTTCATCACAAATTGTTAAATATAAAAGTATTTTCTTTTTCCAATTATCCATATTATTATCTATTTTGCGCACTTCTACTTCCAACAAACTCCGTCTATGGACTGGCTGGTACAGTATGCGCAAACCTCGCAACACATCTTTCTCAACACACATTCCTCGCACACTTCCCTCGTACACATCCCGCGCTTGTTTTGTATGCGCAAAAATCTAGCTCCGCTGAGCCGTTTCCACCAGAGCTGTGCTGACCGAGGCAAGGTAAATGAAGCGATCCTATTGGTTCTTTACAAACACATCCCTCGCTATGCAGCCTCGCACATCTCTGGTGGAAACGCAGCCTTATGATCACGAGATGACTGGACATTGGTAGGCAAAAGCCAACGAGTGCGAGGGTAGACAGATTTGTTTGCTGTTAAATCTACCCGCAGTGTCCAATATTCTCGTGATCATGACGTTTGCAACAATATTGGAATATAATATCGAAACTACTCGATTAATTAAATATCGTGGTAAGAACCCGTTGATAATGCATGAATGTAATGTAGACAACTGCGAGTGTTTGAATAAGCTTACTTCTAGATTTACTAGGAAGGGAAGGGGTGCTTGTATCCTTCATGGAATAATTAATACACTGACGCAAATTATCTTACGAACGGAAAGTCGTAAACTCATAGAGTTTGGATTCATTTCAAAGGACAGGCCTTTATTTTAGCTACGTCAGGAATAATCTACATCCACGGAACTTTCGTCAAAACATTTGCGAATGCGAATTTTCGTTACATCCCTACTTTGGAGACAACACAATTATCATGATTTAATGCGGCATAAAACTATACAGAATTGTGCCAACGAATTCGATAAATAATACGTGGAATAGGAAAACCAAATGTAATATCAGACACGATAATAAAGGTATTAGTTGTAATTGTGTTTTGTTTTATTGCCTTTATACGTTTTTGGGTATACTACCATTTTTGCATCGCAGATACGATCTTACGGCTCATCTGGTAAATGGTAAATGACAACTTTTTTTTCTTTTTTTATTGCCATGTAGGCAGACGAGGCACCTGATCGTAAGTGGTTACCGTCGCTCATGAACCTCTGCAATGTCAGGGGACATTGAGGGGTCGCTACCTACGACCTAACTTTAAGGACCCTCCTCAAGCCTCGTTTGAAGAAGGACAAGTCATAGCGCTCTGGGAATACCGAAGAGGGGAGCTCATTCCATAGTCGGATGGTGCGTGGCAAAAAAGTGTTCCTGAAACGGACCGTGGATGAACTTACTATAAAACAACTAAAATACTAGCAAGAGTTTTTAAGTATTCCATTTACGACTCAAATATAAACGGCCTACGTCTTAACCATGCAGAACTATTTACTCAACGTCCAGTTTCTTCGCACTGTAGGTGTATAAAAATTAACATTAACAAGTACTTAACGAAAACAATGTTGTAATGTTGAACAATTCATATTTACATTATAATTACGGTTAAACTAATTAACAGCGCAATGACCTTCTGTTGCTAGTTAATAAGTTGCACATTAAATAGTAATCATAATAAGTAAATAGATATTTTCTTCTGTGTAAGTAATTAATGAATATTCACGTGTTTTCTGGTAATGAACTTTTCGCTGTTTGGGTTACATTACTTAGAATTTTGCTAGGCTTGATTTAAGGGGACGGAGTGACGGGAAAGCATGCCGATGGCGTAACGCGTCGCGCCGTCCCTCCAAACCCCGTGCTGGGTTCTGGCCTCAGCCGGGGTTCGGACGCTGAGTGTGAGCGGTTGGAGGTTTTAGTGAGGTTCAACTCCCACATACCCGGATCCGGTGATTTCCTCCAACTAAAAAAAAAAAAAAAAAAAAGGCTTGATTTAAAAGTTTAAAACACTACTATCGTCTTCCATTTGGGAGCTAAATTTTGCAATAATAATAGTAAAAAAATAAAAATTGTTACATTTTATTTTTGATTGGTGTACAATAAAGAATATTCTATCTGTCTTTTTTTTATTGCGTGATAGATAAACGAGCCTACGGCCCACCTGATGGTAAGCGGTCACCGTCGCTCATGCACCTCTGCAATGCCAGGGCAATGAGGGGCTGTTATCTATCGCCTACCCATACAGGACTTTTCTTAAACCTCGTTTAAAGAGGGACATGTCATAGCGCTCCGGGAACACCGCGGATGGGAGTCCATTCCAAATCTAAAAACTTGAATTATTTTGTGTTTTGACTTTAGAGTAAATTAGGTATTATAAGGTTATTTTATTTTTGTTATGTATACCTAGTAAAGAGTTATATGCTTATAATCCTAACATTGCTTTTGCTAGCATAGCAAGTATCACAATTCATAATAAAGGTAGTCGGTGGCCACTTACCATCAGGTGGTTCGGCTTGTATACACTCCAGTCAATAAAAATCGTTTAGAAGAAAGTACTAACTACGGATGTTGGCACTAAAAATTTTATGTACGATAATTTTACAAGTTTACAAGATAATACTGAGTTTTACTTTTATTGAAGATTGCTACTGTTTATGGCGGAGCGAATTGGAATCTTCGGTAATTATCATAAAACGAACTATGATTGCTATGAATATTGGAGCGCGCACATTCAGGCCGCAACGCAACACAAAAAATGTTTGGATAGAAATCGGACTGATTGCGTTTTCAAAGTGTGTGTTCCACCTGGAGTTGAATTCCTGATATCTGAGGGTCATAACTACCTAATAAGCGAATAAGGTCCGTACTTAATGTATTTAAAAGACCAAAAGGGCCGAAGGCGTTTCATAAAACAAATTAAGTATGCGTGCTCCTTAAGGTTTCAATTTAGCAAATACGCCAGATGAGAATTAAATCAGTCGTACAAATTTACATTTACTTACACACAAGTTGTATAAGAAGATTATTTTTCATTCATTTGAGATTTGTAAAAAACTGAGAATTTCTTAAAAGCACGTAGGTAGACTTCACTGCACCTTGATTTGGAAGATTACCCTTTCGACTGTCCATACACTGTCAGCAACTGCCGGAAGGTAAAAGCGAGGCAACTTCCTATAATACATCATCATCATCAGCCTATAGACGTCCACTGCTGGACATAGGCCTCCCCTAAACCTCGCCTCATCGACCGGTCCTGCGCCATCTGCATCCAGTGACCTCCCGCGATCTTGACCAGATCGTCCCATCATACACATTGTCGGTTTTAGGAAAGAATTTAAGAATAAGAATAGTGATAAAGAAGGCACAATTCAACTAGTACTGTCTTAGCTTATCCTTTTTCAAACGAAACTTGAAGAGAGTTCTCAAGTCATAATTGGCTGTGTCGCAGTTTCTCATGACATTGCAATGATCCATGAGCGACGATAACTATTAACCACAGACACGTTGCTACATGGCAATAAAAAAGTAGGTAATCATAGGCCCAGGCTCCACGGGGTAATCTAGATGTTTGTGTCGTTGTAGGGGGATCTAATAAACCGATTTCAAAAATTCGATTAAGCATTCCTTTGTAAGTGTCATAGGCTATAGAATAATTCTAAAATTAAAAGTACTTTTTTGCGATGTGATCACTGATCGCAACAAAGGCGTATTATAACAAAACCTGTAAAATTTGACTCTTTAAATGGCACAGACGATGTTGCACCGGTCAACTAATGTGTTCTTTAGAACTCAATACTTTCGAAGATTTAATTTGAAATGATTGTGAATCGGCATGAAGATACTCCATTTTACAATGACATCATGCGATTTTTTCCTTACATTTAGTTTAGAAACGTTAATCCGAATGAATCATAACTGTGCTTCCAGCGTATGATACATAAAGTTATATAGTCAGAATAGAAATGTTTTTCTGTTTGTTTGTCACACTTTTAGCTGCTTCGAAATGCGTTGTATTTTATTTTTGTAATAGGAAAATATTTTGTGTAAATTATCAGGGTTTCATTACTATTATTAAATTAGATTTGAATTAATATCATGAAATCTAAGATAATTCAGTAATTTCTTACGTACTCTTCCAGTATGACCTGTTTTTTTTGGCATGCCAGTTAAAGAATCTTAGGCCCGCCTGTTATTAAGATACCGTACCTTTGTATTGCCAGGGCATTGAGGTATTGTATCAGTTTTATTTTATTGCTATGTACGCAGACAAGCCAACGGGTCACCTGATCGTAAGTGGTTACCGTCGCTCATAGACTTCTGCAATGTCAGGGGGACACTGAGTCATAAAATATTTCTTGAAACGATAATGGCTACGGTGGTTCCAATTTAAATCAATAGATACCAACTTGGCAACGTGTGATCTGATAATAGAAGCATTCTCCACGGACCAGATACATGACGCAGAGATAACTAAAGTAGACCCCACATTGGCTCAATGATTCCAAGTCATCCCTAAGTTTTGGTTAGTCGACGATCCTGACAACTAAGTAGTAGCTAATTATGAGACCCACTCAGAGATGCTAATAATTGCCTACAATTCTCCATAAGTAAGTGCTTGGTGTGGTCTAAATGATCCCTTCTGTAACTTTCCTGCGCGACAAAAAAAACGTGAACTTCCTTGCGGTGCGAAGAGCATAACTATGTCAAAGGTGAGGTCTAATAAACCGCGTGTCGCCCTAACGTCTGGTCATGGTACGGGCCGATAACACCTCGTTTCGCAGCCAACGGCGAGTATTCAGATTAGTTTCGCAGTGTATTAAAAAGCCATAACACCCAGGAAAATCCTTTATTAGGCCTTAGCGTCTAAATAAGTCTAGTTTGAAATGTTTTGTCTTATATAACTAAAACCAACAGAACCGTATCACAATACAGAAACACCGTTGAGGAGATCTCTTGCGTCCACGTGAGTCTATCATTGAGTTGCTTTGTCCTTAACTAAAATCGAGCAAACCCGCATCACAATACAAGTGAATTAAATTACAATTCCGTCGTTGTTCAATGTTCGCGATTGCCGCGTGCCCGCCGTCCGCACCCCCGGCTTTGTCGCCCGCACTCTCTCGCCTGACACCCGCGCTCAGTCGCTGCCCGACAACGCCGAAGAGTGCACGAACCTCTACCTTCTTCCTCATCAAACAATAACTGGTGAGTCTTTGTTTATGTTTAAATTTAAAAAAAAGAACTGTCAAATGCAAACGTCAAGTTTTTGGACATGGAATATCGATTTTTTATGGATTTTTTTTGAGATGGTTTTTTATTGTTTTTTTTCTTATTATGCGGTAGATGTTATTCTTTAATATTAAACTTCCGTTGTGCAAGGTGCATGTTACGGTTTTTGCTTGGTATTTAACATTCGGTTATGCGCAACGTTAATAAACCGGTGTATTATCGAATGAACTCAGGATGTTTTCGTGTTGTTCCATGTAACAGAATAATTTTCCTTTTAAATATTTTTAAAGTTACATTCTTTCCTATTACCTACCAACTTAATTAGAACGAATGATTGAATATATGTAGGTACATAGATATCATAATTATAGGACATAGAACTGAACTCGCTGACTTATTTCGTAAACTAGTATTAAGTTCTTCTCAAACACATTATTATTATGTGATTAATAATTTCAAAATAAATAACAATTTAAAAACGTGTAATCTGAAAAAAATACCTCAAATATTAGAGAAGGGTGTAATGACCAAAAATATATTAAGAGGGGACACAAAATGTCAATGCCTTACAAAAAAACAACTCCTACATCCAAAGCTACATGACTCGACATCATGATGATTCATACGTGTTTGAAAAATTTCTAAATTCGAAAATGGCGAAGAAAAAATAACGGTTACTCCACGGTTCGGTTGTTAACATGCAACAGAATTCAACAGATTATGTTAATAAATACAATTATTTCTCTCAGCTAACGAACGAAGTCGTTCAACTTTGCATTAAGAGGTTTTCGCCCGCCAAAACGATGATTCTATGTTAACAGTCTAATTTTATTATATTTTGACTATTAAAACACAGTTCCGACAGTGTGGAAAGTTTTAATTACTCAAAGTTTACCTTATCGTTATAGGTACAAAAAATTAGTGGTATACATCATTCAATAATGTACCCACATGCACACTAACTACTTTCTTTGTCGTCAGTTAAAACAGCCAGTTAAAAGGTCGTAAAGCAGATAAAATTCTCAGACGATGAGTATTTAAAGGGCTGAAAGAATCCCTTTAAAACTTAACAGATGCTCGCTGTCCCTAATGAACTCATGTTTGGTATCAACCAGCTATAAATAGACCGTGAATAACATATGGTACACATGATAAGTACAAACAACTTTACTAATTAACATTGAAGTCAAATAGCAACCAAACATCGTGAGATTAAATAATTACGATTGCTATTATGAGCTGTAATACAGTAATGAATGCAAAGGATATAGGTTCCAAGAGATTTAGGTAATCTATAAATTACTAGCTGGCCCACACAACTTCGTCTGCGTCACATAAGGAAATTTTCTCACCGTTTAAACCTTCCCTAGACTTCTACGAATAGTTCAAGATAAAATTAAGCCAAATCGGTTCAGTCGTTCTCGAGATTTAGCGAGACTAACGAACAGCAATTCATTTTTATATATAAGAGAAGAAGATACAGAGGTTAAGAAAGACTGTTGTGCTATCGGTATTAGTATGCTTTAGAATACTTTAGATATTAGCCATGTGGATACAATAGTATCTTTGATTGTTAACGTATGGAGGAGCACGTATAACAGTTTAAATTTTTCTGTCAGCGAAATGAATGTGTGATTCATACTTGCAGTCAATGTCATTGCGTATGTAACAGAGGTACTGCCGGAGTAAGATAATAAAAATATCGGTCATGTCGATAACTCACACGCGGATTACAAAAGATTGTCTAAAACCGGTCGCGTTACGTTGACTTTCTCCGCTTTCACGCAGCATCACATCAATTGCCATCGTACACGAAAAAACGTAATTGCTTTAATTATACTTTCAGGTAAAGTGCTGTATCATCAGATACCACTGTTCTTTCTGCAAACTCCTGTAGTTTACTCTACTGTAACAACCCATTACAGCCCACAGCAGAAAGGGTTAGGTATAGTCCACCACGCTTGCCCAATGCGGATTGGGGACTTCACATATCTTTGAAGGATTTTGAGAATCCTTTTCAGATGTGTAGGTTTCCTTACCCCTTCTTGGTATTACCAGAGCGCTATGACTTGTTCTTCTTCAAACAAGGCTTGAGGAGGGTCCTATAAGTTAGGTCAGTGTCCCTTGACATTGCAGAGGTCCATGAGCGACGGTAACTACTTACGATCAGGTAGCCCGTTGGCTCGCCTGCCTACATGGCAATAAAAAAATACTTCCCTACTTGATAAATACATAATACTATTATTTACTTTTTTCTAACTATGCATTTGTGATATATTTTTATGCAGTATTTTTTCATTGAAAACAATAAATGTTGAAAATAGTATTAAATATGTGAATCAGAATTTTCATGATGATTCATGTTTGCTACATTTATTTGTTCTAAAACAAATATTGTAAAGCTGATTTCCGTGAATCAATATTTTCCTGTTACATTGAACTGTAATAACTAACATCGCTACGATTTATTTAATTTAATAGCAACTATTTCATAAATTAAATTTCTATCATACCTTGTTAGTAGTTAAAAACATGTTCAAATAATTTATTGTAAAGAAAACTTTTTAAATACAAGATTTTTTTTTTAATTGCCATGTAGGCAGACGAGCCAACGGGCCACCTGATCGTAAGTGGTTACCGTCGCTCATGAACCTCTGCAATGTCAGGGGACATTGAGGGGTCGCGCTACCTACGACCTAACTTTAAGGACCCTCCTCAAGCCTCGTTTGAAGAAGGACAAGTCATAGCGCTCTGGGAATACCGAAGATCCTGGATATCATGTAGCAGTAGCACAAGAGTTCCTATGTCCACCATCCGAAGTTTGTCAAATTTAGCTTGCCAAATTTTCCATCAGAACCTACATAGTTACATCCAGTGCAAGTCAATATAAAGCTTGTAATTAAACCTAAATTTCTTGCAGATTTAAGACCAAGCCTGAACATTCCTTTCTGTATCATGTTCAACACACGTTGCATATCCGTATTTCTCTCAAAATCGATTTCAGACGGATCCCACAGCAAACGTCCGATACATAATGTACTTAAACAGAATTCAGTCGGCGTTGAAAAGAGACACGAGCCCAGACGAACGCGCAAAACAAGGACGGCTAACTTCCCGAATATAATATCGATTGGGGAGAATCGCACCCCTGACGTTGGGCCGTCTGCGGGCTTTAATAAAATTACTACCCTTCCTCTAGGGATGAACGTACTCGAGTTTTATATATTTTAGTCTGTTTAAGTTCTACAGTTTTATAATGAAATGAAATACTTTATTTTAATATTGATGATATGCTCATTCTTGTTGATGACACAAGCTTCCACGAGTGTCGAAAAAAAAAAGAGCCACCGTTCTGATGTCTTTTTTGTAATATTTATCGACATTTTAATGTATAATTAACAATACAACACAGCATTTAAATAAAAAAAGAACAGAAGTAAATTAAAAAAATATATTAACTGCAATTAGTGAAGTCCACTCCCTGTCTGTAAGTGGTGATACTGATAAAGAAAGATTTTGATTTTTGTCTCTGTAAATAACAATGCTTCTAAAAAACAAACAATTCCAGAAACTTTTCCTAATTCACTTTGTCTGTCAGTGACTGATAAAGGTGACGCGAAAAAAACAATTAAATTATCAGCATTTCTACATCAAAACATTTCGTTCTATTAGTCATTTGATAAAGAATTCTATACTCATATAAAGTTATAGTGAATTGGTGATTCAAGTGAAAACTCATTTACTTCCTGTTTACTTAAAGCAAACGCCTTTCTTGGCAACTAAAATATTCATAATAAACTATTTCTCATTTAACACAAACTTGTCTTGTCCATCTTCAAACGAAACTTAAAAATAGTCCGTAAAAGTTAGGTCGTAGGCAGCGGTGACATTGCAGAGGTCCATGAGCAACAATAACCACTTACGATCAGGTGGCTCTTTAGCACGTGCATACATGCATGCGTTTTGCTCAAGCTATGCATAAATGTAAATAAAATCTAATCTTTTACAAATTTACAACTTACAATCAAGTTTATTGCACGTTTACTCAATACACGCAAATAATAGAAATCATAAGTGCATTTCGATTAAATACAAAGCATTTAATTGATTTTTATTGTCATTTTTACACGAATTTGATAGGTAACCATACCATACCCACTCAACTGGGAACGTCACTTTTCGCTAGATGGCGAAACTGGGGACTTCGTTCGGAATCAATACCGTGTTTGAGTCCCTTTTTAGAAACATTTTTTTCTAATATATTTTAATTTCGATTTTTAATTCAACCTTATTTTTTTTTAATCTTTATTATTAAACGACGCTGTATTGCATTTTCAACGAAAATATATTATCACCGTAAAATATGAGACGATTAAAAAATGTAAACAAAACAAGTTTTAGAACTGTGCTCAATTTTGGCTTCTGCCAACTTGGCAAAACTAAACAAACCAATTTTGTTGCCGATCCCAGTTGAGTGGTTATGCAACCTGTATGTAATGTATATTTGCTTGAACTGCGCGGCAATAAAAAAACTCAATAAACTTTAATACTATAACTTGAAAGTGACAACCATTAGTGTATTGTTATATATATACCTACAGTAATCCTAGGCTTCCTATGTGGGAACGGGCGAGTACAGATCGATGAGAGGGGGACTGTGTAGTACACTACGCAGTGGCTAATTGAGATTCACCATTAATCAATTCCTGTTTGTATTACTAATTGTAATAGTTATAATACAATATATACTTAAAATCTGCACTATTCTAGATCTTTTAGTTTATATAATTAATTAATATTTAGTGGAGCATTATAACAGTAGCCAGTAACTTTTACTGCTCCATTTTCTTCAGTAGACAATGATGGCGCTTAAACGTCAAAATAACGGATTCATTTACTTCCCATGCTTAAAAAATGGTAACAAAAACAATTTAAAATCGGTAAGCAACCGTTAATTTCGATTCAAATTAAGTGCCAATTAAGATCATTTTAAGTATAAGTTTTATTACATGTAGAGCGTTAAAAAAACAAAATGTGCATTTTTCGTGCGCAAACATGTCCGCCGTACGCTCCATAAATTCGAGACGTATCTTTGGAATAACGTTCTATCGGGCGGGTCATTGACACCAACCGACAACGTACCTACTGCTTCATATTGCAACGTTTTAAAGCAAACAAGTTAATTATTAAATGTTAAATAGTTATTAAAAGCATTTTTTAAGTTAATTATGAGTTTTTCAAGTAACTTGATTAACGCGGTTGGTAGCACGTGGCTTGCTTGGCAACTTTTTAACCTTCATATCAATCAGAAATTAACACCTGGGATTCTTCGTTTCATAATCGGAGCCTAAAACGATCTTTTTTTTTTTTAATTAGAATTTATTTAAGCTATTGTCTACAAAGCCACTAGCCTAATTTGAAATTCAGACATACCATACCATAGATAATAAACACCAAGATTCACAACTTGTCCTTGTCAAGGTGAAGGGTTCCCCTTCGGTTCACGGCCGGCGCGCCCCATGCAATGTCGTGCGGGGGTGAAAGATAACTGTGCTAATAATAATTCTACCGATACTTTATTTCCGATTACTCGTGACTCATTTGTTCTTAGTTTGGGCGTGTTTTTTGTCTGCACGTATTATTAAATTGATCTTGAGAAAGGATCTAAGAATATGCTCAAGATGGCATACAGTTGACATGAAATTGAATGAGTTCCTCTCTTATTTATAACACCTCTCTCACTCACTCTTATAAATTTATTTATTTAAAAATTTAATAACATAAAATAATAAATTCTAACAGAAACTATTATCCGGCCGTCGATAGAATGCGTTCCTGACACCTGTCAGTTAGTCACAACTAGTGATGGGCACAACAGAACAAGTAAAAGCTCGTTACCGTTCCTCCAAAATGAACCGCCGTATTATTTTTAAGATTATTTTCGTTTTAAATTGGCGAAATGATTTAAAATTTATTTTTTAGTTATTGAAGTGGAAACCAAAAAAAAGTAATATCATATAATAAAGTTGTTTTATTTATTCTTTGTTACAAAGTTACAATCTGTATTTCTATGCAATAAAGTAAATACATTGAATTGAATGTGCGTAATATTACGTGCAGAATATTAATCAGACTCCGATTCACTTGAGGAAGTGGTGTCTTCATCGTCATCTTCGCCTACATGTATAATTATATTATTATCAATAACAGAATCAATCCTGATATCTCGGTCAAAATGTTCCAAAATCAGGTTTTTAGTTTTCTCAACAACCTTTGCCCAGTCATCTCTTGTGACTTCTCCGCAGGCTTCTTTTAATAGTGTCATCATCTTTTTCGTGCTGAATGGCGGCGAAGTATTGTGCCGGGCGGCGTAACCTTTTATTTGAGCCCAAATAAGCTCGATCGCATTATATTGGCAATGATACGGTGGAATTCTTAGGACGCGATGACCGTACTCCAGAGCCAGTTCATCGATTTCGTATCGCACATTTGCCGCTTTATTTTCTTTAACTAATTTAATTAACTCTGCTTTTAGCATCTGCATATTGGCGTCAATGCCTTTTGCTTGCAACCAAGCCACCATTTCTTCTTTTTTATTAGCTTGGGTAGGTGGTTTCTGTATTTGAACCGAGTGATAAGGGGCATTATCCATGAATATTACAGAGGGCTCTGGTAGACTGGGCAAAATATCGTTCTGAAACCACTCTTTAAATGTAGTGGCATTCATTTCCTCGTGGTAGTCATTTGTGGTTTTTGATTGAAATGCCAGTAACGCGTTCTCCACAAAGCCGTACTTTGCAGAACCTGCGTGGCATATTATCAGACGGGCCCCCTTACCTATTGATACTTTTGACGTCGACGCTTGTGTATCATCCGTCCAAGAACGGGAAACTGTGTGATTGGCGTTTAACCACCTCTCGTCAATGAACACGACATTATCCCAGTTGTCAATTTTTTTTGCTTCCCTCAAAAAACTTATCCGTTTTAAAATTATGTCGTATCGTTCTAATAAAATTTTTCTTTTGTCTGTTTTTTTATACGAGAAACCAATATCTTTTAAGATT
This sequence comes from Trilocha varians, assembly GCA_030269945.2. Classification (NCBI taxonomy): domain Eukaryota; kingdom Metazoa; phylum Arthropoda; class Insecta; order Lepidoptera; family Bombycidae; genus Trilocha; species Trilocha varians. The sequence continues at coordinate 12,009,104 of AP028280.1, forward strand.
TGGGTTAAAGCAGTTTTACCCCCGCTAAACAGTCCAGCTTCTCTTAACGATGCCAAAAGCTTCGTCCTGTTGAGATATTCATTTCTGAAATAGTAACCATATATATGATTTCTGATTGCATCGGCGTCAAAGGTGTCAATATCCGTCACGGGTTTAGTTCTACGTTTCTTCTTCGGAGTACGTAAAATATTATCTTCCATACCAGTAGAGCCGAACTTTTCTTTATTAATATTTGTTATCGTTCGTTTGCTAACTCCAAGCGCCTGAGCGACGCGTTCTTGTACTTGTTCGACAGGTAATAGGGGTCCGGAATTTTGACGCTCCCGCTCAAAGTAATATTGCAGCTTCATGATTAACTCACGGGCTTCACTTTTCAATGTTTGTCCACGTTTAGGCATTATTATGCACCAAAAGTAAAAATAACACAATACAAAACACACTCAAAGTCCGATTTAGAGCCGATGTCAGTTTGAAAAGCAGAAACAGTCCATTAAACGAAAGCCGGGTCAAAATCAAATCAAATAAAAACAGATCGAAAAAACTTGAAGAACGTGGTCTATGCGCACGAAACAACAATAGACGACTGTTTTAGCGTCACAAAATGGCGGCCCTTAACGCCATTTGGGGTTACCATTTTTAATCTAAGTATAAAAATTATAGTAACGCCATTTTGGGTTACCATATTCGACCTAAATATAAAAAAGCTACTTTCTTTCGCGCGTTCAGTTTGGTCATAGTTTTATTTTTATATTTCATAAAAGTTATCTTATAGCCCATTATTTTCAAATTCTTAAAAATAAAAACAACACGTATTATTTAATATTATAAGTATAACTGTATTAGAACAGATTACGATACTATTATTATTGCCTGTTATTTTTAGCACAGCACTACAATATAAAGCGCTGACATAACCTTGTAATAGCGTAATATAGATTTAGAAAAATATTTTTTACCAAGTTATTTGACACTCAGTTTGGCACAAAATTATAACATTCATTGCTTACTGATATAATAATGTTGTTTTAATGCTCATCAATTGTTAAAACCGTAAACAACCAGCAAAAATATTTTTATCGTAACTGCAACGCCATTACAAAGTTACGTCGTCAGTTCAATCGCGAAGTGTCATAAACGCATTCTCTCGACGGCCGGATATTAAGCTTTAATAAATTAGGTAGTTAATTAAAACAAGCTGAACATTAATTATCGCTGCAAAATGAAATTAAAAGGCGCGAAACGAATCGAAATTCAAAATGGCGGCAGAAAACAATTTCAATACTTTTATTTGTAAACACGAAATAAGGTATGCGTCATAGGTTATATTAATGTTATTAAAACTTGTCTTATATTATTAAGATGATCCCGATTATTTTTCGTATTGAATAATTAAATATATGAAGTGTATAGGCAAAGGGGTTTGACCTTCTGTTATCCTTTACCGAGCAATCGTTTAGTAAACAACTCGCCTCGCCCAATGAATCATACTACAATCAATGTTTTATTTACTCATTAGTTCCATTATACTACAGGATTAGTTAATATACATACTAATAGGATACTAAACTTAGAATAATTATATTTACAGGTTAAAAAGTTTTAATGAATTATCATAACCTAGCTTAGTTGTTCACAAAATTTGAAGTAGTTAACTGCAAAGTACTTTATAAAAAAAACTTTGTTCTTCTGAAATTCATTTTGAATACAAGTATGTGTTTTTCAACGAACTTCCAAAAATGCTAGAATAACGAATATTTATTCCGATGCGTTTTAAGCATGGATTTTATCGATTATAATCCCAATGCAAATAATGCAATACGTTTAGTTTCCATTTCGAAATGCTAAAGTTTGTCTGTAGTATATCGTATAGGATAATCTATTTATAGAAGATGTTAGATTTGGCAGAGTCTGACATTCGTGATGCAGACTAGAAAATAGAATTCGTTCCAGAAGCGAGTTATTCCAGTTGATACCTATACTACAGCTGTTGTACGAGTACTTGCCAAATAATAAGACATTAATTTATTGTAATGACTTTAATGTTAAGGACAAGGTCGAATGGGCATCGTTATTTGATTTAGGGGTCGTTTATTGCACGGTCATGATATGCTATATTGGTTTGTGTACGCTTCAAAAACTCAAAAATGTCTGCACCGATTGAGCTGAAATTTTAGGATGATATATAATCCGTATCAAGGATTGTTTTTATCTAATTTTTGCATCAGTCACATATCCGCGACCGCAAAAAAAGCAGTTTTTAACGATCAGCTGTGTACCAATGGCCGCGCCATCTGTCGAAAACGAGGAAAACACGTATTCTTTGTTTTGTTTCTCATTTCGCAACAATTCAATCACAATGTGCTACAGCGAAGCGTGGCAGAGTACAGCTAGGTCAGTATAAAATCACTTTCTACATTAAGATATATGTCAGCTTCTCATTTTGTAAGACAATCTACCTTCACACGCAGACGATTTGATTGCCTCTAAATCAATTGACACAGAGAACTTGGGTTCGCAAACTGCTTGTATGTTTTTTTACGCATTGTCTGTTGAATTAGGAACATTTATTTAGGCTGTTTGTGTAGGATCCCTTTGTTTAAAATTGACTATTTGTACAAGATGTTTTGAAAAGTTTTTAACATAAAGTCTGTTCTGTTTTATAAATTAGAACTGTCCAGAATCTTCATAAAAATATCAAATAACATGTTTTATACATTTAGATGTGAAAAATATTTATGTGCAATTTTTCACAACACCACTGGCTAAAAACGGTGAAGGAAAACATCGTGAGGAAACCTGCATGTCGGAAAAGGGTTCTATAAATTCTTTGAAGATATGTGAAGTCCCCAATCCGCACTGGGCAAGCGTGGTGGATTATGGCTAATCTCTCTTCTTAGGAGACCTGAGCCCAACTGTGGGCAGTAATGGGTTGGTCCAAGTTAGTACAAGATGTAACTATGTAAGAACTCTTACGCTAAACAAGATAGACCCGTCGTGTTTGGGCTCGTTTTACTTGTATGAGCCAGCACTTTACTGCTACATGATATCGAGGATCTTAAATGTATTAAAAAGTTTTCTTTGCAATTATTATTTTTTATTTCAAACGTTTGTGAAGTGAAAAACAGTACTTTATATTTTCTTTGTTTTCCTTATCAACTGTTATTTGTATGTAATTATCGGAAATGGATATTGTAATCATAACACGTCGTTTTCATTACAAAGGATGTCAATGACATGGACCAATGACGTCGCTCCATTATACGAAGAACAATAGTTTATTATTAACTGTTCATTCAGAGTCAATGAAATATTTTTTATTGATTAACTGGCTAATCCTCGCGGCTTGAAATGCGTTTGAATAGTATTTTGTTAAGTAGGTTTTTATTGGAGGTCAACTGCCCATCTGGTGGTAATTGGATATCGCAGCCCAAAGAAGAGATAAATTCAGTCTACCTATAAATAGAGGATTTCTCTCAAACCTCGATTGAAAAAGTTTAAGTATTGTCGCGTTATAGTTTAATACTAGCTGACCCGCGCAACTTCGTCTGCGTTACAAAGGGGTTCAAACAGTACTCGCAATGCCGTCGCGTTATTATTTGCGCGGCTCGAAGTGTACCCACATATTCGTTACGTTTTATACTCGTGATAACTTCTAAACGAAAAGTCAAAATATAGCCTATAACCTTCCTCGATAAATGGACTTTCCAACAGTGAAAAAATTTTTGAAATCGGACATGTAGATCCTGAGATTAGCGCGTTCAAACAAACAAACAAATGAATTCTTCAGCTTTATAATATTAAAGTATAGAAGTATAGATAAAAAAGCATAATACATCTTTTTGACACTAGAAGAGTTTTTTTTTAATCTTTTAAAAGCAAAAGAGAATAGATATTAGATAGTCACAAAATTGTTTGTTGTTGTTGTTGAACATAAACAATTCTTTGTAAATGAGTTAGCAAGATAAGTAGAAATATAAGCAATCACTTTTATTTTACTGTTTATATTAATCATAATACTGATAGCTAATTTTGATTCACTTTCGATCGAATTTTTCAAAATTTTTACACGGAAATTACAACAAACATGCGAAAAAGATAATAATATTGACTATAGATAACACTTTGAAAGCTTTATCTATGGGAAGATAATGTAACTACAAAGTTTTGATAATAACTCTGTTGATGCGGTTGAGAATGTCATCAAATTATCTATTTAGGACTTCAGTTTATAAAATTAAGTTTTGCATGGAGTTTTCTGAATGTTAAATTGGCTCTTCAAACTAACAATTCAAAGGAGGTCCCTTCTATGTTCGATTTAAGTGGTAAACAAAATTGTTTATTAAACCATAGACACAGAAAAAAAATACAATTTTCTCATCTAAAATGTTCAAGGGTTATTCACGATCACGACAGTAATCTAGCCGAAAGACTCTAAGTTTGTATGACTGAAGGTGATGAATCTATTCAAGTCCATCGTTATACGTAAATAGCTGGAACAACACACTTTACTGTGGCGACGAATGATGCTCTCCAGAGCATTCCGGAAATGAGGATCTGTTCGGAATCTGAAGGTCAAATGACTGGCGTTATCCGATATTGATGATCGATCATGGACCAAAACAGACTCTTACGAAAACTGACATAATCTAATGCATGATAGTTCTATTTTCAAAGCAACGAGTCTTTTAACCACTCAACTGGGATCGGCAACCAAATTGGTTTGTTTACTTATGCCAAGTCTGAGGCAGGAACCAAAATTGAGCACAGTTCTAAAACTTGTTTTGTTTACACTTTTTAATCGTCTCATATTTTACGGAGATAATATATTTTCGCTGAAAATGCAATACAGCGTCGATTAATGATAAAGATTTACAAAACATAAGGTTTAATTAAAAATCTAAATTAAAATTTATTAGAAACAATGTTTTTAAAAAAAGGCTCAAACACGGTGGTGATTCCGAACGAAGTCCCCAGTTTCGCCATCTAGCAAAAAGTGACGTTCCCAGTTGAGTGGATAATAAGACGAATGATAAGTTTAAATTAGATGCAAGAGGAGAGGGTCTAAGAAAAGATGGTCTGATTGTGTGAAGAATGATGGTTTATGGTGTGAAAGAAGATGTATGTCAGGATAGATAGGTATGGAGGGAAAAATATTAAGCCGACCCCATTTAAATGGGACAAAATAAAGCGAAATAACCGAACCGGTAAGCGCAATGTTGGTAGACCCCCCACAAGATGGACCGACGATATGGTCAAGATCGCGGGAGGTCACTGGCTGCAGATGGCGCAGGACCGGTCGATGTGGCGAGGTTTGAGGGAGGCCTATGTCCAGCAGTGGACGTCTATAGGCTGATGATGATGACGAAAGCAAAATAAAGAAGTATTATTAAAACAAACTTAAAATTAATTACGTCATAAGGTGTATTACTTTAATCCAGAGTCTAGAATAATCTTAGTACGTAGATTGTAAAGATTGAAATAGCTAAGGATCAATGGACGTATATGGAAGTCTAAGGTTGCGGATATAAATGAATACAAGGCTGTATGTTGCTGTTTTGTTCTTTTATGGACTTAGTAAATCCTCATGATGCAAAATATTCATGTACGATGGACCCAAATTGATACGGACTTAGCCAAATCGCTGCCCTTTACATTAGACTTAATTTGCATAAGAACTTATTCAAAACCTCCTTGTTATATTTGAAAATTTCATACGATTCGATGTAATAATTTTGGTCAAGTCTTAAAGGTGAAAGATTATATGTGACTTTGAAACCAGACTAAGAATATCTAGACATAGACATACTTTATTTGCAAAAAAAAACATACAATTCAAAAAAGGAAAATAACAAGCAATTACCTAAATCTAATTTCTTTTTTCACAAACTAGCCGTAACTCAGGATAATGCTGAATACTGACACAGACCAATTTAAGTGCCAACATCCAGTGCTGGTTTTCAGTCCCAGCTGGCAGTCACGTTACGTAGTACAAGAGTAAGGAAAAACTTAACAAATAGTAATACAATATAAAAACATAAACTAATAAACTAAATCCCTTCCGTAGCAGCCACCATATCATTATTAAGTTATGAATTTATATTAAAACAGGTCTAGCCGCTCGTAAAGTGCTTAATTAGGTCTCGCCAGGTTTCCTACCGTCTTCCTGTTTAGTATGGAAGGAAGTTCTCGGGTTTAATTACTTTCCTTGAGCCTTTCTCTAAAGCCATATAGCATGAAGTTTAGTACATGTAATTAAGTATCTCTGAGATTTATTCTCATCTCGAGTAGTTCGTTAACTTTTTAAATGATTTTCAAAAAGTTTTTGTTCATTATGTAACTGTTAAGCGACTGTTCAAATGGAAAGGTAATCTTTATAATTTAAGTAAGCATGCCCAAACTCGTGCGATACAAATTGGTACCAATCACAAGGCCTGACAATACGATTCTTCAGCCTACAATTGTCACAAATACCACAACCAAATTCGGCCAGTTTTAACTAATATTTGAACATGTGTTACGGGTTAAATCAACGACCCATTGTGGCTCGTAACGGTAAGTGTCATGGCTTTCGTGTTTACCGTACAAGGCGAAACGGCGAGTGAAGTCGACATAAAAACGCATGCGCGCCATATGGTCGAAGCCACCGAAATGTACAACAAAATACACGTTCGCCAGTACATTTAGTATTTACACGACATGAGGAATTGTAGAATACAAATTTAAAATGCGTTGGAAACTCCTTTTCTGAGACAATAAAACGAATGTAACTACAGTTAAAACAAAAGATGACAAACGTTCTGATAAGTCTTTGGAACTTTTAAGACACGTGCTCATAGGTTTATGTCAAAAATTCTCAAGGTCCAGCTATAGACTCTTTAGTTTTTGTTGTCATTTTACTCTAATTAATATCCATTTTATGATCCACTTTTATTACTACTACAGACAACAATTTGATATAAAGTCACTTAACGTCCGAAAAATAAATGATAATACTTTTACTGTGGGGGTCTCCTAGATGAGTTCAGCTGCAAAAAACAAGTTTAACGATTGAGTAATGGTAATGGCGCGCGTATTTGGATGAGATCGATAGTGTCTGCGAGGGGACCGTACAACGAACCTGAATGAGTCACGGTACTCGGGCGGCCATCGCGCCATCTAGAAAGTTTAATAAAATTTCACCGTTTAAACTCTCCGCGTAACTTTAGGCCCGATGCGAATAATGTTAGTTGATTTTGTGATAAGTCATTTGTAATTTAGAAATAGTATTTTATTTACTGCAGAGTAAGAATAGTATGGGTTTGATTGCGATGTAATCTTCACACAATTCACCATCTTATTTTAAAATGTTCCTTCAATTTCTTTTGCGTTGTGTTTGTAGAATCATCACTCAGAAAAGTAACAGAAAAGTAACAGTATACATGTCATGGACTCATTTCTTGTGTAAAATATGTGAGATTAGTCACTAATGCAGTCTTTCCTCTTTTTCTAACTCTGACATCAAGTAGACACTTTATTGTTCACTGTAGCAAAAGATTATCTCTCCTTAGCAACAAAAACTTGTATAAAAGAAATAAAACCATCCGTTTTCTTAATTAAAAGATTGGATAAATTATTGCTCGAGTTATTAAATTGATGCGCATGGCCGATTCTTGAATTGCATTATCTAGCGCGAACCAGATATAATAATAATAATAATAATAACCCCACCGATGTGTCTTCACGTTGTCGTCGTGGTGGGGCTTGCGTGCTACAATGATCATCTAAGCTATAGCGGTAGAGCCACTCATGCCGGCAAGGTTAGATGTGAGGAGCCAGACAAAGTAAGACACTGCTTCTGATCCACTCCCAGATCAGAAGTATTCCTTATTCCCCCCCTGCCCCCCCCCCCCCCCTCCTACTATCCACTTCCATCCTTCAAATCCCATACACCCTACCCTGTCCATTTTATCCCATCCTTTTCCTTCTCCAAGCTAAGGTGGAACAGCATACGCCGAGAGCTGCATGGCTAAGGGAGAGCTTAGTCGCTAGTATGCGAACTCGAGAGACCAGGGGAAATCTCGTTTGATCCTACCCTTCCCGCGGTGAACGCAGGGCTCTGCCGCGGGTGACCACTAGTCCCTAGCTACTCGTGGGAATACGATGAATACAAGATCTAAAAATAAAAAACCTAAAAGCATCACTGATGCAGTAATCGGTACAATAGTGACCGACGACACAAACCAACTATCATTAACATCATCACCACCATCATGGTCATCATTATCATCACCTAATCTCTTTTCATCTCCTGCCTCATCACCACAGTCATCTTTGTCATCGTATGTTACACAGAATGCTTCGGCAACTTCTTCTGTGTCCATCTTTGACAACATATCACCTACGCCTAGTATACAAAGAAATGTAATGATAAACAGCGTAGATACTCACACACAATCATACAACACCAACTCACCATTAAGAAGTGTTTTGCAAGTTATGAAACCTGCAACCACTCTTACTGGAAAAAGTAGACAACGCATGAAGTGGACAGATGAAATTAATAAAACTCTATTGCGTTGCTACTACATCGTCACACAATGTGAAACAAATACAACTGCATACAGACCACAACTACACAAAAAGTTCATAGAAACCTACCCTGAACTCAGTAATCTTACTGAGCAACGACTCGCAGATCAAATCAGAGTTATTCATAGAAATAATAGGATATCCCCATCTGATAGAGAAAATATTAAACACACAGTTCTCCAAACTATTCAAGATAACAATAGACATGCACCTGATAATTTGTTAAACACAAGCAACGTCGAAATCTTTCAGACTAACCCTATTAATACTACTACCATACATCATCAAGTACAACGGATACCCATTATAGAAACACCAGCTGCAACAGTAAACTCATTCCTCTTACAAACTACACCAACCGCATCCGAAGAAATTACTGAAACTACAAATATGCCAAACGAAGAAGAAGAACTAACAAATAACATTGATCAACAAACCAATTATCAAAAAATAAAAGAAACCTTCACTGAGAATCTCTCAAAGTACACCCATACAGACCCCACACTTCGACCAACGATACCCAAATTGCAAATGAATCGCAACACAATCAAAACAGTTAATATAGTTAATGAAATAATAGATCACCATCTGAATAACCTCACAGTTCCAATCACAATTGAAATAATTCATGACACTATATACTGTGCAGCGAAGACAGTCACAGACACAAGCAATGAACAACAAACAATACCTAGCTCTCATACATCACATACAAACAAAACATACGCAACACTTACAAACCCGAAAAAACCACAATGGCAAAAACGATTAGAGAATAAAATCACAGATCTGAGAAAACAAATAGGACAACTAACGCAATACTTAAAAGGAAACCTACCACAAAATAAACAAAGAAAACTTAATCCAAATAATAAAAATAAAGAAGAAATAACTGATCAATTAGATACCTACAAACAAAAATTACAAGCCTACTCGAAGCGACTACGCCGATATATAATCAGTAACCAACGAAAAACAGATAATAAAAGATTTAATGCAAATCAAAAGCTTTTCTATCGAAAATTAAATTCCAGCGATATAGACATCACACAAACCCCCAAAGTAAATGACATTCAAAATTATTGGGAAAATATATGGTCACAACCTGTAAACCACAATCATAATACAGACTGGATAAAAAGAGAAATTGAAGAAGTAAATGATATACAACCAATGCCGGAAATAAAAATAAATACAGAAGATGTAACACTGGCACTAAAAAAGACCCTAAATTGGAAGGCACCAGGCCCTGATAAAATTCAAAATTACTGGTTAAAATACTTTACCTCGACACATAAACATATAGCCCAGAACTTTAATGAACTGTTATACCAACCAGATGATATACCGAAATTCCTCACCCAAGGCATCACTTACCTTAAGCCCAAAGACGATGACACAGTTAACCCAGCGAAATATAGGCCAATTACGTGTCTTCCAACGTTGTATAAACTCCTCACCGCCATAATATCTGAAAAACTAAACTCACACATAACTACCAATAAAATTATTCCGGAGGAACAGAAAGGAATGTAGTAGAGGATCAAGAGGTTGTAAAGAACAACTCATAATTGACACAGAAATACACAACCAAGTCAAACAACACCATCGAAACCTCCACTATGCATATATTGACTACCAAAAGGCGTTTGATAGCGTACCTCATTCCTGGCTTCTAAATATCCTACAAATATACAAAGTAAATGATCAACTCACAAACTTTTTAAAACACTTAATGTCTAATTGGTCTACCAAGCTCACATTAAGATCAAATAATAAAACACTCAGCACATCCGTTATAAAAATAAAGCGTGGTATATTCCAGGGTGATTCTCTAAGCCCGCTCTGGTTCTGTCTTGCTCTAAATCCACTCTCCAGGTTATTAAATAAAACAGATTTTGGTTATAAACTCGACAAAACAAATAATGTGAAATTGACACACCTGCTTTATATGGATGACATAAAACTATACGCATCAAATAGACAGGAATTAAATCATCTCATCAATCTAACAGAAACATTCAGTTCAGATATCAAAATGTCATTTGGAATAGAAAAATGTAAAATCAATAGTATAACTAAAGGACAACATAGCAAAACTAACACATACGAACTTCAAATACAACAAGGAACAATAGACAGTCTAGAATACTCAGAAACTTATAAATATTTAGGATATCAACAAAGTTCATCAATAAATCATAGTAAAATAAAAGAAACACTAAAAAACAACTACAAACAAAGATTAAATGCAATATTAAAAACACAACTCTCAGCTAGAAATAAAACTAAAGCTATAAACACCTATGCCATCCCAATACTTACATATTCCTTCGGAATTATCAAATGGTCGGACACAGAACTAGAGCGACTCAACATGATCACTAGAACATCATGCAATAAACACAACATCCATCACATTCACTCAGCAACACAGCGTTTCACTCTAAAGCGAAAAGACGGAGGACGAGGATTCATTGACATTAAAAACCTACATTACACACAAATAGATAATCTTAGGTCATACTTCTTATCGAAAGCAACGCAAAGCCCCATTCACAAAGCTATAGTCAACTCATCCAATCATAAAACACCTTTACAATTAAATAATAGCCAATTCGACCCGAAACATAAAATATGCACAGATCAACAAAAACTAGAAAATTGGAAGAAAAAAGCTCTCCATGGCAAATATCCATTTCAACTACAGCAGGATCACATACATCAGAATGCCTCCACTACATGGCTAGCTAAAGGTAACATTTTCGCAGAAACAGAAGGATTTATGATAGCAATACAAGACCAAATTATTAAAACTCGCAACTACTCTAAATTCATTTTAAAAGAAACAATAGAAACGGATAAATGTAGACTTTGTCACCAAAACACCGAAAACATAGACCATATCACAGGAGGCTGCGGTGTTCTTGCACACAAAGAGTACACGCACCGTCACGATAATGTTGCCAAACACATACACCAACAGTTAGCCCTGAAATATAAATTAGTCGATTCTTATACACCTTATTACAAATACAAACCTAAGAATGTTCTGGAAAATAATACAACTAAGCTTTACTGGAATCGTGATATTATCACAGACCGCACGATCCTCAGCAATAGACCGGATATTACACTCACCCTAAAACAAACGAAAATAACTTACCTTATAGATGTCGCAGTCCCCAATTCTCACAACCTGAAACAAAAACACACAGAAAAAATACAAAAATACATACCTCTAGCTGATGAGATTAAACAAATGTGGCACCAGGATACCGTTATTATCGTTCCGATCATCATTTCGTCAACCGGTTTGGTGCCTAAAACACTAATTAACGCATTAAAAACACTAAAACTGCCGACTACCACATACATACCCTTACAGAAGTCTGTTATACTAGACACATGTTCCATAGTTCGACGATTCCTTAACCCTACAATGCTTTCATTCCAAAATCCTACAAGTACAGAAACACTAAATTAAGACTCACAATTTGACAAATTATCACCTGGACCAGTAAACTTGGCATACGCCCGTTGCTGGTCTAGTTATAAAAATCCGGCCCCAGGCCGAGTCCTAGAGATTCTAGACTATAATAATAAAAATTTGTTTATTTTTCACCACATCCAAAAGTAAAACAAATAATAGTAATGGAATAACAAAATAATTTCAGTTCATGGTTAAATTAAATTTGGATGTGGATCACTGGCGCCTGTGGTAGGTAGAAACACCTGTGTTACAGGTCACCAGGTCTCCACCCCGAGCATAACAAGTGACATCTCCATAATTCAATGAAGCAGAAAACTAAATGAGTATTAATCTAAATGCACATTACAAAACTTAATTACTATATCTTAAATACTAAATCTAAACAAATTATAAAGATAATAAAAACATAACAAAATATTATATAAAAATTTTGATAATATAGAAAGCATGCAAGAAGTGTGTGTGTGTGTGTATTTGAATTGTGAGTGTGTGAGTTTATGAGTGTGAGTCTGTGTATATAAGTGCGCGCGTGTGTGTGTGTGTATATGAGTGTGCATGTGTGAATCAGTTCGAGGTAATTATTAAGTGAGAGAATGTTATTGTGAAGTTTTCAAACTTATTTCTATTATTTCTTATTCACAAGAAATAATTACGTGTATACAGGTTATGTTATCACTGTCAATAGTGCTTCCGTTGAAGTATAGGTTTGGCGCAAAAGCCATTCACGAATAGTATTTTTAAGATTATGATTATTTAGAGACACTAAAGTTATTTTTTTATGTAATTCATTGTATATATGTGGTCCTAGAAAAATAAAGAACCTATGGCAAAATCTTGTTCTGAAATGGGTTGTTGAAGCGACAATATGGTTACGTCGAAGAGAATCCTGAGTATTAGTTGTTTTTTTGTGCTGTTTTATGACGACCGCAAAAACAAACAATTGTCGGACAGTTAGTAAACTGCATACATTATACAGTTCAAGCGTAGGGTAAAGACGAGGTTTGCTATAACAGATTTTAAGTACCGATCGTTGTGCGCGTTCTAGAGGCAGCAGATGAGTTTTAGAAGCCCCACCCCAGACGGTAATACAGTAATTTAATATCGACTGACAGAGAGCTTGATACACTAACTTCATAACGTATAAATCAGCTGATGAACGAAGTTGTTTGAATATGTAAAGTAGTTTGCGTAGTTTATTACAAAGACTTTCAATGTGATTTTTAAATGTAAGATTACAGTCTATAACAACACCAAGGTAGGTAACAGCAGATACTCTTTTTATTATGTTTAAAGAACTGTCCTGTTGCAAGGAGCCACTAGAGAAAGGAGATGAAGTTAGTTTGAGCGAATCAATATTTGAGACATGAAAATTGCGAATCGAAAAGTTAATGACTTTAGTTTTGGAAATATTTAAGGAAAGCTTGTTAATGTTTAGCCATTGACTAACTAAGTCAAAGCCTCTCTGCGCGACACAGTAGACATCAGCCCATGAGTACGAGGAGAAAACAAGAGCTGTATCGTCAGCATAGGAAAACAATTTAGCCCCATATATGTTAAGATTACATAGGTCGTTAATATATACTAGGAATAGACTAGGACCCAGAATGCTCCCCTGCGGAACCCCGTGTGTTATTGGTAATTCAGAGCTAGTCAAAGTTCCAATTTTAGTACTTTGTGATCTATCTGTAAGGTAACTTTTAAATGAGGAAAGTTGAGTATCTCTTATACCAAGCGCCTCAAGTTTGGAAATTAATAAGGGTATCGAGACCGTGTCGAATGCTTTAGCTAGATCAAGGAATATGCCCAGACATTTATTGTTATTATCTAGGTTTTTAACTATATGATTAACTAAGTTGTCAACAGCATCAATTGTAGACATATTTTTTCTAAAGCCAAATTGATTAATTGACAGCAATTTAAATTTCTCCAAATAACCTACAAATCTAATATTTATAATTTTTTCTAAAATTTTTGATAATGCTGGTAAAACTGATATAGGTCTATAATTTTCGACACGGTCTCGGCACCCAGCTTTGTAAATCGGATGTACTATTGCTCTTTTAAAGATGTCCGGGAAAACCCCAGTTTTTAAACATAAGTTACATAGATACGTGAGGGGAGGTATAATCATTGCCTTGAATTTTTTTAGGAAAGCCGATGATATTCCGTCCCATCCCACAGCAGTGTCGCTTTTTAAAGTTAAAATTAAATATTCGACTTCTGCTTCGTCTGTGTCGAGTAGAAAGAAAGAATTAGGAGAAGTAGTAACACCGTTTCCAACTTCACCAGATAATAAAGCCGACAAGTCCTGAGATACATAACTGTTACGAATATCATCTGCTAACTGTCTCCCCACATTGATAAAATGATTATTGACATTATTCACTACAACCTGCTCATCAATACAAAAACTTGCAGTTAAAAGGTCAGTTGCTGAGCCCTTATGTTTTGTCAAATTAGTGACATCCCTGATCACATTCCATATTCGTTTCGGATGCCGTCCCGCCCGTTCAAATTCAGATTTCTCATAATTCAATTTTGCTTCTCTTTGCAAATTAATACAATAATTACGATATCTTCTATAAGACTGTGTTGATCTTCTATAAGACATATAAAAGAATGTGTTGAAAAGCATTTTTAAAATCATTAGGTAAGTGATTTTAAATCGAATTGACGATAGTTTGTTTTTTTTTTGTTTTATGTAGGTACTGTTGGTAGACCCTATTTTATTTTAGGAATACTGCTCGGTTTAAGGAGTATTTTCAAGTTCATTATCTTTCTAAGGGATTTTTTTTTTTTTTTTTATTGCCTTGTAGGCAGACGAGCCAACAATAATTGATTGAGAGATTGTAAGAAACAACAATATATCTGCAATACCATGTTGAACCAACTTAGAACGCTCATTAAAATAAGATTATTTTAGATAATATTATTATTTAGGTTAACGGTGTGGGTGACAACATTATTGTTAAGTTATTATCTTTTGTTTTTAATCTTTGTTGTCATTGTTTGTTAACCCTAATAAATAATAAAAAAATATATATATATATTGGTCGGAAATCTATTATGTGGGAAGGCACAATTTGAGTCTGATTTTTAAGCATAGTACTTAGGTAATTATTTTTATCTTAGATCTTTCTTAACAAACTTTTATAGTGCAAAACCATTAAAGTTCAATGGCAAACATGAAGTCAGAATTCTAAAGAAGGTATATCAACTACCTTCTGCAATTCAGATAATGAATTATGCCAAGGAAAGTAAGAGTGGTTACAATTTTTTGTTTAATTTTCTTTTTTTTCTTATCGACACTTTTGGAAGACATCTTTCAACACCTACTTACTTTATCTATTAGTTTGTTAAAAATTAAATGTAGATGGTAGGTCGTCAGAAAAAACCATGAAGAGTATAGCAATCAGTAGAGTAAAGATATTTTTTGTATTAAATCTCATTACATGTTCGGAAAACCTTGTACTAAACACTTTCATGCATTTTCAACGGGGTCTTACCACGATATTTAATTAATTGAGTTGTCTCAATATTTCAACGTTGTTGCAAATGTCATGATCACGAGAAGACTGGATACTGCGGGTCGATTTAAGAGCAAACAAATCTGTCTTCCCTCTTTCTCGTTCGCTTTTGGGTCGTACCACTGGAACTCGAACTCACTTCTCGACACACCACACTCACTGTATCTAAACAGTTACTGGAAGCCATGCCATAATAATTAATCTTTCAAACATTTCCGAGGAAATCTAGAATATTTGCCATGAAAGAGCGTCGTTTTAAAGTTATGATGCGTGTTTTAAAATTAGCGTGTTTATAGGAATTGTAAAACAAGGTTTTGTACTTTACAGTGCTGTCGAAAGCCGATGTTTATTAACATCCACTTTCAAAATTTTATACTACTTTTATATTCCACTAGATGACCCCCGAAACTTCGTCTGCGTCACAAAGGGGTTCAAACAGTACTCGCAATGTTGTTATTTGCGCGGATCGCGTTGGGTATATTTTTTTGCGTTTTATACTCGTCATAACTTAATAAAGTAATTTACTTCTACATTAATAATCTTGATAACACAATACTTAATTTGGATAAGGATTAATATAACGATGCTATTTAAACATAATTTCAATCTTCGGGCGATTATTATTTTTTCGTGAACATAAAAGTGGTTATTGTGACTAAACTATGATAGTTAGATATATGCTCTCGCGGACTTTTTTTTAGATCTGTCTAATACCTAAAAACCCGTAGTACATCATTTTGTTCTATTGTCAATAGTTTTTGCAGCGTACGCATAAATAGGTTTTCGATTATTCACCTTGTGTTACATATTCGATATTTTCGAAAGTGCTATAGAAAATCCACCCGGATCTAAATCTTTCATACAAAACTCATATTCGTCAAGACATATTTCTTTGTCGATATTTATTAGAGCAGAATGAAGTAGAACAATGAAATCGGATATAAAGACATGAAACCACATCTTATTTAGCCTCGTGGCCTGATATTTCGATACATTACGATGTGGTCATGATGTGTGGTTAGATTCTGGGACAAACAATTTTTTTCGTCGACATTTCATTTACAATTGGAATCCGAATGAGTTGTCTAAGAAATTGCAATAAATAGAATATTTAAACCAGTTATTTTATGCTGCTTAGCTCTGATGAACCTTCTTCTCGAGTTGGATCCTCAAAACGCTTAACCTAAAGATTTTTTCCTAAATCTTATGCCATTTGATGCGTTTTGTGGCAGAATGAAAGGCCTTATAGACTGTGGATGATGACATGTGTAGATCCAAAGTGAATTTTCCTTAAATTACTATTAAGTACAGTAGACATGTAAGTGGTCATTTCAAACTCCATTGACACCCATACGGATGCCTCGTTAGGCCTAAGTAGAATACATCACAGCCGACCGCAAACAAAGGATGTATGGAATTCCGATAACAACGAGGTAAAATAGATGTTTAATAACACATCGAATGACGTCATCGTCCTACATCGATCCTCTTCTAGTAATGTCTATTGAATTTGATCCTCGTTTTACACAATACATTCTCGAAAATGGACAGATTTTGAAAATGGTCACGGTCCAACAAATCCGCAACAGTAAAAGAACTGTATTTCCAAGCATGATTTTAGTTGTTTCAAATGCTTCCTAATATAATAACTAGAATATCCCTTAAAGGATTATACATCATCATCAAAAAAGTTAAGTTTTTCAGGAGTCCAGAGCCTGGCCTTTGCGGATCATTCTAGTATTCAACGCCCACTTATTTCAGAGAATTTTATCTATTTACAAGCATATTTTGGAAAGTTTAGAGCTGTAATATTCACAACAAGATTATGTTTAGCGATTGGTGACTCAATGATCCTTATGTTCATTAATATTATGTATGTATTTATTATAACAAAGGTTTTAAATCTTGAAGCTTAAATAACTACTGCCATTGAATATATTATTAAAGCTAAATGATCGTTTTCCTGCACAGGATGTAGTCTAGTTAAGTACTCTGCCCAAGTTCCCGACAACAATGACGTGTAAATTTTATATTCTTCGCGCGTTTCCCTACCGCCATTTTGTTTCACCTCTTTCATTGTTTATGGCCGTGAAAAATATTATAATGTTGTGTTTATAAGCCTTTCCATTATGAGTTTTTGTTCTATTGTGTTGTTTTTGGCATTAATATAATATTTAGAGATTTTTAACTAACTTCTGAGATCTGGCAACTTGTTTCTAAAAAATAAATCTTCTACAAACGAGATTTGGTAGTCTATTCTAAATGCTACACTGAGTTGAGTAGGCCATAATTAACTTTTAAGTGTCTTATAAAACATGTGTAGAAGTTATGCAGGTAACGTTTAGATAGTTTAGTCGATGTGCATCTGTTTTGTTAGTTAATTAAAATTAAATTGGGAACAGCACCTTGACATAACACCTTACAACCGGTTTCAATACCTAGTTTCTATCATACGTTACTGGCAATCGAATGTTTGTTATCACTATTCACCTACCTCACACATTTAAATATTTATTAAGTACTTATATAGAAGTAACTCCGAACACATTAGCGACCTAGTTAATATTGTTAATTTCGTAAAAAAAAACTTAAGCGACGCTAGTAGGGCGTTATCTATTATGCTCAATTTCGCAAATATTGTCTGTCCCTTTGTGACGCAGCCGAAGTTGCGCGGGTCAATTAGATTATTTCTTTCTATATAAAGTATCAACAGCTTACATATTGTCGACTGTTGTCACATCATACTAATACATTCATAATAGGGGTGTGCGAATATCGTTCGAATCGAATTCGAATATTAAAATTCGATTCGAAATTCGAAACGAATAATTCGAATCTTCGAATAGTATCGAATTTGACTACGACGATACATCGGAAATAGGACAAGAATTTGTATTTAGTAGATAATATCTTTAATGGGCTAGATGTCTACAAAATAGTCGTAGTCGTCGTAGTCGAATTCGATACTATTCGAAATTCGAGTTTCGTATCGAATATTCGTATTCGATTCGGAACGAATAATTCGTGAGTTCGAATTATTCGCACACCCCTAATTCATAATTATCTATGACTAGTTTTAAAATTGTTCGAAAATCGACACTACACAGCATTCCGCACTAGTCAGTTCAATTAGTGACTATTGATGTATTAACAGGAAGAAAAATATCCGCAAAAACTAACCAAGTTTACCTGAAAACATAGTTTTGTTTACATAATAACCATGAAACAACTTATAGGGTTACCTCGATTGTTAAATACCTTTAAGAGAGAGTACGTGTAATGGGAAACTAGCAATGCCAAAGAGTAGGACATGCCGTGAACACGATGATCCTCAACTAGATTGATTTTCATACGAAATTTGTCAAAACCGAATGTGTTGCGGCTCTCCGTCTGAATGCGCGCGCATTAAAACTGCTTGTATATTCTTGTTTCTTGACAGGACTTGATAGAATGGCGAGAAAAAGGAAATCATGCTATTATAGTTTAATTAGTGCATTATCTTTTAAAAATCCAGTATCCGTAATTCTACAGTTTTCACTCGCTTTACGACATTGTAAAAAGAAGAGTTTGTTTATGTAATAAACCTTGTTTGATATGTTTTACGATCATAACAAGTCATGGAGGTCGTTAGAAAGCTTTTGATTCTACCTGAATTCTAGCGATTCGCTAGTGCTTCGCCAGTAACGATCTGTTATAAAACAGTAGAATAATTATTATGATCCAAAGGTTGAATGCAATTTCAAAAATGGAACATCAGTTACGTTTTAAATTTATAGTGTAAAAGTACCCTTACTAGTCTATACTTACTTATCCATACAGCCTAATATTAATTAAATTGTATAGCTCTTATTATTACACGTATTTATGAGTTGTTGCGTGATTAAAATATAATTCAAACGCCTCAAATCGAAAAAGCACTAAAACCGCCAAAATAGCCCTAAAACCGATACACGCTGGTACACGTTGGTAACGCTGTAAAAAGGTGGTTTCACACAGAACAAGTAACTCGCGAAATAGTTTTTACTTGCCATAAAAACACATCATTAATGAACCGCGCCTGTATGATACCATCAAAAAAGTAGATTGACAGAATAAGGACAGTCTCGAAATGCAGCTTAAGCATTGTCCAAGATAAGATGTTGTGATGAATCACGTAGTTCGTTGGTCTGTCTCGTTTACTGACTCATATCACGTATTGACAATTGATAATGGGTCTGTCAGGGTTATTCGAATATAAACGTGTTTTTTTATTTATAAACAAGTTTTGTTGATCAAGCTAAAATCTAATGACTTTATTCTCTTTTCTTAATAAGTCACCGGTTGAGATGACACCACTTTCCCCTACAGGCTACAACTGATACCAACTTAGCGCCTAATTTTATGAACTCATTAAATATAGAAAACATACTAATGATTTTATTTATATTGTTAACAGATAAACAATGGCCTGCTCAGTGAGTGACTCCCCCTCCCTGAAGGACCTCCCCAAGGTCGCCACAGACCTGAAGAGCCAGCTCGAAGGCTTTAACACCAGCTGCCTCCGTGACGTCGACACCAATGAAAAGATCGTGCTTCCTTCTGCTGAAGGTATAATTTTATGAATAAGTAGCAAATGTTTATTTTATTATTTTTACAGTCTTTAATACATTCTATTGTTTTGGTGATTGCAACCATTGGTGACATTCGATAAAGAAAATTAAATATTTACTATTGTAAAACTGCCTAATTGATGAGATATGAGCAATTCTTAGCAGCAAGGGGTATTTAAAAGAAACTGAACAGTTATTTTTAAATTAATCAAACTTCACAACAGACGTAGCGAAAGAGAAGCAACACAACGCTTTACTCCAAGGAGTTGAAAATTTTCAACCGTCCTCCTTAAAGAAAACCAAGACAGTCGAAAAAAATATACTTCCTAACGCAATAGGTATACCAGTGCGTGAAAAAAGTAACAACTAATGAACTAGCGTCGTGTGAATTGCGCTTTAGTTTTTGAACGATTGTTAATCTGTCTTCTGTGTCCGTTTTTATTAATCTGTGCTGTTCAAGTTTTTCATAATGGAATGCAAAGGAAAAGTAATGTTGTGTTTCAGTATGTTTAGTTCGAAAATAAAATAATCCATCATATTTCATAGAAACCAATACCTAATTTAACCTCATTTATTCAGTGTTATTACTCATTTTAACGTATATTTTAATAATACCAGCTTATAACAGTCATCTTTTTCCCTAATACCGTAAAAATATCACAGAAGTAAATCATTTTTAAATTTATTCATATTAAAATACTACCTTCAACCTTGTATGTATTATTACAACGACGTATGTTAGTCTACGACATACTAAATCAATATTATTGTCAATGTTTAGGAAATTTTTAATTTAAATATTTTTTGTTTGCCGAATGCCGAAAATTTTGGCAAAATTTTTATATGATTAGAAATATTGACAATAATTTTCGACAAACTTTTATCGCTTACGGCCTAACTACATTACATTATTCAAAGGCGCGTCGTGTAACTAAATTACTAATTAAATACTAGGTAATGTCATTTAAAGAAACTTTCAGCATTTTTATTCGATACAGTATATCTATTAATATAAGCTCAATGGATTTACTCACTATTTTTACAGATGTAGCCACTGAAAAAACTCAGAAGTCGTTATTTGACGGTATCGAGAAGTTCGATTCGACTCAGTTGAAACACACCGAAACACAGGAAAAGAACCCACTTCCCGACAAAGACGGTATGATAATTAAATTTATTAAAGTGTGATGCGCATGAGAATGCATTTTAAATACATATTGTCTTGTGTTATAATATTTGAGTAGAATATAAATAGCGAGATATTTCCTTAGCCTGCAAATGCCTGCATTTTTTCTTTACATAGCTTTTGGAGTAGGTACTGAAAGCATTACATTGTTTTTTAGTATAGAACCCGACAAGCTCACGGTCTGACTTATGATAAGTGGGAACCGAAAACCATAGACAACACAGTACGTTTATCAGGACCACTAGAATTCTAAATTATGAAGTTTGCTTCTAAATTATTTATACCTAAAAAATGCCCTAAGACTTATCTACACGCACGCATTCTGCCCTATCGAAGCGAACAGAGCACCACCAATCTTACAGCACTCTTCTCTTTCAAGCTATTGCTAATTGCAAATTCACATTTAGCATTGCAGTGAAGAAAATACGATTATTACAGTTGACCTGCACACTTCGTCTGCGTCACAAAAGGATTTATCTAGTTTCTACGGACCTATGATGTCCTATGTTAGTCGGGACTCAGGCTTTGCTAAATTTCAAATAAATTCCGTAGTTTAGGAAACAGACATATAAATTTGTAACACAAAGATATGTCTTTTCTTAAATAAATGTTTGATGAATTTTCAACAAGCTTTAAGGCATGTAAAAGTAACAGCGGTTACGTTTGGCGAAAATAACACGTAAACACAATAATATATTTTCAAATATTTTCGTCAATCGTATATCCCTGCTTAATGCCATGCACGTTTCTGCTTTGCATCAGTTGTGGCAGCGGAGAAAGCCCATCAGAACCTTCTGGAAGGCGTGGAACATTTCGACAAGACTCAGATGAAACACACCACCACTGAGGAGAAGAACCCGTTGCCCCCGATCGAAGGTGTTGTTGCTATGCTTAGCGTTTTATATGCACTTTTTAGTATAAGTTATGTTACGTAGTTTTTTGTAATATGAAGCTTTCTAATGATGCAACTTTATTAATTTATGGGTGGAATTTTTCATGTTTCTTTTAAAAAGTTTACTATTTATATTATCATTTTGAGTACTTTTCCTAGAAGTGGTGTTGAATTATTCCAAACTGTAGACGATCAGCGCCATCTAAATCTCGTGGCATGAACTGCTAAGAATTTGGAACTGTGTTTGAGATTCAAAAGATTCATTACTTACCTTCTTTTATTGATGAAGATACAACCACAATAGTTTTATTGTTGAAATGTCATAATTCAAATTTTTTTTTTTTTCTAGATTTGTGGTTTTTTATATCTGTTACAGATTTGATAAATTTTCCGAACTAAAATTCTTTTCGAAGTTTAAAATCAGTAGACCTAGGACGATTATAACAAAATTCAAATTTTGTATTTTCTTTCTCACAGCTATCGAAGCGGAAAAGGAAAAGAACAAATTCCTGAACGGTATCGAAAATTTCGATCCCACCAAGTTGAAGCACACTGAGACCTGTGAGAAGAACCCTCTTCCCACCAAGGATGTTATCGAACAGGAGAAATCAGCTTGAACTGCCTCTAATAACAGTTACTCGCAATTATATCTCGCTAGTATCGCTGTATTTTAATCATAAGTCAGATGGTTCGACGACGTTCATTTTGGATTTATTTAAATTCTTATATTAACACTGTGCTGATTTTTTCTATCTGTTTACGGCTACTGGTTACAACATCAACAACCTCTAAAAGTGTGACAAGCTTATTAAAATCGATTTCTACTAAATTCAACAATCGAAATCATTTGTGTTGTTTTCTGATAAATCCAAAATTTACGACAACCGATCTGTATCACTAGTGTATAGTAACCAAATTTTCTATGTCACTTTTAATGAGTATTTTATAAGTATTTTACGGTAATATTTTATTTTTTTAATTTTCATTAATTTAATTTATGTGAAGGAAAAAAATTAAGTTTTTTTTCTAAAGTACTGATCTTCAAAAATACTTTTAAGACCACCTGCACTCCTATGATTGGAAATTGATAAAATAAATAATGAAAGAAGTGATGCTCCTTTGTTTCATGCAAATGAGATCATTTCTTACTAAATAATTTCTTTATAATACGTATGTTAATTGGATCATTGAATGTGTGCTAGTGATATTTAGTCATAACGGAGTGTAGTTACCAAAATCCTACGGTACTAATTACTTTTTATGGTTTCTCTAATAATTTATCATTCAATGTAACTTAAGTATAACCGTTAATGGGTTCAGAACGGAAATAACTTAATTGAAAAAAACTGAAGAAGGTTTTTCGTTAAGTTCAGTTATTTTCATTCTGAAGTGATCTGATCATCGAATGTTGTGGTATTTTAAATTGCTCAACCACGTACGGTATAAACGTCTGATAAAAATACAATAAAACGTTGGTAAATACAATACTTAATTTTATACATGTGTTTTTGAAACTTATAAGACAAAGCAGTTTTCCATTTTTATAACGTAGGTATTGATTAAGTAATGATATGCGATATGCTGAGAATGCCAATTGTAACATTTTAACCGGTTTTTTGTATGTTTTACAGACGGTGCTTTTATATAAATAAACAAAATATAAAAATGTGTTGACTTTTATTTACTAACTAGCTGGCCCACACAACTTCGTCTGCGTCATATAAGGAAATTTTCTCACCGTTTAAACCTTCTCTGGACTACTACGAATATTTTAAGATTAAAATAAGCCAAATCGGTTCAGTCGTTCTAGAGTTTTAGCGAGACTAACGAACATCAATTCATTTTTATATATAAGAAGAAGAAGATGATAGTTTTGAAACTTGGATTACGTATTTATAGATTTATTATTGGGTATATCTGTAAGACTATTCTATTTAGCTTTATGTTGAAAAGGGAGTGGACATATTGTATGAACGCAACGTCATTTTTAAGTCTCAAGTTACAAACAATTTGCATTTTAAGCCACAGAGAATCTATGTTAAGCACGTGGTTCTGTAACATCGTTAACTTAACACGACCTCAGATTTTGAAGAATAACACGACACGCGCTTGCCGAGCTAATGACAACAAAAGAACTATCTACCACTTTTTTTTGATTTTGGTTGTTTAGTTATGTTTATGCTCCAATTGTTTATCTGGTATATTTGATCCAAGGGTTTCATAATAAAAATTGAAATTACCCTCACTAATAGTATGTTGTCACTTACGTGTTCAGGATTAATATGATATCTAAATATAGGCAGTAGGGTGGAAGTAATAGGCATAGTGTCCTACTTGTAGTGCGTCATCCATTTCCCAAATACTTTTCTTTATCAATTATTAGCATAAAAACCACTACGAAATACAATTAGGATTCGTATTTAATCAGAAAGAAAGAAAGAAAAGAAAGAAAAACATTTATTTGTGACAAAAAAAGAAAAATGATAACATCTCTTTTTGATTTGTTAAAGAGAAATTCATGTTTGTTTGAAGTGACACCAGCACAGACCATACATATATATATATGAGAGACACCAGTTTGAGATCTATTTGCTTAACTAATACCTTGTGTATTAATGAAACATTTTAATACATTTTTCATCATCAATTATAAAGTTAAATGGTATGATTTTAAGGCATTTAAGATGCACAGTTTATTAATTTATTAACATGAGGAATATGAAAGTTTTTTTTTTGCAAAGTTGAACAATGACGATAATATTTATGCTCCTTATTGGGTTGGGCACCCTAAATCGATCAATATCGAATCAAAGTTTTCAAAAAAGATTAAAAAAACGAAAGTGTAGTGATGCTTGTAAAAAAGAAACATTATATCGATGATTCTGTAGGTATTTCAAATATAAGTATAATTTTAAAATATTAATAGCAGTTTTAACGTTTCGAGAAATCGGATTTAACCAACATTATAAACTATTGGTTTTGAATTGATTTAACTAGATTGAATTATTATCCAATGATGATTGATTCATGTTCTCATTCTCATAGTGTGTAATAATTTGACAGTTTACAGATGTTTGATGATACAACGGTACCAATACTAATTTAATTCAAAAAAGGAAGCTAATGCTGCAGCTAAATGTTACATGACAAAGAAAAACCAAATTTAAAACAGTGATTTTTTCACACTATCATTTAAGCGTAATTTTATTATCTTCTCATGAGGTTATTATTTTCACAAGTACAGTGTGCGGATTTGTTTGTTATGGACCATTCGACATTATAAATATTATCGAAATTGTACTTTCCATCAGCACATCTCTAACGTGCGAAACTGAGTTGCCTGATTCTAAAACATGTGGGAGTTTTGCAGAACTTAGGGTTACCAATGCATAAATTACTACCATATTGTTTGCAAAAATTTCGTCTCATTAATTTTTGTGTTTGCTTCCCGCCCGCTCCGTCTGTTTGCTTTGGCACGTGCAATTTATTATTTTTACAAATAAATATTGTTTTCGCGTTCCAAAACAGTTGAATACTGATGGTGACAGTGGGATAAACTATTCCGGTGAGTGTTTTAATTATTTTCTATTCAAAGAGACCATCAAATCACGTTTTGCACGTGTTATTTTGGTGATACAGCGAAACTACCATTTGCATTCTCCGAGCGTTTTCTAGCTACGATATGGATTTATGAAAATCATGTTATCGATTGTAACTTGTGGTGTTTTTGTGAAAGAAACCAGTGAATAAACAGTGTCGGTCGTGTTATCAAATGCAGAAAAACGTCATTTGTTTTTGTTTACCAGCAGATTAACAGTGCGCGATGTCGTCTCCGATCCGTTGTCGCGGTTCTTGGAAAATTCACAAACGTGCGTCCGATCCAGACCGATGGCTGGACGAGATGGGGTTTTTCCGTAAACATACCGCTAGGGACCCGAGCTGCCTCTTCAGGGCAGTCTCGGAGAGCGTGTACAACAGCCAGAGGTACTTCCACAAGGTTCGGATGGAGTGCGTACATTTCATGGCTGCCAATAGGCACCTCATCGAAGGGGTACGGAGCTGTTCAGTTGCTTTGTGTGATCCTCCCGTTGTTCCTTTAGTAAAATACTTTAATGTTTGTTATAGTCATTGAATTGCCCATTTGAGAGTTATCTGAAAGAGATGTCCAACCCATCGGAGTCTGGTGGTCTCATTGAGATATCAGCTATGAGCCATTTGTATAGGTAAGATTTGTTTTGCGGTTTCTTTCACTTTTATAGATATTTTTGACTACCCACTATTTCATTCTGAAAATGTATTGAAATTCCAGAAGTGATTTTGTAATATTTGAGGCGAACAAAGGGCCACAAATAAAAATAACTAATGGCTACAATAACACAATATATCTGTACTACTCTACAGAAATGAAACATTTTGATGTGATTTACACCAAAGATTTCATTAATAATTCTTCATTTTGTCAATGTAAGTTAAATTTCATTATAGACACGGTATTTAAAAATAAATTTAAATAACACTTATAATACCTCATAATTTCATTTGACAAACTTAAACTTGCAGCGTTAGTGTATGAAATACTGTATAACGGCGTCTATCAATTACAAGACCTATCTTACGCTGTCGACAAGATGCTTCATGACAAAATACCAATGAATCACATTGAATACTTCATGTCCGACAATGTAGAACGTAGAAGGAAACAGAAGGAACGAGCCAAAATATACGTAGAAGCCAACACTGAGGAGAAAGATAACAATAATAATACTCTCTCATTAAAATGCAAACATCACTCTAAAGATGATCAAACTGGGCTGATGAAGGAATCGTTGAGCATTTTTGTGTTCAATCGTAGCCTTATTCAGCTTGAAAACGTCTGTCTGAATTGCCTAAACATTAACAGTGCTAAAGATCTTCTAGATAATGGTATAACACCATTTCCGTACAAGGTTGCTAAGGCACTAGACCCCGATATCTATAGGAACATTGAGTTTGATGTGTGGAGCGAGATGAGACGAGGTACTTTTATAAAATCAATATAATAACCTTTTATCACACTGATGTTAAATTTATTGCCCTGATAGCTTTGCTCCAATCGATTTTATACTCCACATTTGCAATATAAAACTTAAAATTCAATGAAACTCGATTCATTCACTGTCTTTGCAGTATTGTAGTTGAATTTAAAGTCTTAATATCTAAACTTTTTAAGAGGTAATGATGATGTTTGTGCTGATCAATGGGATAATCTTCTAAGACATCTACTAAGATTTCAAAAATTATTTCACTAATTGAAAGTTAAATTATTTGTCAGTGTCATGACATAGAATAAATCTATAATTAAAAGTAATTTGTTGTAAACTAATTTGAGCAAAAAATTCTAATTACTAAAATTTCTAATAACCATGAAAAATGCATCAGTGTGATTGAACATTAACTTACATTTGAGAAACTACTTTATGATAATCAACAAGTTTTGGTAATATGGGTTACAGAATTACGATATGGACCTAGATATTCAGATGGGACTACTCTTCAAGTAGGGGTTAAATGTCTGTGCAAACTAGACTCGGAACAACCGGTCCCGTTCCACTGTCACATCCAGGAGATGAGACCCGATGGAGGACCATGCCTGGTCTTCATCGAAGAGTTGGGGGAGAAAAGACTTGTGAATTACGAGCAGTTGGAACCGCTGCCTTTGGAAGAAGTCAGGCCCTGGGCTCCTCCTTATAGATACTCCCGTGCTAACTCACAGCTCTTGAATATAACTCAAATGTTGCAGCAAATAGGTCTGGACAATAAAATTTCTAGTATTTTTTAACTTTTCTACAGTCTTTTAGCACTTGAGTGATGTAGTTTTTATCAATGATCTCACTCTTGTCTATTAGTTTCTTCTATTAAAACAAACTTAATTATCTCTCCTAGATGTTAGTTGAAGTAGAACTACAATATAAAACAAGATAGATAGTGGGTGGTGAGTTCTGAAATGCTCCCTTAGTTAGGTGTATCATCTGTTCTATTTTGACGTTGGAAGTTTATTTATTTATTTATTTTAGGAACATCTACAGTATGACATATTAAATAATCATTAATTAACAATTCACAACTTAATTTCTGATATGTATACCTATTAAAGATATTCACAGCATTCAATATAATTAAGTAATGTGCTCCAAAATAGCAAGAAATTAAGTATCTCATAAATAAAATGGCATTAATGAAACTAAACATTACAAAAAAAAAACATTAAAATTAAATAAAAGTAACAAACATGGATATATATTACAACAACAATTCAATCAACACCTAAAACTTTTTTTCAAATGTGAAATGGTATCCCCAAAAATATCAAAACGGCTAGTTGCACATAACTCAAGTTGACGTTGTTTTGACAAGAAGGACATTTCCAACTCTTTTTTAGTTCCTGAACATTCTGAACATAATAGGTTAATGTCATATTTAAGCAACGGAAATGATATGTTCCCTTGCAGAGAACACATACAATCAGATCTTCTTTATTAACAAGGTTAGGTCAAGACACTTCATTATTCAAGTTTTGTTGTAATAGTTGTTTTGTTGTTATACAGGGTGATTTCTTAGTGAGGGTACATATTGAAGGTCATGGTAGCTGATAGTTATATACGACCAGTAAAAATATTATTACCAAATAATATGGCTTAATGCCTGAGTAATCGCAACTTAAAAATATCTAAAATTCTTGCAAAATTATGGTTTTTCGACAGCTGATGGGTGTGGCGGAGGGGTGGGGTGCGCGAGATCACTAGAGGTCGTTAGTCAACACTCTTTAAGTCGAAATTGCTTATGTTTAAGGTAGTTTTGTCGAATTTAGATTTAAAAAAAAAATGTAAATTTACTTATTTTTTGTAATATTCCGTATTAGAACAGAGTACTCATCACCCTCCTGCAATATGTACCCTGTCTAACAAACACCCTGTATATCTTCCAAGATTTATTG
Organism: Trilocha varians; assembly: GCA_030269945.2. NCBI lineage: Eukaryota > Metazoa > Arthropoda > Insecta > Lepidoptera > Bombycidae > Trilocha > Trilocha varians. The sequence goes on from AP028280.1 coordinate 12,038,332, forward strand.
AGAGGAAAAAACAAAAAACAGCTCTCAATGCCCTCCATAAAGTGTGTGGAGATGTTATAGCAAAAATAAAAGCAAAAAAAGTACACCACCCATTATCTCCGTGATCAAATCGAACAGCCATAACAGCATAATTCTAATAACTGTCCAGGCAATTTGAAAAGAAAAAATGGCATGAGTAAGTCAAGGAAGCAGAAAGAGGAGACCAAAAGCCCAGAAAAAGGCCCCGATTCCCCTCAACCCTGGACTGTTGCCGAGGAGACAGATCTCAACCCATACATGAAAACGAATCCATACATGGACTATTACACATTCCAACCTATTCCTGTTAGTTGTAGATTAGTGGGGTTTCGTAGTACGTTTATAAGCATCTCACTTTGACAAATAAACGAGGTTTTACCACTGTTTTTAGTAAATCAAACAACTCATTTAGAACTGAAATATATGTATGTACTCTATGTAAAATTGAGCAATTAACTCGTTTGAGATCGTAGATATTATAGTATTGTATGAAGTGTAATTATTCGTCAGCTGTAATCAGCTCTTTTAAAAGGGTATCAGATTTTTTTCGTTACTTTACAAGTCTTTTATCTATTTGATATTGATTGTATATGATCAATTCTTGCCTATTTCAAAAACTATGTAAGAAGAGTATATCTGTTTTAAACTTGTGATATTGTGGTGTCCGAACTGACCAACTTACTTTTTCTGTGGAAAGTAGAGGGTTTCAATTCTTGCTAGTTCTTCTACACCTTATAATTATTTGACTCTTATTCAAGGGATAAAAAATCTCCATCGTATAAAATACTAGGTGACCCGCGCAACTTCGTCTGCGTTACAGAGGGATACAACATAGCCTATAGCCTTCCTCGATAAATAGACTTTTCAACAGTGAAAGAATTTTTCAAATCGGCCCAGTTGTTCCTGAGGTTAGCACGTTCAAACAAACAAACTCTGCAACTTAATAATATTAGTATAGATACGTATTTGAGTAGTCTTTAAACCTTCGAAAATATGTAGCCTTCTTGCTATAAGCAAGGTTTGTGAACTATGCTCCGTCTAGGGAGATCCATACATGGAAGCAAGGACTATTGTTCTAATGAAAAGACACGCTAGCCAAAGTGCCAATTTATCTCAAACAAATCTTCAAAGATCTCAGAAATGTATTTAACATTTTATTTTGAATTTTTCTTCTACTATGAATTGCTATATAACCAAACATTTTTCCTAAAATTACATTTAGGTTGAAAAGCAGGATATCTTAGTTTTGTTACTGCAAAAAGTAAAAAGTCTGACAAAAAAAATTTGGTCTGGCTGTATGGCTGTATCCAAATACCTAGCAACCAGAATTCAGAAGTACTTTATATATATCCACCATATCTACTCAACTTGGAATTTACTAACTAACTTTAGCGTCCCAATACATTTATGAAAATTTAATGTATGTACATAAAAATATTCATGAATTTCCTAAAGTCTCGGATATTCATAATTATAACACTAGGAACAAACACAAGCTTGCGTTGCCAGCATCTAGATTACATAAAATAAGTAATTCTTTCCAGGGTTTGTCTGTAAAGCTTTATAACAAAATCCCAGTGGCCGTTCAAACATTGCCTATAAATACGTTTAAGAGAGTTATCAAAGAACGGCTATGCAGTAAAGCATATTATAAACTTAATGATTATATAAATGACTGCACAAAATGGGAATGAGGTGCTCGTCCGGGCCATTTCAATTGATACATTTGTTAAAAACAAAAATATTGTAAAACAATATTTAAAAAAAAAGAAAAATAAACATATTAAATTAAAAAAAGACATGCCCGCTGAGTTTCTTGCGCCGGTTCTTCTCAGGACGGAGGCGTAATTTTAGCGAACTGGTGGTAGAACTTTTGATTTTATTTTATTTTTGACTTTCAAAATGTATGTGTGTCCACATCTAATTTGAAATAAATGATTTGACTTTGACTAAGATTTGCGTTTGTCTTGCAATGCCACCATTGGTGACATTTGACACACGATACGAAAGAATTAGATAAAGCTTCTTAGTAAAACAGCAACTTTGCTGACTAATTCAAATATTACATGCACACTATGTTCTCAGAAATGGTAATATGATAAAACCGTTAGGACTCGATATTATTTACACCTTATAAAACGTTACGCTAAATAATTGAAGAATAACAATTAAATGAAATGAAATTAGAGATGTGTTATGCTTATAAACATTTTTTTCATAACCATATTGTAGCTACAAAGAACGTATCTGTAGAATAATTGTAGAAGTAATGATGTAGAATGATTTTAAAAAGATGCTTAATCTTTTAATTTATTAGTTTTACAGAAACACAAACTAAAGAATAAAAAGATTTAGTTTCTTTTTCAAAAAATTACTTTTAGCAGAAGTTTGGCTGTCTCTTGTTCTTAATATTTTTTTCTGTTATTTGATTTACATTTTGTGATCACACCCAACTTTTTTAATAAACGACAATTTTTTCTCCATTTGATTTAAAGCTCAATACATAAGGGTCAAAATACAACGCTAGAAGCCATTATAATATCAAGTTGCATTTTGAGTCTTAACTACAGTGCATTGAGTCTTATATGTATTGAGCAAAATAACGACATAATTACGGTCCACATGAAGCCTTGAAGTGTTTCAATTGAAAACTAATAAACAAATTAATTAACGAACTATTGATTTCTATTTGAAAGCCAAAACTTTGCTAAGTTATTATTAACTTGTGTGTTTGTATTGTTTTAGAAGTAATTGTAGTTGAAGTTGGTTAATTAGAAGTCATGTTGAAATTTAATGTTTTCAAGGGTTTTAATTAGAATTTAACAACTGTAGTATGCAGTTTAGATTTTGGTGATGGGAAATTAAAATTGTTTTTGAAATGTTTTACTGAGGACTTAGTTTATTTGAAGTTCTTTCATGCATTTTCAACTGGTTCTTACCACGATATTTAATTAATTGAGTTGTCTCGATATTTCAACGTTGTTGCAAACGTCATGATCACGAGAAGACTGGATACTGCGGGTCGATTTAAGAGCAAACAAATCTGTCTACCCTCGCACTCGTTCGCTTTTGGGTAGTAGTAGTAGTACCACTGGAACTCGAACTCACATCACGATACACCACACTCACTGTATCTACAAGACTCTCTGAGCATAAACACGCGAGTGACTGTTGTGTTTAGCACTGGATTCCACATACTCGATAGTCTGAAGCCGTTAAAAGTTCTGTTTTGAAATCTGAACCCTTTGAAAATGCATGAAAGTATTATAGAAAACCGCGAGTGTCTGAATAAGTTTATTTGAAGTTCGTCGAAAATTATGAGATGAGTTCTTTTAGTCGAATATTATTTATGCTAGTTAAATGTTTTTCCCCCCTCTATAAATTCTGTTTACTGTCAGTAAATTGTTTGTCAAGCGCAGCAAATAATCTAAATTCACATAGACTTTGTTACCTGGTATAAATGTAGAATAGACAGTAATTAGTTTTCTGAAGTAGTTAAAGAGTAGTAAAACGAGAGCCCGTGAACATGGATTTACGTTTATTTTCATCACCCTGTGTTGGGAGCTTTCGCTGACGAAAGTTTCAGCTTTGTTAAAATAGCTAAGGTCTGGAGTTCACGGGCTCTTAGTCTAACTCCATAGTGACGTGACGCGTTACGTTGACAGATCGAAGTGCAAGCATATCCCCTGATGGTGAACTGCAGACCGGGCGCGGGCGCTCCGCCCCACGAGCTTCCGCACGCCGCACCCAATGGCGCTCCGCCCCCTGAGAACCACCAACCGCAGGTATGTCACGCTCAGTCTAAAAGTTTTGGTATTTATTCATGTATTTTAGTGTTAATTTAATTTTAAAAGTGATATCACCTGTACGCATACCTGTACAATAATGAATAAATATTATTTACATTCGGTAGGTATTGATCTTAAACTCAAAAAAAACCCCTTCATCTTACATCATCATGATCTTGTAGCAACAACAACCGCAACAAGCTCCGGCGCCTCCGCCCCCGAGTCAGCAGCAGCCCGGCGCCGGCGGAGACATGGGCTCGCACAATGTGAGCTCCCCCGGGATCAGGGTGTCCACCCCGGCCACCAACACCACCGGATTGGCTACTTATACAGGTTAGTTATCTCACTTGAAATGACATGGTTTTATTATCAAGTTTAAGGAGAAATTATCATAAAGTAGAAGCAACACCAACAACACAATCCATCATCAGTCTCTCGTTAAATCTAAGAATCATCACTAAAATGACTAACACACTCCACAATCTCCGTCGCCATTTTGTAACACCCTAACACAAAATGGCGGACACTTCACACTACACTATCTATCTACACACAGCGGGCGGTATCCCCGGCTACGGTGTGTGCGGTCCCTACATGTGCGGCGTGAAGCCGGTCATGTGGTCCGGCCCCGCGCCGCCCGCCCCCCTCGCGCCGCCCCCGCCGTCCCCCAACCCGCAAGTGTACAACACACTACACTATCTATCTACACACAGCGGGCGGTATCCCCGGCTACGGTGTGTGCGGTCCCTACATGTGCGGCGTGAAGCCGGTCATGTGGTCCGGCCCCGCGCCGCCCGCCCCCCTCGCGCCGCCCCCGCCGTCCCCCAACCCGTACGTGTACAACACACTACACTATCTATCTACACACAGCGGGCGGTATCCCCGGCTACGGTGTGTGCGGTCCCTACATGTGCGGCGTGAAGCCGGTCATGTGGTCCGGCCCCGCGCCGCCCGCCCCCCTCGCGCCCCTCGCGCCGCCCCCGCCGTCCCCCAACCCGCACGTGTACAACACACTACACTATCTATCTACACACAGCGGGCGGTATCCCCGGCTACGGTGTGTGCGGTCCCTACATGTGCGGCGTGAAGCCGGTCATGTGGTCCGGCCCCGCGCCGCCCGCCCCCCTCGCGCCCCTCGCGCCGCCCCCGCCGTCCCCCAACCCGCACGTGTACAACACACTACACTATCTATCTACACACAGCGGGCGGTATCCCCGGCTACGGTGTGTGCGGTCCCTACATGTGCGGCGTGAAGCCGGTCATGTGGTCCGGCCCCGCGCCGCCCGCCCCCCTCGCGCCCCTCGCGCCGCCCCCGCCGCCCCTCAACCCGCACGTGTATAAGAGCGTGCAACCGAACGGATCTGATCTGCCTATGAACGGTGAGTGACCGAAAAAGCTGGAATATAAGTTTTAAGTAAGAAAAAAGTTTAAATCATTGCTACTTCCAGTCAGTGAACTAAATTAAACTGTAGTCTTTTGTGTTTCAATGAGTTTTTGTATCAATTTGTTTGTTTATTTTTTGCACAGAATATTTACGAAATCTAATGTAAATAACTTGTTGGCAGGAAGTGCATAAATAATTTTATAAAATGTGATTTATTTTTAAGTAGCATTTTCATCGAACATGTTATATTTGACATGCTACTTTTCTCACATGCTACATCTTGTTGTAGATATTCCAACTCTCCGTTACTACTACAACTTGGGCGTGGAGTGCATGTGGGCCGCGTACGGGCCTCCGCCCCCGCCGCCGCCGCGACACTACTCGCCCCGCGACCTCGCGCATGTACGTATACACACACACACAGACCCACACAGAACACAATGACACACACACAGAGATAGACAGACCCACATTCAGACACACACACAAAAATACATACATACAAACAGACGGACAAACATGCTCGTTAATAAGATTTTGAATAAACTAAAACATTGCAATAGGCCATTTTGGTTGAACACAGTCAAAGTGGATGACGTCACCATTAGGTAAACAAACTTCACAAAATTTACTTTGTTTACCTAAGCGTGACGTCACACGCGACACCATAACCTTGCCAATGGCCAACCAATGCCTTGAAACCTAGTTAAGCGTTGTATTATTACTGAAATAAAAGTTTTTTTCGTAAATAGTAAACGTATACTAACTGTATCAATTTTCCAAAATTTCACAGCATTCTGTTATCATTAATTGTTCCTCATAATGTTTCTATACAGGACATGCAACAAATGTCGATGCACGACCGCGGAATGAACCACAACTCGGATCAGAACCACAAACACAAGCAGGGCAACGACAAGCCGCCTCTCAACAACCAGAGCAAGGGCAACGGACAGAGACCCTTGTTGGGACCTAGGTACGTAGTGACATAAGGTCTAACTTTGTGTCAGCTGACCGGTGAATGACCTGTCAGAATACAACTTAGAACCACCAATATGTGAAAACTTTTGATAACCCACCACAATGCACCAATATGATCCCAAGAATAAGTGGTGGTGGACGTGCAATTCATCCAACTTCATCTGGCACAAGGTCAAAGACTCGCCAGACAAAGCTTAAAAATTTGTTTAAACTATGAAAAACACACTAATCTACTTTTAATCCGATTTAAAATATATTTCAGTGTTGGATAAGTCCCTTTATCGAGGAAGGCTATATTTTATTAAGCTATAAATTAATTTCTTTAAATTTCATCTTATTGAATAAAAAATAATATGCCTCACAACAAACTTACTAGTTTTGTAAAATACTCAATGTTTATTTAATATCCAGGTTCAAGCGTGGCGCTAACAACCAAGACGGCAACCAAGGCTCGAACCATCAGAACAAAGGGCACAACAACAACATGGGCAACAAAGGGCCTAACAACCGGTGAGTCTTCGTTCAAACTGATACAGAATCGAATTAATTTAAAAGGGGAGCCTGCTTTAGAGGCTTCAAAAAATCGTTTTTTTTTTGCATAAATGTCTTCCCAAACTATCCAAGAATATGCCCCTAAAATTTCAAAAGCAAAATCAAATTATTTTCGGAGCTACAGAAGAAATAGTGAGCAAGCGTCAAGCAGGTATACGAGCGACCGGATCGCTCATTTCATTCATTGGAAAGTAAAGAGGCCAGAACAGCCCGCAGGGTGTTAAAAAAGCAGTCCCGTAGACTGATGATAGTCCATTCAGACCTTCGATCCAATATACCATAGATTCACGATTAGCGCGCAAAAGTAGCAACGACGAAATCTATACAAAACGAAATATAGTCAAGTTGTGTGATGCCGAATTGCGCGCTAAAATATTGCAAAAAATATTCATCACAAACCCAAAAAAAGTGTGTCATATTTTAAGCAAGTTTATCTCTATATTGACAAAATCACAAGGATTTCTAACGCTTAACGATTTTAGTCACGTTTCTAAAATAAAATGATTTAAAAATGCGCCAAAGCTCAGCGCCCAGACTAGTTCTGATCCGAGGAAGGTTCCGACCGACAGAGTCGACCCCTCGCCCCGCCTCGTGCCGGGTCCTGTCCGGGGCGGGTGGAAGTCCGGCGATTTACTTTTCACAAAAAAACTATTTTTATGAACCAGAAGAGGTTTTACTTTTTAAAAATCACTCATTAATGGTATGCAAGGAACCTCCTTTACTTAATAATGGAAAATAATAAAAAAATACGCATCTGAATCCAAAGCAAGTCCAACGTATCTTTTTTCACGACCTCTCAAAATTGGCGCCAATCCCAGAACCCATAGATAAGTTGAGCAGTCTATCAGTTCCATAGACAATATATGGGTCGGTTTATGGTTACTAAATCTTTTCGCTTGACACTCTTAAGACTATTTATATTATTTTGAGTACTTCCCCTAGAAGGTCCGTTTAAAATTGCACCCTATATACACATGTGTAAGGTAGTATATTGTCGTAGCCGCAGTAGCGTGGCGGAGTGCGGGTCGCCGGGGCCGTACGGGGGCGCAGGGGTGGCGGGGGTCGCGGGGGGCGTGGCGCTCCCCTACCCGCCCGCGCCGGCTCTCTACCCTCTGCACTACTACCCCGTTGAACCCGATCCTGGTAATATATGCACATTTTTCTTACCTAAGTAACAATTACACACATTTTTACTCACGTAAAACACACACACACACACAGCCGTAAGATGTAATACACAGTAATACATACACACTTTTTTACTCACAAACAAAGGTCAAAAATGTCAAAGCGCAACCAGAGAAGAAATAAATTGCATATTGTTTACTTAATCGTGACGTCATCCGCTGTGTTTCAGCTATTTTAATTTATTAAAAATCTTAATAATCTCAAATTTAAAGTAAATCCAAATCAGTGTTTTCAATTCTTTTAATATGTATTTCCCCTAAAATCATTAAATCTTTGATTGTTTGATACTGTCGTCAAACCTATTGATCTCAAAATGGAGGATGCTCATTAACTCGCTTTTACAATAAACCAAATAAACTACAATTTCATTCCTTTCTTTCTTCTTTCCTTTTTTGTTGATATTTTTAATATAAACTTTATTGGTCTAAGTTAAATTTTGAGTTCTTGTATTGATGTAATAACTTTATTGTTTTTCCCAAATAAAGTGAAATAAATATAATTCCAGCAATGATGGGTATGATGGGAATGGGGTACATGGGTTACGAGGAGACCGTGGAGTACTCCGGCCTCCCCTACTACCAGCCCCCCTACCCGCACCCCCCGCCTCACCCACACATGGAACACAAGTAAACACAAACACGATCATTGAACAATATGTTTATACGCAAAATGAAAATAACTAAAATAAACCAGGCGAGCCGATACAAATAACATTGGATATTGAATGCTTAAGGTAGAATTTAAAATAGTTTTGATCTCTTAAAATGGTATAAAATATAGTCTCTGATGCCTTCGTCGTGTTAGCTGTGGCGAATATTCGTGTTAACGCGATAATCGCGGTAGTAACAGTTGCAATATTTCGTTGTCCGTACCTTTGAGTAAACAAACTGCAGATACAGAGCTTAAGTAGTATCAAAACGAACGGTTAATTCAAGCTTTGTATCTGTCCTATTTATCTTAGTTCCGTTGACGATGCTTTTAACAACGAATCTTCGCCCGCTAACACAACTAAACTACATAAATATATTGTTCAATAATACTAAGTTGTGTCAGTGTTCTACAAAAATGAAAATCGGCATTGTTTTAAGGCTTATTTGAAAAAGATACATGTAGTAATTTAAAACGTAAAGTGGATTGTATGAAGACTAAAAACAGGGAGAAATCATAAATGTACTAAAAAAAGTATCAAAATTAATAGATTCGCGAATAAAGTGTAAAAATGGCACCAACGAAACACCACCTAAATCAAAAATTGACAGTATTTGCTTTTGGCCATTTTGCAAGGTTTTAACTCAAATTTATATTTGGACACTTCTTAATTGTCTAGTAAAATATCTTCCATTTTTTGGTGATTTTTCAGGAGACAATTTGTGTCTAAAACTACTTTACGCTTCAAATTACTAGATGAAACGAAATGGTATTAAAATAGGAGTGTTTTAGTGTCAAAGTGACACATTGTTGCTAAAATTTGAGGTGTCAAAAAGTGTCAATGAAAACAGTCACATTTACATTCAAATTTAGGCTGGTACCTGAAAACCTTAAAAAATAATAGCAATTATATGTGTCACTTTGATTTTAAAATTGAGAAGCATTTAAAATAGTTTTTTTTACCCAATGTGATCTCTAAACAGATCTGACAACGAATTTAAACAAAAAACAATGAACAAAAATTTAGTTTATAAAGTTCCAAAAAGAATTTAACATTAATAAGGTTGAAATTTATTTTTTAAGCAACAAAACACTTTAAATTGTAATAATTTTAAAGAAAAGACTTCTCGATTTGTATACGATATTGAAGATGTTGAAAAGAACGTAGAACCTTGCCCTACATCGGACCGTACTATGACAGTGCCATGATCGTTCGATAAAATTCTTCATAAATAAATAAATACTTGTTCTTAAATACAATGCGTTGTACTAATTTTATTCAAATGAAAATAATTGACTTCCTTTAAATCCCCTCGATTTTTTGAGACTGTCATCGTTAGACGCAGGTTTCGTTACCACCTACACACCTTTAAAATATTTCGACAACAACAAGAAAAAAGAATCAAAACAAAATCGGTTCATAAAAGTGAACAAAAGAAAAAAAGGATGGAACCAGCGGAATTGAGATACCTCCTTTCTAAGGTTAAAACTTGTGTCCCTGATATTTCAGCAGAAGATAGTCATAGTAAGTTACGATGTAGAGGCTTTAGTGGTCACCATTCAGGTTTACCTATTTTATGTCGAATGTTTTACGAAAAACCATGATTTTTTGTCATGAAACTGAAGAATGAGGCTGTGAATGAAACGGTAAAGTAAAAATATTAATCATAAAAAACTAAAATGAAGGATTTTTCATACATTTATATTGGCAATACAGTCATTTAAATTATGAATAATATTTTAACGTTGCCTTTCGGAGCCGTCGCTGTATAAATATATTATATTGTATTGATAATAACTAAAGGGGTGCGCGTAAAAATGATTTTAAATTTACTGAATTATTTGCAGCACTATTAATGCTTCCTCAACTTGTCATAATTTAATTCAAAAATAGATCTCAATAAAAACGTAAAAATTACCGGTCTAAATAGCAATCATTCTAATTTCGAGTCTAAAATTAATATCTTCAGATGTTTAAAAAAATATCTCTCTCTGACTGAACAGCTAAAGTCTCGTATTAACAATCAAATTAATTTGACCAACACGTTGCTCAAACTTTACCACACATGTAAAATTAGATTGAATAACTTGAGCAATGCGTATTTAACAAAATTTGATTGTATATGCTCTGTCATAAGAGTGCAGTACGACATACACACGGTCGTTAATTTGTATACAAACGAGACGCGGTAACTGCACGGCATCGGTACTGCGAATGCACGACGTCGGTGGTCCGACATTTGTATGAAAACAAACAACCCTATGTGTGTCGTACGACAAACTGCAGCGGTATGACATAAAACACATTATGAAAAAGATCCTAAGTGACAGTTATCTAAAACTCAATAAATCGAATATTAATTCGACCTTTAACCCTTTCAGGACCATAAGATGGCTGACACTAAACATGCGAATACTACACAATGTTTAAGTTATTCTGTAAAGTAAGAGATATCACTAGAAAAACATAGTAGGGTGTACAAATTTCCTATAAATTTCATATGAAACATTTTAACACAACGAACATAAACGTAACGTTTGACATTCATTAAAAAAATATTATTCAATAATAGTAACGATTTTTGTAGAAGGGAAAAATATTTCCCTTGAGCGTGAAAGGGTTAAAGTAAAAAATCGATAGTCCCGCTAGGTTGACTCGAAACGGGGACCATTTTACAATCGATACTAATCGAATCATTTTTACGCGCGCCCCTCATATATCTGTAGTTTGATGTCTAAATATAACCAATCGTAGTCGTGTTTGTAAAATTTTTAACGTAAGTTTTAGGTTATATCGATTTTAATATCGGCCACGAAATCGATTAGCATTTTAATTCACAATGCGTCTCAAACTGCGTTATGAAAAAGGAATTTAAGGTCAAAAAAATTTAACCCTTAAATGGACAATGTTGTTTTTAAACAACATACTAAACATCACCGATAAAATTAACCTTCTTTTAATTTTTTTGTCAATTTTGACAACTAGTTCTTATTTCTGAACGAATTTTGTACTTTTTATAGTAAATTCATGTCTAGTTTTTTTTATTCATTTTTCCTAGACAATAATACATGTCCATTACACAAATATATTTTTAAAACGTGAAACAAAAATCGTCCATTTAAGGGTTAAGTGGGTAGTTGGAAAATTATTGGGCAATTTTAAAAGTTGATTTAATTAAAAGAAAATCATTCTGAAATTCATCTTCTTTACACTGTTAAAGTAACAGCTTCAATGATAAATTGCAGTATCTTATTAAAAAAAATTAACTGCTGGCAGAAGTCTATGACACATTGTCTATGAAAAAAGTTGCCATAACATCACTTGGCTGTGGTTATAAATCTATGACGGCTTCTCCATCAAATATTGTGAATTAAAATGTTAAAACTACTTCAATTAATTAAAATTAGTGCCAAAAAATAAAAACTGCACGTATTGTTTTTCAAAAATATTTCATTGCTTAAAAATATACATTTAGTAAGTTAAAAGCTATGTCAAGTTGTAATTTTAACATCAATGAACTAAGAATCGCATTATAAAAAAACAATGAAAAAAAGTGCAGGTCGCTGACTTTCTTGGATGTTAAAATTACAATAATATTCTTGCTTTTTGTTAATACATTTTCGTTTACTTTTCGTGGCCGATTTATAGCACGCGTGTTTTGACGAATGCCGGTATCGAGAGAGACGGGAACATTACTAAAAGTGACATTTAAAAATCTAAAAACTGCACAGGAAAATGGTCAATCAGCCTCATTAGTGCATATCAACCATAAAAGCGAAATTCGCTTGCACAATGCAGCGACGTAAGTTATTTGTGAATGTTATTTAAGGTCATAAGTGCAATTTACAAATGAGCATGCACTTATGAGGCTGATTGTAAAAAAAAGTAAAGCTATTCGTCGCCTCAGTGCTTGTTTGGCCAATCTGCACTCGAGCAAATTTTACAGGAGACAGCAAACAAGCACGGAATTTTCGATAAGTGCCGTGTTGAGAAAAAAAATTAAATGAGATTTTTATTGTTTTAGAATTGAATATTTTAAAAAAATATTTTACCAGTCGGATGGAAATTTAATTCTTTATAATACTGCATTAAAAAGTCATTTTCGTAAAAAATGTCAGATTGGCCAAACAAGCACTGAGGCGACGTATTGTAAACTTATTTAAACACTCGCAGTTTTTTACATTAATTTCATGCATTATAAACAGGTTCTTACCACGATATTTAATTAATCTGTGGTCTAGATACTTCAACGTTGTTGCAAACGTGATCACTGCGGATCGATTTACGAGCAAATAAATCTGTCTACCCTCTTTCTTGTTGGGTAGTGCTGAAACTCAAAATCACATGATAAGTAGTAAGAACCCGCTTATAATGCATGAAAGTAAAGCCATTGTAACTCGCGCACATATACACGCATTTCAAAATGCGACTGCAATGTATAGGGACCTTAACTGTCACTTTTAGTAATCTTAAGTTTGACTGATGAATTTGCTTAGCACATGGAAAAAAAAACAATATTTTCATTTCCACCCATTGCACACCTTACTGTGATGAAACGACTGATTAGAAAAAATTTTGGATTAAGACGCTTTGTATTTGAAGATTTGTATCAAAAATACATTTAATTCTTAACCTAAAGTAATCGCCGTTAAACAAAATAATTAAAAAGTTCCAAGTAAAAAATTAAGTAAGTTGGAATGACAATCAGTTTTGATTTTACTCTTTCCTATAGAATTTAAAATGTTTAACCAAATTTATAGAATACTAGGTGAACCCGCGCTTCGTCTGCGTTACAAAGGGGTTCAAAAATTGTAGCCTATGCGTTATTCTGATGTATAAGCTATATTGTGGTAAAGTTTCATTCAAATCCATTCAGTAGTTTTTACGTGAAAGAGTAACAAACATACATTCATCCATACATACAAACTTTCGCCTTTATAATATATATTAGGTTTTTCACATTTTATCAAGATCCTAAACGAACTTATTAAATAATTTGAAAGTAAAAAATATAAAAAAGAAAATGATCGTTGTTCGGATACAAGGCGTCAATAAAATTGTATGTTTTCGAAATATTTTGATCGTTTTTATGTCCGGTGTTCTTTGGTGCTGCAAAATTGTCGGGTTGACAGGGTTTATGATGATATTTTACTAAGGGAAGGTCGGCATTTACAAGGGAAGATCGTATTCTAAGTTTCTTAGCATTCCTTTTAATATTTAGGTATTAATGTAAATTTTTAAGAACATAAGTATTATTCGTAGGCTTTTTCGTAGTGACGTATCGATTCTTGGAATATCGATTTTTAAATCGTTTCGAGAATCGATTTCAGCTTTTAAGCTAGCTTATAAGTAGGTATACTCTGATAGTACGTACGGAAAAGATCTCAAGCTTAGCTATCACTATAATTGAATCTCGTAAAACCACCATTACGCATTTATTATACAGTATCTTATGATTTGATCTCAAAAATGGCATTTTGGTGCTTTCATTTTAGTTCGCGCAAAGTTTTTTTTTTTTTTAGTTTTTGTAACGACTAGTCTCCGGTTGTGTTAACATGTAGCGAGTTAGGTTTGCGTGTGCCAACTTCATTTTTAATGTTTTTTTTAGTTTCAGCTGTAAAAAAAATTGACAAATTTTTCATGTCTATTGAAATACATATACTGTAACGATTCCCACTATATTATTATAATTAAAATTAAGCACTTTCGTATTGTATTTGACTGTTTCTACAGATTGTTTAAAATATAAAAAAAAACAAAAAAAATATTTGTACACTATTATTCGTAGGTATGTGTGATGTCTTCGTATGTAGAAAAGATTTTTTTTTCAGTATTAGTCTTTAAAATCACCTAGTAATTGTTAGACTAATAATTTTAGTTGTTAATTATTTTTTACGTACCATAGATTAAGATGGAAATCTGTCAGTTTCAAAATTGTAATTGTTTATGGTAGTACGTAGTGACGTCATATCCGATAGTACAGTGTTAGTTGTACATGTAGAATCCGCCTTTGGGTTGTGTATCTTTTTTTTTTCTAAATTTTGTGAAATAAAGTTTAACTGATTTTTTCAAGCATTGTTTTATTTATTTCCTTTACCATACCTTTAGTAATTTGAAAGTTCCTCACAGAAGGATTTTAATATTTTGTCGAAAGCAAGTAATTTGTAAAAGGCAAATTATACTTCGTTAAGTTTCATGACAAGCTTTACTAGCAATATTATAACATTATTTTTTAACTAGCATCTTTGCCTCCGCGACAAAGGCTATTTTCAGAATGATTGTAACAAATAATGTAACATCTTAATTACTGTTAGTAAAATAATTTTCGGAATCTGTGACCTTTTTTTTTTTTAGTTGGAGGAAATCTCCGGATCCCCGCCCAGGGGCTATGTGGGAATTGAACCGCACTAAAACCTCCAACCGCTCACACTCAGCGTCCGAACCCCGGCCAGAACCCAGCATGGGGTTATGAGGGACGGCGCGACGCGTTACGCCCACGACGCTCTTTCCCGTCGCGCCGCTCCAATCTGGCCTAGTCCACTGATCACCGCATATAGATGACATAACTATATCACTGGTGCAACTCCATCATTGCCACAAAAAGATAAAATATAGCCCTCACTTACACAATTACTAAACAGGTTTTAACAACTATTTTTATTAAATGAGTGATCCCGATATTTCAGCACTATTACACGCCATGATCACGGGAAGATAACTTAAGAGCAGACAAATCAGTCTAAACTCTTTCTCGTTCGTTGCCGGTACAACTGGAACTCGAACTCACATCTAGACACACCGTCGAACCCGTTTAGTAATTGTGTAAGCGATGTAGATCATCGCGAGTGTTCAAAGAAATTTATAGGCCCTCGTTAAATGGACTATCCAACACTCAAATAATTATTCAAATCGGACTAGTGGGTCTAAGGTTAGATCTTTCAAACTTTTCACCTTAGGTTAGGTACCTGGGGGCGACGCGACGGGAAAGACTGCCGATGGCGTAACGCGTCGCGTCATCCCTCATAACCCCGTGCTGGGTTCTGGCCTCAGCCGGGGTTCGGACGCTGAGTGTGAGCGGTTGGAGGTTTTAGTGCGGTTCAACTCCCACATACCTCGCCCGCGGGGCGGGCGGGGATCCGGTGATTTCATCCAACTAAAAAAAAAAAAAAAAAAAGGTTAGGTACCTATAGCTTATATGCTATTTTTATTTTATTAGTTTACAAAACTGTTTATTACAATGGCGAGTTGACTAGGAGTGGTATCGATTAGCAAACAGACTAAGCTGACATTTAAAATATTTGAAGTAGGTAAGTTGTGTTAAGTAAGCATTTTTTGTTAATTTTGCGCTCTAATGCTGTTGTTAATGAATCGATCGAACGGAAGTGACAAAAAGTTAAAGTCATGCTCGAAATTGCAAGTAATTTTACGATAAGTAGATATCCTGATAAATGTGATAGATACGGTATTAAATTTAAAAAATTGTAAAATCACCTAGAGCGACATTTTTGCTGGATATTTGTTCATTTTACGTTAATTCTTAATCGCGTGTCATTGTTGCCCGGGTACCTACCTAATGCTCTGCGAATATTTAAACTGTGATAACTTCTCTAAAGATCGCGTGGGTCACATGTCACATTTAGACAAGCTGACTTGATTTTTTTAAATTGTTTTTGAATAAATTGCAACGATACGAACGATAGTTTAACTAAACATCTCTTACGAGGAAGAACAAATATGACTAGCCTTGTTAGTACATCAGCGACAGTAAGAAACCTACATACGTAAACGTTTTTACTAACTTGTTGGTGTAACTATGTCCGAATAAAATGAATAATCATCGGGCAATTTCTAGTTGGATAAAGTCGTTCCGTATTGCCTCAGCTAAAGGCGGAAAATAGAGATTCGTGAGAATGTATCCTTGTCCAATCCTTCAAAAAAATATATTTACCTGCCGAACGAGTCACTTCTGTTAGGTTCTCTTGGAGGTTCAAATTTGGACATAATAAAATTAATTGTAGAAACAGCGAATGTAAAATAACATTATTTCACAGAGAACAACCATGTGCATGTACCTTTATGGTCACCGGTTTGGATGTTAAAGGTTTACCAAACGTGAATGTAAAATACTGGCATTTGTTTTATTTAGCAGATTTGTCCTTTTAATATTGTATTCAAATTTTTAAATAACATATTATTTTTATTTCAAAGATTAAATTGTTTCTGCTATATTTGATTTACTTGAAATTAACAATAATTACATCAATTCGATATTACAATGATTTAGACTCAGGTGAATTACACTAAAAACTGGAAACTTTTTAACTGGTTAAAATTTAATAATCACCATATTCATTTACTATTATTTACATTATAATTAAAAAAAAACATTTACAAGAAAATAAAATTAAAAATACAATATAAAAAACAGAGGGCCACTGCAGGTGGAGTCTACGACCCAGGCCATCAGTAGTCAGGGCTTAGAGAGAGGAACCTCCTCACAATACGCGCCGTGTCAAGAACGACCGCCTTCTGAATCAGGCCCTTCACCCAGCCGGGGAGCGAAAGTTTCTCTAGCTGGTCGAAGCTTTTCGCTATTAGACCGTGCACAGATACAACGATCGGAACAATGATGGTCGATTCAACACGCCACATGTCAGTCATATTATTATGTAAATATTTAGTAACAAAGTGGATGTTATGTGCAAAATAAAACATGGTATTGGTCGTATACTGTTTGACTTTGGCACGTTTTGTTGATAAAGAGGTCAGTCACACAAATTGCATGTAAATCGACTGAGCAGAATGATGAGTTTAGTTCAAGTACACATCGAGATCAGGTGCAGTGCTCCGTCAATTTATATTTGAAGTAAAATATTCGGGTTATTAAAATCAGGGTACGTTAGAAATACCTAGTTTTTATAATAAATAAACTGCTTTTGGGTGTGATCTATCATCTATCTAATTTTAATTATAAGGCACCATAAGAAGGTAGGTAGTAAATCAAATAAAAGCAACGTTTTAGAAAAAATGGTGGGCAATTCCGTGAAAAAGGTAAGTTCAGGGGATTGGTGCCTTATTATCAGTTGGCTTTGCTGTCCCTGCTTGCGTAATAAAAGATAGGAAAAAAGATGATAATGTTTAAATTAGATTATATAAAGTAATTATATCAGTTGAAGTCATTATTCGTTTTCGGCTATTTGGATAATAAACATTATCGGCATTGATATTGTGAAATTCAAAACCTGAGAATACAATAACATCAAATATTTATTTGTTTAAACGTACTGTTCTGATAAAGTGGTAAGCAGCTGTTCGATATGTCACTTAACTACTTCTTTTTGTACATTTAACTCAGCCCAATCAAATCTAATCACTGAATTGAATAAACTTCTCGATACCACAGTCAATTTGATCATTTGTGTCGTTTAAGGTCGTTCCATCCTCCAATAGTAAGTGCAATCAAATCATATAATAAGAGTTAAAAGGATACAGTTACTTATTTCGAGAAATAAGGAATATAAATTATATTTAAAAGATAAAGTAAAGTATATTCGAGTAATAATAAATAATTATGATCTAATAAAATGAGATAATATAAAATAATGATTTTCGGGGAGTTCTAAAAATTGGTAACTTTACGAGATGCTTTTTTTTTAAATATTAAGTGACAGTGACAAAAAGGAGAAAGAAGTATCTAAAATCACATCAAAAATATTACGAGGTCGAAGGACCTTGGTAACATTTGTAAAAAAGTCGAAATTGGGAAAATTATCAAAATCTCTTTTAAAAATAAACAAACTCCCTGAGAACTCGGTAAATGCACCAAATGATTATTAATAGAATTCAACCTAAATTTATTTTAGATGTCTGTAAAAATTGAGAAGATCACCGAGCCCCTAATATTGGGAGAAGGACCTCACTGGGATGATCGTCAGCAGGCTTTGTTCTTTGTGAGCATCCACGAGAAAACAATTCATAAATATGTACCAGCCACAGGAAAACACACTAAAACTAGTTTAGGTAAGAAATGTAACAAAAATAGATATATAAAAAATATTTACAGGAAAATAAATGTATATGGGTCAACTTAATGTGTTATGTACCAGCAGACCCTGATATAATGTTGGTAGTATACAATAAATTAAAACTAAATAGTACCTATCATTCGGTTCATTATTGGTAAATAAAAAACTAGTAATAATTAAATTTGTCTGATGAGTAAACTAATTTCTAAGAAAAAATCAAGTCAGTTGTTCTTTGCACATACAGAAAAACATATTTAGTGAGAATATAATTATTTAAGATAATTTTTACTGATTTTAAACCAGATCAAACATAGAAAATATCAAAGAGAAAACTTTTAATAATCAATATAATTGGTAAGTGGGAGCTTGCAATAGTGTTGAAAAATTGGGATCAATCATTTAATAAAAAAATCGGCAAGTACCCATCTAATACTAGTGTAAGTGATTAAATAAAATTATTACAGATGGTCGAGTAGGATTCATTTTACCAGTAGAAGGAGCAGCTGATCAATTCGTAGTAGGTGTAGAACGAAAGTTCCTGGTAATTAAATGGGATGGTGAAGACGGTAGTAAAGTTACAGTTGTCAAGGAATTAGGAGAAGTAGACCATGACTCTCCTACTAATAGGATTAATGATGGAAAAGCTGATCCTAGAGGAAGAGTGTTTGCTGGTATGTATGTAACAAAAAATTGTGATAAATTTCTTTAAACACTCGCGGTTATCTACATCACTTACATTATTACTAAACGGGTTCTAATATCGGGACCTCTCAATTAAAAATAATTGTGGTAAGAACCCGTTTAGCAATAATGTAAGTGATGAAAAAAATTGTGAAATTGAATATTTACATTTGCAGAAAATAACGCCTATGTTATGCATAAGTTTGAGTATTTTACAAGCTTTTTATTAACTTGCACTGGATGTAACTATGTACTAATGTACCTACGTAAGTTCGGATGGAATCTTGCAAATTAAATTTGAAAAACTTCCCGTTTTCTGATTGCACATGCATTCAGCAAGTATGAAATCTCTTATACGCTAAATAAATATAAATTATGCTAAAAACCATAAAATAAATTCTTGAAATATAAATCTAAAAGATATGTTTCAGGTACAATGGGCCACGAGAATCCACCAGGCAATTTTGAGTTGAAAAAAGCTGGTTTGTTCCGCATTGACTCAGCCAAAGGTGGGAAAATAGAGAAAATTCTCGATAATGTGTCGTTGTCCAATGGCCTCACTTGGGATTTGAAGGAGAAAGCATTCTACTACACTGATTCAATGGAGTTTAGTGTTAAAAGATTTGATTATGATGTTGAAACTGGGGACATTTGTAAGTTATGATTTGCTAGATATTTTTACTTGGTTTTCCAGTAGTATACTATGAGCTATTGGTGTTATTGTCATTTTCAAATGAGCTTTTAAAGTTTTTGTATGGTATTTAATTTTTTTGAAATATTTCCTAATATAGTAAGTGATAATTCGTAATTGTAATTTGTACTCTACAGCAAATCCAAAAGTCATTTTTGACCTCAAACAAAAAGGAATAGGAGGTATCCCAGATGGAACAACCATTGATACAGATGGAAATCTTTGGGTAGCCATATTTGATGGGTCGTGTGTGCTCAAAATTAACCCCAAAACTGGAGAGATCCTGCAAAAATTGACCATTCCTGCCCAACAAGTCACTTCTGCTACTTTTGGGGGACCAAATTTGGACATATTATTTGTGACTTCAGCGAGTATGCCGATTGATAAAGAACAACTTCCACCATGTGGATGTACCTTTATGGTCACTGGTTTGGGTGTAAAGGGTTTACCAAATGTCAGTGTCAAACTGTAAACTGTCATTTTGACAGTTGTGTCTGTCAAAGTCCTACCATGTGGGGTATTGTTATGAAATTTTGTAAAATTAATATTTTTATACTTATTTATATTTTTTTCTTGTTACTATGTTATATCTATTGCATTTGTTATAAAATAAAAGTTGTTTATTATATAATACCGTTTATTTACTTAAAATTACATAATTTATATTATATTACTATATTATGTATTACTTAAAGTTACATAGCCTATGGACATTGGCAAAGTGAATGCTCCAGTTTGCTAACTTTTACAAAATATATTAATTCCAACTATTAGTCAAACCTAAACCTTACTAAAAATATCAACGTATCTTCTTGCACTATCACAAGCGGGAAAAGCGAATTTCATTATAAACTTCACTATTTTCAGTTGCGACACAGTAATCTATTTACTAATATAATAAATCTGAAGAGTTTCCAACGCGCTAATCTCAGAAACGGCTGGTCTGATTCAATAAACTCTTAATATTGGATAGTGGTAGGATTAAATCAGCAGTGTATGTGTAAAATTACAATTATTTTCAGAGAGAACCTACTAAATTGTTATAAGTCCTAGCAAAGTTACAAAACATTTAAATGGCTCCTGTAAAATTGCATATTGTCCTACTTTAGCTGGGACAAAGTTACAGATCCACCCTGTATATAGGACCTGTCAATATAAGTTAACTAAACTCAGTTAAACCTAACGCTAACATTAGGATGTCCCTTCACCCCGAGTCCGGTCAGTCTGAAGGTGGCTCCACACGGAGGGAGCTGCTCCTCTCCTCGGTTCATGCAGGCCGAGGTCACGTAGAGCTGGTCGAGGTTGGGGCCTCCGAAGGTGGCTGATGTCACTTGGAGCGCCGGGATGGGGATCTTTTGCAGGAGTTTGCTGGTTTTTGGGTCGATTTTTAGAACCTGAAATGAGTATTTAGGGATTTAGAATTATGGCTTTTTTTCGTGAAAAATTCAGTGTAACTTTTTTTAAATGAGACAAGGGTATTTTAACTACAAATAGAAATTAATAACATGAAAAAAATATATGACAAAGATTTAACTAAAGCAGAATTTGTAATTCGCATAGAAAAGTAGTTGTTCTAAATTCGTCTATTTTCAAATTAACAAAGATAAATTTAAAGTAAATGTCATCATCACAATTATCTTAAATTGGCTTATATTTAATTTACCTGTCTTCCATCAAAGTTGGCAACCCAGAGGTTACCATCCGTGTCGATGGTCATACCGTCCACGATCCCTTCTAAACCGTGGTCACTGTAGCGAAATACTGTTCGGGGATTAGCTGCAAATAATAAATAATATTTTTTTTTAATTAGATGAAATGGTTGCCTGTTTGTAACGTGTAAGTAAATGACACAAAAAAAATGACATTGCAGTATGATGAGCGGCAGTCACTCACCATCAGGTGGGCGTAAATACGTTTTTTAGGGGTGTGCGAATAATTCGAACTTACGAATTTTTCTTCTCTTTCGAATCGAATAATTCCGAAATAGGACAAGAATTTGTATTTTGTAGATAATATCTTGAATGGGCTAGATGTCAGATTTTGTGTTTTTTGTTTGTGTGATTGTAAAAACTTATGTTTTCTGGTCAAAACATTAAGTTCTTGAGAATCATCATTTCGAATATTCGTCGAAATTTTTCGAATATTAATATTCGATTCGATTCGAACGATATTCGCACACCCCTAACGTTTGTCTTTCAATAAAAAAAATAGAAGAGGAATTTAGTGAAGAATTCGTAAAGCCAAAATATATTTTTTTTTAGTGTACGGGTTTTTTTTTAAACCAGGTAAACGAACTTATGGCCTCTGCATTTGACATTATGCAGGACTTTTCTTAAACTATGTTTGATTGTTGACATGACTTTTGTCTGTTTCCGCGTACGTTGTCCACAATTTAATATGTCGAAAAAATAAAATTTTATTAAGTCGATATACATTTCCATGAATTCATAAACAAAAATAATTGCATTCGGTTAACAACACCAAAGGATTTTATACAGGGTGGATCTGTAACTTTGGACAATCTGACGTGGGGTGAATGACCTGTCGAAATACAACTTAGCACCATTCTTATTTTTTGTATCGGTTAAACTTTTTTCTGACATTGTATAGAAAACGTACGACTATCGTTGTGGACCTACATACTATTATGAAAAATATATTTTATCCAATTCCTAAAATAAAAGTGGTTCTAAGTTTTATTTCAAAAGGTCATTAACCCCACGTCAGATTGTCAAAGTTACAGATCCACCCTGTATTAATAACACGACTAAATAATTACCGATGTTTCCAGTTTCAACATCATAATCGTATCTCCTAATAGTATATTCGAAGGAATCAGCGAAATAAAATGCTTTTTCTTTTAAATCCCAACACAAGCCGTTCGAGATATCGATGTTTGAATCGAGTCGA
The DNA here is from genome assembly GCA_030269945.2 of Trilocha varians. Taxonomy (NCBI): domain Eukaryota; kingdom Metazoa; phylum Arthropoda; class Insecta; order Lepidoptera; family Bombycidae; genus Trilocha; species Trilocha varians. The sequence continues at coordinate 12,061,199 of AP028280.1, forward strand.
TGTACGGAACCGTCTGCGTCGATGCGGTAGAGGGAACCCTTCTTGAGGTCGAATTTACCGGGCTCGTACTCGTGACCCATTGTACCTGAAAAAAAAAAAAAAATGATAATTGAGATTATGGAATAGTATAGATAGAGAAAGAAAGAAACGAACGAGAAAGAGGGTAGACAGATTTGTCTGCTCTCAAATGACCTACCCGCAGTTCTTCAGTCTTCCCGTGATCATGGCGCTTGAAACAGTGCCGAAATATCGGGATCGCTCAATTGAAAATAATCGTGGTAAGAACCCGTTTAGTAATAGTGTAAGTGGTATAGATAGAGAGTAATTCAGTTCAGTTCAGTTACATTTGCAAATAATAATGTCTTATTTACAAAAAATAATCGCTGTTTATTAGTCACGCTAAAACTCGAGAACGGTGGAACCGATTTTTTTTAATTATGAATTATTCGTAAGTCCACGGAAAGTTTGTATGGTGAGAAAATTTACGGGAACACTCTTTTTTCTTCCGTTTTATGTGACAAACTACAATGTTATGTTGTCGCAAGTTCAGGTTAAACTACAAATATTTTTATTGGAAATTTACTGTAAACGTTATTTTAATATGTTTTATTATCCTAATTACAAGTGATTATGGACTACTGCAATGTCAATGGACACCTGCTTACCTACGACCTTAAGGGCTCTCATCAATCAGTGTCTCCTGATATTGCATCGGTGCATGAGCGACAACCTCCTAAAAGACAAAAAAATCCATACCAGCAAACAGTCTTCCTCTAGGATCAGCCTTCGCATCATTAAACCTGTTCTTAGGGTTCTCCCGGTCCACCTCAGCGATGGTCCTGATGATGGAAGCCGTGTGATCCTCGCCTGACCACTGGATCTCCACCACGAGTCTGTTCAGACCGACCACGAAGTGATGCTTCTTGCCTTCTATTGGAATTACGAAGGTTGGCATGCCATCTGGTGGAAGGAAGGTGAACCAATTTAGTTAATTTAAAAGTACGTGTTTTCATTACGATGTGAGAGGGTTTGGTTACATTTTTATACAATGATTTTTATGGAGTGGCAGTTTGAAATATGTTGAAAATTCATGAAAAAATTGATAATTGAAAAATCATTGAACTCTTTAAAAAGGTCTTTCTTACGTTTCCAGTATGATTTTTTTCTTAAATATCTACGGCTTACTACTTACAATTACGGATTAACATTTTGTGTGCAGTAATTTAAGTATTTTTATGGATACATTGAAATAAATCGCAATTATAGTAAAATAAAGAAACATTATTATGACAATTAATAACAGCATTATAAAAAGTTCAACACAGTAACAAAATATTTGCAAAAAACCGTTATGCATTGATTATTTGATGTTGTAAAATGCATGCCACTACAAGTAATTTCAAGTACTCACCTAATTTAGCTCGCGTGTGTTTCCCTGTCTGAGGTACATACTTGTTGACCGTGTGGTCAAATATGCTGACGAAGTACAGGGCCTGTTCGTTGTGCTCCCAGTGTGGACCTTCACCAAGCCAAACGGGCTCAGTCACTGTTTCTAAGTGTGGCGCCATCTGTGGCAGGAATCAGGAATTAAGAATAGTAGTTTCTCGGTATTAACCACTCGCCTGGGAACGTCAATTTTCGCTAGATGCCGAAACTGGGGATGCCGTTGAAAATGTCATTGAAAAAAGTTTGATTCCAAAAATGGTTTTAAGTTGTATTTCGATAGGTCATTCACTTCCCTTCAGCTGGTCCAAAATAACAGATCCACCCTGTATATTCCTCATTTCATATATTTATCTACAATAGTTTGGAGTAAGGATAACCTTTAATTCTGCCCTTTAAACCAACTTCTAAACAAATTTTAAGGTCAAATGATAAAATGTAATAAATTACTTTATTTTTTAATGTACAATTGCAAGCCATTTTATACACGACACTTTTTTACGTGATTCAGAATGACCACAACCCCACTGTGAATTATTTTTAATTTTCTACATAGATTTTAGTTTCCTAGCACGTGAAATAATAATTAAAACAATGTCAAATCTGACAATAGATAAACCATATAGATTTTGGAATTTCATCGAAAATAATAGACAAAATCGAATAGTAAAAATAGTAGTTAAAAAAAAACTGTTTATGTAGTTTTAAAAACTAAATTGCAATAGTACCAACATATCAGTGTAATATTCCAAACTACAAAAACATTTGTCCCTCACACGTAAAATAAACAAACCACCAAAACTTAAAAGGAACAATACCTTCAAATCTATTGTTTAGATAACAACAAAAATGACGGAAAAAAACGTCCAAACTTGAACGGTTATTACCCACATTGTGAGGCTCAGTTTCACTTAAACTAGGTTAACTGTATTAAGACACGTTCACATCTATTTATCCTTCGTGCGATTAAGGGAAAATTGAGTTTTTATCTGACGACTAGCCAGCGCCACTTTTTTTTATTAACTTGTAGGCAGACGAGCTAACAGGCCACCTGATCTTAAGTGGTTACCGACCTCTACACTGTCGGGGGACACCGCTACCTACGGCCTACATTTAAGGACTTTCTTCAAGCCTCATTTAAAGAAGGACAAGTCATAGCGCTCGGGAACTACTGAAGAGGGGATCTGCATCACACAGGACGGAATAAATAAGATGCTTCCCGCAAATTATCTCAAACAAACCTTCCCTAAACCACGAATATTTCAAGACTTAAATTAGCCAAATGTTTAAACGATGAGAAAATGTACCTATGTGACGCAGACGTATTTTCGCGGACCAGCTAGTCATATAATAAAAAAACGCAAAAATACATCACTTTGTGTGACGAGTTCTTTACATGCCACGGTATTTAAACGCATTAACTGAAAATACTATCCAGATAATAGTAATAACGTATTACCGTGAGTTATGGCTTTTATCTAGAATACTCTTAACATATATTTTAACACTTGGTTTACATAAAAATAATATTCTGCAAAGTAATTTAAAAAGTATTTTACATAATTCAAAATGCGTGCGTCAAGTTCGCAGGGACACATTGAAATTTTATGTTTTTGAATATATCGAATAATTGTGACTAAATAGTGCTAAATATTGAGCGATACCATACAAATAGTGCTACTGTACTTTAAAAGATATTCGATAGTCAATACATGCCTGCCAACTTTACGTCAAAATTATTTAGGAGTATCGGCGAACGGGAAGGCGAATTTTGGAAATTCAGGATATTTAAATGACAAATTAATGAGCTATCTTTAGTAAATTAATTTCAATTAAGTTAATTGATAATAAACAAAATGTCCCCAAGTACTAGATATTACTATTAAGGCTAACTAATTAAGACTATTAAAAAAATAACTCACATTCACAAAATTCGAAGACTGCAACACGATTTCACTGAAAACCGACCACTGAGCCGAGATATACGAATTTAATATATTTATATATCTAATCTAATCTTAAGCCACAGTTTAACATCACAGATAAGGTTGCATCTCGTATGCCCCATGTACGAAATGCGTTTGAAGTGACGACCTAATCTGTGGCGGTAGTGTGTTGTATTTTCTTCAAAAGTTCTGATTTTTACAGAATTTACTTTTGTGGTTTAATTATTCATAGCATTTAACTGCTTTTTCTAAAGCCTTCTACCGCTCACTCTCAGTTCCAAGACCCTGAGACCAGAACCCAGCTTGGAGTTATGGACTACGACATTCTTTACCGTTTACTGCGAGGGACTCATTCCACCATCCATGGGGGTCTTCGTGTACGGGCCTTGGGGGCACCCCGCTGCCCGGGCTCATTCTCTCCGCCATTCTAGGCGGAGGTGTGGTGTTTGTGAATCTTCCCCTTCTTGGGGTTTTCCCATGGAATGGATCTTTCATCAGGATTGAGTCTGCCGCATGTGGCCAGCTCTGGCCGAGTCTTCGCCCATTCTGGGAAATCGGGACTCTCGGACTTCTCGAAATACCCCGCTGGGTCAGAACTAGTGTGGGTCCATGGTGAGAGCATGGTTTTACATCAAACGGTTACTCTGAGGCAAGGCACGTGCTGTGCGAAATACGAAGAAGAAGGTTCTGACTCCCAGCATTTTACTGCTACCGTAATTTGTGTTTAAACTTTAAAGATTGCTTAAAGGCAATTGAAACTAAATCTGGATAATCTAAGTTGTATTTCGACAGGGCGCACTTCGTCTTAAAAATGTATAACTAAAATTAGGCAAATTCCTAAAATTGTTGGCTGGTTTTGTAAAATCGTGAAATTTCAATTTCATATTAAACCCAGCGACATGTGATCTCTACGATTGCAGTACAATATAACATCAGATAAGATTACCATCAGATCGGTGCAGTACTGCAGCAATGACATGACAATTACCAGCCGAGGTAAATCATGTGTAGATGTAGTGATTTTGAAAGCATTATACTCTTTATACAGGGTGTTAAAATCCGATGAAACAATACTTTCACAGCAAATAGTATACTTGATGTAGAAGCCATCCACCAAATCTGGGTTTTCTAGGCATAATATATCATAAGTTATAACTAATCAAAACTACGTCTTAATTTGTGCAGGATCAACCCTACCGTACTGACCTACACCAACAGCTAAACTTAAGCCGGCTAGTCACCTTCTGTATCATAGAACATTGTAATAATACACGGGACAAAAATCACATTCTAAACAGGATACATGCGCCTGTGTGCTTAAAATAAATTTAGCACGCTAGATGTAGGTCAGGGTAGGGTTGTCAAAAATAATACAAAATAATAATTTTTCAACTTTGTATGGGAAAAAAAAAGTAACTATCTCCGTTTCAAAAGTATGTGTATATGATTTGAAATGTGATATAGATTAAGCCCTTAACGTATTGTTTCACCGGGCACCAACACCCTGTATAGGTACCTAGTATGAGGTCTATTGTAGATTCATGAAATGTGTAGTGTTGATCTTTGTAATGAAGATTTTTTACTTTACTATTGTTTTTCTTCAAATATTGCTAGACACATACGAACGAAACAGTGTAAAATAGTCTCCAAACATTACCTACATTAAACAACAGCGGTTCGGCGTTTGGGAGCGTCGCGATGGTAAAGAATATAGTGCGTAACACGTCATGCCGTCTCGCATAACCCCGCGTTGGTTTTTCGCCTCAACCGGGGTTCGATTGGCGTCTGCGATGGAAGGGAGGATAAAAATCTCGCCTCAATCGAGATTATTGCGTAAAAAAACATAGATAATCAAACTGTAACAACTCCTAAACAACCTTGATACATATTCGTTGAAAACATGTCTATCTCAAACCATCGACACGTCTTAACTTATTATTGTTTTTTTAACAATAAACTTATCTACCATATTAAGTCCAACAAACGGTTTAGATAATATTATATACCTAGGTTGAAGTAGATTCTTTAATTCATTCATAGATGGGTTCTTATCATTGTGTGGAGTAGGTCAATATCTTTTATTTTCTAAATGTAGATAGAGGTAAGATAGTCTATTTTTATCATAAACTGTAACAAAGGATGAAATTCACTGCAGTCATCAATAGTTTATTAATAAAGAGGAAAGTATTAACTGTGTGTAACACGAAGAAGGCAAGGACGATATATCTAGTCGAATTGAAGCTGTATTACCAGGTCATAATACTTATCGTATCTAATAAGTCGTGGTGGCCGAGTGGTCGTAGCGCCTCCTTCCGCGGGTTCAAATCCGGCCGGCTTGTACCTCTAAATCTAAATGTGAAAAAGATTTATGTGCAATTTTTCACAACACCACTGGCTAAAAACGGTGAAGGAGAACATCGTGAGGAAACCTGCATGTCGGAAAAAGGGTTCTATAAAAATCCTTTGAAGATATGTGAAGTCCCCAATCCGCACTGGGCAAGCGTGGTGGACTATGCCTAATCCCTCTTCTGAGAAGACCTGAGCCCAACAGTGGGCAGTAATGGGTTGGTACAGTAATACTTATCGTTAGATGATCCCGACATGTTGGTTCCAGGGCAGTTTGCTGACAATGTTGTCATAGAAGTAACAGGTGTTAAACATAGTTTACTGATTCAGATCCGGCTCGAAGGACCAGAAAAATTATTATGACTAATGTTGAGTGTTCGAAATCCAAATAAAACCGCGCCTGGTAGGTAGCTTGGCAATCGGACAAAACAATAAAAAAAAAAATTCCTACATAAATAAACCTCTTTCCCCGTTCCGAATATAAAATCAAAAAAACCTTATGATAACAACATTATTGACATCACCGCCTTGGTTTGATAACGGTAAGTTTCCTCATCGTGTCGATAATAAATGTCACACCATATATTATCTCTGTCCACTTGAGGCGGACAGTTGATGATAAACAGGAAAATGCAATGTCAACCGAAATAAACGATTGGTAAGGACACTGGGAAATTGCATAATAGTGACTCAGACTTATGATAAGCGAGGTGGAATTTTTTTGGCCGGGTGGTGTGTTTTTTTTTTGCCCACACTGTAACTCCTGTGTAGCCAGGACCTTTCTCCTCGATTACGACCAGGTGGTATAAGTGTAAATCTCCTACCGCTCACACTCTAACAGTTCGAATTCTTCCTGAGGTTAAAACCCAGCACAGGATTGTGTGTCGTATGGCACGGCCACCCCCGTACGGTCTACTGTATATCTCCAACTAATTGACCCGCGAAACTTCGTCTGCGTCAACACCATCACCACACCTACACCTCCGCTCAGAGAAGCGGTGAGAAAGAGCCCTGGCAGCGGGATTTTCCCAAGGCCCGTCCGTGTCCCCCTTCGGGGGACACAACGACCCCCATGGCTGGCTGGCTTCGTCTGCATCACAGATCATACAATATAGCCTATAGGCCTTACTCGATAAACGGATCCAACATTGAAAGAATTTAGTAAAAAGATAAGGGGGAACGACAAATGACTTTACCGATATTTTAAGAGGTACTCATTCAAGTTTTTTCTCGAAATATCTATAAGTTCGATAAGGTAATTGACTTTTATGTTGGTGAGTGCGGAGATCAATGTTAATCCCTAAACTAAAGTTATAAGTAAATAAATTTCATTTCATTTCATTTTCATCAGTCTTAAACCAGTATGTGTTGGCAGAGGTAACTTCCAAATTAGAGACTTGGCCGTTCTTGTTAGGCCATTGACTTAGTCATTCAGAGAGAAATCTAGAGGGCTATGCTTAGAGGATCACACCTGATGATGTGGAATTAGAAAATTCACAGAAAAATCAATAAAGCTCGAAAATTCAAACATGAGTTAAGATCGCCATTGTACCTGTTTTTTTTATTACCTTTCTTTATTATCACTTACCATTTTAAGTTGAAGTTATTCGTTCCCAGCCAATCAGTAACAAACAACTTCGTCTGGATCACGCCTTGGGTACTTCAAATTCAAATACTTCCATTCCTTTACCGAAGACGCATAGTTTTATTATTTCTCTGAAAAATAAAATAGGTTCATTATAAAGTTTGAATATTTTTTGTAGATGAATATGTTGAACTAAAGATGACTTTATTAGAAATATTAAGATAAAGAGTTTTTACTGAAATTTTGTATTTCGTAAAGTTATCTACTAAAGTAATTTTTTAAACTGCGGAAAGAGTAGAGTATTCTTTAAAACATTTCATTTTTGTTATGATCGATTTTTAAAATGATTGTAACATAAAGTTGTCATTTGTTAGAGTCATAGACTATTTTCTTGGACCTTTAAACTCCGTAAATCTCCAATATTTAAATTAAAAAATATATCCAAAACAAAATATTACAGTTTTTACATACCCTGTATATCCAAACACATCCATTCCTTGTATGTCAGCTACATCACTAATTACTTGTCCCAAACAAGTACATTCCACTACATCACTAATACTCCATTTAAATAAACTTATTCTTTGGTCTATGGACGTACTGATCAATAGACAATCTCCTAACCATAAACCAGTGATCTGAGAACTATGGTACTGGTCTGAACTCCAAGAATTCTGCACATTTACTGTGATTGTATCTTGTATTTGTAGTACTGTTAAAATGATTGTATTGTCATCGCCTGCTGTTGCCAACAAAATTTGGTTATTTGATAATTTAAAAGTACTTAAACTATTGATGCCAGATTTGTTGGTTTTCGTCGAGAATATTGGTTCAGTCTTTCCTGTGATTATATCAGATATATCCCATATAGATACAATTCCTCTTGTTGTGGCAGTTATTAAAAAATCTTTATCTAAAATTTGGAAAATAGATGTTTTTAAAATGCATGTGTCGTGATAATTTATGGTATTAATTAATGTTATTGCGTTGCTTTTTGGTTCATATTTAAAGACCCTAAGACAAGTATCGGAACAGCCCGCTAAAATAAACAGGTCGCCATTTTTAAAAACTTCCAAATCCATTATTCTTGTCTCTGGATCAAAGTCTATGGTACAATTCCGCCATGTTTGATTGCCTTTTCTTTCTTTATCCGTACCTTTTACCATATATTCGATCATATCTTTTGTTTCAATTTTACTATCGACAATAATGCATTTTCTTATGCATATTTGCGCGCGACCTCCAGCAGTTAAAATTAAATAATTATGCACATCAATTGGATGTATTTTCACAGTTTTGACATTCGAAAGTTGTTTAAATATAAAATTGTCTTTGAAAGTTCCGTTGTCTATGCTCGATATTCTAACAGTCGTATCCTCTCCTCCTGATACATAAATAGTTTTTTGTCTATCATTAGATAAAACTTTTAGACAATTAATATTATTTGAATGTGATCCATTTACTAAGTTTCTTGATACAATTTTGCTCAGTTCAAAATTTAGTACATGTATTTCAGAATTTTTAAGATAAATCAGTTTGATAAATTCTTCGTATTTACTATCAATTTTTTCTATACATCGTACAGCATCCCAGGATCTATGGCCGCCACCACAAGGAACTTCTAAGAGCTTAGAATTATCAGCAAGATTGTAAACCACGAAAGACCTCTCTTGGAAGCCACATGCCAGTGTTTCGTCTTTGTTTAAAAATTTCTCAACCCACTGAAACTCTAAAATCCTACTTCTCATGAATGTCAACTCATTCATATCAATTTTGAAATATTTAATAGTACTGTCTCTCCCAGTTGTTATTAGATTTTTATTGTTGAATTTTAGGGAAGTGGGTCCGTACCTTCCGTGGACTTTTTTGAAGGTTTTAAGTGGCTCACATTTTCCTTTTGAATAAATATGGATATTACCACATCTATCTCCAAGAGCAAATAAATTGATTTCATCGAAGGCTGCAGCAGTTAGCCATCTTTCCTTACAAATTGGTAAAGCAAAATTGGCATAGATCTCTGCATTTTTGCCATTAGCAGCAAGGATTGTTATTGAACCATTTTCGGAGCAGAAAACCACATGTCTGTTCCCAGCCCATTGCATAGACAATATCTTCCCTAGAGTCAATTTTGTGTCTATGATATTAGCTATTGTCCCATCTTTACAGTTTTCGATAAAAACATCAAATTTACCGTTCATGTCAGCTACAGCAATCATCTGTTTGCAGAATGACAAACTAAGCATCTTATAAGTGGACTCATGACATAACTTATAGGTTATACAAGATTTTATGTTAGCGTCGTAATATAACAAATCTGTGTCATTCAATAATACAATGTTTCTTTTGGCTGTGAATGCTAGTTTTTTGACTATTCCCAGTTCTAAGACCTCATGACTATGACTGTTTGTCGGTAAAGGATGTATTATTACAGCGCAATCTCCACCACCGGTGACGAGATGATTTTCTAATGCATCTACAGACCAGACACCTGAATTCTGATGTGTCACATTTTTCTTTACCAATTCTCCGTTTATGTTCCAAAAGCAAATGGCCGAGTCCTCTCCAACTGACACAATGAAGTTTTTTGTGATACAATTCCTCATAACGCGAGCGGAATGCCCATAGAGTTCGTGAAGACACACAATTTCGCTGTTTTTCCAGTATTCTAGTAAGTGTGCATTTTGTTTTGATAAATTCGATCCCCATATTCTTATGGATCTGTCATCTGAAGTTGTTACTACGATACCTTTCTCTGTGCTGCAAGATATGGAAAAAATTACACCCTGAAAATAATTTAAGAAAAAAATTGATTATTTTATTTTCTTGTATTCATTTCAAATTATTACCAAATTAAGTACTAATGAAAAAAATTAGTGATATATTATAAAACATAAGATTTCAATAGAGTTACAATTGATCTATTTTGTTGGTTATTCACTTTAAAATAATATGTCTGGCATTTCTTTATTGCCAACTTTAATTTTAATCCAACGGGCCACATAACCATAAATGGTTACCATTGCTCATGGACCTGTGCAATGTCAGGAGAACTACAGGTTACCCACTTTTAATGACTATAAATCTCACCTTGTGACCTCTCAAATGATGCAAAGTTCCATCATCACCGTAATAATGTATAATAACTTCCGTAAACACAGTACCGCTTATAACTAAGACTGCATCTTGTAACGTAACGAGGAGTCCACTGTATAGTATAGAGTTGTCTTTACTGACTTGTTGAGATATTAGTGTTTGTGATGATATGTCCCATTTCTGTGAAAATTAATAATTGAGTGTGGGTTAGTTTTTTACTGTATAAGTATTGAATAAATGGTAAATGGTAATTAAAACTGATTAAGTACTGAGTCCTAAAGAATTGCATCTTTGAAGTGGCAATGGGCAGGACACATTGTGTGCAGAACTGATGGCCGATGGGGCCGAAAAGTTCTAGAGTGGCGACCACGAACTGGTAGACGCAGCGTAGGCAGACCTCCCACAATGTGGACCGATGACCTGGTCAGGACCGTGGGAGGTGGCTGAATGCGGACAGCGCAGGACTGATTGATGTGGCGAAGTTTGGGGGAGGCTTATGTCCAGCAGTGGACGTCTACAGGCTGATGATGATGATGAAGTACTGAGTTCACCATTAAAACAATAATTAATTTATTTTTACCATATTAAAAGTTTTACAAAATATTAGACCTTTTTTGTATATTAGAAGTGTTACAGAACATTGTAAATTAAAGGTTTTTAACAACCTAATTACTTTTAATTCATACCTGTGTAACATTATGAGCTGTAAGTAGAAACACAGTGTTTTCTTGATACCAAACTCCAGAATGTAGCCAATCATCACATATGACGGGTTCAAATAGTCTCTCAAACATATTTACATTTGTATAACACAATATCGTGAACTGTTTTCCTCCAAATACAAGTATTTTGTAACCACATATCGAGATCACGAAACCGTATATTTTCTGTGCTTTTAGACATTGAAACTTTTTTAATAATATCCCGGATGTTGTGTCGAAGATATTAACAGTACTACCGATACCTAAAATAAAGTGTAAAGAAGTTATTTGTTAAAATAAATCATTGGTCAGCTGAGTGTTATAACCTTACCGGCTAATACAAATTTCTTGTAGAATTTCACTGCAGTAACATCTGTACGGATCGATAAGGATTTCATTGTAGACATATTGGAGATTGATTGTAAAATTATAACTATTTATTTAAATGTTTTAATTTTATTTTAACAAAAATGTGCACATTGGGGATTTGTTTTTGTCCAATTTTGACTTTTATTAGATGTCACATGTCAATTACGCGCAGTTGGAAAATGTCAAAAGTCAAAATTGATAGGGTTGTCGAAAAAAAGTTGGAACCACGTTTCCTACGAATATTTCGAATGATTAGTTTCTTAATATTATCTTTAGGTTCTAGATTGACAAAGATGGGCTATTGGAGATACTCCTTGAGGAATATTAAATCGCTAAACCCACAGCTAAAACATACATCTGGTAAGGTAAGACTAAAGCTTAAAATAAAATATATAAAAATCTAAAAATATTAAATAACATTTATTCCAAAAACCAAAATGTAACAGACAATTAAGTAGACATTTGTACTATAGTTCTTTTTAATCGCTCTCGTGTTGATTGAGAGGATAATGTTCTGGATACTTCTTCAGATGATCGTCCATCTGTTTCATTTGTTTTCTGAAAAAAAACACGGTTTTTAAAATGCGAAGAATAAAATAATATTACGAATTTTGCTGAAAGGAATTGATTTATTTCTGAAAAGAAATTTACTCACAGAGGAATACCTCACCCAAGAATGAAATTTCTAAAATACTCACTGTAGCCTAGGTGGCATTTCATAATAAACATCTTCCAGCATTTCCTTCCAGTTAGGTTTCTTCTTCTTCTCTGCTTCCTGCATGGTTCTGACCACCGTGTCTCTCGCCTCTTTACTCCACGACTTCTCAGCATCCGCGTTCCAATAACCTAAAAGAGAAGTGATTTTTTCAAAGATGGTGATGATGAAAATGATTTGAATCAAAGATATTAAACGAGTTTAATTTTATAGCGAGAGGTAGTAATAGCACAGGACCGGCATTGTGATGTTTTGGGTGTTTGAGGGAGGCCTATGTCCAGCAATAGACATCTACGAGTTGTTGATGATGACGATAAATTAATTTAAAAAATGAAAGTGCAAGATCTGTATGACAGGCGATAGGTAGATTTAAAAATAGCCTGGCTTATCAGAGATCCGCAAGCGACAATAACTATTTACTATTGGGTAGGCGATGAACTTTTTTTATCTATTTTGAGATAAGAAAAAAAATATCAATGAGAAAAAGGCAGAATATCTAAAGATTCGTTCGGTGTTTACAACTTGCCATTTTTTTTTTAAATCATTGAAATTACCTTTACTCTCGAGATATAGTTTAAATTTCTGCAAGGGGCTCTCCTCTTTAGTCCATTTTTCTATTTCTTCAACAGATCTATACGCGCTGCTGTCATCCGACGTAGAGTGATGGCCCACACTAAAAATACAAAATATAATAATCATCACATAATACAAAATTAAAATCGCTTTCCGCCTGTCTGTTCTTATGTTTAAAATATAAGATTTTAAATCTCTAATGAAATTTGATGAAATACATACATAGTAAATTATGTAGAATAATTCAGTAGGTCGCAATAGGGTTTTTTTTTTTAGTTCGGGGATCGTTTGCGGTATGTGGGAGTTGAACCGCACTAAAACCTCCAACCGCTCACACTCAGCGTCCGCACCCCGGCTGAGGCCAGAACCCAGCACGGGGTTATGAGGGACGACGCGCCGCGTTACGCCATCGGCACTCTTTCTCGTCGTGTTAGCAATAGGGTACCATTTTTACGATATCTTTGGGTAAATAAATCTAAAAACTTCACAGTAGGTATAATAATATTTAAACAGACGTAAGATAATTAAGTACTATTTTTTCATTAGCTAGCTGCTGTCCGCAACGTCGTATGCGTGAACTCTATACTGCTTTATCCCCGGCAATTATTCGATTTTTTCTTCGACCATCCTTGAACTGCAACGAACATTAAAAAAGAATTGGCCACATTGGCCCAGGCGTTATTGAGTTATGCGCTTAGCAACACAACATGTTTTGCGATTCATTATAAAATTTAAGATTACATTCAATTAGTAATAAAGTCCCGTTTTTACGATTTTTTTGGGTACGAAAAAGTAAAAACCATAAAGTAGGAATAAAATACTTGAAACTTACTTAGGTACTACTTTTTATCATTAATTATATAAAAATAAAACTTACTTACCGATAAGACATGGCTTCGATCAGCACCGGCTTGTTATTAGCCACAGTGAAGTCCCTAGCCCTCTTCACTGCGTTATGGACAGCGAGGGTGTCGGTCCCGTCCACCCTCAGGGTGTGGAGTCCCAACGCTGGGCCCCGAGACGCGATACCGTCCCCTCGGTACTGTTCACCGGTGGGCGTGGAGATTGCGTAGCCGTTGTTTCTACTGGAATATAGATTAGATTAACACATTCATGTTGAAGTCGTGGTCGGATAGTGGTTGAAGCGCTTGCCTTCCGTACGGGAGGTCGCGGGTTCAAAACCGGCCGGCGTGTACCTCTAAATCTTAATATGAAAAAAAAAAATGTGAAATTTTTCACAACACCACTGGCTAAAAACGGTGAAGGAAAACATCGTGAGGAAACCTGCATATCGGAAAAGGGTTCTAAAAATCCTTTGAAGATATGTGAAGTCCCCAATCCGCATTGGGCAAGCGTGGTGGACTATGCTTAACTCCTCTTCGGAGGAGACCTGAGCTCAGCAGTAATGGGACAAATAATGAACAATTTTTTGGATGAAAGTAGAAAAATGAAGGAAATTATAAACAAGTTGGTGACTTGTGCATTTTCATCTGCGTCACAAAGGGGGAGTTTAAGCTGTATTTGCGAGGAGAAATGTGTGTTACGATATCATATCAAAAACTTTTAAAATGATGAGTGTTTGTCGGTCTGTCCATATTGTGCATGTTTTATACACACAAACGTTCCAATTGAATATCGTACAACAATATTTAGTGGCGTTTGTGGGATTCAAAGCGCACTAAAACTTCCTATTGCTGACATAGTACTGCAATGTAATGTAATGTCTTATTACAACAAATTTTCTGATAGCAAGACCCATACTTGAGAACCAGTCAGTTACATTTTCAATAACCATTCATTCTACATCAATGTTTTCTTTCCTTTCGAGAGCTAAATAACATGACGGTCATATTATGAACTTACCAAAGCATTATAACAGGACAATCGAGTGTAGCGGCGAAGTTGAAGGCCGCGTGGGCATCGCCTTCTGAAGCCGCGCCGTCACCAAAGTAGCAGATGACGCAGCGATCGTTGTTGGGTACTCTCTTGTAGGCGTAGGCTGCTCCTACTGCTTGGGGCATTTGGGTTCCTGGAGACAGGATACGACAATATGACATGATAATCAATAAATCGAGTGGCGGCCACGAACCGATAGGCGCATGTTGGACAGACCTCCCACAAAATAAAGAATCAACAAATGAATGAAGTGGCAGAGTAGATTATTTACAGAATGGATGGCTGATGCAGTTTAAAGGCAGGTGTAATTTGAGCAATAGCGTTAGTAGATAAAATGGCCAAGGTATTCCGAAACAAGTTTGAGTAATGAAGTAATGACTCTAAATTCTCACAATATCCAGTGAACTTTGACATTTCGTAGTTTGTGCATTTGCAAAAGTAGGGTATGCAGTGCTTATTTACTTTTGAAATTTTCTCTGATCCTTTCTTATAAAAAAAAGCTACTACTAAGTTAGTACCTCGTTTTTTAATATATACCCTAACTACTATTGTATTTTTAGAATTATAAATTTACTTATCGGGCTGCTGGAACTTACAAAAAATATATTTGTTAGTTACCTAGTGGACTGGAAATGGTGACCAAATTGTGCTGTTTGCTTCCGTAGTGTACCGGCATCTGTCGTCCCTTCCCAGGATCCTCGCAGTTCCCGTAACACTGGTTGATGAGTTCAGTCACGGTCATGCCTCGGTACAAGAATACTCCTACTTCTCTGTACTGAGCGAAGACCAGGTCTTTAGAGGAGAGGGCTGAAGCACTGCCAACATGGATCCCTTCCTCGCCATAGTTGGTCATGTAGAATGATATTCTGCCTTGCCTGCAATGATAATAAAACTTATTAGATGCTGTTTCATAAGAAGGGTAGGGAAGCTTCTTTAAGCACTACTTACTACCCTCACACACTTAAGTAATCTACCCGAAATACTCTGTCCCGTGATGATGGCAGCAACAGTGTTGAAATATCGAGATCGGTCATTTAATAAAAAACGTCGTGAGAGTACGTTTAATAATTGTGTAAGTGATTGTTTTATTGGCTTTTTATGAGACAAACTAATTAATTAGTAAGCAGAGTTTTGGGAGCAAATGAGTAATGACGATTACAAATTCAACAGTCCCCTGCCCTACTAAGGTGTCTATTGTGTTAGAAGTACACACACAAAAACATAAAAATAAAAAGAATAAAGATATAAGTAATAGGTACCTTTGCGATTCGTAGAGTATTTTATCCATTTGACTGAGTTGAACCATGGTTTTGTACATGTTGACTAAAGTGGCCTCATCTAAATTCGGGTCTTCATTTCTATCGATTATTTGTCCGTTGTTGTCCATAACTCGATAAATCGGAATGGGCTCGTAACTAGTTTCGTTGTAAAACTTCATTTCGTTCACGTATGGTGCTTTGGCGCCAGGGAATTCTCCCATTTTAACCCCATTCTGTACGGTTTCTGGCTTCGCTCGCGTCGACAAAAGCTAAATTAAATGTATTCATGAAAAGAAAATCATTAAATCCGTACCTATTAAGTTTCTTTCGCCCTAAAAGTGAACTCACCCATTTAAAACCATTCACGATATTCGTAATCGATCTTTTTCCCACATCACTACCATCGACATCGATACCCTGTTTTTAAAAATCCAACACAAAAGTTTACGTTGCAGTGATTCTCGAAAAAAACTATTTACAATAATGTTTACAGAAAAATTTACTCAATGAACTTGAATTTATGATTCATATTGCCTTGCGCTCAAGTTTGTGATGAAATGCAAAACAATACTGTGACTATACGGTTATCAGTCCAAAGAATGTTGATTAAATATTTATAATGAGTTGGCTTATCATATTGTTGTCAAGGGCGTAAAACCTAACTTAAAATATATAAAAATACATTTTACTGAATAATTTAACAGAACTTACCCTAGCGGCTTGTCGAATAGCATTTAACCGAACGAAACTAGCGCCCGTCTTCAACGCCATCTTGAGACTGGCCGCCTGACGTAAATTATTATAAAATCAAGCGCGTATTTAAAAACACATTACGAAGATAAGGACTGCGTAGTCTTTTTAATTTGTTAGGAATGTATTAACTACTATTTACACTTATAAACTTCACATTAGTACTAGTAAAACGTTTTAATTTTAAATAATCGAGTTCTCGAGATGACTTCGTGTTAAACGTTCTATCAATCAGTTACTATTAGTCTAAATAATAATTTGTAAGATTTTCTGATTACGGTCAAATATGTTATGGGAAATGAGAACTAAACTATAATTAAACATTTTAATGCGGTTAACTTAAAATCTATTCATTCGGTGCAATTTCAATTATTAACTAAGTATAGCTTCATTTTGATAATTTAAAAGTTGTGTTGAATATTTTAGATAACGGTAGAAGATAAACATATAGCAAACAAACATAGATTTATTTACTGATGAATTAGGTTATGAAACTATGTGAATGTGACTCGTGAATTCAGCATTACCTACCTACCTCACTTGCTTGTTATAAATTGAAATAAATAAATCTGAATCAAAAAGCTTAGTTACTTAACGATAAAATTGTGAGATAAGATAATAATTAATCACATCTGAGATAACACATGTCATGTTTTCATTATCTTATAGTAATTAAACAAAACTGAAAATGACGTGTTTTTTAAATTAAAAGATAAGTGAAACGACCTCCTGCAAAGCCCACTTCACGAAAAACTTTTTAATCTTTTTTACTGCCAGCCAATACTTACCTAAATGCTTTCAACTTTTATCTACTCATTCTATATTTGATTGGACATTCGGTAAAGAAAAGCATTTGTGTAAATAAAGTAATAATAGTGACCTTGATAACGAGGTTCTGTGTGCGGTGATACAAAAGATCCGATTGGGTCGAAGTGTTAGGTGATTGCAAGCACCACCCCAACAATAAAGAAAGATAGATAGACGAGGTTCTGTTTATTAATTTAAAACATACATTTATAAGGTCAGAGGTTTTGAATTATGTACATATAAGGTAATATTAGCTATAATATTTGTGAAATATTCAGTGATCATCGTGCCAAAAACATAGTGTGGATAATGAAAATTGCCCTTTTATGGATTCTACTGTTTCTTAAGCTTCCTCTGTATTCGAAATTAAAATATGAAGTTATTTAAATAATCTTTAACATTTTTAAAAGCAGGTAACATAGTGAATATAAAAAATAAATTAGATATGAAAACTTGAAAAAATCTTCGATACTAGGCTGTTTTGTATCAATATCAGTGTGTTTTGTTTTAAAAGGTTAATTCAGTGTTACTAGCTTAGTGTTTTTAGCGTTAAAATTAGTGAGAAAGTCCTAATTAAGTGTTTTTTTGCAGTTTTAGGGCTTATGATCCTTTTTCGTTTTTGGCGTGGTTTGAGTAATTTTTAGATTGTAGATCGGTAAAAAGTACAGAAATCGTTTTTATTTATGTATTTTGATAAGCGCTAAGTGACAATATGATCAATTATATCTTTCAGGAAATTTACACCTTAGAATATTAAGAGTAAAACATATGGCATTTTTTAAATATCGCGATTTTTTGTATGTGGAAGTTGGTAACTCTGGGAAAATTGTCAGTGATTGTCAAATGTCAAATTAAATGGCAACAGAGGTTATTGGCATCCGCGATAAAACTTTATTTTTGTTAAAACAAGAGCTTCCAAAATGCCTTACTGGTACTACGACAAGAAAGATTTGTTGAACACGCCTTCGTTTCGCGATGGGATTGCCAACGATGCCGAAAATCGTTACAGGAAAGAGGGAGCTAGATTCATAATCGACACGGGATCAAAAATGGATTTAGGTTATAATACAGTTGCCACAGGAGTTGTTTATTTCCATAGATTCTACATGTTTCATTCGTTCAGGACATTCCCTAGGTATATAACGGCCTGCTGCTGTTTATTTCTGGCCGGTAAAGTCGAAGAGACGCCAAAGAAATGCAAAGATATCATAAAGGTAGCGAAGTCTTTGCTTAGCGAGCAAAAGTTCGCAACATTCGGAGAGGATCCTAAAGAGGAAGTTATGACGCTGGAGCGGATTCTCCTGCAGACGATCAAGTTTGACTTGCAAGTGGAACACCCTTATGGTTATCTGCTCAAATATGCTAAATGTTTAAAGGGTGATAAAACTAAATTACAGAAAATGGTACAAATGGCTTGGACATTCGTTAATGATAGGTAAGTCCATTATAATTAAATAATATTAAGGATAGATAAAAAACAAGACATTGTTGGCTATCTACATTGTTTTTACTAATAGAGATCACACTAAACCGTTAGACCAAAACAATTATTCAATTCTTTGATCAAATGCTATTTATAATCTACATAATTTAATAACATCTACTAGTTATGTGTCCACCTAACTTCTTTCCAATTTTCTAATAAATCATTGATCTAAAACTTTGCAAAACAGCATGAGTGAATTTTCAAAGAAATTGTACAAATGTATTATAAAATTCTCTCTATAAATACTATAAAATCTCATAGATACCGGATAAGCACAAAAAATTTCAACAAAATCGGTCAAGCCGTTTCGGAGGAGTTCAAGTTCGAACACCGTGACACGAGAATTTTATATATTAGATTTATCCATACAATGTTTGTTTCTTAACCTAAGTACACTTAAATTTAGTTATATATTTATGGCCCCTTTAGGGTAAAAAAGCCTCCTCCATCCTGTCCCATGCTCCTTTATCACAGGCCAGGGTCATCCAGCTCCTTCCCGCTATTTTTTCAATGTCGTTCGACCATCTTGTCCTCTGTCTGCCCTTTCGTCTTTTTTCAGTAGGACCAGTCCAAATTGTTGTTCAAAGAGTCCATCTTTGTTTGTTTGGATATCTAGCCAGGTGACCTGCCCATTTCCATTTTAATTTCATAGCATGTTGAAGTGCATCGTTTAGTTTCGTTTTATTTCGTATGTTAATATTTCGGTTTTTGTCTAATTTTCTTAATTGCAGGATGCTCCTCTCCATTGCATGTTAGCACGATGATATTTTCACTAATCACTAATATTTTCATAAAACTATACACATATTCTCTAAATTTCAGTTTATGCACGACCCTATGTCTGCAATGGGAGCCAGAGGTCATAGCTGTAGCGTTAATGTTCCTAGCGGGGAAGCTCAGCAAATTTGAAGTGTCAGACTGGAACGGACGACAGCCCAAACATAAAGTGTGGTGGGATATGTTTGTCGAGGATATCACTACGGAACTGTTAGAAGATATTTGTCATCAGGTAATTTTGAATATCTGGTTTTTTTAATAAAAATATTGCCTAGACTCAGCTCCTACGTAATACTTTAATGGAACAGGTCATTTGACTTGTCTGTCCTTACAAAGCACCTTCTATTCAGTGCTTGTTTATAAAATATCTAGTCTAGACTATTAGTTTTCTCATTAAATATAATCCTCTTTTAATTTAGTAATGATTTTTATGTCTCTCCAAAACAGAGATGAAATTAACCTTGCACATACATTTCAGGTACTAGACTTATATTCGCCACAAACTCCAGCCGGCGGAGGTGACTCTCCACCAGCCTCTCAACAGAAGCCGGCTCCAAAAAACGACAAGAAGCCACCCTCCGTTACACCGCCAGCTTCCGTGTCACCTGTCGCCGTTACCGCAGCGCCACCTAAGCCCACACTTACTCCCATCAAAAACGGAGGGGAGGTTAAGATAGAGCCTCCTAAAGTGAGCATTACAGAGGCGATTAGATACACATATCCGTTCACGCCGCTGCCCCCGTACCCGCCGGTTTATAGCGCTCCCCCGCCGGCAATCCCGCCGCCGCCGAGGTTGCCCCTCGCCCCGCCGCCGATGTACCCGGAGCCGCCGCCGCCGGGCGCGAGGTTCCCTGTGAACGTGCCGCCGCCGAACTACTTCCCGCCGCTCCCGAGTCGGGTGCCGCACCCCCGCCCCTACTATCCGCCGCCCTAGCATCCTGTTAGCCCTAAGAAGATTGTATAATTTTTTACTGAAATATAATGAAATAGACTGTACTATTCTTTTACTTTTAATCCTATTTTTTTATGCCTTTTGAAAGTAGCGTTTAACTGTTTAGCGTGCTGCCGATAGTAAGTCGTTTAAATTAATATTTTTAAAACTAAATTTGTAAATGTGCAACCACAACACTAAATGACAATTAATTTCATTCACGAGGAACATTGTAAAAGTTGTTTATAGAATATTACGAATTTACAAAACTATGTTACAATAACAACACACATGTCCACTATTTAAATAAGAACAAAAAAGTAGTTTTCACATAACTTTATTTCCGAACACATTTTCATAAACACGATTGAAAACACACCTACATCCAAACACTCCCGACATCAATACTGATAGTTTTAGATTTATTAAATAAAGTTAGAAAAAACATTAATCTCATACAAGATATATGACTACAAAACCATTTGTGCATAATATATTCATGATAATATATCTATAGGAGCTGCCGAAACGACTAGACAGTAAAAATAATATATATTTAATTATGGTAGTATGTAATTTACTTTACATACTACCATTGGTGAAAGAAATTGTTGAACATTTTTCAACAACTCAACTTCAATACAAAATTAATAAATTTTTAATTAGCTACCATTTAAAATGTCACACTCATCTCCAAATTAGTTTTTCAAAGTTAAGAACTGTTAGGTTTAGAAAATAAAATTTGAAAATACACATTGTTTGAAAAACTCAAACAAAAACAATCATTATAACATTTCAACCCGTTATTAAAATACTTCAAAATACAAAATTATACAAATATATAAAATACTGTTACATCATAAGTATAGTGTACTTACAAGTATAAAAATCTTATAAATAGGCACTCAAATGATCAGATCCTCAACAAATTTCATTAAGGCACATAAATATCACTTTTTACAAAAAATCCATAAAAAACTTACAACTTAGTACCAGTAAAGGCAGTGACAATACTTTTATTGCTTTACATATACAATTTGCAAGAAAACTTCGATCAAATAAAGCGTGATAAACAGTCTCAAAAAAGATTTAGGAAATAATTATTCTATAATATGAAAAAAGTAAGATAAGTAAAAAGTAAAAAAAGTATTAAACTAAAACACATACTATCCACTCAACTGGGATCGGCAACCAAATTGGTTTGTTTACTTTTGCCAAGTCTGTGGCAGGAGCGAAAATTGAGCACAGTTCTAAAACTTGTTTTGTTTACACTTTTTAATCGTCTCATATTTTACGGAGATGATATATTTTCGCAGAAAATGCCAATACAGTGTCGTTAAGTAATAAAGATTTACAAAAATATAAGGTTTAATTAAAAATCAAATTTAAAAATTATCGGAAAAAAATGTTTTTAAAAAGGAGCTCAAACACGGTATTGATTCCGAACGAAGTCCCCAGTTTCGCCATCTAGCGAATAGTGACGTTCCCAGTTGAGTGGTTAAGGAACACTTTATGAAGAATCATTTGGGATGTTTTTTTTTATTTTAGTCACGTTTAGTTGTTGCTATTTTTACGCCCTTAATTGTATATCTTACTTATATTTGACCGAAGTAAGAAAGAGAATAAATTCTGTACCAACCCATTACTGCCCACTGTTGGGCTCAGGTCTCCTCAAGAGAATAAATGGGAATAATAATTTAAACAAATCTATAAAGCTTCATCATCGTATGAAATACTGTAATCATTAATCAAAATGACAAACATTTCAAAATACTTTTGTTATTACTTTCTTGCAAATAAATTCATATTTTTGATTCTAAATATTAAATACAGTTCAATAAATATTTATACAATCTTGCATGTATATTAAGTATATATAAAATTATCGTTTAATAACATGATACTTAATTTTTAGATACAGGAAAAAAGTATGGTAAAATTTGTTATTTTTTAGTACCATTGCACTTTCGCGTACTGAACGAAAGTATAAGATTTATTTGAAGAAATTTTAATGATAAATCCATTTATATAAAATAGAAAAAAAATGCTATCAATACTTAAGAGTGAATAAGGCACATTTCATAATTACAATAATTGTTTCATAACATATTTAGAAAATGCACGTTTTTAGCTGAAATTTACGTATTCACAGTATAAAAATAATGCTGACGAGAATAAAAGGCATTTAGCCGTGAGCATCAGTTGAATGAGCTTTCGTGAGCATTATAATATATCAGCTAATGTGGTCGAAACACGAAGCTGATCATATGCAACATTATAATATGTGAATCTGTAATTGTATCCCAGCTGAAGTGGGGTGAATGACTTGTGGAAATACAACTTAGAACCATTTTTAGCTTTATATTAACTTGCACTGGATGTAACTATGTAAGTTCGGGTGGAATTTTGCAAGATAAATTTGACATATAATATGACAAAATGACGCTGATCTGATGATGGATTCGGAAGGTGGTCATAGAAACTGAATAACATAGACCTGTCTTGTTTGGTCTGATTTTACTTGTCTTGGCACTCTACTAACACATGCCATTCATGATCTTAAAACATGTATTTAAAGTTTTCTTTAAAATCGTCACCATATAAAATTGATAAAAAGGTTTTTTTTTGTAATGTTTAGTTTAATGAATGCCATTTTATTTATGAGATACTTAATTTCTTGCTATTTTGGAGCACATTACTTAATTATATTGAATGCTGTGAATATCTTTAATAGGTATACATATTAGAAATTAAGTTGTGAATTGTTAATGAATGATTATTAAATATGTCATACTGTAGATGTTCCTAAAATCTATACATACATATAATAAAATGATAGAAAAGTCAACACTTCAAAATACACTCCTCCAAGTCAAGCAACCGTTGCACATAAAGTCACCGCGATGCAGAATCAATACATTTTGTATTCAGCTTTGTCCGGGGTAAACTAGAAAACTACTGCACCGATGTACTTCAAATTTGGCAAGCATATTGCTTAGAAGTCGGATCAACACATAGGCTATATATTATAGTGCTACCATGTCCGAGGAACGGGATATAAAAATAATAAATTTCATTAAACAATTTTAGAGCAACGACATCTATCGGCGTTCAAGTCAAATTTCGTGTGGAAGCATTTTTTTATTAGTACGAGAGCTAGCAACGTCGGGAAAACAAACATTTCAGTAAAGCCAGCTATTATTTTTATACATTCTATCTCTCATACTCTTTAAATTTTATATCAGTTGGCAAATTAATTTTAGGTTTTTAGGTGCTTAAAAAACTTCATAAAAAAAATAATATTCAGAATTATCGTCTGGCACAGAAGCACAACAAAAAAATATCTGGCAATAATAAATTCATGTAGCAAAAAGTATAATAAACATAATTTAAAGAAAAAAGTGTCTTAAAATAATTTGAAAAAACGGTTTTTATCCGTACTCTACCACTACCGGCTACTACTAGACAGTCCGTATCGGTAAATACTATGTCAAAAACGTTGCTAGCTCTTATACCATAATTTAAATTTGATTGTGTCATTTTTGGCACTGTCAATGGCTATTTTTTAATTGTCATAGATACAAGGAGTTCTGTTCCTTCTTAAAAATTGTGTCTTTAATTCGTTTCTATACATATATATAGTTTTTGTTAAACAATTTTAGTGCAACGACATCTATTGACCTTCAAGTCGAATTACATATCGAAGCATTTTTTTTGTTGATATAATAATTTAAATTTGATTATGTCATTGTGGGACAATGTTTCCTGTTTGCTAACTAGATGGCGTTGGCGTATAAATTTCAATAATTCTGAATCGCGCTATTATTTCGTACACTAAATGTCAAAACTGAGGTTACCTGCTTTGCTATAAGTTATCGTGTGGGAGGTCAATTTGAACTACTTAGTTATCATTATATTATTATTTAGTTTCGACTTAAAATAATTAAAATGCCTGGAAACGATCTAATTTATCCCAATGCTCAAACGATACTCGAAGGAAAAGAATAGCTCGATGTGTAGAAACCGCCGTTGAGCGTGAAGTTAGGTTGGCTACTCTTCGAGATCACATGGCGGAAACTCAGTCTATCGAAGATCTTGAAGAGCAGGATACTCAGTTATGGAGAGATCACTCTCAGTCTGCTCTTTCACGTTCGTTGGAGACTGATGAGCAGCATGAAGAGCGTAGTGCAGTTACCATGACGTACGTGACGATACTTCTGCTCATATATCGCAAGATCGGGACCGAATGCAAAAGTTGCAAGAGCAACCGTGGCTAAAAAAAGAAGGAAGTGGATTCATGTACAATGTTGCAATTAACTACGCCGCACACGTAGATATTGGCATCTTAGAAGAAGTGTGCGCCCTCTGTCAAGCCCGCAAATGAAGAGGGGAGCCCAATGGGATGTGTTGTGCATCTGGTAAGGTACGCTTGGAGTCTATGCAAGACCCACCAGAACTGTTGAAACTCTTACTAAGCGGCGAACATCCAAAGTCCAGCCACTTTTTTGAAAACATTTGAGCCTATAATAGCATCTTCAAGATGACTTCGTTTGGTGCAAATCAAATCGTTGAAACAGGATTCATGCCGACATTCAAGATCCAGGGACAAGTTTACCATCAAATTGGTTCGCTGCTACCTACAGATATTCCAATTTTTTTTGTGAGTGATTTTGAAGAATAAGCAAACCTACGAAGTATATCCATCTCCAATTTGGACGTGCTCAAGAATTCTCCGATGTCCTTCTAAGTCTTGATGAAGGTACTCTACCAGAGGAGAGAGGTGGACAAGTGGTGCTTCCAATGTCTCTCGGTAGAGTTATATACAGCTTAGAAGAACTCATTCGCTGTGTGTACAACGACATCAGTCGTATATCACACCAACAGAATTCTTGGGTGTGTGAGCGAGCTATTTTGACACCTAAAAATGAACAGGCTGCAACAATTAACGAACGCATTCTCTCGGAAATTGAGGGAAATGAACTGGTCTACAACTCTATAAATACTGTCGTCGAGCAAGATGATGCCACACATTATCGTGTGGAATTTTTGAACTCTCTGTCAGCAAGTGGACTTCCAGCGCATACTATCAAGCTGAAGGTCGGTGTCCCGATTATGCTTCTTCGGAACCTATCTTCTCCAAAGTTGTGTAACGGAATCCACCTTAAAGTCATCTCGCTCCACAAACACACAATTGAGGCGGAAATTCTTACTTTCTGTCCGGACTCTCTTTACATTTTGGCTGCGGAGAGCCAAACCACTATTGTGGTTTATCGAGAAGTTCTTTAACATGTTTTTCATGTTTTTTTACGCTATCTATATATTATTTTATTCTAATCTTATCTCATATTTGTCTTAATTTGATTATTTTCTACATCTGCTTTAGTCACAACTTTCGACTTAATTCAGCAAAATCACTCTAAAGTCATTTTTTCGAAGAGGTTCG
Source organism: Trilocha varians (assembly GCA_030269945.2). Lineage (NCBI taxonomy): Eukaryota > Metazoa > Arthropoda > Insecta > Lepidoptera > Bombycidae > Trilocha > Trilocha varians. The sequence goes on from AP028280.1 coordinate 12,087,319, forward strand.
AAATTAGCACTTTATGCACTTCAATTAAAAAAAAAACAGTCTTATTTTGTTACTCTGCTTAGTGTAGCTATGAAACGTAGAGAAGAAAACCAGTAAAATAATGTTATTTTAAAAGAGATAATTGTTGGTATATTATTATGGTCCTATACATAGCATCACGCAGACGACGTCGCGGGCAATAGCTAGTAAATAAATAAAAAAGTTGAACAGATTTCAAAATAATGGTTCTAAGTTGTATTCCCAGCTGGCACAAAGTTACAGATTCACCTTGTATAATACAATCTCAGTATAATCTAGTACTATATAAGTCTAGACTGTTTTAAATACTGCAATAGAACTTGATGCAGGAATTTGTATTGATGAACGTTTTGTATGAGATTCGATCTCTGTTGATGAAGCATGCTTATTGTTCGAGGTATGTCCAGTTCCTAAACGAAAATTGTGGTTTGTTAATATTCAATTTACTAGTTATAACTAGTGATGTTCCGGATATCCGTATCCGTATCCGTATTCGCGGATATCCGAGGTAAAAAAGAAATCCGTATCCGTATCTGTGTCCGTTACTTTTCGAGCGGATATTTTACGGATCTTTTCAGGTGATTAGGTAGAATTAAAAAACTAATAAATTCCATTCAGACTATTTTTATTTAATTAAATCGAATATTTGGCACCTTTATATTGCAAACATTGAGATGGATAGATCTTTATAATGAGAGAGCAAGTTAACATCACTTTTATGATAATGAAATGACTAAAATATAAGTATTTTTTTCTTATATAATTTTAATGAGATCAATATTATATCAAGTCATTTTATGACAATGAAAAAACTGAAATTGAAATCTACTTTTTCATACAATTACGGGAATATTATAGCAAGCTATATATAACATCATGGTCACTTTTATGTCAATGAAAAAAGAAACTAAAACGTAAACCTCTTTTTTTTATAATTATGAATCAATACAGTAGAAAGCTATAAAATCACTTTGAGATAATGAGGAAACCGAAAATATATTCTAATTAAATGATAATTCTAAATGAATACTGCGAGAAAATAAAGATCCGTATCCGTATCCGCGGATCTTGACACTAAATATCCGTGTTCAGATCCGTATCCGCGGATATACATTTTTAGAGATCCGGCACATCACTAGTTATAACATATGTTTTAATCTAAATTTAAGATTTTTCATAATTTTTAAAAATGAAAGTTGATCTGTCTGTCATTTTTTTAGTAACTAATGTTTCACGTTTATTCAGTTTGGCCATAATTCTCTCTGTGGTATGCGGCGAGGGGGCGGGACGCTCTGTCAGTCCGCCGCAGTCTCGGCTCTCACCTCACCGCGCGTACCACAGAGAGTGCACAGTTATGGTCAGACTTATACCTGGTAGTGATCTTGGGGCGTTCTCCGCCTCGCCGCAGCAGTACCACGCGGGACACGCGCCGCCCCCCGGCCCCCCTACTGTCACGTACCTGGTTGTGGTCCAGTATGTCGGTGAGCAGGTCGGCGGCGAGCGCGGTGCCGCTGCGCCCAGCCCCCTCGCCGCAGCAGTACCACGCGGGACACGCGCCGCCCCCCGGCCCCCCTACTGTCACGTACCTGGTTGTGGTCCAGTATGTCGGTGAGCAGGTCGGCGGCGAGCGCGGTGCCGCTGCGCCCAGCCCCCTCGCCGCAGCAGTACCACGCGGGACACGCGCCGCCCCCCGGCCCCCCTACTGTCACGTACCTGGTTGTGGTCCAGTATGTCGGTGAGCAGGTCGGCGGCGAGCGCGGTGCCGCTGCGCCCAGCCCCCTCGCCGCAGCAGTACCACGCGGGACACGCGCCGCCCCCCGGCCCCCCTACTGTCACGTACCTGGTTGTGGTCCAGTATGTCGGTGAGCAGGTCGGCGGCGAGCGCGGTGCCGCTGCGCCCAGCCCCCTCGCCGCAGCAGTACCACGCGGGACACGCGCCGCCCCCCGGCCCCCCTACTGTCACGTACCTGGTTGTGGTCCAGTATGTCGGTGAGCAGGTCGGCGGCGAGCGCGGTGCCGCTGCGCCCGGCCCCCTCACCGCAGCAGTACCACGCGGGACACGCGCCGCCCACCAGTGGGGCACCTTCCGCCTCGCCCGCCAGACGCAGCGCCTTCAGCTCCGACAGGAAGTCTATAAACAAGAGTGGAAGTCAGTTATTGCTGTATATTGTAACGTCATGTGTGTGTGTGTGTGTGTGTGTTCGTACCTAGGAAGTGGTGTAGCTGCGCGGGCACGTGCTGGTTGTTGAAGGCGTGGTAGTGCACGTGCCACAGATGTCGCGTGGTCCGCCCCGCGCCGCCGCCGAGCCGCACCCGCGCCGAGCCGCCCCACGCCGTGCGGGACCACACGCCGCACCACACCTCCAACTAAGCACACCAACAAAACAAACTTCAAAATATTTACATACATTTCGAAAGTCACAATAAAACACTACGCCACTACCCCGGGGCGTTTTTTTGCTGGCAACACTCCTAGCGCTTAAACGTCAAATTCTCTGCTCCCGTAAATATTTAAATAAAAATAAACAAAAACTTCATAATATCATCGAATATACATTTAAGTAGTGTATTTAGTGTGTTAGTTAAGTGTAATTATAAAATAGTGTGTAAAAACTTTGTTTTAGTAGTCATTCCGGTCGGTGAGTGTTTAATTTTTTTGTAAATAGCGGGTAATCTAACCGACAAAAACTTTAATTTTTATTTCGTATTTAACATATTTTAAACATACAAAATGATGACTCGTAGCATCAAAAGCCGTCAGGTTGAAGATCAGCTCCAACTGACTCTTCAACAATTAAAAAACTCACGCGAAAAATGTGATCAACTTATGACAGAAATCTCAGATAATGAGGCAGAAATGTTACTAGTCATTAATAATAACACGGAGCTTAAAAAACAGTTATCTCAGCTCTTCATTGAACATAATGAAGTTCTTGAGACAAATAAACAATTGCAGAGTACCGTTGACACCTTCTCTCAATGCAGCAGTGAATATTTTGATTTGGTGGATCACAATGCTGAGTTGAAACGAAGGTTAGCTGAGGCTGAGGATTGTGTCTCTGACCTAAGGTCAGAGATATCTAATCTTGAGGCTCGGCAAACACAGACATTGTACTCTGAACTAATTGAGAGCGAACCAGCTTTGGTACCTGCAGCAACTGCCTTAAACCTTGACATAAGTACAATAGATTTGACTGGTAGTGATGCAGATGCTACAGCACACTCTCAGTTGGTATTTAGTAAAAATAAGCTCAAGAAATATGTTAAAGTCACTAAATTGATACACAAGACACAACATAAGTTACGGAATTACAAGTCCGAGAGCCACATAAAATCTATATGCAAACAAAGAAGTAACATGTTAGTAAAGTAGTAAAAAGTTTAACTCCCACATATCCGGCAATTTTCACCAAACCAAAAAAAACAAATTAAAGAAATAAGTACCTACTCTATATCGAGTAAGTCTGAGGGGGATAAATTGCTTCTCTCCACCCCCTAAATATGATCCACTTAAATTACCTTTAAAACGGAAGGTAGACCTATCGAGTATGAGCTCATTTGAAAGGATAAGAAACCTTTGTTTTGACTCCATCAGCTCTCTTCCTCATCCATGCAACTTTCTTATTGTCTTGTAGACAAGCTTACAGGTCACCTGATCCTAAGCGGTTACCGTCGGTCCTCTGCATTGTCACACACTGCGGGGCCGCTCCTCCCCGTTCATCATCTACCCTACCTTCCCGTACTCCCTGGTGGTGTTCTCCGGCGGCAGACAGTGGTCGGGTCGGTCCAGCACCACCAGCAGACGGGTGCCGACCCTCCACACGGCCTCCCAGAGCGCGGCGCCGCAGCCCGGGCTCAGGGCTCCCACTACGTAGAACCGTTGACTGCTGCCTACTGTCATCTGTAAAAAAGATATCTCTATTGGTAGACTTTCACGAACCTTTTTAAATAGCCTTTATCCACTCTGTGCTTGTCAATTTTTTTTATTTTTTTTATTGCCATGTAGGCAGACGAGCCAACGGCCCACCTGATAGAAAGAGGTTACCGTCGCTCATGAACCTCTGCAATGTCAGGGGACACTGAGGGGTCGCTACCTACGACTTAACTTTAAGAACCCTCCTCAAGCCTCGTTTGAAGAAGGACAAGTCATAGCACTCAGGGAATACCGAGGAGGGGAGCTCATTCCATAGCCGGATGGTGCGTGGCAAAAGTGTTCCTGAAACGAACCGTGGATGACCGCGGTGGTTCCATATAGTAGGGATGAACTCCACCTCGACGCCGAGTGGTACGGTGATAAAATGGAGATGTTGGAATCATCTCAAATAATTCCTCGGAGCACTCCCCGTGGAACAACCGGTATAAGATGCAAAGAGACCCGAAGTCTCTTCGCAGACCCAAGGGTTCCAGGTGGTCCGTGAGCCTGGTATCGTCAACGATTCGAACAGCTCTGCCCTGCACGGAGTCAATGTCATTCATAGATGGCACTACTAGATAACCGGCACGCTCTTCAGATTTGACTCCATGCGATTTCTTTTTATGGGGTTATTTGAAATCCCTGGTTTATGTCGATCGACCACGAACCATAGCACACCTCAAGAACAACATTCGTGACGCCATTGCCAACATACCGATTGATATGCTGCGAAGAGTGGATACGAAATTTAAAAATCGACTTCATCAGTGTATGCGCGATGAGGGTCGCCATTTATCCGATGTCATTTTTAAAACTGCATAAAAGAAATATTGGGATACATATTGTATTCTCAAATAATAAAAAAACTAAAACAATAACTGAAGTACTTTTTTTTTTATTGACCTTTCAAATAAGTAAGTTTCTCTGGCGCACCCTGTACAAGTTACAACACAAAAATAACAGTCATCAATGTCATTTTTTGGTTCTGTCCAAATCATCGGCACACTATACTTTAAATGATTACGTTTACCTACCGTTTGCCCACTGTCTTAAATTTTCATTACGCAACTTGTACAAAATTTTTGGAACCCATGGTTTGTCCAGAGCCTTCATCTCTATATTAAAGTAATCAACGTATGTCTTCTTCTCTGCATCTGTTATAGGTTTTCTAGACATGGATTATAATTTACACAACACCTTCGCGACGACATATCGATATTATTATTTTTTTTAAAAATCTCTCTATTTATGCAATTTTGTTTCTTTTCAAAAATGAAAGAATGTTTCGTTTCAACAAAATTCTCTAAAATCGTTATTTCGAGTACGTCCCCTGGAGGGGGCGTTTAAAAATTCCACCCTGTATATGGCCGATTAAGTATGACTTGGACTCATTTGTAAGAACCGAAACATGCTTTATTTTGGCTCCGTCCGATTCCCTCTAAATCCATGCAACTTTTGGTTAAAATATTTATATTTTGCGTTTGACCATAGATTTGAAATGATTAATAATGAAGTGAATGAAAGAGATAGCATCAATAGAAAAATATTTTGGTAACAATGTTCTGAAATGTAGTAGTAAGACCACTTACCGTAATATGCGACGCGTTGATATACCCGTGTGGGTTAGAGGCGGTTGGCTGGAGTTTAACCCTGTTATCTTCGTAAGGGAGAGTCTCAGTCCTGTTTATGCTGGAGTTGTTAGCAATGAGCGCTGTTTTATATTCGGCGCCATTGTCCCGGCCTTTAGGTATTTGTTCGTAGGCGAAGGCTAGTTGTTCGTCTGACATTTTTCGTTCTAAAATTTGGCACTGAAAATATGATAAATTGATGACGTCACTATTAGGTAGTTAGACTTAAATATACAGGGTGTTAAAATCCGATGAAACAATACTTTCACAGCAAATAGTATACTTGATGTAGAAGCCATTCCTCAAGTCTGGGTTTTCTAGGCATAATATATCATAAGTTATAACTAATCAAAACTACGTGTTAATTTGTACATGATCAACCCTACCGTACTAACCTACACCAACAGCTAAAGACTTAAGCCGGCTAGTCACCTCCTGTATCACAGAACATTGTAATAATACACGGGACAAAAATCACATTCTAAACAGGATACATGCGCCTGTGTGCGATATAGCACGCTAAATGTAGGTCAGGGTAGGGTTGTCAAAAATAATATAAAATAATATTTTTTCTACTTTGTATGGGAAAATAAAATAACTACATATCTCCATTTCAAAAGGATGTATATGATTTGAAATGTGATATAGATTAAGCCCTTAACGTATTGTTTCACCGGGCACCAACACCCTGTATAGGTAGAGAATGAAGTGATTTGAATAAGTTTTTTAATGGATTTAAAAGCTTTCCGACAATTTTTTCAGACAGCCCAGATACTTATCTTCTACCCTATTTTTATTTCTTACATTTTTAGGATTCCTTTCCCGTCTATCTTGTTTTATATAAACAAACTTAACAACAACTTACCATAGTTTCTTTGGTAATACTAGGCGGCAGCGGCTGGAACTTTGGTAGCCCAGTCGACCACCTATGTTTGTTAGCAGGCTGGGCAGCTTTAGCCCGATCCCTGCCCAACGTAGCACTCTTAACATCGGCAGTCTTCGCCGCCCTCCCCATAAACACCCCCCATCTCCTTCTCTTCTTCTCTTTACTACTGACACTGCAGTTCTTGTCAGTGTCCACTGTACTGTGTGTCGAGTTAAGGGTAGAACTCGTCACAGTACTTTGTGATATGGTGGTCTCGTTAATCCGTATGTCAGGCACGGATATCGAGGTCACGTTCTCGTTCGGTTTGCTCATTGAGTTGTTGTTCGATACTTTGTGGGTTGAGAGGCTTTGGTAAGGCGTCTCGTCGTAAGTCTGGTCGTGCTGAAGGGATAATCTATCGACTGATAAAATAACGTTTTCAAATTCATCTGTTTTCTTGTCTATTTCCTTGGGCACGCTCGTTTCTCTCACCCTGTTTATGATCTGCGCGTTCACGTAATGGCAATCTGGGGTGTCAATGACTGGCACGTAATTTGGCACGTTGAGTGTATTTTTTGATAGGAAGTGGTTGATTGTGGGGTGGCTACTGTTTCTTTCGTTGAGTCGTGATATTTCGTCGGTGGTTGTCAAACTTTGCGCTCTGTCCCTCATAACTTTGCCGTCGCTATGCCAGGGTAATGGCACGTTTTCGTATATTGGTTCTTGAGTACCGCTGACTTGTTGAGGTAGGACTAAATGCCTCTGATAAGGCAGCCTATGCATTGGCATAGAGTACATGATATTCCCTCTTTCATCGTAAACTTTTTGGATGTTTTCCGATATATGATGAGGGTCCATAATGATGTGAGGTTTGGGGTCCAGCACCGATGCTAAGTTATTATAAGTGCCATGTGTCCCCGGCATTACTCTGCCGTAGTTCACATGTGCATTGTTCAAATAACCTAGGTACTGTCTATTTAGCGCCGTTCTGGTCGAAACTAAATCGGGACTAGAGCCAGAAACGTGCGAATTTATATACCCCCGGTGGTAGTTTAAAGCTTGACTGGCGGCCGCTAAGTCGGGGGTGGAATTCGAGGCCAAACCATTTGATGGATAAGGCGGGGGCGGTTTGTAAACATTTACGAAGTGTAATTGGTTTAAATCTGTTTGGACATTAGGGTTGACCGCGAAAGGGTAGTTCGGGCCGAGGATTTTGAGGCCGTAAGCGTAATCGTCAGTGGCAGCCACCCCTTGCGTGAGGGTGTGTCGAGTGACGTCAGGGTAGTGTATCCGGTGTATGTCGGGGTGGGACCCGTATATGAGTGGTTTGGTGGTGGTGTTGACTAGTGGTGTGTGGGTGTGGTGGTTTTGGTATCTTAGTTGTGCCTCGGCTCGTTGCTGAGCGTATTTTTGTTGTATGGCGGTTTCGTAGTCCGGTGCCGGACGGTATGATGGTAGGAGAGCTCTGGAAATAAATTACATTTTCTTGGAAATATACATTTATTTACAGTGGGCAGTTGAGCAATATATAATATAAGCTTGCTGGCTCTTCCAAACATTTTTAAAGAACAGCACGATGATTTCTTCGACAAGAACACTACTCAGAAATTACTGGACATTTGATATCCACTTCCTACATTTGTCAATTATAATTCTACTCAGAAATTACTTATGTGTCTTCCTTTAATTTTTTTTTATTGCCATGTATAAATATAATAAATAATGTTGAGTTTGTTGGTAAGGACTGGACATATTTTCAAAAGATAAATGAAAGTTTCCTTACGATGTTTTTCTTCACCCATTGCTGAAAATAAATCTTCTCTTAAACTAATAACACCCTGCACATAAATCTTCTCTCTCCGATCCAATCCTCCACAACTTCTCGCAGACCCTGTAAATCTATATCTCCCCTACCTGTTCCTCTGCACGTGGTGCGGCTGAGGATGCGTCTCCGCCAGCTCCAGGCAGGAGGTGGAGTGAGCTCTGTGCGCGTTGCTGAGGGGCTCTAGACGGGAGACACTGCCCACCTCCCGGACATCTAGTTCCTCTCGACTTTCTGATAACCCGTGATCCTACCAGAGAGATTTTAACTGAGTGTGTTTAGACGGATTTGAGGGGTTATTTATTTGTTTTTTTTTTTAATTGCCTTGTAGGCAGACGAGCAAACGGGCCACCTGATCGTAAACGGATTGTAATAGCATAATTTGTAAAAAACAGATATTGGAAGTGTACAAGAGCGACGGTAACCAAGAGGTCAGGTGGCCCATAGGCACGTCTGTCTAAATGGTAATGTCACATCAAGATAAGGAATAAAATTATATTCTTAAGGAATTTTTCTTAGGTCTTCCAAACCGCTGTTCACGTTTGATTTACAAGCAAATGGTTTTCTTTGCTCCAATTGATACCAATTTTTCCTACACTTAGCACGTATATATCTCACATAAATAGATTTAATTTACTCCTGCAAATTACTAGTCAAGCTATCACATAAATTAATTTTAATACAACTTATAATAATATAGTTTTCCCTATATATTTAGACTCACCGCGTTAAAAAAGATAGCGCGGAAAATGATGCTTTCACTGCACGAACGTCGTTTTCACACGATAATGTCGTAACGACTGAACTAAGTTTTTTCATGTAATTTTATTATCTCTAATCGACAAACGATTTTTTATCGATTAAGAAAGTGTAAACGAGTATTTTTTCTGTTTTAGACGAATTAACGATGTTATAAATTATAACTAGCAGGCCCGCGTGACTTCGTCTGCGAAACTTTGAATTAAAAGGTAGTTTATGTTCTTTCTCAGGTTCTGTGCGAAATTTCATCAAAATCGGTTGAGAGGTTAAAGGGCGAAAGCGTAACTGACAGACAGAGTTACTCCCGCATTTATAATATTGGTGTTGCACTGATATGGTACCATGGTGTTCATCTTATGATGAAGTCGGAAGGTCTTGGCCAGCATTCCAGTTCTACGTAAGAAATTATTAAAAAGAGATCAACCCAACACTACTGCGTTTTTTATGTATTTTCTTTCGTGTTGTAGACATAAGAGCTAACGGGCCAACACTTAATATCTCTCCAATGTAATAAAATTGATAGGATCTTCATTTCTGCATACCTAAACATTCATGAACCTCATTACACTCAACTAACCTGAAAATTAATGCTATGCTCCGGCCTCAAAGGCGCCGGTTCGCTGAGAGCCGCCCTGTGCTTCATATAGAACGTGTGCTGCAACACACACATCCTCCACACATACTTGCCGTCCTCGGGGCTGGCGAGGGTGAAGGACGCGCTCTCGGTCTGCCTCTGACACTCGATGCTGAACGTACGCTTGTGATTGATTACATTGGTTATGTCCATCCACCTGGGAGAGAATTTCAATGGTAAATTTGATAAACTTCCCGGTTTTCGGTGATAAATATGATGGAGATTTTTTGATAGGATAGGAACTCTTGTACTAGATGAGATGGACCCGTTGTGTTTAGGCTCATTTTACTCGTTTTGGCTAGCACTCTAGGTACAGATACATGATATCTAAGATCTTAAAAGCTTGTATTTAAAAGTTTACTTTAAAATTATTTATTTTTTTATTTATTGTTTATACACTTATTACAGAGAAAGTTTCCAGTGGCCCTCACACTAGGTCTAGCCTGTATCGTGAGGACCTGATGGGTTCATAATATCGATTATACTACACATATATTTTTGTTTTTTAACTACAGTAGTATGATGACAATAATAATACAGGAACAAAGAGGAAATGAATTACTTTAGTGTTACTAATGAAGTGAGCTATTTTTAGTATGAATAAAACCGCGAAATTATGAATCGGATTCAAATCACTGTGACGACTCAAATATCCTCTCCGTTTCGTTGTAGAAATAAGCTAAGTATTTACCTGTAAAAGTGCGGAGTATCAGAATTATCGATGAGTACTGTGATGCCGGTCAGTGATATGGCGACGGTCACCTCCTTCTGTCCGAGGGAGTCCCTCGCGATGTATAACTCTTGACCGTAACCGCGGAGCTGTTGACATGTCGTGATGAAGCCTTCTTCTGCTTGGGCCTAAGGGAGATTTATGTACTATAGAGACAGAGACATCAACAAACAAAGGACAATAAGAAGAAGAAAGACATAATCTTAGAAATAGATTGAACAGTTCAAGTGTTCATCAGTTATAGACACAGAATGTAATAACGCAATATTATTCAAAAATCGCACAATTTATGTTAAACTAACTAACCCGCGCAACTTCGTCTGCGCCACAAAGACAAACAATATATCCTATAGCCTTCCTCGATAAATAAACTTTCCAAAACTGAAAGATGATGATGAGCCTATTCGAGACAAACAAACCTTTCCTCTGTATAATATTAGTGTAGAAAAAGGAAAATAATATTAGTGGATTTTTGTTAAATAAATAAATAGTAAAAAGTTTCAGGTCAAAAATCACAGTTTTTGTGTAATTTGTTTGTATTTTTTTTTAATTGGTTTATTATATTGATATTGGGTTGTGTTTAATTCAATCTAAAATTACATATCAACTTTCACAACTAATACATAGATAATCTAATAACAGTTTATTACTCAGCCATTATTACGTCATATAGGTACACCCACAAGTATATGGCCTTGAATGAATTTCTTTAGGTTCACAAAAATGGTATTTCTTTCCGATATTCGCCGAGTTTACTCCGTTAATCATACAATGTTTCAATGCTTAGCATCAGGTCTCCTCTTACGGGGGACAATATTTTCGAAGAGTTGTGAGTATGACCTCCTTCATCATCATCATTATCAGCCTATAGACGTCCACTGCTGGACATAGGCCTCCCCCAAACCTCGCCACATCGACCGGTCCTGCGCCATCTGCATCCAGTGACCTCCCGCGATCTTGACCAGATCGTCGGTCCATCTTGTGGGGGGTCTACCAACGTTGCGCTTACCGGTTCGTGGCCGCCACTCCAGAACCTTTCGGCCCCACCGGCCATCTGTTCTTAGCACAATGTGTCCTGCCCATTGCCACTTCAAAGATGCAATTCTTTGGGCTATGTCGGTTACTTTAGTCCTTCTGCGGATCCTCCTTAGTTTAACCGATACTATGTAAATTCTCTTACGCGTTTCTTTCACTGTTTTGTATTAAAGTTCAGATAAATTAAAAACTGTTTGGTGTTTTTTGATGTTTTGTACAACTTTTTATTAATGAAGCTTATCTACGTCAAATACATATTCGACATGCAGTGGATAGCGGTCTATTTTCTCACTATTTCTATATAGGCAAATAAACAAGTATAAAAAATCGCGTCATACTAAGTGGGTGGACGCATGGATTGGGAGTACCGCGTTATCAATCTAGTGAAGTAATCGTATGACGGCGAGATAACAAATGTTGAATGCAATTAAACTAATTTCACTTTTCGTGTACTGGGAGTGGCGTCAAATAGTACTTGATATCGTTCAGATTGTTTTTTTGCTTTTAAGTTGCACTGGATGTAACTATGAACCTATGTAAGTTTAGTTGGGATCTTGCAAGTTAAATTTGACAAACTTCCCGGTTTAAGATTAAGCTGATATTTTGAATGCAGTATCATGAAGTTGATCTAATAATGTAGTCGGAAGGTCAAGGCTACTCCTGTACTAAGACAGACACATCGTGTTTAGGCTTGTTTTAATTGTCTAGGCTGGCACTTTTTTACTATTTAGATATCCAGGATCTTAAAAGCTTCAAATCATTGATATGCTATAGAGTTAATTAGCTATGAGACAAAATCATAGTATTGCAATACTGTATTGAAATTAACCATTTCCAAGGAATGAAACCATAAAACTGATTTAAGTTAAATGCAAAATATTATATAATCTTTTCAAATTTTTAAAACAAAATAAGTTACATAAATTAAATTTTAAATTCAAATGAACTTACGGAATTTTCAACACCTAAACACAATGAAAAATTCTAAATTTGAATAAGTAACGGTAAGCTGTGACCAAATCAGCATTCCGAACTAGTGCAAAACTGAAATACTTATACTACTGAATACTGAGAGTTTTATCATTATGTATTCTGTTTGTGTACAAAGATAATTCTAAGCTTTGTTTGTTAATTTGTATACTTTGTTTTTGAATGTTACTTTAATATGAGGTTATAAAAATTTAAGATATTTACTTTAAGTGATAAAACATTTAAATGTGAACAAGAATTTTATATCATTTTGTAAAATTGAGATTTAAACCATAATCTTATTTTTTTTAAACTAAAAAGTTGTAATCCAATGCATTCTTATTATGTAAATATTGCACATTAATTCAAATTATATTCATCTTATTAATCACAGCCGACATTTACGTTCAACGGAGCATTCAGTCCTTGTGCAAAATTAACATAATTAGTGCGGTTAATTGGCCATTATTTAATAATTGTGACATATAGTACACTAATATTACGATATGATGTATGTATATGTGATGTGTGTGGTATTTGGTAAAGTTTGTACAGTGATTTAAAGTTTATTGTGCTCAGATTTAGCTCTTATCTGATTTTTTAAGGTAAATTTTGCATGGTTTCCAAATTTATGTTCAAGGAGAAAATACTAGGGTTTCTTAAATTTTTAAGTCTTATTTTATGCCCTATGAGACCTAGCAGTATTTAGGTAAACTTATTTTACAATTTCTCATCACCATTACAGTAAAAACAATTATCTAAATTTTTTGAGATGTAGATTTCATGACATTACTTACCTGTGACATATTGTGCAAGGCTATATGCTGTTGAATCACAGCTTCCGTCAGCCACTCCAGTCTCCCCGTCTCAGCGAGTGTACTCCCATCAATGATCTGACCACCATCAACAATCTGCTTCGGAAACGTTAACAGATTCTTTAAGTACTCCACCGTATGCCGTTCTCTGTCATGATTACCATACTCTGCCTGTCTACTATACGAAGCGAGTATCACAGCTTGCTGACAGTCACATATCAACCGACCCTCGATGAGATCATTCTTCAACTGCAGAAAATAATGGTACCTGGTCACTTCATCGGTTATTAGGTTCGTGCCATTGATAACATAGTACATGACACGTAGATATAGCTGGTGGGATGATGCGTGCTTCTCTAGCTGCCGCTTTAGAGGTCTGTCTAGTTGTACCCATCGCGCCTGCTGGTTTCTGTTCACGTAGCGAAGCCCGAAGAACTCTGGCTGGTTTATCGCCTGTCTCTGACACACATTGTCCAGGCACTCCTGGCCGGAGCTGTCCACGGACAGTGTGCAGTCCGCCACTCCACCATCAAGAAGATCAACACTGATCACGAATAAAGACTTCGATGCGACGTTGTACTGCCGCGTTTTCTTCAGCTTCAACTTAAACGGCATCTTCCTCGATTGTCCGGAGACTAATTTGCAAAACCATCACATAGGTAACTAACGTTATATTACATTTATGGTTAAAGAATGTAGGAATTGTCTGGTATCCGTTACGCGGGCCACATATTTTAGTGCATTTCTATTAATATTTGAGAACGTTTTATTGTTTTTGGTTTATAAACACACTGGGAATAATGATGACGTGTTAGTAAAGGCGTTTGTAATAAAATTTGCGTAGTAAACAAGTACGTAAAACGATAATAAATATTCACGTTCACAACATTGCGGCCATCGCATTTCAATGACAGGAGAATTTAGTGTTGCCAATGTTGCAGGATTCATTATTTTCTATGATTATTAAACAATTGGTAGGATTTCAGAAAGTTGTATTTCATGAAATAATTCAGACTATAAACAACTTTTTTCAGTCAGGATCATAAAATTCACTAATGCTATTTTTTAATGATACAATTACAATTTAGATACTGTTGTTGTCTGTTGCAATTTTGTATGAGAGTAAAAAAACCATGATTGCTAAATAAGCCTTAATGCAAAGTGTGGTACTTCATTTATTACTTATCACTAAAATAAATAAAACACTTTTACCCAAACCACAATAATATATTTACAGTCATTACAAAAATACTTTATTTAAACTTGATTCAGTTTCTCTTCTATCTCGTAAGCAACAAATTTTAGGAATTTTTAATTACCACTAATAAATAATATTGTAATAAAAACCTGTTTAACAATAAAGAACTAGTTATAAAGTTACATAATCTTCTATATTTAACAGTCTCATAATAAAAGCATTAGTTTTAAAGACCAAAAAAATAAAAGATCTAACTGGTCGCATTGTTTGACATGGTTTACAATTTTTTATTCTCTCAATATTGCCGCTTAAGTGTAACATTTAATGTCACTTATTTAGAAATTAATTAAGTGAATAACACACTTCTATATTATTAAAATAAACTTGTTATGCTGTAGATCGTTTAAAATTTTCAATGTTCAGCCAGTCCTTGGGTTCTTTTAAAACTTTCAATAATTTATCTTCTTCTGAATTGGGCTGGACTTGGTGCATGTATTCCCATTTCTGTAAAACAAATAATTTGTTATAACGAGATAATAATAATACTCTATAGCTTATATTCAGTGTTCTAACAAAAACGTTCAATTTTCTCCAGAACTAGACTCTCAACTTATAGTTGCTGTTACTGAATTTACCATAATCCTATATTCATATAACTTTCACCTTGGCTTTTGTAATTGAGTTCAATGCCAACAGATATACAAGAAAAGTTTTGACAACGAAATGTTACCGTATATCGAAAAATCTACTAATTTGGTAGAAAATATCTTTAAGATTTTAATATTATTAACTCACAGCGTTGAGCGGAAGTGACATCAGTATGGACTCGTATCTGGCTTCCGGTGTGTGTAATCCAAACTTAGTTCCCCTGTCGTATATAAGATTGAACTCCACGTATCTTCCCCGTCTCAATAACTGCCACTGACGCTCGTGATAACCGTAAGCGTCATCTTTGTGTCTTTTAACTGTGAAATAGTTATTTTTAACGCTACTACTATTTTATCCACAAAAGAACAAAAACGAGGTGTCACACAGAAAAAGAGAAATTCTGGAATTTTATAATCTATTGTTTACTTTAAAATGAACTTTACTTATACCTTCATTTAGGCAAATTTTATTTTGGATCATAGCTCCCGCTTGCGAACCATTGCGGTTCTCTCTTTTTATATTATTTTAAACTATTTTTTTTTAAATTTAAGTTGTAAAAAAGTTAAAAAATAAATATGTACATAAAATATTTGTTATATTTCTTCTCATGTTCTATAACTTACCTAACGGTACATAGCTTGGTATGACGGCTTCAGCGCAAGAAGTGACAAAGGCGAAGGCGGCTTCCTGGCTCGGGGTGTCCAGATCATCGAAGAAAATTCCTCCCACGCCACGTCTTTCACCACGGTGAGGAATGTAGAAGTAATCGTCACACCATTTTTTGAACCTAATCAAGATAACATTAAAGAAAATTCAGTGTTTGTAAATATGCTGAGACGTATTTTTACAAAAAAGTATGATTTTAGATATAAACATTTTAAAAGTTCATGTATCCACTCGTCTTGGCACGTCAATTTTTGCTAAAGGCGAGACTAGAACGCGGAGTTCGTTCGGAATTTGTGCGTTGATTAGATTTTTTAAAATTATTTATCCATTTAATTTTAAATTTTATCTTTATTTTTAATCTAAGCTGAATTACATTTTGGACAAAAAAATTGGTTGCCTGTAAAGTCGGTATACGGGCGAAAGTTTTACGTGACAACGACTTTGAGTGGTAAACGCGTCCCTTCCACTTTTTATGTCTGTCTCTCTCGCTCTTAGGCGGGACGCGTGCCTCTCACTCGCTCTCATTGTGAGCGCATAACGTGAGCGGGGAGCGTAACGCAGTTTCTTGAAGTGTCATCCGGCAAACCAATTTATAAGACGTTGTCACGTGAAAAATATACAAATCCAAACAAAACAAGTTTTTGAACTATTATTGGTTCCTGCTGCAGACTTATTTGTCACATCGGTATTTAGAAAGAGAGGAGTTCATAGGTTCGGCTTTATAGAGCGTTATCTCTGTCGCACACTGTCACTAAATAAAATAGATTTTAAAATTCCCATCAAACTCCAGGAATGCGCCACAGGAATTTTACGAATGTAATATTTCGCTACATGGCACTACTGTGGACTGTGATTATTACGTCACTCTTAAAAAGGTTATTTTCATGTCGATGACGTACTCATAGCAGGTAAAAGTATTTATAAAATGAACAATGGATTATTGTGTAATTATCCAATTTATTTTAGAAACAATGTTATTAAATTACAAACAGGAATAATTAATGAGAAATTATTGTGTGTATATTCGTTTTTTGAAGTCGTCAATAAGCGATGGTTACCACTTTCGATCAGGTGGCCCGTTAGCTCGTCTGCCTATATGGTAATAAAATGTAACTTCTGCAATGCCAGTACCGTTATCTACGACTTACTCTCATAGACAACGACCCCGGAGTAGGGGTGTGCGAATAATTAAATATCGAATAATTCGAAAAATTCCGAATAAATGTTTTTCGTTTTTTTAAATTTATTTACAGATAATTTAATTACAGATTACTTGCAATAAAAATACACTTGTATGTGTTATAATGTGCTGATTACATGCAATTTTGATTTATATACATACATATTTACATATAAAACCGTTTAAAAAGGTTTTGCATTTCACAAAACGCTTTGTATGACGTCCGCTTATTATGACTTTTTGTCCATCCCTTTCGATGTAATTATAAACGGACTTTACCTACTGTATTTTCGTACTTTACTGTATTCGATTCGAAGGATATTCGCACACCCCTACCCCGGAGTATCCATAGACTTTGTTGAGGTCTATGAGCGACGTTAACCATTTTGACAAAATTTTAATTCAAAATTTAATATTGACAATTTTTCGGTATTTAAAAATAGTGAAATAAATCTGGTCACACTGCAGCCACTATTTTACTGTTAGGGTACCCAACCCAATTAAAAACGAAGGCCGATTACTGACAACTTTAAATATTAGTAAATTGTGACTATTTTCAAATAATTTAAATAAATTTTATTGTTTCATTATTATTATATAAATTGTTTAACGAACTTGCGTGAAATGCGTGTTATGAGATATTATGTAAGCTAGTTTTAAAGTTTAAGCGTCTGCCTAATTGGTTGTTCTATTATCGTAATTATTTCTGTTCGTAAGGGTCTCCCGCGATACAGGTTCGACCTAGTGCGGGGATCAATGATTTAGTGTTTTTATCTGTAGTGCAACTTTAGTGTTTAATAAAGAATTTGATTTGATTTGATTTGATAAATAAATAGTACAATTCTTCAGCTTTACAAATACCCCTTTCAATAATTATTACTTTTAATAAATGATACTAGGCGCTGATTTGGTAGTAAATTTGATCCTTTATCATTAAAACTTACTTGGCATAGTAAGATTTGTCGTGGTCATCACAGGCATGCTTCAGGGTCAGGTGGAAGTGGAGCGCGTCATCCTCGTTCAGGTAGTACGGGGTCAGGTCGGTGCCGCCTCCGAACCACCACTGGACTCCTGGGAGAAGAAGGTTATCATCATCCTTTGGGCATTTGACACGGACTTGGAAAATATCCGAACAAAAGATCGAAATATGCTCTTTACTTTAGAGTAATGTAAATGTAAAATGGTTCAATATGCATTTTGACAGTGTACATCAGGAACGAACCGAAAAGAACCTAGGAAATAAAACTGAATAACATTGCGTAAAAACGTCGAAAGCTTCGAACAACTCGATTCCGAACGGTTCTCTTTATAATCCTTGTACATACACAACGCATCAACACGAATCAATATTTTTTTATTATTAAACGGTTTTATTTAGCTCACCCCGTCTTTTTTATTATTTATTCTTGCGTCAAATTTAGTAATTCAAATTTCACCCTCTTCCTTACAACCGATTTATCTGAAATTTTGTCTTAATTATAGTGTAACATTACAAAACAAACATTTTATTCAACGATTGTAGACAATTGACGTGCCCAACGGTTTTATAATTCCCACGACTGTATCTATTTTATTATTTTTTGTTTTTTAGTACATTGCAATGTATGTTTATAACTTAAAAAGTTTTTTACCTATATTTTTAAATCGATCATGTTACTTTTTAGATGCTTTATAGTGTGCTTAGGGTGTTAGCTCATACAAAACTAAAGGCTCCAGTTGTTGTCCTGTAATAAGTATTTTCAGACACAAGAAGGATTAGTAAAATTAAAAGCAACCTCTCACCATCTTTATCCTGTACTTCGAAATATCTGTAGTTGAAGTGTATGGTCGGCACCATTGGGTTCCTGGGATGTATGACTGCACTGACTCCTGCTGCGAAGAACGGTAGTTCTGCGTTTTGAAGGTTTTTGCCTCTGAAAATAAATTTGTAGATAGAAGCTTTTTAAAAAAATATTAAAAAAATACTTTAAATACAAGGTTTTAAGATGCTGAATATCATGTATCAGTAGAGCGCTAGCCCAAGACAACTAAAACGAGCCCAAACACGACAGGTCTATCCTAGGTACAGGAGTTCCTATGACCACCTTCCGAATCCATCATCAGATCAGCGCCATTTTGTCATATTATTGCATTATCACGTGATATACATCTGCGTGCAAAATGTCAGTTCAATCTGAAACCGGGAAGTTTGTCAAATTTAGTTGGCAAGATTCCACCCGAACTTTCGTAGTTACATCCAGTGCAAGTTAATATAAAGCTTACAAAAAGACAAATCCCACAAAACAAAATTATCAAATATTTCCTATTGTCCCAAAATTCGTCATCATTGACTTTGCCTAGTCTTTCCAGGCTAAAGGTAGTTTTATCTAAAATACCTGCTCCTCATCTGCTGTACGGCAGCCGGTGGCAACGTTCCCGACACCACTGATATGTTGACACCTGCTTTCTCAAACACTCGGCCATCTTGCAGCACACAAGTAATTCCACCACCACCTTCCTTGCGAGTCCATCTGTCTACTTTGAACTTTGCTTCCTGAAAGATTAAAGCTATACTAGTTTACAGTAGGCAATGGAATCCCGTCTTGAGATAGCGCTAAATGCTATAGTCTGGCCATAATCATCATCAGCCCACACTCGTCCACTGCTGGACATAGGCCTCTCCCAAAATACGCCACTGAGCTCGATCTTCTGCTCGTCTCATCCAGTTGTTATCGGCCACCTTTCTTAGGTCATCGTTCCATCTAGCAGGGGGGCGCCCAACACTACGTTTACCACATCGCGGTCTCCACTCCAGAACTCGTCTACTCCATCGGGCATAAGTTGCCACTTCAGCTTGCTGATTTGCAGAGCCATAATAGGCAGTACGAAAGATTTTGAAATCCTCTTCCACATTGTGGGTTATTGTTTACGAAAACACTTATATTTTGGTAACATTGCAAATAGTGCGCGAAAACAGCCCATAGTGTCATGACGTCAGGCTTAGGTAAATAAACCCAAAGGTGTCTTGGCGCAACCAATAGAGAACGTCAATTTCGTGTTGTTTACCTAATCGTGAAATGGCCGATTGTAATGTTTTAATTTATTAAAACTCAAACTCTGCGTCGGGAATAGTCGGGATAGATCTCAAAAAAATCTATTCCGATCTTGAGAGATTAGGATTGCATTCATTAGTCTACAGATAAATCGTTTATAGTCACTGTCGGTCGAAATTCTACATAACCATGACTTAAGAGGAATCAAATTTATGACAGGGACCATTCTTGAATTTAATTAGTAGAAAGAGAAGTTATAACGCTTGGGGATTCCCTTCTAAAGTAGTATAATGCCATGAAGTAAGTTGAGAGAGTGAAAAAACGTGGATTACCACCACCTCTGAGAAACCTTCCTCACAAAATGTTAACACTAATGATAGGAAACATTTTTTTTACTTTTTGTCAATAAAACAATAAATGGAATGACAACTCAACTCTATTGTAAACTGAGAATTATTAAATAAAAAAATAAATTACTAAACTACTTCTATGCATCCTGTGTGTAACAATTTTTATAGAATTCATATTTTTACTATAAAATGAACTTAAAAAATCATGCTCAAAATACATTCAAATAATGATTATGGATCACATATATCTAAGAAACAATGATGATTATGGTTACAAAATGAAGGAAAAATGTAGTTTATTTACTTAGTTTAGCAACAAACAACAAATACAAGCTCCCTACCGGCCAAGTCATATACACTTCATTGTCAAAGTCATAATCTTCCAAAGATTTTTCATCTTCCCATGCCTACAAAACAAAATTTTTTTACACATTTTATCTTTTTCTATTAAACTTTATTTATATTAATCTATCAATGGAATACTACATTGATTTTTGGTTTGATAATATTTTCAGTTCCTGCCATAGAAAAAAAAAGAAAATCTGCAATTCTTGTAGGAGTTATTGACCATTTATCAATACCATAATTTGATAACTGAACCATATAGTACAGTATCGTTCATACTCCCCACATATAAGTCTTTTCAAATAAGTTTTTAGACAATAGACAAGACAGATAAAGAAGCCTCAGGGCTGACGGTAAGTGGTTACCGTTGCTCATGAGCCTCTGCAATACAAAGGATTTCGGTATACAAGTATATGTAACCATCGTTTTCTTTGGACATTTTACTTTTTTTTTTTTTTTTTATTCTACCTTATCCTCTTCTTTCTCCAAAGCCCTGCAGAACTCGGCCTGAATCCTCATAATTAACAATTCCATCTGTGTTTTCATATCGTTAGGGTTTTTCTCCAGTTGTTCAATAGGCGTGACGGGTTGTGCCATGTAGTTCTTAAACTGCATTATTTCTTTCATTTCAGCTTTGTTTTTATATTGGTTGTATGCTGCAATACCTGTGCCTAGGATTGCGGCGCAGTACAATCTGTAGAAATTTTTTTTTTTGAAAATTGTTGCACATTATTTGAAAATCTTTGACAAGATTTTTCCGTGTGAATCTAATGTTATAATGGTATATTATGTTAAAAGCATAGTTTTAAAGTAAGTATAAACATCAGCAGTGAAGTGTTATAAATATTATATTCATATGCTTGAATGTTGTCATACTACTACATGAATCATCAATATTCTAGCAAACGTAGTCAAAATGAATATTAAATGCGCTACTGACAGTTTAATTATATGTCGTATGTGATATTTCAAGGTTTTCTGTGAGTGGAAAAGAAACCAGTGTAAGACCGGTAATGTTTACATTTATTCAACATTTTTTATGATAAGTGATAAACAGTGAAACTTACTTGAAAGGTCGATCTTTTATCTTTTTATAACTTCCCACATAGCTTAGTGTTTGAAAACTGCGTATAAAAATCTTGAGTGTCATTTTTCTTGCGAATAAAACTGAAAAAATCCGGAATAATTAAACGAAAAGAGAAAATCTAACCTATTTTTGCGATATTTTGACAAGAGACAGGTCAAGAACCTTGTGACAATTGACAGCTGAAAGGTAGGCTAATGTGGCTCACGTCAGGCGTGTTGACATAGTGAGCGCCGCCTGGTGGCGCACGTGGCTGCACTCGGTTATCAGCTGTGAATTCAAGTTCCGCAAGGTTCACATATACACACGCAATAATTTGTTCATCTCTTTTCGCATCGAGGCCGAGCGCATCGATTGCGCGCCGCTGGCTCTTTCCGGCCAGTCGAGAGCGGTCTCTGGGCGACAGCGTATCGCGGCTCGCGAGTGCGCGTGTGCATCGTCGGCTCCGGTATCGATCCTCGTTGGAGCCGCATTGCCGTACATTCCGGAGGCGGTGCCTCGCCTAGTTTTCGTCGATCGTCGGCGTGACGGGCGCGTGGCGGCGTCGGCGGCGGCCCGGGCGGCCTGCGCAGTAGAGACGGCGCGTGCCATCACACGACGGTCCTTCCTTCCGCCAAAACCGGCTCGCTGTCCGCGGCGGACGGCTGTGATGTAGCCGCGGCCGGCGCGAGCGGCTCTCGGACAAAGGATCCGCGACTCGAAACTTCGCGATGAAGAAGTTCACGTTCAAGGGGGTGCTGGACGGGTTCCGCAGCTCCATGCAGGCGGCGCCGCGCGGCACCGAGCAGGAGATACAGGAGACGCTGCGCCCCGAGCACTTCCAAGTTAAAAAGGTGAGTGGTATCGCTTCGGTCGGCGGTTCAGCGGATAATGTGAGATGCGGTCGAGGTTTACGAGCGGCGGTCGGGAGAGGGGCCGAGTCTGAACGCCGTCGCTCGCGTGCAGCCTCTGTTGTGTAAACTACTGCGGTGACACATCGCACGCTCGCCGAGTGCCGCGTAACTACACAACAATGTCTCTCGTTGTTATCGGTATGCAATAATATTTACATTTTTATCAGGAGAAGGTTAGTGGCGCAGTAATTAGTGTCGGAGGCTCGGAGGTGGGTAATGCGACGGATCGTGATCGCCGTCGCCGTCGGCTTACGTCAGCGTGGAGCGTGTGACCCTGACCATCTAATCTGTTGCCGTTATGCCACAACAAATGTAATCTGGTTATTGTGCTGCCTACACGCTGCGACGACCTTCTGTTTTTCCTTGTGATTACTTAATTTCAGAGTTTGTAATATTATTTTCGATTAGTACGTAGAGCGGGCACCTGTAGGTGGAATACTGATCATAATATTAAACTGATAACAGATAAGATAAAAGCTGCACTCAATAATGCTTTTGGCACGATACTTGTACACAAAATTGCAGGAAAATTGCTCTTTGTTGTTCTTGTGTAGGTTCCATTAGCATGTGAGGGAAGGCTAGATTACGTTCACGAATAGATAAATAGAGTATCTCTCATCGGACATGTATGTTTTATATTGCAAATGAATGAACAGTTAGTAAGGAACAGAAACTATGGTGCATTACTGTCATGGTCTATCGCTTTAATTATCGTGATTCTTATTTAATTGGTTTCATTTGATAACGGGTAAATTATCAAAGCGATTAAAGTATCGTGTTTGGCGTTAAAAACGTTATTGATTATTTATTTATTCCATAAACTAGGTAACTACACTTGGAGTACTTTCGTCCATTACCATTTTGCAGCCCTGAATAGAGACGATTATTTCTTAGTTGCTCTACTTAAGATGTACAATTTTCCCAACGCGTTTTCACAAAACAAAATTAGGTGAGGGTTTCTTATTGACAATGATAAGATTATTAAAACAAAAGATTGTTAATAATATTAATGTAAAACCAACTTATCTATCACAGATTTTGGTCAAGAAAAGGGATAATAAATTGATAAAATTTTCGACTTAGTTCTAGGTAGATCTCTACATAGGCGTCGCTAGGGACAGCAAAGAAAACTGATCATCCTATAATTTGTCAAAACTTCTTTAAAAACGTTTATACGAGGCCTAAAAATCACAGCATCCGTGTTTTTATTCAGCGTTGAGCAGAATCGGGAGCAGAAATTTTGTACTACATTTGCGAGCTTTAATCGATTCTATCTCCAACTACACACCCATCAACTGCAGGATCAAGCCTCTTAAAAGAGAGAGAGCAGAGAGATAAAGAGAGTGAAGTACGTTAAATATCACTATTATTTCTAGATAAATATTTTCTATACTTAAAACTGTATAATAAAAAGTCAGGATATAACTTGAATTATTAATCATCTATGGATTCTTAAGTAAGGACTTATAATATTCCTTATAATCCCTTATTCCGTCGAAATGGTAGGCCGCAGGAGACGGTGCTGCAGTATCACTCCATAACTGACAAAAACCACTCACATTCAGATGGTTTCTTTTCTTATCTACCCGTTTAAGCAATAAAGAATATACCAACACAGTCTTCTTGTTTATTTTTCTGGCACTTATATAATTCACCCGCATGAGAATTTAATTACTAACCTGTACTACTTAGTCATGTAAGTTGAGTTTGCGAAAACTTTGTACACTCTCTCGGATTCCTTTTACTAAGTTTCCGAGCTAAAACAATTATAACTTTAGTTGCTGGATGAATCTTTACTGAAATGGTGGTAACTATAGCATAAAAGTGTTGGGTTTGCTGAGCTGAAATTTCCAACAAAATCGGTAACAGCAAGTCTCAGAGTTAGTGCAGAAGTTTTTAGTAGTTTCTTGACTATATGATATTATAATTATGCCTAATTCTACTCGCGTACCTAGTGCAGATTGGGGACTTCACATATATTCCAATATACAGGGTTCCTCACGATGTTTTCCTTTGAAATTAAGGATAAAGGTTAGAGAAGTATAGTCCGTGGAACATTAAAGCCTAATAGTTGTAGACACTAAATAGTAATGGTAAGAATAAACGTTTTAATCAGTGGAATATAAAGGTCTTCAGCAATAGTGGAATGCCTATTCAAAACTCTTAAGGATGTTTGACATTCTTTCATCAGAATCTGGATCTTTTTGAGACTTTGACGTAGAAAATGCGACGGTTAAATAGCTTATAAACCCACATACACCCGGGTAGCAAAATCCTTAACGAACATGTCATCTGAAACAGGTGTTGTTTTATAATTTCAACCATTTTACCGCAACATTCTAGCATACCCTTAAATTATCCAGCTATATTCTTTATCCAGTCTTCATATCCTAAACTTTGGCTCATTGTAATGGACAAAAGCTCTGCGGTTACGATATCTGGGTTATAGTTTCCTATAAAAATGCCGTAAAGCATCTTTTCATGTCCCGCATTGTCCCGAGCTGGAATCTTAATATAATTGACATTCTTTCATACAAATTAACTTTATGACATGACCGGGAAGTGTTAATTGAACATTTACGGAATGGGCCATTAGTCGACCAAGTTTAAATATATTATTCAAAATGGCTGATTGTACAGTTGGTTATTTTGCAATTTGCTGTATTGCGCTAAATGATTTTAAAATTCTGTCACATACCTACATCAATACTTTTGCGTCTTCTTTGGTTTCTTTCTCTTGAATTCTTCTTTCTATGAGGATTAATGGTGATGCTAGAATTAATGTAATGTAAGTTGTGATATAAAGTATCACCTCGACGCGCTTCTAGATAACAGCATTGGGCATGGAATCTAACGTTATAATATTTTTTATGAATACCCGTCGGTGCTGTCCGTAGGTCAGGTCGGCTAATTTTTAATTTAATTTTTTTACTAGCTGGCCCACACAACTTCGTCAGTGTCACATAAGGAAATTTTCTCACCGTTTAAACCTTCCCTGGACTTCTACGAATTTTTCAAGATTAAAATAAGCCAAATCGGTTCAGTCGTTCTCGAGTTTTAGCGAGACTAATGAACAGCAATTCATTTTTATATATAAGACTAGTTGACCCACGCAACTTCGTCTGCGTCACATAAGTGAATTTTCTCACCGTCTAAACCTTCCCTGGACTTCTACGAATATTTAAAGATTAAAATAAGCCAAATCGGTTCAGTCGTTCTCGAGTTTTAGCGAGACTAACGAACAGCAAATCATTTTTATTTATAAGAAGATTATGCCGTGTAGGCAGACGAGCCAACGGGCCACTTGATCGTAAGTGGTTGCTACCTACGTAAAAACACTTCCGTAAAATATGAAGAAGTTTCGATATAATTTCAACATGATGGCAATTTCTGTTGTTGTTGTTCGTCAATTGGGTTAACTTATTCAAATCATAAAGAACTTAAAGTACCCTGCCCTCTTTTGATGAAAACAAACAGAATTCAAAACACATCTAAATCTAATCTATTGTTAGTCGATTCCATGGAAAGTTTAACTGCGAAAAGCGGTCCACAACTTCGTCGTTTCAATCTTAATTTGGAAAATTAGGTGAGCGAACTAATTTACTGGGCGACATCCGTCCGTCCTGCCAACAAAACAAAGTTAAATGGAACGTTATTTTTGAAATTATCTTCTAGAACTTTTCGATTTAATGTTTTAGAAATATTGTAAGCTTTATCTCAGATTTTTAGGTATTATTTGTAGTTTATATCTATTTAAAACTTATGAGTTAATCTTCTTATATATAAAAATGAATTTCTGTTCGTTAGTCTCGCTAAAACTCGAGAACGACTGAACCGATTTGGCTTATTTTAATCTTGAAATGTTCGTAGAAGTCCAGGGAAGGTTTAAACGGTGAGAAAATTTACTTATGTGACGCAGACGAAGTTGTGTGGGCCAGCTAGTAAATATTAAAACTAAAACTGCTCGTGATGATTTTTCTCATTTTGGTCCATAGAATTATTATTCTATGGGTTCATCACTAGGTTCTGGATTGTTTCGTAGAGGGAGGAAAAACTTAACTAATTGTTCTATCATATTCACAGAATGTTCAAAAGCTTTAAAAGGTAATTTTCTCGAAGTAATATTTTTTAGCCTCTAAATTGTAGCACTTCTGAAGCCTATAGAATAAGGACCCAACCTTATATCTACTTTATAACAGGCTATAACTTTAGGTCGTAATTTTACGGAATCGACTACCGTAAATACTATCTGCGTATTGCGTTATTTTTAGGAAAAAAACCTGATAATATGAGAGATACGATGCTGATAAATGTTTCGACTAGTTGCCTCGCTGACTCACTATATTGTAGTACTAGCTGACCCGCGCAACTTCGTCTGCGTTACAAAGGGGTTCAAACAGTACTCGCAATGCCGTCGACTTATTATTTTCGCGGCCCGCTATTTCACCCAGATATTCATCTATACTAATATTATAAAGCTGAAGAGTTTGTTTGTTTGTTTGTTTGTTTGTTTGTTTGAACGCGCTAATCTCAGGATCTACTGGTCCGATTTCAAAAATTCTTTCACTGTTGGAATTATCATAGCTTTTGTGACAATAATTAAAATTGTAGTTCAATCATCGACGTTCATATAATGTTTCATAAATCCACGATAAATTGTATCATTCACCAATTTATAGGTTAAACCGAGGTAACGATCGGTGAGGTCACCCCGCTTCGGTTACATCATAGACTATTAAAATGAACGTAATGTTTGTCGCTACATAGCTTCGCTTTTACGGGTTCCTGTTAAACATCAATGCATATTCGTTTGTAAATCTATACATATAATACATTGACATTTTTTGATGAGTTTTTTGTTTGCACTGAATATTGTAGCTGTATCTGTCATGGCAAACTTGGAAAATTTTGTTTTTTGTCATTGGAATTCTTTAATCCTTATGACGTTAGATAAATCAGTCCTGGTACACCATATTAGGTAAATAAAGAAAGAAATAGAATAAACACATGAAAAAAAAGGTAAAAGGTAAACTTTTTAGGAGGACAGAGACAATCGTTAAAGAGACCAACCGCAAGAAATTTACAAAACTTTACACGACAAAACTCATACCATTAGGTAGCCGGCATAGCCCTGCGTAAGCAAACAAAAAAAAACAATTGATTTATAATTCAAAATTTCAGTATAAAAATAGTGTAACTAGGTAGGTACTACTAATCTAAACCACCATTATCAGTTGCCATTACCGTCATTTCTTTGCCATAATGAAAGTATTTTGCATTCTTTCATGCATTTTCAACGGGTTCTTACCACGATATTTAACGGCTTCAAATTATCGAGTATGTGGAATCCAGTGCTAAACACAACAGTCACTAAGGGTTCATGCTCAGAGAGTCTTGTAGATACAGTGAGTGTGGTGTGTCGAGAAGTGAGTTCGAGTTCCAGTGGTACTACCCAAAAGCGAACGAGAAAGAGGGTAGTCAGATTTGTTTGCTCTTAAATCGACCCGCAGTGTTCAGTCTTCTCGTGATCGATGACGTTTGCAACAACGTTGAAATATCGAGACAACTCAACTATTAAATATCGTGGTAAGAACCCGTTGAAAATGCATGAAAGTATTATAGAAAACCGCGAGTGTCTGAATAAGTTTATTTTGAATTCATCATAGTAAGCTGGTTTCATTTATCCCTGACTAGACAATGCATATTCAAATTACGCTGATCAATGCAAGCGTGAGATCGATTTCAATTAATGCGTTCCGATGTTTGTGGTATTGCGACATCGAATACTATTATTATGTAAATGATTGTCTCATACATTCAGGTATTATAGGAGTATGAAGATAATTTGAAACGTTTATCGGAATGTTCATAAATTGTGGAATGGTTTTTAGAAGAAACACGACTATGTTTAAGCGCTGTACAATTTTGTAGCTTTTTTACATAGAATTACTAGCTGACTCGCGCAACTTCGTCTGCGCCGAAAAAAAAAATTAGGGGTGGACTACCCCTAACATTTAGGGGATGAAAAATAGATGTTGGCCGATTCTCATAGGTACCGGATAAGCACAAAAAAATTCATCAAAATCGGTCGAGCCGTTTCGGAGGAGTTCAAGTTCGAACACCGTGACACGACAATTTTATATTTTAGATTAGATCTGGAATCAACATCATGAACAACAGAATGAAGCCAATTTAAAGCGCACCGATCGCGCGATTCCAGATGTAATAATTCTATGCTTTTTATATTAACGCTTTAGCGCCAAAAAGAACAGGCAGGGTAGAGAGCTATCCGTTTCATGTATAACTTAAAACCACGTGAATCCTTACGGGAATTGTTTAAGGTCATTGGTATTCTTACCATTGCCTCGCAATACATTTACGCCAGTATAATGTGTGTTAATTATGGTTTGTTAATTTTAAAATGATTTTATTTATATACAGTATATGACAGTTCTGTAATGACGATCAAAAGTGCTTAATTAAGCCTACTTGATTAAATGAATTTTGAATTTGAATTGAATTTGAAAAATTACAAGAATGCTGAGCCAATAAACTTTGGTCAGCTAAAACTACATTATTTTCCTTTTAATAATAACAGGTAATACCTACTTGTTAACAAAGAACTGTCTCCAAATTAGAATATATCGAGCATTCACGCGGCTCTTGGTACACATGAATGAAACTCATTATCTTGGGTGCGCGAGCCACAGATAAGTAATTACACAGAGAATTGGATTTGTCCATTGTTATCTTGTTTACTCTGTGCTGTGACTCATTTAATGAAGTAAACTCGACGCCTCAGTGCGATTTTCATATTTGCACAACGAAATTGAATTTCTAGTCCAAGGTTGGGCAAACCTTCATTCATTTGGCCCAATTTTATTAATGAATTGTTTAATGCCGTGTCGTGTGTTGGTTTAGTAAGCGTTTGTCGCAGTTCCGCTTCACTGGAAATGTTGGTATTTGAATGAGAATGTAGGAGAATGTCATGCTTTACCGTGGTGTTGATTGATGATGCTCTGTTGGCAATGTTATGGCCCTGGCCTATGGTACTGTAACAGAAGTCTTCTTGAATAAATTAATATAGTAAAATAATGGTTATGTGATTTATTTTATTTTTATTGGCTGTGTATCACGCATCAAAAATTTCAAACATGAAGTAAGAAAAAATCAAGTTCAAATTCATAGTAATACCTACTATGTACTCTTCGTTAAATCTTAAACATAAAAATATTATTATACAATCTTTGATAACAGCTATAGCATAATATGATAACACTATATTATACATACATAGCAGCAAACTCCATTAATTTGGCGGGACCTAACATAATTATTCAATTTGAGGCGCCAATGAAGTAGGT
The DNA here is from genome assembly GCA_030269945.2 of Trilocha varians. Lineage (NCBI taxonomy): Eukaryota > Metazoa > Arthropoda > Insecta > Lepidoptera > Bombycidae > Trilocha > Trilocha varians. The sequence goes on from AP028280.1 coordinate 12,117,267, forward strand.
CACTTTGGTCGGCAGATTAATCTTTGTCATTCTGGATAGCCTCCCGTTTTGTCCTCGGTTTGCGAACAGATTGAGAGGGATTTAACTGTAATATACCTGCATTTGTAATGTCAAAGGAATTAAGTTAGATCTTATTTGGTTAAGAAGATTGCGGCGAGGAAGATTGGACATTTTCGCTAGGTTGCTATTTCGTCTATTTCTTGTGAGGTTATGTTGGCTTCCTTTGAAGGTTTCGTAAGGTTTCGGTTTATTTGTTCTTATGTCTTTATAACATAGTATAAAACAAAGTGGTTTCTCGTCGTCTCTTCCTGTGTTTAATTCTTAGAAACGGCAACGGAATATTCCTTTTTTGTGACGCTGACAGATGTTGCGCGTGTCAGCTACTTAGCTATAAGCTAGTCTTCTGAAAGCTTAATATTATTATATCATGAACTCAATAAGTTTTAAATAAAAATACGTTGTTTACTAAAACAAAATGATTCATAATTAGAATATCGAACGAACTAACACATGTTAAGTAAATGCACATGGCTTCTCTGACAGTTAAGATTTAAAATGTTTAAAACCCGTTTTGTAAAACACTTGATGTTTAGTGTAGGTAATGTTGTTTGGACTATTTTGTACTGGTTTGATTAGTACAGTATATATAGTAATATTACATTGATGGTTATAATAAAATGACACTGTTTCGTGTATTAAATCAGGAGTCAACTTCAAGTGAAATAATATTTCCTCAAACAAACGTTAAATTATTCGTAATAATAATTGAATGCCGTCATAATAATATCATTACCGAACGACTTTCACGATGCAATAAAATATTGTAATAAAGCATACCCATAAAATAATATCTATAAAATTACGAATAATTACTGACGAAAAGACATACTAAAACAGACTATGGAGGAGCAAAACATCTCTATGTTTCATGATTTAATTTACATTTTATTTCTTTTAAATAAATACAAAAATACACTTACAAAATCTCCTATAGTTAATATACAGGGTGGAACTTTCGACAATCTGACGTGGGGTGATTGATCTGTCGAAATAAAACTTAGATTCCCTTTTATTTTAGGAATTGGATAAAAACATTTTTCATCATAGTATGGAAGTCCGCATCGATAGTCGTACGTTTTCCATACAATGTCAGAAAAAATAGTTTAACCTATCCAAAAAATATTTCGACAGGTCATTCACCCCACGTCAGATAGTCCAAAGTTACAGATCCACTCTGTATGATTACTTGATCTAGTGATGTTTCTATCAAACTAAATTCTGGGCGGATCCCTAATTTTAATACGATTAGTTCCCTAATTCTTATTTGAGAAATTACTTTTGTTGGAAATCCCTCAAGGTGCATTTAATTAATAACAATACTCTGGAGCTTGGTCAAATAAAATATATATTCCATGTTTTCTCTTTTACAATAAATACCAAACTGCATACATTTTTTACAAATAAAAGTCATCTTGTTTTTATGACAAATCATTTTCAAAATTAAACAAAAATTCCAAATAAATAAAACCTATTTACAACAACTTTATTGGTTTTTTTTTATTATTTGTTTTTTTTTATTGCGTGATAGATAAACGAGGCTACGGCCCACCTGGTGGTAAGCGGTTGATTAGTTCTCTAAAAAGAAGGTGAAAATTTGTGACGCAGACAAAGATGGCGGAGCAAGTTTTACTTTATAATGTTAAACTTTCTAATAATTTAAAAGTACGAATTGTCGATTTTATTGAATGTTTTGGTTCCAAAATAACTTCATATTACAGAAAGAAAAATTATATTCCAAGCATTTTCCTCCATTATAGTTGTAATCCATGGGTTCCACAGTTTATTAAAATAATACGTCGTCCGGAAGGGACTTGGCCGTTTTTCCTTATTTCCTCGTAAAACCTTTCAAATAGAAAATATATTTTCTTTTAGTATAAACGTGATTGAAATGCTATTAAGAATTTTTCAAACTGTTTTCTTGACCGACTTCCAAAAGGAAGTAGTATTTTGTGACAGTTATGTCTGCATAGGTTTAGTTTTGGTGTGTCTCTGACAATGTAGGGATTCGTTAGTGGCGGTATATTAACATTTAGTGGGCTGTTAATTCATCCGACTGTTAACCACTCAACTGGGAACGTCATTATTCGCTAGATGGCGAAACTAGGAACTTCGTTCGGAATCACTACCGTGTTTGAGCCCCTTTTTAAAAACATTTTTTTCTAATAATTTTTAATTTTTATTTTTAATTAAACCTTATATTTTGTAAATCTTTATTACTAAACGACGCTGTATTGCATTTTCAGCGAAAATATATCATCTCCATAAAATATGAGATGATTAAAAAATGTAAACAAAACAAGTTTTAGAACTGGGCTCAATTTTGGCTCCTGCCACAGTCTTGGCAAAAGTAAACAAACCAATTTGGTTGCCGATCCCAGTTGAGTGGTTATGGCAATAAATAAAGATACAAATGATTTCTTTGTCATATAAACGATGATTGTATGTGATTTTTTGCACTAACTAAAATTTTAAATTTGAAAGAAAAGAAAGAAAGAAAATAACTTTATTCAGAACTATAACAATAATAAAGATTGACATAAGTAGTAAAGTTAAGCTAAAAAAAAAGGTTAACAAATAAAAATTAAAAGAATTGCTGTAGTGGTGAAAAGGTCACGACTCAGCATGATTACCCCAAGTGCGGTGCTTACACTTGAGGCGCTGATTTTCTGTCGCTCCTACGATTTTTACAATTAATAATGGGAGATCACGAACACGACAAAAACTCTCCAAACACGCATAAACATTGTTAAAATACGAAGTACAATAGTTTAGCAGAAAATAAAAATTTCTTACAGCTTTAACAATATAGTTTTGTGAATACGATTTTTATACGAGTTCCGTTTTTATTATTACCATGTGACCTGTGACCACCTGATCGTAATTATCAGGTATTGGCCCACCTCTCACTCCCACCACTGTAACTTATGTGTAGCCAGGATCCACAGCGGCGACCATCGCAATGACTCTGAGCAGTGAAGCCCAGGAAAACCCGAGGGAAAGCTAACTTGTCTTGGACCCCGCAACGAATTTAATCAGAAGATGATAGAAGGAGTAGGAAAAACATGAGTTTCGACTTCCCTTCTCGCAAAAGCGGGAGACAATAAAATAACATTGAAAGATGCATTACGCCAGAATTGAGAAAAACACCACGGACATTTTATTAAATTTATTGGACCTATGCGGTGAGCTGTTGTACTATTTAGGATGCCAATAATAGGTATGGCAAAAACGTTTGAATGCACGGAAATTTGCACTGGATGCTACAAGATCCGTGTAATAAACGACTCTAGACGCTACTTGTAAGGAATTTAACATAGTGACGCGTTCCATATGCCATAGATTGCACTCCCAGAGGATGTGATGAGCTGTCTGTTCATACTTTTGTTGATCAGTTGAACAGTCTCAAAGCGGTCAATCTACCAATTGAAAAAAAAAATAACCTTTGTTTACTGATCGTAATTAGTTACTAATTGATTACAAAGTCTCATTCTCCTTTTCGACGATACTCAAGGCATATCTTTGTCAATGTAGTGTATGGGAAAGTTGTACCATGTCAAGAGTAACAAGAATGGGTTCCCATATGAAGTAAAATCACGGAACAGGTTTTCGTAGCTATCAACGCTAATTAAAACAAAACAACGGTATAAATACGTATAATTTATCGTAATTTGGGGCATCTGGCGTGTGTCACAGGCAATCGGAAAATATAATAGGTATGTATATTGCTTTGTTCATTATAATTTTACCCAAAAAAGAATATAAAATTATGTAAAACTTGTATAAGTATTTATACAGGGTGATTTCTTAGTGAGGGTACATATTGAAGGTCATGGTAGCTGATGGTTATATACGAACAGTAAAAATATTATTATCAAAGAATATGGCTTAATGCCTTAGTAATCGCAACTTAAAAATATCTAAAATTCTTGCAAAATGATGGTTTTTCGACAGCTGATGGGTGTGGCGGAGGTGTAGGGTGCGCGAGATCACTAGAGGTCGTTAGTCAACACTCTTTAAGCCGAAATTGTTTATGTTTGAGGTAGTTTTGTCGAACTTAGAAAAAAAAAATGTAATTTTACCTATTTTTTGTAATATTCCGTATTAGAACAGAGTACTCATCACCCTCCTGCAATATGTACCTTCTTTAAAAAATCACCCTGTACAGTATGTTGTAATAACCCAGTATTGCCCAACTGCTGGGCTTAGGTCTCCTCAGTAGAAAGACCGCGGATTGGGGACCTCACATGTCTTCGTAGGATTTTGTAGATTTCCAATATGCCGGTGTCCTCAACATGTGTTCCTTTTCCATTTTAATCCAGTGATTGCACATAAATAGTTCACATAATTAAGATTTGCATAAGTATAAGAACTCCTATGCACGTTAATTGCAATAATTATTGCCTATTACTAAATATAAACACATTCATGCATTTTAAACGGGTTCTTACCACGATATTTAATTAATTCAGTTGTCTAGATATTTCAACGTTGTTGCAAACGTCATGATCACGAGAAGACTGGATACTGCGGGTCGATTTAAGAGCAAACAAATCGGTCTACCCTCTTTCTCGTTCGCTTTTGGGAAGTACCACTGGAACTCGAACACACATTCTCTGTATCTACAAGACTCTCCGAGCATGAACCCTTAGTGACTGTTGTATTTAGCACTGGATTCCACATACTCGATAATCTGAAGCCGTCACCCCTGTTAAAAGTGCTATGTCTTGAAATCTCGATAGCTTCTTTAACCATCCTTGGTACGTAACGTCGTTCAGAAGATAGTACCTGAGGATTATGTAATTGTATCCAGTGATTGGAACCCGAGTCGAGCACATGCTCTGCGATCGCCGATTTATGCGGTTCATTGTTTTTAATTGCATGAAAGTATTATAGAAAACCGCGAGTGTCTGAATAAGTTTATAAACACATTAAAACTAATTTACATACATATAACGTAAATCTTGAGACATACGCCAATTTCTTTGTCAAATATGCAATATTCTTGTCCAGAATACTTTGTATTTTCTTGAATAATGATTTCACAAGCTATTTATAGTGTTGTTATTAACATATTTATGTTAATGTACTAATGTCAGTGTTAATGAAGTAACTGTTAATTTGATTTCGCGGGCAACGATCCAGGTTTCTTGCTTCGTCGAGTATTAGAACTACCAATCCAATTACAATACTAATTTGTACTAAGTCTAAATCAATATTTCATTATCATGTTCATTGGAAATTTACTAGACTTCTTTGTGTTTTTAGTGATTTCTTATTCATTGTTTTATGACTAGGAGGATTTAAGCCGTTCTCGTAAGCATTTAAGAGCAGAATAATGTGCTTATCTACGATATCATAATAATATCAAAAACGTCTAAAATTATCAGTATTTCTCTATTATATTGTGAATATCTTAATATATATATTTCTTGTGTACGTGTGTATGTGACTGAACTCCTCCTAAACGACTGGACCAATTTTGATGAAATTTTTTGTGTGTGTTCGTGGAGATTCGAGAATGGTTTAGATTTACAGTTTGGTCTACTGGAAAATGTTTTTTCAAAAACCCTTTGTAACACAGACGAAGTTGCGCGAGTCAGCTAGTATTATACATATAAACCTTCCTCTTGTATCATTCTATGTAAGCCGCATTAAAATTCGCTGCACTCTTTAAGATTTAAGCATACCTAGAGACAGATATATAATACTGCGTGAAACGACTGAACTTTCGAGTATAATTACGCGAAAAACCAATAAAATTTAATGTGCGACTTATATTCATATCTGAAATGCGTGCCTGGAATACAATAGTAATAATATTGTAATAATCGAGCATTCGTTTATCTCATCTGTGTCTGTAAATGTGGCTGTATATCACGTATTGTCTGTGCCACTTCGGACAATGCTGCCAACATACGAACGATGAATATTAATTCGAAAATGGATTCCGCTATATTCCGCTATTCTGTTTCAATTCATTGTTGTTATAGTTTAATACAAATGGCGTTCGTATTCAATGAATTTGAATCAAATTGAGTAAATATTGATTGTTTCAAGAATTGAACTGGTTGTCCGTTAACTCTTTCACGGAAATTTCTTCAAACGGCACTTTCCTTGAACTTGAGATGGCCCCCTAACTGTAATGCAATCATGAACCTTAACTTATTAACTTAAGGGTCTACGAAATGAATTTAATTCAAAGTACTGAGTTGTTTTAATCAATTTAACCAATAATTTGTGATTCGTAATCGAATTTAAGGTCTTTACAAGGGTTCGAGGGACCCTTCCCTTTCGTTTCTTGAAAATCAATTGATATGAACAGTTTAGTTTTCTTTTTTTTATTGGCATGCTGGCAGACGAGCAAACGGCTAACTTAGGGGTTGTCCATTAATCACGTGAGGCTTGAAAGGGGGGGGGAGGGGTTTGATAAAAATCACGAAAATAACACAAGGGGGAGGGGGGGTGTAGTAAGATATCACGTGTATTTATTTTTTCGTCAAACGCGCGATTTTTAAACAAATAGTAAGCGGCACGGCGCGAAAATTTTAAGATTCGTTGTAGGTACTAAAAATACACGTGATGTTGAGAATGGGGAGGGGGGGTGGTCTTAAACCTCACTACGTATCACCGATGGGGGAGGGGGGTTAAAAAAATGCTAAAAAAAGATCACGTGATTAATGGACAACCCCTTACTGTCGCTCATGGACCTGTGCAACGAAGGCACACTGCGCCGCTACCTTCGAAAGATTTAACAATTAAGAACCTCATTGTAAACGTAATTTTAAGTAGTAAAGAACCAGGATTAGGTTTCTAACCTATAATTAACATTAAGTATTCTAAAACAACCTCTTATCATGATACTTAAAACATTCATAGTAAAAAGAAGTACTAAACAAAACAAAAGCAATTTACAAAATGTTAGCGCCTGACCTAGTTCCGGGCTTAAAATAGTGGTTTGGGCAACTAATTTCAGTGTTCAAGTTAATTTATTCGCCCTATTTAAGCTAGGGAACATTCTGCACTTAAATTTAATGTTTAGGATAAAGCTATTTATTTTTTAAATGTTGGTAGTGACAATAGTCTATGGTAGTCTATGGCTTGTTGCAATAAGAATGGTTTGGTCTTATTGTAAAATTTTAATTTTTGTGCTATATTACTTTTCATCTCCATTTCACTTAGTTGTGCATAAGTTTAAACTGAATTTGTAACTTGTCTTTTTCGTCCTCAATCATTTATGTTGTGTGTTTAGGCTAATAGCCTTGTAGCCAATGCCTTAAATAAAAATTAAAAAAAAAGGAATGGTTTGGTAATTCCTTTTATAAAAGCATTATCATAAGTTAAAGTACATTCAAAATATGGTGGCTTAAAATTGTGCATAACGATAGAAATAATGTTCGTTTTTTGTATTCTTAAAAATATAATAACAATGCAAGTACGTAAAAAGCAATTCCGAAACGAAAATCTAGAAACGAAAATATTTCTTATCCCAAATCTGTGCGTAACATTAAGAATACTTTATCAAACATTTTTTCTGCGTAAAAAGTATCCTCCTTTTCCCGCGCTTTTCCACAATAATAATGGCGGACATGTTTTACTTACGGCCGGATCGTTTCACGGAATTGTGTTTTTGTCGAATTTCTTTTTACGAATTGATATACCTTTACCCGAACGATATATGGGCGGGTACCTGGATATGTATTGGTATGTCGTAGGGTACGATATGTTACTCAGCATGTATCATTTTGTGACATGCAAAAGGAGGTATTTTCGAAGAAGTATTTAAATTTGGCGTGGTGCTTAAGACTTGGCGAGTATTTTTTCAAACGTATTGTTTTGAGACCCGTGGGTTATCTTAGAAATGGCTTAAATACAGCGCATTTATAGGTCGAATTATATCATTTTGTTTACTGGTCGAAATAATCTGTTTTGAGTGCCAAATTGAGACTAATATCTGGGCTCGTCTGCCTACATGACAATAAAAAAAAAAACTTCAAATCAACCGTCAACAAACATTAAAATTACCACTAAAATAATAATTAATAAATTAATAGCAGCCTTATATCTACAAAGTTGAAAATTAAAAGTGGACTCTCAAAGGCCCCTAAAAGTGAAATGAGCAAACGTTTTTCGCAGGCCGTTAATCCTGAGAGCTTCTCTTCACTTATCCAGATTTTTATATTTTATCCCCGATAGGATCGCCCGGATTGAGTTTCAGAAATCTCGGCAAAAGCGAACGGTGTTTGATATTTCAGGAATGAAAAACTCGAACAGTTTTATGTCGATTTTTATCTGGATTTTGTTAGGAAATAGTTTTCATAAAATTACCTACTAGTAAAATATTCGCGTTAGACACTTAGTTTTAGAAAGGCCTTACTATTTTATTAAACCTATGACTACGGATACAGAAATTTCAGTTTAATCCTTTTCTAATTTGTCCACCAGGTTTTAGTAGAAAAAGGTTGTTTAAATTAACTTAAAATTGCTTCTTTCAAATGCTTATCTTAAAACTAACTCACGTGAACTCACGTGGAGTACCGTGGGGTCCACGGTCCACGTGGATACCTTTTAAGCCCTTTTAATATGCAGGTATCCTGACGACGTTTGATGCATTCTGCCATGACGACTTAAAAGAGTTAGGTTTGAATTAATATGGTGTCGTAAACGAGTATTTTAGCTTAAAAAAACCTTCATCATAATAATATTATAAAGGCGAAAGTTTGTATGTATGGATGTATATTTGTTACTCTTTCACGTAAAAACTACTGAATGGATTTGAATGAAACTTTACCACAATATAGCTTATACATCAGAATAACACATAGGCTACAATTTTTGAACCCCTTTGTAACGCAGACGAAGTTGCGCGGGTCACCTAATATAGTCATATAACCTATGTCTAAAGTTTCTTCACAGGGTGCGCGAAATTGCCGATATTCTCATATAATGTAATAGCACTTAACTGTTACATGATTAGTAGTAATGTGTCACAGGTCAGGGCCGGGTCGCTAGCACCGGTCCACACACGTTGCCAACTAGAACAGTTATCTGCGACCTTCCGCTTAAGAGCCGCTCGTTATTGTGGCAACACTGGTTATGCAGATTGAGAAAAAACACAGGATCTTGCAGTTTAAAGATTAAGATCTTTTTATCTATACTAATATTATAAAGCTGAAGAGTTTTTTTGTGTGAACGCGCTAAACTCAGGAACTACTGGTCCGATTGAAAAAATCTTTCAGTGTTGGAAAGTCTATTTGTCGAGGAAGGCTATGTTGTATCCCTCTGTGACGCAGACGCAGTTGCGCGGGTCACCTAGTCTTTATATACGCTTGAAAGACACTGCGCGTTTCTGGTGATTGTGTTTATTAATGTAGATCTAACTACATGTTTGACTTGAAGATCTAACTTGTACAATTTGCGTCATTCTATTATAAATTGAGTTTGGTCTGGCTGAGGTGTGTCCATCATTAGTCCATGGAATTTAACCGACGATGTCTAACAAACTTGTTTTACTGATTTACTACAGGTTTTAGAAACATTACACTCAAGAAAATCGCGTTTAGCAGCACACTCGCCACAATAAACCTATTTAATTCGTATTTAAGGAAGTAAACAGTAACAGTTTCCACAACTCTGCTAGTTGTATCGATTCACGCTGTACCAATGTTTGCGACTAAATCGCGTGTTGTTTGAAACCTTGAGCTCCGTTAAATGTTTGTTGAGCGAATCAGAGTTCTCCTCGGCGCGTGTTGAAAGCTTCCACGATAGCAATCGTTTTACAATTTTGGAAATGTATTGTTTGTTCTATATTCATTCAAATTTGAAATGGTTTTGTTGGTTCATTTGGCGTTTTTTTGGGTTAGTTCTTGAGAAGTTAGTGTCGTTGGTTAACGCGGAATTGGGAGATATTTTTTACTAAGCATTGTTGTAAACCTTTTTTGTCGTTGGACTAGCTTTCAGAGATTTCGCTCCACTTTATAGGACCTAGTGCAAGAATATCTTTGTAGCGAATATCTCAATTTAGCTGTGACTACGAAAGAAAAGTGTAACATTCGAAACTTAAGTAAATAATTCTTATGTCGGCAATATATTTCTCTTTTCACCACCAAAACAATTCCCATTATTAATACCATTAGCATATAACTCGACGTCGTTCATTACATAATCTTTTAGCACAAAATGGCTGTCCTTGACTCACGATATTTGGCATAACTCCAGTGACTGCTGAGACATATCGTGTGACTTTCTTTCTTCTGTTGAGATGTCTTGAGGCGAACGACCTCATATCGAAGAATTTCGGCCGTGACCCCGCCCGATAGCATCTTTGTTTGTTTTTATTCTTCGCGTGTTTATGTTGGTAGTTCTGTGTATTCGTGATATTGGTAGGTTGGTACTTCTGGTCTATTCTTATCACAAAGTTTTGTTTTTAAAAGCATTTTAAAGAGAGTTTGAGGAAGTATTTAATAAGGATGAATTATTTAAATCGTGAAGCTGTTTTACCTGTGTAAAATGGTATTTAGTTGATGCCATTTTTACGCTCAAGTTTGAATGACTACATGGTAGAGAGTAAAATCTATCCCTAAGTATGCCTAAATCTCTAAAATTACGCAATAAAGTTTGTTGCGACTTATTTAGAGCCATTCGTGGGAAAAGTTTATGTGTGTATTACAGGTGATAAAATAAAATAAATAAAATAAAAATAAAAATAGCCTTTATTACTGAGTTATTATTTACATAAAATTCGTCAACACAAAATATCGCGCATTTCAGTGTGCCTTTCGGCATAGGCCTCCTCCAGCTCTTTCCACTGCTTTCTGTCGTCGGTTACTTTCCGCCAGTATGGTCCCGCTGTCTTCTTTATATCGTCCTCCCATCTACAAGGAGGTCGACATTTACAGGTGAAAGGTTTATTATAAATTATGTACTTCTGGTAAATGCTGTGCATACCTTTAATTGATTTATGTACACATCATAGATTTAACTAAAATGTATTTTACTGTAATAGGATTAAGTGTATGTAAATTGTTGGTGTGACTTACAAAATAAAAATAAAAATAAAATAAAATAATATAGAAAAACTGATACTTTTAAATGTTTTTGATATGATGTCGTAAATAAGCACGTTTCTCAGCTTATATCGCAAATGGTATTTGAATGCATCTTTTATAACTCTAATGAAGCTACGTTAAAGTTATTCGATCATTACCTTCGTAAATTTTAACCAAACAAACGTAGAGTTGAATGTACTATTATAATCATTGTTTAATAATATTCTCGCGATAAGCACTTTGTATAAATAACCAATTTAATTAACATTTCATTAAATGCTCTCGGTTACGGCATCGTTATCTTTTATCTTTTTAATAATGACGATACTATATTTATTTAATTAACGATAAAAATACTTTTCGTAATAGTGGGATTTTATTGTTGAAATTAACTACTAATTTTAATATTATTGTAAAATTTCGATTTGCCGATATTATTGTAAAAAAATCTGTCGATAATCCCTACTGATATTATAAATGCGAAAGTAACTTTGTTTTTTTTCGGGTATTGGCCCACCTCTCACTCCCACCACTGTAACTCCTGTGTAGCCAAAATCCACAGCGGAGACCATCGTAATGACTCTGAGCAGTGAAGCCCAGGAAAACCCGAGGGAAATGAAATGAAAATTTATTGTTACAAAAATATTAAGCCATAAAGTTAAACATTGGTCCCCGCACTAGGAAAGCTAACTTTGTTTGTCTGTATGTCTGTTACGCATATACTTTTTAATTGAAAGTGACGCAGACGAAATTGTGCGGGCTCGCTAGTCATTTATAAACCTAACCATAACGATCTATGAAAATCCGTATTATAAATTATTAAAATTGTCAGGTCTGCTGGTAAACTTAATACTATCTTCTAGAGTTCTAGGTAATTCTCTAGGACTTTTTCCTATGTGATGCAAATGAAGTGGCGCAAATGAATTGCAATAGTTTAATTAAACCGAACACAATGTAAAACTTAATTTTTTATTTATTTATTTTTATTTATAAACTTTATGCACATAAATGGTACAATGGCGGACTTAATGCCTAAGGCATTCTCTACCAGTCAACCAAAGGTGGTGTAAAACTATGGTATGGTATGGTACTAATTTCATCTATAAATCCGTGTTTGTTAAATAAGCATGGAAACATGCATCACTGATATATTTTGAGTATTCCCAGAAAAAATTAAAGTTGAACATAATCTATGACCAAATTAAATATCATGATAAACGAAGACCTTTCAAACTAGGCATGATAAATGATGATAACGTCAAGGGTAAATCTCCTACAATTAGTTTAGGGCATCAGACGGTATTAGTTAAATCTTTGACCTTTCACAATGTTGCCAGATTAATAACCGTGTTAGCTAAAACGGCGGCCATTTGCAAAGTTTTAGGGGTTACCAGATGTCAGATAATTTGTTGTAAGGTATCTTGTTTTTGGGTATTGATAGCATAATGGTTTGGACAGATATTGGTAAAATTTTTGACGTATTTCTGAGCTCAAATGTGTATTCAATTATAAACTTTAGATATAGGTAGGTAGGTAAAAGTAATTACAGGTAAATGAAGCGAGTGTGTTAGGTTTTAATTGTTCTTCTTTCTTCCAGCTAACTTTGAGTGATATTTATTTTAAGTTTGATTCAAAACTTGTATCTTCCGAATTCTGGCAAAAAGTAAAGAACAATATGCACGTTGGGAAAATATAAAAAAAAACCCTAAGAAGATATGTGTAGTCCCTAATTCACGTTGGGCAAGCGTAGTGAACTAAGCCTGAAGTCTCTACTGAGAAGACTTGAGCCCAGTCGTGTACAGTACAGTTAGGATAGGTATTTTATTATTGAAATCAAATAAATTGGTTTCGCGCTACGGATCTGAAAAAATATAAAAAACACCATAACTATTCGTCGTAATCCGCTTATCACATGACCTTCCTGCTGCTTATCAGCCGGTTCCGAGACTTCCATGGCGGTGCTACGATATGAGATTATTGAATTTAATAAATAATATTTTATTTCATTTAAATATCATGGTTTCAGTTTACGCCATATAAACGGGCAAGGGAAAGCGAATGAAGAATATGAAGTTTTTGGGTATCACTTAATAATGCGGAAAAGAGTATCCCTTTATTAATTACTTGAGTATCTCATTAGTAAATACCAGTGAATTAAAATGAACAACTGATTCTAATTATCATTCTTTATTGTCACTCTTTACAATATACAATAATGAATATGATTACAATAATGTGGACGTGAGTGTACGCTATGCTCTTAACGGAACGACTGGAGAGTCGCGCTACGCACTGCACTTATATATTGCTGCTTGCATCAAAAGTGCATGCATGCAATCGCATCCCTACAAAGTGATAGGTAGTTTGAAAATGTCATCTCAGTGCGTAAGTGTGAGTTCCTTTGGTTCCACGACCCTCAGCTTTCGGGTTCATTAGAACTTTAGATACACAAGTTTCTTTCATTATAAGAACAGTAACAGACAGACACATACATTGACATACACATACATCAGTTGGACTGAAGGCTTGTTTGCCTATCTTGCAAAAAAAAACAGTGTTTATACAGAAATGAGCATTAGGTATTTTGTTTTCCTTTATTATCATTACACTTAATGTTACCCGAATAAATAAATAAATTAAACTCTTCCATACAAAGTTCAAACGTTTGAAATGTGAATTTGAAGTGTCAACCCTAAAGTTGGTCTTGTCTAAGCCCTTGTGCCGGCCACAGTTACGCGGTATTTCGCTGCCCGTGGTTTGTCTTTGCCTTCCAACTTTGGACTTCGCATTCAAAGTCTCGTGAATGTTTTCATATAATAACGTGCAATTGGGCACGTTAAGAGAAACTGATTCTGTTTTTGTGCATCTAATTATGTCTTTTTAGGGTTGAATTAGAATTATAATAGTCTGGGGCTATTTTTGCGATGGATGGACCTATGATGTTACGATAAAGAAAACTGTAATATTCGTGTGAGTGCGATTTTTTGTCCATTTAAGCTGGTGTATTTTTGGTTTGACATTTCCAGCAATTTCTACTTTATTTTGGTATAAACATGATGGTTAAATTACTTTTGCTTATTAATCACTTAACTGGGATCGGCAACCAAATGGGTTTGTTTACTCCTGCCAAGTCTGTGGCAGGAGCCAAAATTGAGCACAGTTCTAAAACTTGTTTTGTTTACATTTTTTAATCGTCTCATATTTTACGGAGATGATATTTTTTCGCTGAAAATGCAATACAGCGTCGTTTAGTAATAAAGATTTACAAAAATATAAGGTTTAATTAAAAATCAAAATTAAAAATTATTGGAAAAAAATGTTTTTAAAAAGGGGCTCAAACACGGTATTGATTCTGAACGAAGTCCCCAGTTTCGCCATCTAGCGAATAGTGACGTTCCCAGTTGAGTGGTTAAACTAAAAACATAAAATTCCCTTACCTGCAATGCAGTTCTAAATAAATCACCAATCCTCCAAACCTCTCAACGAGAAAATTGCTAGTTATATCTGCGTATCAAAAACATAAAAGCTAACTATAAAAATATCTATATTAACAGGAAAACTATCCATAATATTCTTCTACAAAGTGTCACCCAGAACATAATATCTCAATTCCAATATTTCCCATCTGAGAACATAAAAATCTAAGTGTTTTGAATAAGTTTACCCCTACTCCCCTTCCCGTTTGACGAGACTCGAGCTCCACTCAAACATCCCCTTTGAATGCTAATACAATTCTCTCTATTTCATGATTCAATTTCGATATCGGACGATTCGTTTCGTCTTTTATTGTATTTTTCGAATTCGCTGTTATTGGGAAACGATCGTTGTTTAAAATATTGAAATTTGATACAATCCGATTTCAAATATTTAATTTTTCGATTACGTTCATCGGACAAGCGTCTGTCATATTTTCCATTAAACTAGGCTACAGTTAAAAGTAGGGGTGTGCGAATATCAATCGAATTGAATAATTCGACGAATATTCGAAAAATTTCGAATAATTTGAATCGTATCGAATAATCCGAAATTTCGAATAGTATCGAATTTGACTACGACGATGCATCGGAAATAGGACAAGAATTTGTATTTTGTAGATAATATCTTTAATGGGCTAGATGTCAGATTTGGTGTTTTTTGTTTGTGTGATTGTAAAAGCTTACGTTCTCTGGTTAAAACATTAAGTTCTTGAGAATCATCATTTGGCATCAAGAATCTCCCGATTTCGGAGTTTAGGATCGGATTCGAATTATTCGCACACCCCTAGTTAAAAATGATGGAATTATGATTTTAATATTCTGGACTGTTCATATAACTCCTATACATACGTAAATTGATTTCGTAAACACATGGATAATGTTCTACATCTTTAAAGTCAGGAAGTTCGAAATGCTACACTTTCCTATTTCACTTCTAAGGCCAATTTTAACTATTAAATCGAACAAACAAAATAAAGGAAGCCTTATTTAAAAGGTTAAACGCTAAGGAACATAGACATTCCCAAACACCAAAATATTCAGCATGCAGATGCTTCAAACAGTGGTGGAACATTTTCTGCATAACATTGTCACGTAAACCCGCCTGCGTACATTCTGCATAACATCATCGAATCGTTATTTATGGTGAACCCTAACTGGGTCCTTTAACCCTTTACTGGGTCACTGGCACACCATAGGTTTACGAGCTTCGTCACGGAATCCCATCTCATCCGCCTGAGATTGCTCGTTTACACTTATGAGAAAAATATCTGTGCCATGGTGTCAGCTTATGGAGTTTATGAGGATTGAAGAATTAATAAATATGATGCTTGTTGGGCTTGTGAAGTGAACTTAGGTACGTGACAATCTGTTAGGTAATTTAAAGAAGGATATAAAACCTTTTAAAGAAACTCGTCGTCATCGCACCGCAATTGGGATGTTGTAGTTGAGAAAGAATAGCTGATTTAGAATTACCAGTAGTGTCAAGAACATCAGTGAAGGATGAGACCATCCGAAATCCAATAACATTGGAGATTTCCACGGCGCGATCAACCGAAATGAACACATTTAGATCTTTGCGATCGGTGCTGACAAATTAATGTTATTGATCTAGGATTCTTTGGGCAATCTGTGATTTATACCGCGCTTGAATGAATGTAAGTATAGATAACTGGTGTGAAATAATATAACACTTTCACTGTGGTGGAAATCACAGTACTAAAATAGAATAGTTATCATAGTCAGTTGGGTTTTGTCGCCTACAATCTTTGAAATGCGGTTGTGTATTACTTGTACTTCAAACACGATTTGGACATTCGTTTTCGTAAGGTCTAGGAACTATGTTTATGTAGCCTAACATTAAGAGGAACATTTTCTCGTCTACCAAGCTATTAACTACATATACATATATATATATATAATTCAAACTTATTTCGTTTGTACGCCAAACTTTTGGTCTGAAATGTTCAAAACGGATTCAATTTCCACATGACTCAGTATTAAACTTTCCTCACTTGAGAAGGGGGTTGAAGTGGTCACCCTCGGCTAAGGGTTGTGCTAATAGACGAACAGGATTCCGGGTCATTTCGTCGGGCTTTTACGATACTCAGAGTCGTTCGTTTAATTTGCTACAATTTGCAGAAACCTTTACCCGAAGTGCCAATGTGCTTACTTTTCGACTTGGCTTTTGGCTTCAGAACCGCTGACGTAAAACTTAGAATTCTTTGGAGCAATTACGCGTTAAGAGGAGGGCATGGAACGTGGAACTTCGAAAGGTGTAATCAAAAGTAAAAGATAATGATACCGAACCACGGAAAATGAACATTATCATTATCATTTCGTGAATAAATTATTTTAGGATTTTAATTTTGTGGAAATAATATTTCAGAAATGTGTTATAATAAATTATGATGACTGAATCTCTTATTATTTTAAGTACATATAAGTAAAGTAACTCAGTTTTTTAGTAAAAGTAACTCTAAAAAATAAAGCATATTTAATGGTAATAATTTTCCTTCTTTCTTTCCTTTCTTGTCTACGATATATTTTTTCACTTCCAAATAAAATGAAATCCTCAAATAGAAATACGCCACGTTTCCAAATTAGCTCACCGACGTCCAAGTTCCAAAACACCATTTGACAGTTGGCCTACCAGTTGTCATTGCGCGCATTCGAAGTTGGCGAGCCAAAATGAAAATACGGGATTACCTAAGGCCTTTGTAATAAGATTATTATTTGAAGGATTTCAGAACAGTAACAAGATATTTGTGATCCTCATCAAATTCAGTATTCAAAATTATCCCTTGAGTATCAAGTTTACCTATCTCGGATTCAAGACGGCCCCGAAGTGCGTTGTTAGACCCAAATTAACCCTTGATTTAGGGCTAGGATAAGGTATCTAACTAAAATTATTATAAGGGTTCCAAAACTCGAGAAGTTAGGACACAATACTGTAAAAGGTATATCTGCTAGAATGATGACTTAGAAGGGAACAACAACTGGATAAAACGAGCAGAAACTCTGGCGTAGTGACGCTCTTTGGGAGAGGCCTATGTCCAGAAGACGATGATGATGAATGGTACAATTATTTTTCGATAGAACTAGCGAGATACTAAGATGTCTTTTCTGTCTTTCAACAAAAAAAATTGGTTGCCTGTAAAGTCGGTATACGGGCGAAAGTTTTACGTGACAACGACTCGGGCATGGTTAGCCCGCCTAAGAGCGAGAGAGACAGACATAAAAAGTGAAAGGCACGCGTGCCTCTCACTCGCTCTCATTGTGAGCGCATAACGTGAGCGGAGCGTAACGCAGTTTCTTGAAGTGTCATCCGGCAAACCAATTATAAGACGTTGTCACGTCAAAATAAAAAAGAAAAGACTATGCTTAGTACGCAGTAACAGTACGCTAATAGCTCCTCAATGTCCTGGCACTAGAAAAGTCCATGACCATGACTTGTATAAGTATTTACTTTAATACCAGTAAAAATACATTATCATATTCCTTTGTATAAAAAGTAATGATAGCTGTATCGTAATTTTATAAGTCTGTTCTCTCCTAAGAGCATTTTGAAGCACCCGTTATACTAACTGTAAAAAGGGAGAAATGTTACCCGTTTTATTACACCTTTAAGGCGGGCATATTTCTAACAATCTTAACAGAGATCGGGAAACGTATAAATTTCTTAAGATGTTTTTTCTCAGAGA
Organism: Trilocha varians; assembly: GCA_030269945.2. Lineage (NCBI taxonomy): Eukaryota > Metazoa > Arthropoda > Insecta > Lepidoptera > Bombycidae > Trilocha > Trilocha varians. Next base: position 12,135,549 of record AP028280.1, read on the forward strand.
AGTCTAGATTGTATTTGAGATAGAAGCTCTTGGATTTTTTATTGGTAACCGCGTGTCAAGTGAGACCGCTGTTGAATAATTTTGTAACTTCGTGGTTTAACTTATATTTTGTGGGTTTAAATAACTTTGTGGGTTGTATCTCTGTAAGTCTCACATTTATACACATATTCATTTATTTGCTCATTTTTTACATTATATCTTTAAAAAAACAATCACAAGAAAATAAATTTAAAAATACAATATAAAAAAAGCAGAGGGCCACTGGAGACGGGGTCTACGACCCAAGCCATCAGTGGTCAGGGCTCAAGAGAGAGGAACCTCCTCACAATACGCGCCGTGTCAAGAACGACCGCCTTCTGAATCAGGCCCTTTACCCAGCCGGGGAGCGAAAGCTTCTCTAGATGACGGTCGAAGCTTGTCGCTATTAGACCGTGCACAGATACAACGATCGGAACAATGATGGTGGATTCAACACGCCACATGTCGGTCACCTCGTGAGCCAGGTTCAAATATTTTAGCAGTTTTTCTTTTTCTGCCTTCACAAGGTTCTCGTCAACACACTTATTATTATTACATATTGGTTAGATATCATTACAGCCTCGCTGTGCAACGTGTCGCGTCACCTTGCCCAATCTCGTGCTGGGTTTTGTCCTCAGTCGGGCGGAGGACGCTGAGCGTGAGCGGCAGGTTTTACTGCGGTTCGACTCCCACATACCCCACCTGCGGGGCGGGTAGAAGTTCGGTGGTTTCCTCCTGTCACAAAAAAACGTGATTAGATTGTTCATGATAAAACAGCGTTAGATGATCAGCATTGAGGAATCCAACTCGAGAAGGAGGAGATATTCGACTCGACTCAATACATATGTACATGTGATGAGCATAGTGTTGCTTGGTACCATCTATGGCAGTACACTTGTTTCTTTTTCAGTGACAACTGAATTCTAAACATTGTCATCAGCTCCAAAAGGTGGTGGCAAAGCTTCTTCTATTGCACATATTCCATACACACATTCATTCTAATTAAGAATGAGGAATTAATTTAAAACAAAATATATTCTTTCAAATAAACTGTTTTTTTTTGATACCGTCTCCTATAGTTTTAATGCATAAAATATTAGATGTTTTAATAGTTTCGGTACCCGCATTTCTACGTATCTAATGTGTAGTAATAAAACACTCCTTTAAGCATTAATACTGTTTTATTTCGTTGTTGTAATTAGTTTTATGTTGAAACAAGCGGGCGGCCATATTTGTTTTTACGACTATCGTTCCGCATCAGTGTTGCAATGTTTTAGCAAAAACCCACTAATTTGGTAGATACATTTTGAATAATTTTACTGTTACATTTTATTGAAATGTTTTAGTTAATTGTGTTTTGGAATTTAATTGGCTCGCTGAATGTTTGCTAAAATATAATTGAGTTTTCATTGTAACGTTTTGGATTGGCAAACAAAGTTGCCAGAAATTTGATTGTGGATCATGAAATTACAAATTAATTAAATTAGTTTTGTTGACTTTATTATATTGAATTTCGATCAACCCTTGTATTAGTTGGTTATAACTTTGTTTTTCAGCCGTCAACCGTCATAAACTAAATTGGCTTTTGTGGAAGATTACTTTGAAATATTATAATAGTTAAATTAATTTAGAACTAAGAATAAAACTTCGAACTTTTAGTTTTGTTTGAAGAAAAAATGAGAACAATTGCAAGAAAAGAAAAGTTTCCTTCACCAGAAATGCTTGAAAGATCTTTTTATCATCAGACTCGAACAACAAACTTGTATATCCACAGAACAAAGGCAAGTTACAATAAAACAAATAACATCCTGAAACTTTCAGGTTGTGGCAACACTGACAGCGGAAAAACTCTTATTATCACAACACTACTGGCTTAAAATTATGAAAGAAAACAACGTGATGTAATTACACTGAAGTATGGATAAGAAAAATACGTGTGAATTTGCCAATCCTGTTTCTCCGGGGGATGGTGGACCGCGCTCCCCGACCCACGCTGGTTCTGACCCAGCGGAAAGCCCGCCGACCGAGAGAGCCGGTGGCCGTATCGCCGGCGGCTGCCGGTTCGGCGTCCGGGGGCGGCGCGATGGGAAAGTGTGCCGACAGCGTAACGCGTCGCGTCGTCCCTCAATACCCCATGCTGGGTTCTGGCGTCAGCCGGGGTTCGGACGCTGAGTGTGAGCGGTTGGAGGTTTTAGTGCGGTTCAACTCCCACATACCCGGTGATTTCCTCCAACTGAAAAAAAAACCTGTTTCTCAAGTGTTGTTGACAAAAATCTTGGATCTCCGTAAATTCAAAGTCATTTCCCCCTTATTTGATTTTGTTCACAATACTTGCCATTAATTTTACTGAGATCCGAGACTTAAAATATTTTACAAGATCGCTGTAACTAGCACCACACCGGATCTGCATGCGTCCAATTAGATAGAGTCTGAGCGGAAACCGTGGAGGCAATTACGGAGACCAATGTATCTCGCAGTACTACTTGAACTGTCTGTTGTTCGTAATTACGTTGTCTACTTGCTTTAATAGCTTGGTTTTAGGGCTAAAACTGTTTTTAACTAAAAGTAATTTTAGTTTTTGATGAGGTTTGGAAATGATGGAGTGATTTTTGATGTATTTTCGTGCCAAGGCATAGGCCTTAAGCAAACCTCGTAGTGACTTTCTTGATAGATCATCAGAACTTTTTTCGCCCCATCGGGCTGTGAAATTGTCAAAGGTCCAAGACCTAAAGTAAGCTGTGGAAACTTAAGATTCTTTAACACTAAGAAATGAAACAATATAACATAACAGACATCGGAAAGCAACTTTGTTTTATATTGGTTATAGACTTATTGATTTTCTTTATTGTAAAACAAATAAAAGAGCTGTCGCTCATGACCTGCAATGCCGGGGTACTGGAGACTGATAAGTGATACAGAACTTTCTTTTCGTGTTAATATTTTAAACAAACCACTTCCATGATGCTCCTTTTCTTAACCCTTAACTTTCTTGAATGTCAGTCCTTCAGTGACAATCGATCGCGACTAATCCTCAGTGAAGGGCAGCCGCCGTGCTTATCTGGTGCTTACTCGGATTAGTGACCCTCGCTCTTGACCTTTAGACAGAGAAGCCGTATTACTGACGAATGCTCACGTATCTGACAGTGTAGTTATAGAATTACTAAGTTTTGTGAAGGCTCTTGTTTTGTAAAGAGTAGGTATATTTTAAGAATAATTATTATAAACCACCTGGAACCTGAGTCTGCATCTTGCACGGGGAGTGCTCAGAGGAATTGTTCGAGACCGTGAACACTTTTTTGCCATACACCATGTGACTATGGAATGAGCTCTCCTCTTCGGTATTCCCAGAGCGCTATGACTTGTCCTTCTTCAAATAAGCCTCAAGGAAGGTCCTTAAAGTTGGTGGCGGTTGTCTTGTCTGCGTACAAGTGAAAAATTGTTACCACGTTTTTATTAAATGAGCGATCCCGACATTTCGTTACTGTTGCAAGCGCCATGATCACGGAAAGACTGAGTACTGTGGGTAAATAATTTAAGAGCAGACAAATCTGTCTAACCTCTTATTTGGACAATTATTAATAATTGATTTACTAATAAAATCTCATTTTTTGTTTCAGGTAAATACTGAAGTGTATAAAACACTACCAATAGCTAGAAAGGTAACAAAAAAAAGTAACATTATATAAAATTAGCGATCCCGATATTTCAACGCTGTTGCAAGCGCAATGATCCCCGACTAACATTGTGTAAATGACATAGATAAAGACTAGTATTTAAAGAAATGTAAAAGAAGAATACTTTAACCTTATCCTAAAACAAAAAAACTTGAGACGTGTCAAGGGACACCCGGATGGAACGAAGTTCCTTTCGATTAATTAGTGAGGAAATTGTAATAAAATTTTATTTTTTTAAACTATTATTATTAGTTTAAACTAACTAATTATTATAACTTAAACTATAAAATATTTTGATCACAGCGCCATCTAGCATTAATCATATAAAATAAAATAAGGAATTGTTTTAAAAGATTTAATCACGGCGCCATCTAGCGATAATCATCTAAAACAAAAAGTGTCGTGACAACTTTTTCATAAGAACTTCCGTCTAGCCCCCTTTCGATAACGCGCGATAGGGAACTTCGTTCCAAAAAATAATTTACCAAGTGCAGAACCCAATTAGGATAGAGTCGGCAGATGTGACTCTATGTACAACGTTTCTCTTAGTTTTTGTCGTAGTGTACATTGATACTCTCTGGACCTTACAAAGGCCAGCGGTGCGTTCGGCCTCAAGATTATTTTGAGGCCGAAATATATAGATGCGTAAAATATATGCGATGAGGTGCAGCCTCAAACTTGAGGTCGCAATGTGTGGATGCGAGATGATATAATAAGTGGACTGTATTTAGGCGTGGTGCGAAGAAATAATGCGAAGAAAAATATAGCCCGAACAATGTCTTTGTGCGTTGCAACTGGCGAAGCTATACGTGCCGTCAGGTCCCTGATGCGTGGCGTCTTGGCAAGTAAATTGAGGTGACTTACCTTATATCGCAGCTCAACACGGGCACACACACACTGAATTACGACACTGTCCAAGTTATATTGTTCGTAAAGATTATTGAGTTCACATAAACAGCCGGCCGCGGCCAGGGATCTTGAGAAAAATGCGATACGCGCGCGCGCTTCAATAGCGAAAAGTGAACTGCGCGAGCGATGTATTGAATGCGGGATGCGGTCGCGATAGATGCGCGTGAGTCGTCTCAGACTGTCCGAGTCCAACTCCGGCGGCTGCGATATGCGATGCCAGCGCCGTGCGACGCGAGATACTGCGATGACAGTTCGTCGCCTCCCTCTATCTTACCAAGACTAAGCAAGCGAGAACGAGACGGCAAGCTACGCTAAAAACCGCGTAACCATGCTCCCCGCCAAAGCCCAGGACTGGGCTTTACAAAGCACAAAGTCATGTGTTATAAGCAAGAATGCAGTATGTGTCAATAAATGATACATACATAAAAATATGCGTGTGATGTTGTGTGAGTAAGTGTAAACATTATATAGTATACAAAGAACCACGGAGCGATTATTTTAAATGCGTACGATAATATAAATGCGAGCGCAGCTAACTTATGACTAAATAGCTATAAAGTAAAAACTAACCTAAATGCGAAAAATTAATTAAACTATTACATATTATGATTGATGCGATGCGAGACCTCAAGCGTTGAGGTCGCAATATAAATATGCGAAAAAATTTGTTAAATTAAAGTTAAGTATGTAAAGAAAGCGAAAGTGATATAAGTTACATTTAACAAAGCGCGTTATTGTAATGGTGACGGACTAAGTTGAGATCCGAGAACAAAAGAGAATATATTAATTTAAAAGTAAAATTTAAAATATAAATAGTTATGCGAGATAATTTCTTCCAGGAAGATACCTGGAACGATAGTATAAGTAGCGGTGACCCATCCACATTGGATGGAGTGGCAACAGCGATTGCATTGGTCGCCTCAGGTATAGGACCTTCACCGAGCGATGAGCTGAATGGTTCCATAGTCCATGCAGCAATTGGAGGACGAATCCATTCTGGACCGTACCACCAAAGCGGGTGCGTTATGATTTGAGAAGGCAGCAATCCTCTCGATAAACAGTCAGCGGGGTTTTCCTTTCCGTTTATGTGAAAGAAACGGTCCGGAGACAAGTTTTCTTGTATTTTAGTTACGCGATTAGCAACAAAAATTTGCCATCGATGTGGTGAAGAATTGATCCATGACAAAGCGATCATGGAATCACTGAAGGCAAATGTCTCAGTGACGTGATAGCGGTTGTTGAAAACCGCGCATACTTGTTTAACTAAATTTGATAATATTAAAGCGGCACAAAGTTCTAACCTTGCAAGTGATACCGTTTTTAGTGGAGCTACCTTTGACTTAGCTCCAACTAATTCAACCGATATGTCATCGTTAGGATGCGTAACGTGTAGGTATATGACGCAGCCGTAAGCCTTGAGACTAGCGTCAGCAAAGGCCAACAGTCTCACTACACAACCTGCCCCAACGCCCAAATGGCGAGGAACGCGCAAGTTCGAGAGCAGAGGCAACTCGGTTTTAAATTTAACGAAGCGATTGATGATAACCTCTGGTGGTTCATCATCCCAACCTACCTTGGTAAGCCAAAGATCCCGTATTAGGAGCTTGGCGTAGAGATTAACTGGTGCGACGAAGCCCAAAACGTCAAAAAGGCGAGCGATAGTAGATAATATAGATCGTTTAGTATTAACAGAGGGTGGAGGAGACGTGGCAAAGGTGAACACATCCGTCTGAGGTAACCACTTCAGGCCTAACACCTTCAGCGTATCGCTATGGTCGGTGAATTCAATCGGCACCCGGCATGCCTCAGGCAAATGATTGAGTAACTCAAGTGAGTTACTGGCCCACTTGACCAAGTCAAAACCTCCTTCAGCGAATAAAGCGCGTAATTCATCCGATAAGCGGATGCCATCCTCTATGGAACTGACAGAGGTGGTCAAGTCATCCATGTAAAATTCCCTACTGGCTACTTCTGCAGCAAGAGGAAAGCGTGCGCGATTATCTTCGGCCAGCTGGTGAACCGTACGCATGGCCAAAAATGGACTACAGCGAAGTCCGAAAGCTAAAGAATTAAATTGAAAAATGCGATGATCCTCAGTATTATTAAAGCGATAAATTATTTTCTGAAATTTGCGATCCTCTTCTCTTACTAAAATTCTAAGATACATCTGTCTTATATCCGCGGTAATAGCGATTTTAAAATATCTAAAATTTAACAATAATGAAAATAAATCTGTTTGTAAATTTGGTCCCGGATGAAGAATATCATTCAAAGAAATACCATTAGATGTTTTTGAACTAGCGTCAAGAACAACGCGCGTTTTAGTTGATAATTTTTCAGGACGTTGTACAGGATGATGCGGAACGAAATAACCCTCATTCAAAACCGACGGAGTGCGGGGTATTTCGGATAAATAGCCTTGTTTAATGTAATCCTTGATGACGTCATCATAAGCTTGTCGTAATTCCGGAATAGCGTTAAATTTACGCTCTAACGTCGAAAAGCGACGCTGAGCTGTAGCATAAGAATCACCCAAGATCGTAGAGTCACCCTTGAATGGCAATGACACTATATACCTACCATGTGAATTTTTAGTTATAGTGGATTTGTAAAATTCCTCACAGTGGTTATCATCTGAGGTTAAAGTACCTGCAGAAGATATCTCTTCCAGTTCCCAAAATTTTGCCATTGTTTTATTTAAGTTTTCTATGAGAGGTCCAAATGACCAAGTAGAATTACATAAATTTTCATAAGAGGTCTCCCCCATAATGATATATCCAAGCGTTGTATTAAATGCGTGTGGATGAGAGCGAGTCATTAAAGAAGTAGGCTGTAAAATATTAGCCATCATAGAAGTGCCTAAAATGATTTCAATGTTTCCAGGCACATACCAGCTATCATCCGCTAGAGACAAATGATTAAAATTATTTAAATGTGAAATCTCAACTCGCTGAGTTGGCAAGTATGATATATGATCAATGACTAATAAATTTAAAGTATATTGAACATTAGAAAATTGAGAATGTATCTTGAGTGTGACCTGACCTTTAATAGGTACAGAAATATTTCCCACTGAATTTAATGATGATTTAAGTGGTTTAATAACTAATTTTAATTTTTGACAACATTCATAGGTTATGATATTATTTTGTGAACCGCTATCAATTAAACACCTAACTAAGAAACGTTTATTATTTTCATAGACAATGACCTTTGCAGTAGGTAATATAGATGTACATTTAGGTTGAGTATTTAAACTAGAATGCATACAAACATTTTCAACAGATGAAGAATGTTCAGGTTTATTCTCAGAATTTTGATTCTGATCAAAATGTAACAATGTATGATGTTTCTTGTGACAATGTTTACATTTGTTTAAAGAAGCACATTTTAAAGTGTTGTGTTTAGAGCTAAAACAATTTATGCATAAATTTTTAGATTTTACAAAATTAAAGCGATCATTAGTTGATAAGTTTTTAAAGTCTGGACACTCATAAAGATGTATGTGAATTGTTTTGTTACAATAGTTGCAAGATAATTTATTGACTTTATTAAGATTTTCAGTGACTAAAAATGTGCGGCTAGATTTATTAAATTTATGAGATGTATCTTGACGGAATATACCAGATCTTTCAAATACCTTCACACGATGTTTCAAATGACTTATTAAACTGTCACTAGTTGGAAGCGAGTCATGTTTTAGTGATGTTTCAAAACTTTCAATTATTTTTGTGTCTAATTTTTTAAGTATTATATGTGTAAAAATAAAATCATCTAAATTTTTAATATTGAGCAATTTAAGCGCTGACCATGAAGATACAATTTGATCAATAAAGGTATTCAACTGCAAAGCGGTGTCAGAAACCGGTTTTATGTCTAAGATTTTGTTCAGATACAAACTTCCTAACATTCGCTTGTCTTGGTATTTATCTATTAATGATTTCCAGATGATGGAATAATTTTCCTCTGTTGGTATTAATCCAGCAAAAATGTTTCGAGCACTACCTGTCAATTTTGACATCAGGTATTGTACGCGTTGACCATCTGTCAAAGATTCATTTTGGTGAACGTTAGTTTTAAAACTTTCATAAAATTGTGGCCACTCTGTTAGCGAACCATTAAAACTCACTAATTCTAATGGAGGTAAATTACAGTAGTTTCGTGGAGAAGATTTTAGAGCAGTAGACTCAACAGGTCGTAACAATGATGTACGAGTATGGCTTATTTTTGCGTACAGAGTTTCAAAGGCATCCCATTCACTGAAGTTCAGTTGACAATCTGGATTTTCGTCTAAAAGTATTTCATTATGTTTATCACATAATTGAGAATATAATTTTTCAATGTTAGCTGATGATGACAAAAAATCTTCCTTTGTTCTCGTATCAAAAGTACCTTTCTTAGATTTCTGATATATAGTATCAATATGAGCGAAGATACTTTGTTTCTTAGCGATAATGATTTTAATCTTTCGATCGGACGCCATGTTGAAAAGTTTTAACAATGAAGAACAAAGAAAATGTAATAATGATGCAAATATCGTTATTTCGTAAAAATATTGCGTTATATCTATGCTAATGTATGTTTATTATAAGCTGCGCTTGTAAAAATACCACCATACGCACTGATTACAAAGAATTACGCGGATTTGTAAAATCAGCAATGTTTTTGCGGTGTGTGATAAATAAATGTAAAAATGTGTAAATAAGCGGTAATAAGTTAATTAGTACTTAAAATAAATGCGATGCGTTGTCCCGTTCAATACGGAACAAAAATATGCGTTATCCGGCGACACGGATCAAACTATCCGGTTCGATAAGGACCATACATGTGGACCTTACAAAGGCCAGCGGT